>OX457150.1:555000-1755000 GCA_949752895.1 Dendrolimus pini
GGTTAAAATAAATTCTTAACTATTCTGGCGATGTAGGTGGAGCAGAAAAAAAGACAGGACTGTACAATTTAAATATACATACTTACACTAGTTTATAAATTAAATAGATATATCAATGTAATAGTAATATATAAATGTATATACAAAAAATAATCTAAATTTTATTTGTTACCATTATATGTGACAAGCATTTTAAATTAACATATATTACAATAGATAAATAAGTGAAAGTTTAATATTCTTGCGAGCTACAGGACTCGAATTAAAATACCGTTGGAACTACTATAGAGTTTGTTAGAACTGTACAAACACGTATAAAGCAGGTACAAATAAAACTGGATGGAACCAGTTCACACTGCACGATTCAATGCAATTCAACACGCGCAAAGTCCGTCACTATATCGCTAATCGAAAGTACTACGCATGTCTTGCTAGTATTGTAATCGTCGCTTGATTGCCCCACCCCT
The DNA here is from genome assembly GCA_949752895.1 of Dendrolimus pini. NCBI lineage: Eukaryota > Metazoa > Arthropoda > Insecta > Lepidoptera > Lasiocampidae > Dendrolimus > Dendrolimus pini. The sequence continues at coordinate 555,468 of OX457150.1, forward strand.
CCGTTCGGGCATTTTTTTATACTAAACTGTATACCGACAAAGGGGTCGCGTTCACTGAGTTAATCCGCACATCTGGCAAGCTTCGACGCAATTCAATAACAACAAAGATTATTTCGACACTAATGACAGCCACAAAACAAGTACGATAACAAAAGCATGTTTTTCTGAATTACAAATTCTAAACACAATGTAAACAAAAGAATTCCTAAATAATAGAAGGCACTAAACTGCGTTATCTACGACAGCCACCTGGCTGTACAAACCGTACAAAGAAATGCGCACACCTGTACGCATTTCTTTGTCGGTATGTAACAATATATTAGACATAATTATTTAAAGATAGATAGTATTTTCTAAGGGAGTTCCGAAATGTAGGTAATGTTTCGGCTTCTCTGACAGTAAGAGGCAACGAATTCCATAGTTTGACAGCCTGCACAATAATCTTACGATGATGTTATTAATGCTAACAATTTTCTTTTTGTTTTCCAGACGAAATCTCCGAACGAAGTAAAATCGACTCGAAAATGTTCTAACGAAAGTATTGTGCACGGTGTTCGCGGATAGTGTTGTGCAGTGCGTTGTTATGTTGTGATTGTGTTGTTGAATCAAAAGATGGCGCTGAAGGCGATTATAGCTGTCTTGGCTGTTGTCAGCTGTTCCGGCGTCTTCGGGGAAAGAGGTTAGTCTTTTTTACTATTTTCTTTATGAGTAAAGCTTCGCAGGATGTGTGTATTTAGCTACTGAACTTCAGATCTTTACAAAATGTCGTATCAATCATCATGATTAGCAGATATGAAGGCCAGAAATTTCGTAGTACTGGTTTTTTTTCTCAGCTTGGGCTTCCGTCTCTCGCTACTTCAAATTTTCGAAGAACTTTAGATTTCAGTCGTACAATTATTTAAAGCATTTTAATCTAGATTTAATCCAAGCACAACTTGATAAATTTGAGCGTCTCCAAATTCCTGTATAAGGTTCATATTTGGCCTTCGGAAATATGACCACGTCTCTGAATTCCGTGAGAAACTCAAGTGGCTCCCAATTCGTGTTCGGCGGGATACTCCTATGGTTAGTGTCTGTACAGTATGTTATTTGTCACGAATACTCCTCATTATCTTTAAGAACACTTTGACTTTATTTCTTGCGCCTATAGTTTACAGCCTTCCACTAAACTGAAACTAAACACCCCTGCGTATAGTTCGACTTTCTGCAAAAATTCTTTTACCGCCGAGGCTATGTACAGCTTTGAAACACGCTGTCAATTGCTATCAGACAAGCAAAATAGCTACCTCTATTTATTTTATGTATAGGGATAATATTGCTTTTAAAAAAATAAGAATTAACTTAAACCTGGTTCAGTGATTTAATTGTTTTTAATTTATATGGTAATTATTTAAATTTTCTACAAATTAGTGAAAAAATCGTCAAGGCTCCTGCAATTTGTCTATTAATTGCTTTTATCCGTGCAGGAACGGAGTAAAAATACAATTTCCTGTGACCGGGCGGCCTGTCGTAACAGGCGACAAAAGAACCCACAGCCAGGTGGCAGGGTATTTGCCCGACTGGATGGCTACCATCCCTGGTCTAGAGTATGCCACCGAAACACCCTTGAGTTGTGTTCCGGCATTAGTGGCCGTGGCCATGTTCCAGTCTCCCTTAAAAAAGCAGCAGTACATTTGAAGCACCTTTGGTGTTGCATGTTGCCTACGACATGGTGTCGAGATGGCCTATAAGCGATATTTAAGTTGCAACACTAAAAGGTTGCGCAATTTATTTTCTTTAGTCTGTTAACACCAAAAAGGTCACGCTAAATGTTTTTGTAAGAGTGGCAAAATCATATAAAATAAAGTCTTCTTGAATACGCATCCGTGTAGACATTTTCTCCAACAACCAAAATCCACACATATCTATTTAATTGCTAAACCAAATTACCGAATAATTGAAGCAAACACAAGTATCTATAGGCAATGGTGACCGCTTTCTATCAAGTGGGCCGTCTGTCTGTCTACTGAACTCTTGCTATAAAATAAAAAATAAATAAATATATGCTATGCTCTAGACCAGTCGAAATGAAAAATACATATGTAATTTTTCTCTTATGCTTAATGAATGTCGTAACACTGCAATACAAAGGCGGAAATAGTAAAAAAGAAACAGAAAGCTTTTAAGCTCGCGTCACGGCGGTTTCATGAACTGATTGGTTGTGCTCAGACGGGCGGGTTTTAAACGCCAAATATCACATCTAGCAACTAACGGTAAATATTTGAAAAGAGGGAACCAAAAATTTGTTGTCATAATAATAGCCTGTAAACGACCCACTGCTGGGCTCGCGCTTAGTCTTGCGGAGCTGATTATTATCAGTTCGCCGCCCGCTAAGCCATAGACAAGCACGCTGTGCTCGTGCTTGTCTATGGCTTAGCGGGTGAGCACGTGGCAATCGCAACAATATCCACATTAAGTTCGAAAACTGGCTAAGTGGTGCATGACTTCCAGCGAAGATTCGAACCCGCACACTTTGAGGTTGGGACGCGAAAGCGCTATCCCGGCTTAGTACATTTATGTAGGTAATATCATTTACCCACACAATTTTTATAATCATTTACTTGATGTAATAATTTTTAATGTTAGTTAACTTAAAAAACATCTGATCTGATCATAATAAAGTAGCAAATGTTTCAGATTAATCATCTAAATACACAATTTAATCAAAATTTTACTAAACAACGGACAAGTGGAAAAATGAATGGCAACGGACAAATGGCAAAACGAATTGTCCAATTTGAAAACCTGCTCGTAAAATTTCAATTTAAAATTTTGTTGCGATTTGTTTTTCCACTTGTCCGTTGAAGTTTCACTTCTACTATATGTCCCAGCACAGATTTCGATTTTTCGCAGGTTTACTGCAAATTATTATTTGGTTACGTTAGGGACATTATTAATATTAAATTTAATTAATGCATTTTTATTTATACATATTTTATTTTATCAAACAAAAAAACTGAATTCTACCCGGAAACAAAAAAAACATCCATAGTCTACTCTAAAATTATGCCGCCTCTCCACGCGGCCCTAACGCTTTTTTGTGACAGAAAAACTCCTAATACACCCGGTCTATATAGAAATTTGACTGTGCAGATTTCTAATATTTTAATTTGTCTTGTGCATTCAATTTTATCTTCTACAAAACTGAAGTAAAATACCCGCATGTCAACCGCTCGTATGCGTCGCTCTCCTGCATGCACAGCTCATTGTCTATTTTGTTTTTTTGCGCCCCTGTGCCAGCGGATAAGCGATGACAAGTTGAGCTGCAGTTCGGATGGGCTCTAGATACGTCCACTTTATGCATCGGACGGGTTTCAAATGGAAAAAAATACACTCTCTATGTTTGGAATCGAAGATCTATGTCATTAGTTTTCATAGAAACATCGTTTATTTGATTTTTTTCCAATTCAATATTCATTTATATTATAGAGCCAAAGAGTATGCAGAACGTAAGAATATTTATCTTTACATAGTTTAGAACAATTTATCATATGAAACATTTTTCTTATACTAATATATAAAACTGAAGAGTTTGTTTGATTGAACGCGCTAATCTCAGGAACTACTGGTCTGATTTGAAAACTTCTTTCAGTGTTCGATAGCCCATTTATTGAGGAAGGCTATATAATATATCATCACGCTAAGACCAATAGGAGCGGAGCACCAATGAAGAATGTTCCAAAATCGGGGGGGTTTAAAAACAAGTTCTACGCGGACGACGTCGCGGGCACAGCTATTATATTATAATTTACAAATGAAATAGTTTTCAAATTATACTCTTTTAAATATTCGGTTCGTTTTAGTACTACGCCAAAAGGAAGGTTTGCACTGAAAATCAGCGATGTGTCGGATATTATTTCGGCACATCAATAAGCTTAGTGCTAACTTCGTTTGCTCAAAATGCGGCGTACAAATTCACAAAATATTGTTACAACCTCGGCGCCGACAAAGACAAATTCCACGTAGGTACAGGTTTGTAGAGCACATTTATTACCCGTCGGCATTTGAACTCTGTAACTCCTTTATGGCCGTCTTCGTTTGTTCACTCATTTATTGGCATACGTTTCTAGAGAACAGCCCATTGGCGTATTATAATCGCTCATTAGCATCATTAGCCAGGTGTTACAAGCTGACTCTAGAAAATTCGGTCCAAGTTGCCGGGCGGGCCCATTTCATTTGTGCAGTATAAAACGATGGCCTAATTGAGGAAGGGGGCAGTCGAGCGAGAACTACGATCAAGGTGAGACGTGTGTACATTCGCTAATCTATTAGTGACGGACTTAGCGCGTTTTATTAAATTACGACCTTCTTGCATTAAGTTTGGATTTGCTGTGTTCGGTTATATTTGTACCTATGCTATACGTGTTTGTATAGTTATAATAAACTGTATAATAATTCCAACGGCATTTTAATTCGAGTCCCGCTAAACTCGTAACATTATGTTTTTATTTTTAACATACATGTTAGCAAAGTAAGTACGTCGTTATTTCTTCAAATAATTTTTGAAGTGATAACTTCTTACGGGAGGGTAAACTGCTTCGTTACGTAACGCGTTACGGCACAGGTCCGTCTAGCTTCCCTTTCTCTCACGTTAAATTAATTTAAGTTATCACTTCTGTCGGGCGTCCCGAGACGCACACCGTCTGTTTTTTTATTTCTTTCTAAGGAAGTCGCTTTTCGCGCCTATCTGTCTGTCTGTATACTCGCTAACTCCTCATAAACCACGCCACGCATTTTTAAGTGGTTTTCAATATCAGCCCAGGTGAGGCCGCATATGGAGTACTGCTCACATCTGTATGGATGGTCCCTAATCATAATCTCCATTTTGAGTCTGAACTCAAAATGACGTAATAATTAATTTAGCACGAAATAAAAGCTAACACGAAGTCCAACGAATGTAGGATATTTTAGTACATCAAATATACAAAGGGAAATTTCGCACCTAATAACATAGGATTGCCAGTTTTTAAAATGCTGGTAAACTGTTAGAAATACAGCTCAAATGTTACATATAGAAAATATTTCTTCATACGCGTCCAAATGTTATGTATGTATGTTACAATTCAACACTCAAAATTGACTAGGTGGAGGAGCGAGACGGAATGCCCATCTCAAAGAAAGATCTTCCACCGGGGCTAGTGTTTCAATGTCCACCTATTGCTGATGGATATTTGTATATATGGTTTGTACGTATTGACGACGACAACATCGATGTGTGAAACTCACCAACCCGTCTAGACAGGCGATAAGAACATAGGTATAATTTGCTAATCCTCGTAGATAATGTAGAAGCAACCGTTGAGCTCAGGAACGAGACGGGTTGGACTGAGACGGATATAGCTCATGTATAATGCTATGAATTATTATTTGAAATTTAATTAGTGTTAAGAACTTAATTATTTGTATAATAGCCTTAAGTTACTAGGAGATAAATGTTATATCGTTTGTCTTTCATTAAAAGTAGGACCCCAAACGGACAACGAACTACTGACTAGCGCAGCGCGGGAGCGCATATATTAATAGTTGCTCTATCTCGCTTCGACATCATCCCTCCCGCTCACACACTGATTTATACTAACTAACACTGTTATATTAACACTAGCAGTACGACTTGTGAACATTTGAACATAAGGTTACCGTTTCCAAAATAAATCAGTTGACATCAGTACTCGACAGCGAGTACTACTCTCTGCCATCTGAAGTATTATTTAATCTCTACCTCTCGCTGCTACAGATTCAACTATTTTTATTCGAGCGATTAAATTTCTGTAATGTAATTTTAGCAGTTGGCAACATTGTTACAGAAGAGTGCGCGTCGTGACGCCATCCACTTTGAAATGTTACATACGGCTGATGTTTTTATTGCTCACCGCAACGAATGTTTGCGCCATGAATTCTTAATGCTGGAGGTTTGCGCCCCGTTGTCCGCCACTGTAACACTTGGCCTCGCAATTATTAACTTTACTGGAGATGAAAATATTTTGTAAATCACTTCATACACATTCTGAGGTTTGACGTTTCAAAGGCTGTTTTTAAAACTGAGACAGATTAAGGCTCGGCTACGGTACAATGATCTCGGCTGCTGAAAAGTGGCCGAAACGTCGGAATAATAACAATCAAACAAATTACCGCGCTTAAAACCGTTAAAACGTAGTTTTATTAAATATTTATACATTTTTATACTGGGGCTTCATGTGCGTTGACTCATAGCCATATCTGCGTGAGACGACCTAAATATTGTTACGAGATACAGGACTTGAATTAAAATGCCGTTGGAATTACTATAGAATTTATTAGAACTGTACAAACACGTATAAAACAGCTATAAATATAACTAGACACTACTAGTACAAACTGCACGATTCGCGACACGACACGCGCAAAGTCCGTCACTATATCGCTCATCGAATGTACGTCTTGCTCGTATCGTAATCCTCGCTTGCCTACTTGACTGCCTTACCCCTCCGTTCGGGCATGGTTTAATACTAACTATACAATACAACACTCGACCTCGACGACTGGGTTTTTCCAAGAAAACGTAATCTGCACCATGCGGCCATAAACGACTACAATAACAAGAGGCCTTGCCTATTTGCTAATTTTAAACACAATGTAAACAAAATAAGTCCAAATGCGGTAAAGGTAATAAACTATGCTTTATGACAGGCAACTGTGCATTTACTTTTGTCGGCATGTAACAATATTTAACACTATCCACAGATGAAGCCCCACCCTTAATGATAGCAACTGATCTATTTTTTATGAATTTTCATATTTTGTGAACTGTCACTGATGTAGTGTGTTACTGAGGTGCATGAAAATTAAATAAAGTGATCGAAATTTAGATCAAACTATTGATCGTTTCCCACATATTTATAGTAGGAGCAAGCCGCCACCGTGATGCTGCAGCGCCGTTACTGTGCTGCCACCGCACAGTTATCGCTATGGAGCGAGCATCAGTGATGGAGCAGTGCTACGGGAGGGCGGAAAACGATTGCATATAGGTACCAAATCATAGAACAGTAGCGCGGTGGCGGTGTGGTTGTGGCTTGTCGCGTGCTATCCGACAAAGACTGCAACCCATACCAATGGAATAAAATGTCGCAAATACCACAAGCCCTAAAACCTTACAAAAAGAAATCTTATTTTCGCCTTGAGGCAAAGATTTCCCGAATTTGGGGAACATTTGCTAAATTTAATATATTATAAAACATACGAATCGCTCAACGCGTCGGCCTAAGGGATTTCGCTTAATAACGTATTACAATTTATGTACCGTCAGCAGAAAAACAATGTATATTTCTAAATTGTCTCGCTACAGGCTTCGTCTCCCTTGAGTCAGCGTGTAGAAATTATGTTCTAGACAATTTTTTGTTGAATTGAATCGATAGTCATGCTTTTTCATTATGAAAAAAACTAGCTGCGCTCCGTGGTCCCCCGCCCGCGTGGCTATGAAAAAATATTATATTTTTGACCTACTTCAAAAAATCGAGGAGGTTCTCAATTCGTCGGGATCTTTTTTTTTATTTTATGTATGTTCACCGATTACTCCGTGATTTATGATTTACGTGATTTTTTATTCGACGCGGAATACCTTCCAATTGGTTCCCTAAAAATTTTATATAGTTTGGTCCAGTAGTTTTCATTTTATGAACATTTTTTTGTTCCCGTTTCTTGGGACCTATATTTTTTTAAGAAGCGCGGCACCATTCGTAGGTCCACCCATATATGGCTAGACACTAAAAAGTAACAAATAAAAAATAAAAACTTCGTTTAAAAAAACCGACTAATAAATTACTAAGCACCGACTTTAAGATGTTTTAGATAATATATATTAATAATAATAGCTTTAGAAATAAGTTATTTTATAGTTTTTAGTTTTTGAAGTCGGTTTTTTAAACGAAGTTTTTATTGGATAATTCACACTATATATTTATAAATAGCATTTGTGTAATTCTGATGTGTAAGCCATATTATTGTAAAGTTTCATCAAAATCCATTCAGTAGTTTTTACGTGAAAGAGTATCAAATATACATTCAAAAAAACTCTCGCTTTTATAATATTACTAAGATCAGACCGCTTTATTTGGTAAAAACAACTGTCAAATATTATAATTATTTTATACTACGGTGTTCTTGATACGTGTTTATTTATTTAAAAACTACTTTCCGCCTGTATCTGAGTTTGTCCTTAACATTCGCAATTTAGACACAATATTTGTTAACAACACGTACCCTTACATATTTGCCCGCCTTCATATCATGGTGCCGGCGATGACACGTGTTATTTACCTCGCCCCGCTTCCTGTCCACATGCATGACGCTAGATACCATGTCATGTACTGTATAGTCATAGGTTAAAAACTAATTTCCGCATTTATCTGAGTTTATCCTAAAAATCGGAATTTAGACACAATTGTTAACAACATGTACCTTTACGTATCTGCCCGCCTTTATATCATGCTTCTGGCGATGACACGTGTTATTTACCTCGCCCCTCATCTGTCCACACGCATGCCGCTAGACACCATGGCATGCACAGTATAGTCATAGGAAAATTTAAGACAAAAGTTTAAATTACTAATTTAAACCGAAATTTGATATAATAAGAAATGCGTTAAAGAATTGAATTGATTTTTGTTGCACCATTTTGGAGCCTATTCGCTACAAACTTTCGGATAGACTAACACACACAAAAAAAAACTAAAATTTATGAGTACGCGTTGTATAAATAGCAGTTTTCACTTAAACTTTGGCGCTTAACTTGAAATTACAGAGAGGCACATTAAATTTATTAGTAGAGATAAGTTCTTTAAAATTCCGAATATTATTTTTTTGCTATCCGTACGAACAGGGGGGGGGGGGGAGGATAGCACATCGGAAATTGTAAAGTGAAATTGGGTAGTCATTTCATAAATTGCATTCGACCTACCCCCGCGATGGTTTAATATGAAATCAACCAATATTCACCCCGTGGTACATTTATTATTTAAAATCCACCCCTATGTAGGCTAAATGGGGGCTATAAGAAAAATTGAATATATTTTATTACATTTCCCACCGTTCAGATTTCTGAAGGGAAATGCCATCTTTACTATTTTTTTGTTTAGTGGGCAACGCACGTTATTTTGAGCGATCAATGTTAAGGGATGGTGAGTGGGGTTGGCATTCCGATTTTTTTATTGCATGAGTTAAGCAGACAGGCTCACGGTCCACCTGATTGCAAAGTGGTTACCATCACCTATGGCCATTTGCAATACGAAAGGAGCTACAAATGCGCTGCTGCTCTCTTAAGGGAGACTGAAACCTGGCCACTAATACCGGAACATAACTCAAGGTTGTTATGGCGGTTACTCTAGACCAGGGGTGGTAGCCAATCAGTCGGGTAAATACCCTACCAACTGACCGCGGGTTGTATTGTGGCCTCTTACGACGGTCGCCCGCTTTTCCGTTCCTGCACGAATAAAGAATAAGAAAGAAAAGAGCTTGATAGTTTTTAGTAGGATTCCGTAGCTTCTTTTAGCAAAAACTAAACCGTTATACAATCGTTCTTTTCGTTTGTCCGTCTGTCTATACATTTCAAAATCATTTTTCTCAGAAATCACTCCGTCCACTTAGGTGACAATTGATAAGTAGGTATATCAGATATGCAGTTATTAAATGCGAAAAATTAATTATTAGGGCGATGATTATATTGTATTCTACCAATAGTCCCTGAAGACTAAGTAGAACACTGAGCCTAGATCACCGTCTTCTGTGGGTAAAGTGCCCAGAAGGCTGGCTACGATTCCTCGCTGGATCGCCATACTCATCCGTTTCCCGAGGAGGCACCAGCCTTCCAATCAACTGAACAGTCAATGAGTTGTCTTGATAAAGTTTGGTAAAGGTATACGGTCACGTTTGGTGATAGCGTAATGGCTAGCGCACGCGTCCTAAACTCAAAGGGCGCGGGTTCGAATCCTGGCTGGAACGTATGCACCACTTAGGCAGGTCTCTGACCTAATGTGCATATCGTTACAATCACCACCTGTCAACAACTGTAAAGATAAACATTGTGATGAAACCTGCACATCGTGATAACTGATGTGTCAAACCTGCCAAGCTGCAAGCGTAGTGGGTATACTGTCCGTTCCCGAATAGAGGGAGCCTCGAGCCCAGCATTGGGAGGTTTCTGGGCTCTTATTATAACATTATATAATAACTAGCGGCCCGGCGCGGTTTCACCCGCGCTCTGTCCCGCTCCCGTGGTATATAGCGTCATGTTATATAGCCTATGATACTCCCTGTTAACGTAGCTTTCTAACAGTAAATTAATTTTTAAAATTGGTTTAGTAGATCCAGAGATTACCCCCTACAACGTCACAAACTTTACCTCTTTATAATATTAGTATAGATTTTTGAATGACAGGAAAAGTTTATCCGCTGCTTCAGAACCTCTAATACTAATAAAATACTCGTACTGTCAGCTCTATCTCCTTGGGGTATTCATTACCTCAAAGCCTGGTGTTCGTCACAAAGCAGTCGCAAACAAAACTGCTCGCTTCGCAACACACGAAGACTTGTTCAAACTGCTTAACTATTTCATCTATTATTAAGACAGACCAAGCATTATATCGGTCTAAGATTAACTAGATGTGGCCTATGACTTTGAATAAATAATATTTTCTTTTTTAATCTAAATACATTTGCTAGGTAAGTAAGTTACACTTGTGTTATTTGTAAAATACAAATGATTATTCTGGGAACAATCCCAGACACTCAGACCATAATTGTTATAGAATCTAAACTGCTGTATGGTATACTATTTAATGTATTTTTTATTTCCTCTATTCACATGTTTAGGAATACTACTTAGATTCTATAATTGTGCTGAAAATATTTAGGTGTATTTATGGTTGTCTCCTGTTGTGTGAAATAAATAAAAAAATAAAATAGTAGATAGCGGAGAGTTTGTTTACGAAATTTACTATGCCAAGAATTGAACTTTAGTCCTTTGCGTAATAGTGAAGTAGGTTGGCAAAAGTTTAGGCTCAACTACACAGGTTGTGTTTGAGTGACTATTCACTTAAGTCAAGTGGAACAGTCTAAAAAGGAGTGTTGAGTATTCTACTAATAATCTTAATGGATTATAGGTAGCATACAGTATAACTAACATAAATTACTTAAGATTTGTTAACTTTATGTTTTTTATCTTTCTATTATTAATAAGCCGAGTAAAAAATCTCTAAACTTAAATTGCAAATCAGGTTCATTATATTTTCTTAAACTAGAGTTATTAGGATGAAAAAACAACCAAGTCGGTTACTAGATGTCGCTTAAAAAAAATATAACTTATCATCTTTCGATTTAATAAATTTATCAAAATAGATTTAAACATCTTTTGTACCAGTAGAAATCGAATAATGTAATCACTCGAACGGTGCAAATATATAACTCTCGAGAAACTGTCGGTTGGAATAAACAAAAAATCAAAATGTCACGAAAACATACGGTAAGTTTATTTGAATTAGAGTTATTTGTAGATTTTCACTTATTTTAACGTCGAACGTTTTTTATTTGCCCGTATATATCATTGTCGTGTTATAATCAAATTTAAAAAAAACAGTTTTCGGTGTACTAACAAAATTCTTTTATATTTGCGTCTTAAACAGAAAATTACAAAAAAATGATTTTGTTGATTAATTGACCATAAATAAGCTTTTTTTAAAAGGTTTTCAAAAACAAGCTTTTGAGATCCTGTAGAGAATAGAATTTTTCAATGTAGCATATAGCATATCATGTAACAGTAGAGTGCTAGCCAAGACAAGTAAAACGAGCCCAAACACGACGGGTCTATCTTGTTAAGTACAGGAGTTCCTATGGCCACCTTCCGACTCCATCACCAGATCGGCTCCATGGTACCATATTATTGCATTGTCATGCGATATACATATGTGTGCAAAATTTCAGCTTAATCGGAAACCAGGTAGTTGATCAAATTTAACTTGCAAGATTCTACCCGAACTTACATACATAGGTACATCCATTGCAAGTTAAATAAAAGTTTGTAAAAACCCAGAGGGGCTTATAAGACCCAGAACTTTGACACTTCCAGACACTCGAATTCAACGTCACCAAGTTCGCTGTTCGACCTTTGCTAATGTAGAAAATTTGTCTTTCAAGTTACAAATACAACTTTAAATTTATTCATTGTTAACTTTATAACATGTAAATTAAACTTATTACTTAGGATTAAAAGTAAAACCTAATCATGTGGGTTGTACATTTTATTTGAGAAATTAATTCTACTTTGTTTTTGGAGTTTAAATTCACTTTTTGGTAAATAACATTTTATAAATCATGTTATTCATTTTATTTTCTTTGTTATTTTAAGAGCTTTGATAAATCTCTAGCGTTTTTTCTTCTTTTATCTTTATACATACATACATACATACATAACTTCACGCCAGGTCCCTTGCGGGGTAGGCACGAACAACAGAGCGCCATACAGGCTTATTCTTACACACCTCACTTGCTTCTTTGACATTCATAGCTCTTGTCATGCACGCTCGGTCTGTTCTTAAAGCTCCTGGCATCACGGTGTGTCGTGGCCTTCCGCGACTTCTGCATCCATCCACTTTTGCATTGTGTATCTGTTTAGTCATTCTTTCATCATACATTCTTTCCACATGCTCGAACCACCGGAGCATTCCTTTCCTTACCTTCACCCCGACACTCTTTCAAACTCTCTTTTATCTTTATGTAATAGGTATATCATTATTCTGTTTTTATGTATGTCACTGAACTCGCCAACGGTTGGACCGATTGTTATGGTTTTTTTGTGTGATTCGAGAATGCTTTAGATTAACAATAATAATTGGTCCCGGAACAATTGGCGCTGGAAACTGAGTTTTAGGATTTTGACCTTTTTTTGCTGAAGAAGCATGAAAGTAGGATAAACGCAGCTGAAAGTAGAGCTTTAAGAATTATATGTGCGGTTAGGTTGAGTGATATGATAAGAAACAGTGAGTGATAAGGGAACGTTGTGTATTGAAAGAAGATGTAAATAACAAGTGTTGAAAAAGAAATGTTAAAATGGTTTGGACATGTATTTATATTGACATTTGTATTTGTGAAGTATAAAACGATGGCCTGATGGAGAGAGGGCGCAGTTGAGCTACCACTACGATACGGGTGTGACGTGTGTACATTCGGGAATCTAATAGTGACGGCCTTTGCGCGTGTTATTGAATTATGACTTTCTGCATTACGTTTGGATTTGTTGTGTTCGGTCATATTTGTACCTGTGTTATACGTGTTTATATAGTTCTAATAAACTCTATAATTATTCTAACAGCATTTTAATTCGAGTCCCGCAACTGAACGTAATACTATGTAAGTTAAGTTTACTTCGTTGTACTACTTTGTAATTCAATGTAAGTTTTTATTAGCGCTTATATTCGAAAGACCTCGCAATCTAGCGCTTTTTAAGAGTTGACACAGCGTTTCTCTGACGAATGCTGGCAACACTGCCCCCATTCTCATGCAACGGGGTCACAGACATGGCACTTGATATTTAGAAGCGTCCCGATACACTCACGTTTACTACAAATCGATATCCGATGAAATAAACACACTGGAAAAAACATTTTCAATCATTTTTGCTTTAGTTCTGTTTGCTTTAGAAAAATAGGAACGGTTTTCGAAAGCAGTATTTTTCTGTACGTATGTTGGAATCAAGCTCCTTAAACAGTTTTACTTTTTATGTTTTGACATTTCTCGTATTTTTTTTTGTTTTTTCTTCACTCTATATTTACCCTTGCGTTGTACCATCTCGTTGTAAAATAAATACTAATATAATAAGAAAATTCTCATGTTGCTTAATGTCCAGGTCATAATATAGTCTACGTGCTCTCTCCACAACGTACTTGCTGAATTATATTTTTTTTGGGTTGAAATACCTAAAGATTCTTTCTTTATTAAAAACTCAAACGTGGTAGAGCCATCAGCCATCATCATCAACATCGGTGAGAAACTGTGAACCTTGAGCTAATCGTGTTTTGTTGAGAACTTTTTAGTTCATCACAGGCTGGTTTGCGTTAAATATATAACTGACTGTTTACAACTGACTGTGTCAGTATAGCTGTGTTGCAAAAAATTAAAATGAGACATTCTTCTCTATACAAACAACTCGTTTCTCTTCTATATTCCATCTATACCACTAAAAGGTTATGGCCCTTTCCGCAAAATTTGCAATCAAATACCTCTGCGAGCTAGATGACTACTCTACGTGGAAACTCGCAATAAAGAAGATTTTGATACGAGAAAAACTTTTCAAATATACGTCGGAGTACCTACCCGGATTCCAAAGACACTATTGCCATTGAGAATGACCAAGCGCTGATGCACCATTGCCTCTTGGTCTCTCTTAAAGGGAAGGCCAGGCAAATCATTGCCTGCATGTAGAACCTACACTTTACGCGTATGTACAGCAAGCAAATCATGTTAAAGACGTCTGAGATAGCTTCGCTAAAGTATTTGAGGACAAAGGGGTAAATCGCAGGATAACGCTCATGAACGTACTGCTGGAGGAGAAGCTAGAACGGCATACGTCCATACACGACTATGTAGCTGCGGTTATGTCTCATTCACAAAAGTTGAAGGATATAGCACCAAAACGTTTCATACAATCAGTGAGAGTTCCGATGACGCACTTCCTTCTTCGCGACATCTCTTCCCTATCCCGTCTACCTACCATTGACCTTTTTTTGATTATGCATTAGGAATGTCGTATTTTTTTATGTCAATAAAACTTTTCCTTTCTTTCATTACGTAAACTTAATTTTTAACTTATATGGTATGTATGCCCTTTAAAAATGTTCACCAATCTTACTATGAATAAGAACTTGAATTGGAACAATTTTTTGAGTGATATGCGCTTTTCTTTCACGATTTAGTATTTTTTATCTACCCGAATACTACACAATATGTGGTCGAATGCCAAACAGTTAAAAAAGTGGCCGAATACAGAATAGTAAAAAAGTGGCCGAATACAGACTAGATAAAAAAGTGGTCGAATACAAAATAGTTTAAAAAGTGGCCGAATACAGAATAGAAGCCTAATAATATATTCGTGGCATTTCTGATTTTTACGATCAGACTTTGCTTCTCAATGTTAAAAAAGGACCGTTACTGAGCCCTGTAGTAACCTAAAGGGCTCCCCAAAAGGGCCGAAATCAATTCGTTTAAACAAGGGTCTGCGTGTGACACTGTGACACGGTCGGGCTTTAAATCATGCGTGTTAGTTTATTATAGCAATAGATTCCGAGACATTTAAACCACAGAAAGAATCGTAATTGACCCAAATTGATAGCCTCTGTGGTTGAGTGGGCCTTTGCCGGCCTACCTCAGTGCAGTACACACGCACCGGCTTCTTTTCCTGGCGTGGCAAATTTGGGAAACTTTTTTTATATTTGCTTGTAGGCAAACTGGCAAACGGACAACATGGTGATAGGTGGCTATCATCGCCCATGGCCATCTGCAACACTAAGGATTACGATGCGTTGCCTACCTCGTTGCGACTTTAGGTATCTGTTCAAGCCCTTCTTGATTTGGACTTGAATTAAGTCTTATGCATAAGTAGTTTTAATTTATACAACACCAACATCATTTGTGTCATATTGAATAATTGAAATTATACTAGCTACCGTAAGTAAAAAAGAGAGAAAAATCAAAGTTTGGTATACAATATCCAAAAACAAGAAGGAAAAGGGGAGAGTCCACCAGAAGGTAGAGCTGGAGTCAAGATCACACCAAATGCCTGCGACCAGCTGCAAGGAGGACGCTAATTGTTGGAAATACTTTTTATAATGGTTTACTTGTTTTTCATACATTCAAGTGCTGGGCTAGTTGCCGCTATATCTATTAAGTAGAAATTTTGATTATATTGTTACGAGTGCGGTACTCGAATTAAAATGCCGTTGGAATTACTATAGAATTTATTAGAACTATACAAACACGTATACCACAGGTACAAATATAACTGGCTGCAGCCAGTACAAACTCCACGATTCAATAACACGCGCAAAGTCCGTCACTCAGTCAAGCACGTAATCGTCGCTTGACTGCCGATCTCTGCATTGGGCCATTGCTGCACTGATACAATATGGCTGCCAGCCCGCATAGATCGGATTTCTTAGAACCAGTTCGACACACCTGCCTAATAACTACCATAAAACAAGTACAAGAACAATAGAATGTTTTTCTTAATTACAAATTTTAAACACAAAGTAAACGAAATAAGTCCGAACGCGGGAAAGGTAATAAACCAGGTTTATAACAGGCAGGTGTTTTTGTCGGCATGTAACAATATGAATGCGCTAGCTGGTAAAGCGGAGATCGTTTGCCGGCGTTTGTTCGGCAACACGTAGTCGCAAACAATCGGCAGGGGCCCCGGCAATGCGTCCTGGTAGGAACCCTGTAACACAATTAATTAATTACAGAAGTACAGTCGTATCTACTATGACACAAATCATATAGAAACATCGCAGCCTGCTGCAATCTTCTGTGCTCAAGTATAATGAAATTATATCTATCAAGGTGATTTTCATAGGACAAGAGATTATGAAAACATTTATATATTTAAATTAGCTATGCCCGCGACGTCGTTCGCGTGGAATTGTTTTCAAAACCCCCCGACTTTGAAACATTCTTCATTGGTGCTCCGGTCCTATTGAATTTAGCGTGATAATATATATAGCCTATATAGCCTTCCTCGATAAATGGGATATCTAACACTGAAAGAATTTTTCAAATCAGACCAGTAGTTCTTGAGATTAGCGCGTTCAAACAAACTAACAAACAAACTCTTCAGCTTTATATATTTGTATAAGATTTCAGTTTCATATTTTTAAACGTAACGTACACACTCGAACCATTCACAGATTTATTAGAGTATAGATAGATAGATTAACCCTACATATATATACAATTTCCTGCGTTGGGGCAGCCTGTCGTAAGAGGCGACAAAACAACCAACAGCCAGGTGTCAGGGTATTTGCCCAAATGGATGACTACCGCCCCTGGTCTAGAGTATGCCGCCATAACAACTTTGTGTTGTATTCCGGCATTAATGACGAGGTTCCAGTCTCTCTTAAGAGACCAGCAGCGCATTTGTAGCCTTTAAAGTTGCAAATGTCCATAGGCGATGATAACCGCTTTCCACCAAGTGGTATGGCCCACTGCCTGTGTGCTGAACTCATGCAATAAAAAAAACGTGTGCGTCTCAGGACGCCCGACAGAAGTGATAACTGAGCCTGCCTACCGCTGCCGTATGAGAGAAAGGGAAGCCAGACAGACTGGCGCCGTAACGCGTTACGTAACGAAGTGGTTTGCCCTCCCATAAGAAGTTATCACTTCAAAAATATGCAAGTCGGACTCGTACGCAGCCATTGGCTTTTTATTGTACCGCGTTATTAGTTGCGCTCCTTTATCGTCGTATCACACTGTGCCCCATTGTTCGGGGACACCCCTAACAATGGGTAAACGACGCGGTGCCATTTCCCATTCTAATGCTTTTCCGTGGCATTTCGGAAAATAAGCTTTGTTTTTATCGTGAAAAATGTATTGGAAAAATAATCCTTTGTGTGATATTTCCGATTAGGGTGACCCACTTTTTTCCCGCTTTATTTTTGTATGGGAAAATAAGTTAAGTTCCAAGCATATCCTTTTGTGATAATTTTTGAATTATCTGTGGTTCTTAATGCTAAAACTTTTGTTCTATATGTATGTCTGTAATGATATTTAGAAGTAAACTATACTAGTAAATATACTAGTAGTATTGTATTTCATTTCATTGAAAATCACTTTATATAACGCTGTGAAAAGACAACAAGCAACACACATTTACAGCCGTGAAGAGATAACAAACAAACACATTCACACCCGTGAAGAGATAACATACACACATTCACAGCCGTGAAGAGATAACAAACAAACACATTCACACCCGTAAAGAGATAACAAACAAACACATTCACACCCGTGAAGAGATAACAAACAAACACATTCACACCCGTGAAGAGATAACAAACAAACACATTCACACCCGTGAAGAGATAACAAACAAACACATTCACACCCGTGAAGAGATAACAAACAAACACATTCACACCCGTGAAGAGATAACAAACAAACACATTCAAACCTGTGAAGAGATAACAAACAAACACATTCACACCTGTGAAGAGATAACAAACAAACACATTCACACCCGTGAAGAGATAACAAACAAACACATTCACACCCGTGAAGAGATAACAAACAAACACATTCACACCCGTGAAGAGAAAACAAACAAACACATTCACAGCCATGAAGAGATAACGGCCAAACATACACACGAAAGTGTATATTACTGAGCGAACATACTAAATCCACGTTATTCAAGATCATTAAATCCGAAATGCACACATCAATATCCAAAATTACTCGCACCGAGTCGAACTCCCGCCACTTAAAACTTGAGCTTACATTTTAATCCGTATTTAGGGGGTTGAAATGCTTATAGTGCAAGTTTTAAGAGCCTTATTGCGTAGTGGTTGAAAATAGGGTTTTTTGTTTTGGCGTAATCAATTAAATTTATATTGTTATACATCAAGAAAGAAATGCGCACCTGGTTTATTAGCCTTCCCGCATTTGGAATGCTTTTGTTTAACATTTGCAATTAGACAATAGCCTTCATCACCATCATCTTCAGCCAACAATCTCAGTCCACTGCTGGACGTAGGCCTCCCCAAGTACGCGCCACATATCCCGGTCTGCTGGTCGTCAGTCCACCGGGCTGGCGGGCGTCCTACGCTACGTTTGTCGAGACGTGGTCTCCACTCCAGGACTGGTTTGCTCCATCGGCCGTCGGTCCTGCGACAGACGTGACCGGCCCACTGCCACTTCAACTTGCTAATTTTGCGAGCTATGTCGGTTACCTTCGTTCTCTTACGGATGTCCTCATTTCTGATTTTATTCATAAGAAAAACACCTAACAGCTCGCTCCATAGCCCGTTGAGAGACTTTGCATTTGTGGACCAGTCCCGCTGTCAGTGTCCACGTCTCGGCACCGTATGTCATTATAGGTAGGACAATCTGACAATAGCCTATTGTTACTATTTTCGACTTTGTTGGCCGTTCGCAGGAATAATTAACCAGGTGTGCAAATTACGTTTTCTTGGAAAAACTCAGTACACGCAGTCGATTGTTGTATTATACAGTTTACTATAAAACAATGCCCGAAAGGAGGGATAGGGCAGGCAAGCGACGATTACGATACTAGCAAGACGTGTGCTGTACAACCGATAAGCGATATAGTGACGGACTTTACGTGTGTTATTGGATCGTGCAGTTTGTACTGGTTGTACCCAGTTATATTTGTACCTGTTTTATACGTGTTTGTACAGTTCTAATAAATTCTATTGTAATTGCAACGGAATTTTAATTCGAGTCCCACACTCGTAACAATATATAGATTGTATATGTACTTGTTGTAATATAAATTTTCCATTAAAATCCTACATAATCCCTAAATCATTTATGTATACCATGTCTCGAAGACGTAATAAAAACATTCTCTTTAAGCGTTGAAATGTGCTAATACACCATAAGGCACCATCATCTCGCCATAGACCATTAAATGAAGACACATGACACCCCCTGCTTCGTCCCCCTTTACCCATCAATCTTCCCCTGGATTACGGGCCCCTCATGTATACAGAAATGGGGGAATGGTCGAACGTTATAAGCACTTATCGCGATTTATCCGATTGTACTTAGGAAAAGCGATTTTTCTTAGCTATTTTCTTTATGCTATTAGTTTAATCAAATATCAATTCAAAGATTTATAACAATTCAATAAGAGATAACACAAGTCCAAATATATTATAGAACAAAGTCGCTTTCTGCATCTGTCTGTATATCCGCAAACTCCTAAACCACGCAACAAATTTCAAACGGTTTTTATCATCAGTGATTTTTCACTGAAGATAAGGTATATAAGATATATAAAAAAAAACTTAATAAAAACGTTGTTTAATTTTGATTATAATATATACAATTTTGAGCAATACGTGCGTTTATTTCGCGATTTGGTATTCGGCATTCAATACCGAATAGTAACAAAAGTAGCCGAATACCAGATAAATACAAAAGTGGCCGAATACCGCATAGTTACAAAAGTGGCCGAATACCGAATAGTTACAAAAGTAGCCAAATATCGAATAGTTACAAAAATCGCCGAATACCGAATAGTTACAAAAGTGGCCGAAAACCGAATAGTTACAAAAGTAGCCGAATACCAAATAGTTACAAAAGTAGCCGAATAGCAGCCGTGGCATTTCTACTTTTGAAAACGTAGTTTTATTATTAATTACAGTAATTTTAAAAGTACGTTAAAGATATCTAATATGGGAACGTTCCCTTAAATGTGTTGGGAACGCTATTATTGAGTGCTCTCCAACGGGACGGCATTAATGTACATGGCACGACGCGGTATATATTGTGCGGAGTCAACCGTTCACACGTTTTAGTTGAGAGCACTACGTATCTACTAACGATAGCCGCCTCTCACACCGTAGTGTAATGATAGTAATGTTACGAGTGCGGGACTCGAATTAAAATGCCGTTGGAATTACTATAGAATTTATTAGAAGTATACAAACACGTATAACACAGGTACAAATATAACTGGACACAACCAGTACAAACTGCACGATTCAATAACACGCGCAAAATCTTCCACTATATCGCTTATCGAATGTACGTCTTGCTCGTATCGTAATCCTTGCTTAACTGCTTTATCCCTCCGTTAGGGCATTGTTTTATACTAAACTATTCAATACAACAATCGACCGCGTGGACTGAATTTTCCAAGAAAACTGCACGCCTGCGGCCATAAACGAGTACAATAAAATAGGATGTTTTTATTATTTAAAAAAAACACAAAGAAATACAAAACATAAAGAAATCCGTACAGAAAGGTGATAAACTGCAGGTGTGCATTCACTTTGTCGGCGTGTAACAGTAAGTTGTTATATAGGTATTACTATTATAATTTCATAAGCGTCGCACTATTTGCCAGGAGTCTGCCCTATTTTTAAGGGGAATGGATGGTTTACATGCCTCGCTTCTCCAAGGCCGATTTTCGAGTATCACACAACAGTTATATCGATATGTAAGATTCGTTGGAATATTTTACACTGTCAGGACCTGATCATTGTAACAATAAGCAAGTTAATACTTATTGATACAATTATTCAGTCCTGACCTAACATACAACGCTAGGGTTCGAACCCACGTTATTGGAAAATCTTGGTTGAATTGATAATTCCAAATTCCTGTGTATATCTTTTATTTAAATAGATGAAAAGGACATTTTTTTAGTTTTGAAGTCTCATTTGACAGTTCCTGTTTGTTATAAAAGATGATTTAAATAAAAATATCTATGGTAGGTTTCCAGTGAATAATTTGTTTTTATAATTTTGTTACTTTTGATTGTTACAAGCTGCACCTGGCATGCGTTGCAATGCCATATGAAGTTTTATTTTGTATATTCTGTTTTTTGGATCAGAAACTCTTGCGGCTGTCCTCAGAACTACTACTACTATATACCAATCTTTCATCATAACCTGATCAATGGTTTAGGAACGCATATGGGACATACATACATTTATTTTTATTTTCATTTTAAATTTTACTTAATAAATAACTTTATTTAAAGTCGGTTTGGGTTGTATTACTTATTTTTATCTACACTTCGGTGTAAATGAAACAAAGCTATCAGTAAGAGGCATTATCGTTTACAAAACGCAGCGATTTCTCGCCCCATTCTCCCCTGTCCCCCACCCCCTTCCGCGACACTCCGCGGAACCACTCGACGACATTTCCATACAATCTCCTATACATTACGGGAGCATCGCATCTAGCACTATTCTTACGTACAAATAGGGATGTACCATGGAGGCTCGAGAAGTAAACAGAATTTTTGTCTGTTTTCCCTTATGGCTTAAGTAAAAGATAAAAAGTTTTAAGCTTAAAAAGTTACTGTCGATCAAGGAAAATCGCATCAAAATCGGCCCAGTAGTTTTTACGAAAATTCCGAACAAACAGACAACAAGTGTAAAAAAATGCATCGTGTTCTCCATCAACATATAAATAAAATTGGAGTCTGTTTGTAATTTTTAAATAACCGTTTTTTACTACATCCATATGAATATACTAGCTGACTCGGCGAACTTCGTACCGCCTTATTCAAATAAATTAATAAACAAACAAATCGAGAAAACATGGCAAAGGGCTCATAGAATTTGAAAAATATATATAGCCTATAACCATCTACGATTAATTCCACGTCGAATGGTTGTGGTTTCATGCTGATCGGTCCAGTAGTTTTCGAGTTTACCTCGGACAAAGAAAACAAACTTTGCTTATATATATATAGATAGATAGATAGCCATAAACCATCTAGGAAAAATTTCGCATCGAATGGTGGTAGTTTCATGTCGATACGATCAGTGGTTTAAGCGTGATTGAGCCTCAAACGAACACCATTTTCATTATATATATATATATATATATATATATATATATATATATATATATATATATAGATATACGGTACATACACAAAAATAACATTTTTTACATTTTTTGTCTGTCTGCCTGTTTGTTCCGGCTAATCTCTGAAATGGCTGGACCGATTTTAACAAGACTTTCATTGGCAGGTAGCTGATGTAATAAGGAGTAACTGTGGCTACTTTTATTTTAGAAAAAATCTATTATTTTGGAATTATGACGATTGTCAATCACCACACCTCGATCACGAGACCGCGGGGCGCAGCTAGTCATTTATATAGTCATATTTAGAGGTTTATTATATTACAGAAAGATAGATATATAGAAATTGTCTATTATTATATTGTTTTGCTTGCATTATATTGCTGTTTTATTTCTCATATAAATAATATTATAAGAATGCAGTATCCTAAGTACGTGACAAGATAGTTTATTGTGTGCACAAAAGATCTTTTATGACAGACGACAACTTATTCCAATGCATGAATATAAAGCAGCCAGGTATGTTATTGTCATTTCAGTAAAGAGCAGCGTAGAATAGAATCGTAACTTGCCTCACAATGGGCATTGCTTAAATTGTTGCCGTTTTGTCCTTTGTTAGAGTAAAGCACTGAAAAGTTTCTAAGCTTGTTAAAATAAGACAAAATTAGAGTTGGTGATTTAAAAAAGTCATAGATGTAGATCAAAGAGTTAATAGACCTATATTATTTGAATTTGAGTTTATTTTCGTTTTGTTTCTAGCTTTATATGGATGAAAAATATATTTAAATTTGGTCATTTCGGTATCTAAATATAAACGTTGCTAGGCTTGACTTGTTGATACTGAAAGATAATGTCTTAATTTTGTAACTTCGTATTGGCTTCGTATTAATTGGTTTATTGTTAAATTATGTTAATATAATATATTCATTTGTTTGTTAGTATGTATGTAAGTATTCAAATTCAAGTTTTTATTCAAAATAAGTTCCACTGGAGAACACTTTTAATTTTACTTCCTAGTCTATGTTCTCTAGTTTCAATCCAAAGTTCCATTTGCTATATTAGTTGCAATACGAGACTAAATTAATTTATTATGTCAAACTTTTTATCTTCAGCTCTACTCTTTCTTTCTTTTATTTTTTATCCATGCAGGAACGGAGAAGGAATACAATTTCCTGCGGCCGGGCGGCCTGTCGTAAGAGGCGACAAAACAACCCACAGCCAGGTGATAAGGCATTTGCCCGACTGGATGGCTACCACCCCTGGTCTAAAGTATGTCGCCATAACAACCTTGAGTTGTGTTCCGACATTAGTGGCCAGGTTCCAGTCCGCCTTAAGAGAGCA
This sequence comes from Dendrolimus pini, assembly GCA_949752895.1. Lineage (NCBI taxonomy): Eukaryota > Metazoa > Arthropoda > Insecta > Lepidoptera > Lasiocampidae > Dendrolimus > Dendrolimus pini. The sequence goes on from OX457150.1 coordinate 579,429, forward strand.
GCAACGCATTTGTAGTAACAATGGTGTTGCAAATGTCCATAGGCGATGATAACCGCTTTCCATCAAATGGGCTGACTGTCTATCTGCTGAACTCCTGCAATAAAAAAACGAATAGTTAAGTATTTTTTGTTTACATTCCTATCATAAAATTCTTTGATGGTCAAAACATCACGAATCTCGAAAACTCGAGACCTCCAGCTCGGCTCTATGTCACTTCAATATTTCACTAATAATGTATACCGCAGTAGAGATAAAGTCTTATAAGTAAGATTGCTGATGTGTTTTAGACACCATTCTCGTGACAAATGTTTTTTTTCTGTGTCATAATGTGAGGGGTGTAGTGTAGGAAGATAAGTGGGGGCAAAGTTATGAGCGTCGCATAAATCTGATGTTTAAATTATGTAAATAAGAGGAAGAACTTTGTATGAGCTATATTTATCTTGCATACGAAAATTCTGGATGTTTAATGTCTGTAGTCGTCTTAGGAACTGTGCGGTGGTTGTTGTCATTCGCACTATGCGGCTGGCCGTATTCCATTCAGCCATCCGGTTGACACGGAAATGGACGTATAATTCTTTTCTATAAGCTTTACCCTGTGGCTGCAGTTTTGAACTGCCTCGAAGTGTAGCGGCCTCATTGCTTGTAAGCCGGATGGTGTTATAAGTGCAGTGCAGTTCAGTGTGCTGCACGTACGGTTTAATTTTAAACATATAATTAAAACTGACATTCACCATCCCACCCCACAATAAACACTATGGCAAGAATACCACTAAATACATAACACCAAAATTATTTAATCAATTGGCCACTACACTAAGGTAATCTTTAAATTACAAAAATAAAAACAGAAACTAAAAAAGTATTATTTAGAAAAAATGCAATGACAGCCTGTGTGTATGAGCGTTCGTCACTACTTATATGTTATCTGCACGTAATAGTACGATGTGATTAGGTGTATGTGTATATGGATGTATAAGTACGAGGGTGTGTTGCATCACAAGCAAACCTCATAGGTTTAAGTGGTGCCTTACTTCTATTTGTAATGTAATTTTTTTTATTATAGATAAATAAATAAATGAAAATTAGGGCTACGTTCCACAAGAGTCTCACAATTTTTCCTTTCCACTTGCTTGCGGGTGTTACAATCATGAACTCTATTGGGACGGAATATCGAGCACTGATGACATTAATGACGAAATACACAAATGTCATTGGTTGATTTGAAAATCGCGCCTTTTTCGATGTTAATCGATAGAGAGAAAAGCTTTGGTGGAAAACCCGCCTTTTGAACCAGCGCTTAGCTTGAGTCGTTGTGAGCGCTTGTGATCGAAAATAATGACTTTTTCGCCACAACTATGACGTCCGTGGTCGCCATGTGGTACATCATACGGAGCATTTTGGGCGTTGTGAGTTACTAAAGGAATGCGCCCTTGAGCCACAGACTCAATCGCATATCAAATGGCCATGGCGGAAACGTACCAAAAATTTCGCCAGAACCAAAAGTTTTAAGATTCTAGAAGAAAATCGTAACTTAATGGTTTGTAGGTTTTTTGCTAATACTATTTATAAGGTTCCGTAGTCATTGTGATATAAAAAAAACAATTATGTTTTCGTCTAGTCATCTGTCCGTTTTTCTTTGTATATAGTTATTATAGTATTTTTTTCCGAAAATTTACTACCTATTTATAATAAATAGGTCATAAAGTTTCTGATTATTTACATATTATTATATATTTTTCAGGGAAATATGGTTCATGTCTTAATCTTATCTTAAGAGGTATTGTTACAAATTTGTAGAATGTCAATTCGAAAATGTTGTTAGAATTATCACAAAGTTTATTAGAATTACACACATAATTCACAGTTCTTACAAGCATAACAGAATATAATAAAACCAAAGCCGATCGCGTAAAGTTCGTCGTTATACTCGCTCCGGTAGTACACTAGGTAACGCTTCGTTCGCAGCCAGAACACGATTGGCGCATTTCCCGACTGACCGACCCGAGGATCTGGTCCATTTGTAACTTTGTTCGAAGGGGTAATAAGACACCTGCCAAGGATTAGTTGCATCCCATACCGTACACTGTACGGTACTGTATATATACTGTGGCTGAATGCAGACGCTTCTAGTTTCATTTCTGCCACGTCATGGTAAATTTAATAAACAAAATTTCCGTTAAATACTATAGTCTGGAACAAGCTCAGTGTTCCGTTGTACATTACCCATAATATGAGCGTATCTTACTTCTGCTTATTATTGATTTATTTTTGGGCAATTTTGTAGTGTTGCTTATAGTTGCACTACTGTGTTTCCTTGTCTATGCCAAGGGGGTAAAAATGTTATTGTACACGAATCTTAGGGGGTCGAAATAATGCTTCAGAGGGGCGAGATCTCCAAATTGGACTTTTATGATAGGGCTCTGTAAAAGAAATTGGTTATTTCATAATCTCAGAACTATTACATTATGATAATATTGGAAAATTACTTTAAATTTATTTAGTTTTGCCTCTTATGATAATATGTACTTGTGCGTTCTTATTACAGGACTAGCTTTGTTATCCACTTTGTTCGCATAAGATTTATACACCATTATCTCATCTTATACTTAATATATAACGCTGAAGAGTTTGTTTGTTTGTTTGCTTGAACGCGCTAATCGCAGGAACTACTGGTCTGATTTGAAAAATTCTTTCAGTTTTAGATAGCCTACCTATCGTGGAAGGCTATAGGCTATACATCATCCGTGCAGGAACGGGGAAAAAATACAATTTCCTGCGGCCGGGCGGCCTGTCATAAGAGGCGACAAAACAACCCACAGCCAGGTGGTAGGGCTATTTCCCGATTGGATGGCTAACACCCCTGGTCTCGAGCATGCCATCATAACAACTTGAGTTTTATTCCGGCATTAGGGACCAGGTCCCATACTCCCTCAAGAGAGCAGCAGAGCATTTGTAGCACCTTTGCTGTTGCAAATGCCTATAGGCGATGGTAACCGCTTTCCATGAGGTGGGCTGTCTGCCGAACTCATGCAATAAGAAAAAAAAATATTGCGTCTCCCAAAAAAATTAAAAGAAAAATAAAAAAAATTAACATCAATTCCGCGAGTTTTCACGGGTACGCAATTGAAACTAAAATAAAACCAAAATTAAGGAATCCCACGATTGAGACGATAGCGTACGGCGATTCACACGAACTATTAATAGCAGAATTAGTCCTCAAAAATCTAATGGGTTAATTGGATGAAATATTGTTACATGCCGACGAAAGCAAATACACACCTGCCTGCCATAAAGAATTTATGACTTTCCCGCATTTGAACTTCTTTTGTTTACTTTCTTGGTAATTATTGCTTTTCGTCGAGACATATTGTATTTTTACAGAATAAAAGGAATCCCCGAACAGAGGGGCGAGGCAGTCAAGCGAGGAATACGATACGAGCAAGACGTAAATTCGATAAGCTATATAGTGATGGACTTTGCGCGTGTTATTGTATTGTGCCTGTGTTATACGTGTTTAGTTCTAATAAATTCTACAGTAATTCCAACGGCATTTTAATTCGATTCTTGTAGCTCGTAACAATATAAAGATAGCTTCCCTTTAAAGTTACCATATATAACACAATAAACCATATACTTACTTCTTATTCGATATATTCTTGTAAATCACTCAGTCGTAGGCAGTTCTATATAATTAGAGCACCCCACCCTGAGAGATTATGCGGACAAATCAAATTGTCACAGTCTGCTACACTTTGTTGAGTGGCGCGGTGCCACCCTAAAATGGAGGGGTTGTAAGTATTATTGTTTACTTTACTGCTTACACTGTTTAGAGATGGGATGACAATCTAACGTCAAGTGAGAGTTAAGGACTTTGGGCGACGACGCTAAAATTGTATATAAATACTTCAGTAATTTTGGGTAGCGAAGCTTATCAATCAATTATTATCAATGAAACAAAAAAGCGACACTAAAAAGAGATAATCACATAAATCTATAGGACTAAGCCTGCGAGAGCATGAGATATAATACATAATATTTAAACACTGTCTCACTGCAATAAAAAACAATATAAATGGAAAACATATACAATGCAAAAGTGGATGAATGAGAAGTCATGAAGGCCACGACCCACCTTCTATGATCAAATTTACCGTGTACTAGCAGAAGGTGATGTCAGGAGCCTTAAGAACAGACGAGCATGCATGACAAGAGCTATTTCAAAGAAGCAAGTGAGGTGTGTAAGAATAAGCCGGAATGGCGCTCTGTTGTTCGGCCTACCCCGCAAGGGACCTGGCGTGAAGTTATGTATTTTTTATGTATGTATATATGTTTTAATTTTATAACTTCATGATGTAAAACTGCAAAATAGGTACCGTCACACTAGGGAGGAAGAAGTCTCCCGTATGTGACCAACTCTGACAAGGACGGGGCAGGAGTGTGATGTAATCTGTGGACGGCCCCTTATAAAGTTGACAGCCCTGCAAGATTAAACGCGAGTCATTACATTGTGATGTTCACGTTACAGCAAAAGGTTTTATTTGATACGGTTTTAAGGATAATGTCTGTCTTTTATGTGTATGAAAGTGTAATATTTCAATATAACGAATCGAAAGATTTTTACGGTCTCGTTGTTATTTTAGCACAAACTGAAGTCTTATTTTATTTTCGTGTCGGTGCGTATGTTTAGTTGAAATAAGAAAACGAAAACGTCGTTGACCCTGTGAGCTCGCTTGGTAGCATAGAGGCGATGCTTCATGGCCAGCAATCCTGGCTTGCGGTCTCCTCCTTCTGCGAGTCCGTCATGGTGCAGAAGAAGGCTGCGGTAAGAGTTAGGGAGGAGAACGCGTACGCCAACCCCGCAGGATCGCGCAGCATCTCCTACTCCCATATTTACCGTCACAGGGGGCCACTACTACGGGGGTAGTAGCGAACTTTCCCCCTCTGATTGATGAAGTGGGTCACTCTGCCACCGGGGTGGCCCAGTATTGCCGAGCGCAGGGGTGTCACAGTGCAGTAAGCCTGTTCAAAATCCCGTGACTCCCTGTTTTGGTTTAGTGGGTTGTTCGGCGATCGGTTTCTCGCGTCTGAAGCTAGCGTGGAGAACCGGTTGCTGAGAGTCAAGCACACCCTCGATGCATGCTCCTGCGCTGCATTAGGCTCTTCCCCGAAGAGCCCGAGGACGGTGTCTGAAGACATTCCCCCTGCGTTAACAAAAAAAGGAAGCCTTTTGTAAATTCATTTTATCTATATGACTTATATAAAAAATGATTTAATCTTTTTACTATTTAATTATATATTTTTCTTGAATTACGATTGAATTAGTTTTAATTTAGTTAAACCACCAAATATTCATTTTTCTTGTAATGTCTCCTTGGACACCGGGTTGCCTGGAAGAGATCACTCTAAGCGATAAGGCCGCCCATTGCTCTAATGGAAGTATTCATATTATTCCGAGTTGTAGGACTCGAATTAAAAAGCCGTTACAATTGCTTTAAAGTTTATTAGAACTATACAAACACATATAACACAGGTACAAATATAACTAACTGAACACATCCAGTCCAAACGTAATGCACGATTCAATAACACGCGCTAAGTCCGTCACTAAATAGATTACCGAATATACACAAGTCTTGCTTCGCTCGTGGTTATCGCTTGACTGCCTCGTCCATCAATTAATTTATACTGCATGGATGTAATATGTCTGCCCGGCCGCGTGGACCTAATTTCCTAGAATCACACCTATCTAATGACTGCCATAAAAGATTACAATACACAATGGGCTGTTTTTCTAGTCACAAATTTTAAACACAAAGTAAACAAAACAAGTCCAAATGCCGAAAGGTAATACAATGTGTCAGGTAATACAGTCTACAGGGCTGCTGGTGTGAATTTGTCTTTCTCGGCACCTAGATTGTAACTATATTAAATGTCTAAGTTTAAGTTATGGTGACCAATAATGAGTTTTCATTCATTCATTATAATCTTATACTTACAATCACGTTTATTTCTCTATTTACGCAATTTCTAACACCGTCCTATTTGTAATAAATAGACTTTGTGTAAAATATATTGTTTGAAAAGATTCCCTCGGTTCAACATATCAGCGTTGTAGATTTCTAAATGTGCCATTATTTGGACATTTCGCACACAAAGGGTCCCTTTATCCTGTCTTGTGTGATCCTGCAGGTATTTTATGTGGTTTATCCGCCATTTTAACTGCCATTGTTGGATTGTTACGTAATCAGCCAATACAGTTGCGTGGAACGATTTCGGCGGCCGCCATTTTGTTCAATTTGATTTTCGAATTCAAATGCTGTAGTAATATTTGGTTTTTAACCGACTTCGAAAAAAGGAGGAAGTTCTCAATTCGTCGGGATCTTTGTTTTGTTGCTTTTTTTATGTATGTTCGCCGATAACTTCGTGATTTATGATCCGATTTACGTGATTCTTTTATTGTTCGACGAGGAATAGCTTCCAATTGGTCCCCTAAAAATTGTAATTACTTTGGCCCAGTAGTTTTCATTTTATGAACATTTTTTTATGAAGAAAATTTCCTTTTCGTTCCATATGTTCACCGATTACTCTGAGATTTAAGATTCGATTTACGTGATTCTTTTTTTGTTCGAAGCGGAATAGCTGCCATGTGGTCCCCTAAAAAATTGACATAGTTTGACCCAGTAGTTTTCATTTTACGAACATTTTTTTGTTCCCGCTTCTTGGGACCTATATTTTTTAAGAAGCGCGGCACCATTCGTGGGTCCACCCATACATAGCTAGACACTAAAAAGTAACAAATAAAATTTTAAAACTTCGTTTAAAAAAACCGACTTCAAAAACTAAAAAACTAAAATGTATAAAATAACTTATTTCTAAAGCTATTATTATTAATATATATTATCTAAAACATCTTGAAGTCGGTGCAAAGGAAAACATAAAAATTACTATATTTTGAAAATTACTAAGCACCGACTTTAAGATGTTTTAGATAATATATATTAATAATAATAGCTTAAGAAATAAGTTATTTTATACATTTTAGTTTTTTAGTTTTTGAAGTCGGTTTTTTTAAACGAAGTTTTCCAGGTGTCGGTTAAAACATTTCACTACTCTGTCTTTTTTTTCAAAGTAAACCACACTATGCTTTGCGGTTTTCTCTCTAATTCACCCTTCAAAAACTTCGATTAGTTTCCGTGAAAAGAGTTATTTCTGTATGAAGAATACTTTGTATATTTAGAATACAAAGCCTGTTAACTTTTATGGGTGCCGGATCGCGAACCCCTCCCCTATCGCGCGGTTCATCAGCTCGGCTATGATTCATTTCGACACTACGTCCGCTCTAATCTCTTCATCCTGCGGCCTTCCATTTCTTGAATTACTAAGAGTTCTCGAAATTAGGAGTTGGAAACCGAAAAAAATAGAACCCTACCCAAACCCAAGTCCGGTATCGCTGAAACAGTCATCTATGGCTATTTAGCTGTATTTATGTGTATTGTATTGTATTATTATTTAGCCGGCATTGGTGACCAGGTTCCAGTCTCCCTTAAGAGAGCAGCAGCGCATTTGTAGCACCTTTGGTGTTGCAAATGTCCATAGGCGATGGTAACCGCTTTCCATCAAGTGGGCCGTCTGCCTGTCTGCTGAACTCCTGCAATAAAAAAATAAAATAAAATTCAAATTCAAAAGTTTTTATTCAAAATTACTTCCACTGGAGAACACTTTTTGAAGGTCATACATATAGGTTAAAATTTAATTTTACTTCCTAGTCTATGTACACTGTTTCGCAACGTGTTATTGCTGTTAAGGAGAAGAAGCGGCAAGAAACACCCCAGCAACACGTCAGCTAATAATGATTTTTTTTATATTCCTCTTATTCTATTTATATCTCAAGTTCTTCTTTTTATAAGTTTTATACATAAGTATGTTACAGAACGACTTTTGAAGAATAAAATGGAGTTGTAGCAAACAGTGCATATTCAATAAGACAGAGACACAATAAAAGGATAGAAAATTATTATTATAGTTATAAATATAAAGAAAATAAATGACGTATGTATGTATCCTGCACGAAAAAATAATAAAACCCTTTTTTTGAAAAATCACTGCAAGTATGAAAAATAATGTTGCATTTTAGTTACCCTTGAATCACTTTCTGTTTTGTTAGTAAACATGTTATGTTATTTTGAAAACTCATTTATATTAGTCGTCATCGATATCGAGTACCAATAGTAACGGTGGTGCGCTATCAGCCCGGCTTATCCCGGGACCTCGTTGAGGGAACTCAGATGCTATCGCATTACTTAATGTAGTGTTCGCAGTTTAATGGTGCATTGTACACGATTGTTGTATAATTTACTAAAAAATCTTTTCAGTTTTGTTACTCCAACATTAAAATTTAGTTTCTTTTAGACCCTTATTACACTACCCTGATTTAGGGATAAAGACAGTAAATTACTAACTCTGTTTTTATATTTTGTTTTTAATTTGAAATGAAATGAAATGAAATATTTATTCTTGCATAAATGTAGTTGTATACAGATTTTATTCTTAGAGATACATGGTTCAGTACATTTTACCAGTTTCACTGGTGTGCAAGTAGGCACTATCTTAATCGTCATTATTTAATAAGTTTGTTTTTTATTTTATTAAATACCTTTTATCTAATTGGGTCGTATTTATTACATTTATTTGAATGAATGAATGAATGAAAACACTTTATTGTTCACCAGAATTAAAACTATGTTCTTAAAAACTAGATACAATAAATGCTGAACAAAGGGCGGCCTTATCGCTTAAAGCGATCTCTTCCAGGCAACCCCTTATTTATTAATTAATAATATTTATTACTTGCTTGCTTAATTAATAATATTTATTAGTTGCAAAGCTGGCAAAGAGGCAGACAGCCCAGCTCATGGAAAGTGGTTTCTGTTGCCTGTAGGCGGTCGCAATACCAATGACGATGCTAATGCCTCTAGAGAAGGTGGTAGGCTATAAGAATTTTCATAAATCGCACGAAATACGATTAGCTAAAGCTTAATCGTTCCACGCCGATATTCTGTGGAAACCCGTCCTTAGGGGGGGCATCTACAAATTAAGTCACACGGATAATTCTTGAAATAAAAGTGTGTGTATACTTATGTACACACGTTAGAAGTTATACTTCTTTAAATTGGTTAAATAAATAAAGCTCCTACCACGGTCGAATCGGGGCTTTTATTTAACCGACCGTATTGAAAAATACAATAAAAAACTGAGGTTAACTTAGAAAAATAAATACCACAATCACACCCAAGTATTAGAAAAAGCGATATAATTACTTAATTTTTTTAGAAATTCACCGGAAATAGAATTAAAATAAATCCTGTGATTTTGCTGATCACTTTAATACATGTATGTAGGATACTAAATAAATGATTTATAAATCATCAAACTCGTATTAATTAAAACACAATAAAGTATAGAAATATTACAATGCTCGTGTCACAAATTCACAATCCATCTATCAACATCTCGTTGCTACGCAACCACCATACTACACTCGGCCATCTTGAAAAACTAAAATGTTGACTATAGCTAACTTCAATAATAAATAAATGACTATGATAATAATGATAACTTTAATAATATAATTATGAGAAATGTAAATAAATGAACAAAGTAGTTTAGTAAATAATGTAGTCGGTGTTGATAGTAACTGTATAGGGTAACTCTGGAGGAGATCGCCCTTGGCCGCCCATTGTACTTTAAGGCAGTGCTTTTAATCTTTTTGAATACGCGACCCCTTTACAGGTTGAAAAATTTTGGCGACTCCCTTGGGATATAGACAGACAAAAAGTTAGTGATTTAAAAGACTACGTTTATGTTTTCTCTATTTTGCTAACCGTATTCATTATTAGGACATATACTCTAAAAAAAGCTGCTGAGCGTAGAAAGTACCTAAGTACGAGGTATAAAGTTAAATTGCCTTTTCCCTTTTGCTGGTGACCCCCCGAGCAAGGCTCTACAACCCCCCTAGGGGTCACGACCACAGATTGAAAAACACTTCTTTAATCTATGTGCAATAAAGGTATTAATTCATTCATGAGTTCTTTACCGTTCCCCCGTCCTTGACACAGCTGGTCACATTCGTGAGACTGCTCCCTAGTGTGAAATCACATATTTTGCAATTTTACATGAAGAAATTATTATACATGTGACGTCACAAAATTGCGGAACTCTCCCGCCCCTTGTCACACAATGTCACATTTCGTCGACACCCTACCTCCCTTAACGTGTAACGTATTTATGGATAGCACCTTAATAGGGCAGAACTCTCGGTAATCGCACAAAACTGATATACCTTAAGAGCGTGGTGTCTCTCCACTCGAGCCGGCTCTAATAGCTAAGGACTTCAGCATGGCCCTATGTTTAAATTGCATGCTTTCAGCCATGTTCCTGTTTACAACTTAATTTTAGTAAAAGCTTTTGAATTATTTGATCGTAAAAATCTGACCTCATTTTATTTTGTTTCAGGTAAAAACACAGGCCATGAAGGTTATTTTCGGCGAATAGAAAATATTTCAAGTGGAATAATAATCTGAACCGGTTCACATTTCACATGTAAATAATTTAAAAATATTTGAATTTTATATTGGAATGAGTGGCTGACTTTTAATTTGTTCTGCCATCGATGAAGTAGCACTTGAAAATATATCTTGTAACAACGTAAAAAAAGGAATTTAATACATTTTGACAGACAACAGTTAGTATATCCGCGGAAAAGGATAGTATAATTCTTCCATGCTATTACTATCATAATCTGCTAGTAAAATAGAAACTGTCTTCAAGAGTAACCAAATAGCAAACATATATATTTTCTACAACATCTTGAAGTGGGTGCCAAGTAAAACATCAGTCTACGGTGGAAGTGGTGTAGTAGATGAAACGCCCCTTGAACATGGACTGTATTTATTATTAAAGCAATAGGTATGATCAGCACTACTGTATTAAACGGCATGTTAAAGTCGATCAACACAAGTGAGGACTAGAACTCGGATATTCCTCTGAATACTGATAGCACTAATTGTAGATTTCATCGATCAATACTAGTTGCACTAATCAAAGACACTAGTATTCACAAGTTCCACGAAAGTAATGCTGGTGTGAGTGGTGTGGTATTCCCTTTCTTCTCTTGTGTGTATAACTTGATTTGGAAACTGCTTGTACACTTGACCAACTGGCTATTCACCATGACGGTGGCGACTTTGCCGATGGCTCACATCGCACTCGCTAAGGTACTTTTTTTAAGCAGACGCTTAGCTGCTAATCGAGCGAGATGAAAATTCGCGGTAAGTGAGACGTATATGGGAGTTTCGGGGGAGTTCAGGGGGTGATTCTGTCCACATCGATAAAGAAACAACAACTTTGTATTATTATTTTTTCATTTACAAGTGACGTGTCCCTGGTCTCCGTTTTTTAATTTGTTTAAAATACCGTCGTAGTCTTAAAAAAACTGACTTGCTGACGGTTGCCAATTGAATAAATCATTTGTTAAAAATAATTAGGTAAAGATCACCCACCAAGTGACTGAGCGCACTAAGAACCCTGCCAGATTCCTACATATTTCTAGGATGTAAGTAAATATATGAAATGCCTAAATCGGTGTGCATTCGTCTGGAAAATGGTCTGCAACATTGAGCTGTCTAGGAAAACTTTGTTGCTATTCAGTCACTTTAGTTGGCTGACTGAACAGTTCTGGGGCTAGATTTATTTTGTGTGTCTATAACTTCTAGCTGAATTTTCAAGAAAGGCTATTTGGGATGGTGAATAAAATCAATACTTCTATATATACTATAATTAATCTATATATGGTTCGAGTTTGTACAACGCGTTTAAATTTCCGAAAATGCAATTTTAGAATTTTTGCCTGTCTGCCTTTCAGAGCATCTCGGTGAAAACTATTAACCAGATTTAATTTAATTTCTAAATGATACAGAATGAATTTAGGATAATTTTTACTTTATGTTTAGCAAATGGTCTGAAAGAGAGTGTCGGGGTGAAGGTAAGGAAAGGAATGCTCCGATGGTTCGGGCATGTGGAAAGAATGTATGATGAAAGAAGGCAAAATCAATGCTAAGTGCGTTGGAGCCACAAGCTTTAAAAAGTGAAGTGAAGTGAATGATGAAAGAATGACTAAACAGATATACAATGCAAAAGTGGATGGATGCAGAAGTCGCGGAAGGCCACGACACACCTTCCATGATCAAATTGATCGTGTATTAACAGAAGGTGATGTCAGGAGCCTTAAGAACAGACGAGCGTGCATGACAAGAACTATGAATGTCAAAGAAGCAAGTGAGGTGTGTAAGAATAAACCTGTATGGCGCTCTGTTGTTCGTGCCTACCCCGCAAGGGACCTGGCGTGAAGTTATGTATGTATGTATGTTTAGCAAGTGCGATCAATTAACTGATCATGTCATGTGAAGAGATGAGAGTGTTTAACCTTGTGTCTAAATTAGGATAAAATTAGGATAAATTAATAAAATAAGTCACTCACAAGATACGTACACTTCAACACAAATTAATTAATGTCACACACAAGAACTAAAATAATAAGCGTGTAAAATTTTAAAAATTAAAAACCTTGTGGGTCTTATTCATATTGAGTTAGAGTAAGTTTGTAGGTTACATTACTCTTAATGTAGCCTTAAATAAACATTATTTTCATTGATAAAAATTATCCTAAAGTAGTGATAAATTAGCCTCGAGACGATGGTCGTAGTATTTATCTATTTGCAGGAGTTCTAAACTTGTTTTTTTTGTACTGTCAGCAAAAAGACGGTCATTACATTTAAAAGAATATAATATATTTAAAAGTCAATGGCGAAAGTCATATAAATAATAATTATTTACGTTGCTAATTGTAAAAATTAATAGCTGTAGAGAAATAGAAAAACGTTTACCTACATGCTATTGTAGAGGAAAATAAATTTCAGGCTTTAGATATAATATCAGAATGAATTATAAAATTTATACAAATGATTAATCAGATGAAATTAAAAAAAGTACGAAATGTCTGGAGTTGAAGAAATTTAGTATATTTTTTTAAAATTATTTTTATTATTATTATTTAATGTAATATCGTTTATAATTACCAGTTTCATATTAAGTAACTGCCTATAAAAATATATAAAAAGTATTAGTTTATTTATGGTACAATTATGGTACTACAAATATAAAAGCATATGGGTATATCAAGTTCAATTATAATAGTTCTGAATAAGTCACAAGCAGACTTAAATATACAAACACGCATTCGTTTAAAAATAGAGTACTTTTTAATTTCTATATTCTATTCTATAACCTTTTAGTTCGCCTGGAAAGAAAATCTGCTAAAAACAAAAACAGCTTTTACTATTTAGGCAATACTTATTTATAAGGTAGACGCGCAAAAATATACTAAATTAATTTTACGCCTACCCTCACAAACTTTACGAAAGCTAAATTGAAAAAATCCCAAACAAATCTGAAAGTAAACACTGTAAATAAAATAGAAAAAAACTAATTTTCTACTGAAGGAATCAATGCTGGAACTACTTAATATATTACATTATCCGGGAGGCTGCAGTGTAGAAACGTGACCTAATTTTACAGAAACAAAGGCCTTCCTAACCCTACAATACTAAACTAACAAAAATACAAATAAAAACCACCCTTATTTCCTCGTGTTAAAATACTAACTAAACGCAAATAATAAAATTGCTACCACGTAAACAAAAAAAATGTCCAATGCCGTTGAATTAACAAAATCTAATCCTTATTTGTATTGAAATAAGAATTTTCGATGTGCAAAATAAAATTGTCAACGTTCTTCTTTCAAACGTTCATGGCAATGTGATTTTTATTTTAAGGTGATAAAGTCTAAAATTAGCATGAAATTAAAATTGCTGTACATTTCTGCATTGAAAACAATTGGTCTAATGATAATATGGACCTCAGTGTAATTAAAATAAGGCGTTAGTAGTGGAAAAAGTTTTGCAAAAATAGTGACGTAGTTTAGCGAAACAATTTTTAACTTTATTGCCTTTGATTAGATTAATTTTTAAGTTAGTTTTATTTAATCATTTAATTTATATTATCTCGTTATACTTTTATTTACTATATGTCCCTTTCTTAACATCTATCTATCTCTCTTTTCCTTCCTGAACCTTATATTCCAGAAATTTAGTTTATCATCTATCCCTTTCTAACATCTATCTATCTCTGCCTTTTCCATCCCGAACATTCCTGTACTAGAACTTATCGTCTATCCCTTTCTAAAATGAATCCGTCCTTGTCTTTTCCTTCCAGAATCTTCTACCTTTTTCTCAGTCTTGGGATCGGCTTACTCTGCCAGCAAGCTTTACCCTCCGGTCGCTACAATATTAAACTGGTATTAAAGATTAACTGCATCAATTGAGAAATCCCAAAGAGCAGTCAATCTCTTCAAAAATATGATTTTGTGTGAGAACTACACACCTTAGATCATATAAACGTTTAACATGTTATAACTCAATGATACTAACTAGTCTTGTGTCAGAAGATTATAACATATGTCCTCAAATGAAATATAACCGCGATGTAAAACGTCGGTGCTACCATCTAGTACAGATTGGTCTGAACTCCCAGACTTATTCATATTGAGTTAAGAGTAAGTTTAAACACTTCTTTAAGCACCGTAAAGAAGCCTACACACTTACTTTAACTCAATATGATTAAGACCGTTAGTGTTAATCATACCACTCGTAATTCAATAATGGCATGATTTGAAGATAAGTCAATTTTATGTAACAATGATTACTATAAGTTTGAACTTGAACTAATTTTAACTTGAGTTAATTTTTATTAATTAACTTAAATTATTAATTTTTATATTATTAAGGTTTTGTTGTCAAAGATTACACTTTTATAATCACAGATTTCGCCAAGGCTACACTGTTAATTTGACTTTAACAATAAACAAAAGAGTATATATGCGTGTATGTGTCAAATACATGGTAGTGTGTGTAATGTTTTTTATTGATTTAATGTATTTTTTATGCATAATTCTAATAAGTTTTTTTTTTTTAAAGTTTTTAAATACTAGCTTTTGAGATCCTGGTTATCAAGTAACAGCAGAGTGCTAGCCAAGACAAGTTAAACGAGCCCAAACACGACGGGTCTATCTTTTTTAGTACAGGAGTTCCTATGGCCACCTTCCTACTCCATCATCAGATCAGCTCCACGGTACCATATTATTGCATTGCCACGCGATATACATATGCTTGCAAAATTCCAGCTCAATCGGAAACCGGGAAGTTGGTCAAATTTAATTTGCAAAATTTACCCGGCCATACATACATACCTACATAGGTACATCCATTGCAAGTTAAATAAGCTTTAAAAAAAATATTGGCATGCTACACTCTCTCTGTATATAAACTATAAATGTGCGAAATTTCATACTCCTCCGTTTGCGCAATTTTCGTAAAAAGGGGTACAAAGTTTTTGCTTTGCGCATTAATATAATGATAACAGCCTATAAATCACCCACTGCTGGGCTTGGGCATCACACTATAGGAGAAAGGATACACACCCGCTAAACTTGTCCAAGACCGATTGGCAGATTTGACATATCTTTTTTTCTTATTGAAGTAAGGTTCGTGTTTGACCACAATCTCGCCCTATGCGGAGCAAAGATGTGGTCTAGGATGGAGCACGCTAACCTAGAAGGTACCTATTCACACGGGACTTGAAGACGACCAGGTTATAGGTATCGGAAAAGACAGACTCCGGCAATGAGTTCCACTCCTTTGTAGTGCCATACGCACTGCAAAGGAGTGGAACGAAGCTAGATGCAAAGCGCTTCCTTCTTATATGTATAACTAGCTGACTCGGCGAACTTCGTACCGCCTTATTCAAATAAATTAATAAACAAACAAATTGAGAAAACATGGGAAATATATATATATAGATATATATATAGATAAATAGCCATAAACCATCTAGGAAAAATTTAGCATCGAATGGTGGTAGTTTCATGTCGATACGATCAGTGGTTTAAGCGTGATTGACCCTCAAACGAACACCATTTTCATTATATATATATAGATATCTACCATATATAGGTTCCCCACGTCAATGCGTCTGGTTGTCCGATGATGGAAGGGAGATGGCGGGATTAGATCGAAGAGCTTAGCTGCACATTAATAGATAGGAAACTGATAAGCTGGCAACCCTGCGTCGATGTCCGAGACTGAGTTTCGGTTATCTCGGTGTGCAGGTCATCACGATGTTTTTCTTCAGCGTATGCCTGAGTGGTGCATGCACTGGGATGCGTGCGCTAGCGATTACGCTACCACGACTTGTATATTATATATTTTTTGAATATTATATTTAAAACGATATTTTAAATAAGATGGTAGTATTAAAGTCGTCACGTTCTAGCAATGTCTAACGTTCGATCAAATTCAAATACATAGTCAATACGTGACGACTGGGTTGATCTCAATCTTTACGTATACTCCGTAATGTCTACACTAGGTTCTGCTATCAGGTTTTGTTTGTATATCTACATTAATATAATACAGAGGGAACATTTGTATTTTTAATAAAACTACGTTTTAACGGTTTTAAGCGCGGTAATTTATTTGATTTAGGTTTATCCGACATTGCTGACATGAAACACACAAGGTCTACGAAGTCTGCGATCAGTGAACACACGCTGGATAAACCCAACCATTACATCAGATTCGATAACCCACAAATCCTTGCGAAACAGAATCGTTTCATACCAAGAATGATGCGTGAGGCTATTGAAATCAAAAAACACCCAAATTTCAATAGAGAAGATGGTTGGCAGGTACCACCTGTTTGGGATCCAATCATCAAAACTATTAAGACCCAAACCCAGCAAAAACCAACTGCCAGACCTCAAGACACTGTGAGCTCTTTCTGCGTGCAACGAAACAAACCAACTTGACTGATAATTTCTTTTATTTTTTCCTTCCACTCATTTTAATATTATATAATAAAAAATTAGAACTAGGCATGTTTGCTGAAGAGTTTCTTGCGCCGCTTCTTCTCTTCAAGCCACAACATGTTGTGAAGCGGTGGTAAATTAGATTAGGCTCCCATAGAGTAAATAATATCTATAAACAAAATTTAAGACTAAATAATTAAAATGAACAAGTTGGCGGTAGGCTGAATAAAAACTTTGACAATACACGTTTGACAAATGTCATCTTTGTCTTCCGTGACCACGGCCACTGAAAAGCGACCGAAACGTCGGATAAACCTAAATCAAATAAATTACCGCGCTTAAAACCGTTAAAAGTTTTATTATGTGTACAAGTTGCGAAAACTTAAGAAAATATTATTTGTATTTTTGTACCTTTGTACCGAATACACACAAAAAATTCTTTCACCATTCGAATGCTACACTATCCCTGATTAATTAATTATTTATTTGGACAACACGACAGATAACAATCAGTAATTCATTTATATAATATAGTTTTTAAATGATTACATCTAGATTGAGATCCAAGCGAGCTGTCACACCAGTGTTAAAATTATATTTTCGCAAACAAAATTATGTGAATAATGACACTAATAATGATTCATACATACATACATACATAACTTCTATTAATTAATAATGATTCAATAAATACTTAAAGCTAGGACATTAGAACAAGTGAAGAGGTGTGATATTTCAGCATAGAAATTATCAATTTTTCGAAGCTAAAGGTTTCGCATTAAATTATGTTAATAATTATCTATATACATACATACATAACTTCACGCCAGGTCTCTTGCGGGGTAGGCACGAACAACAGAGCGCCATACAGGCTTATTTTTACACACCTCACTTGCTTCTTTGACATTCATAGCTCTTGTCATGCACGCTCGTCTGTTCTTAAGGCTCCTGACATCACCTTCTGCTAATACACGATCAATTTGATCATGGAAGGTGTGTCGTGGCCTTCCGCGACTTCTGCATCCATCTTCCGCGACTTTTGCATTGTATATCTGTTTAGTCATTCTTTCATCATTCATTCTTTCCACATGCCCGAACCACCGGAGCATTCCTTTCCTTACCTTCACCCCGACACTCTCTTTCAGACCAACTCTCTTTCTTACTTCGGTATTACGAACGCGGTCCGCGAGCGTCACTCCGCAGATTTTGCGCAGTGCTCGCATCTCGACCGCGTTTACTCTACTTTCATGCTCTCTATTCCATACCCAACTCTCGCTTCCATACGTGAACGTAGGTACCAGCACCGCGTTGTGTATGGCAAGCTGGACCTTCTGGCTGAGGTTCTTAGCGCCTAGAAGTTTACCTAACGCTCCATTCACACTATTCCCCAAATTTACTCTTCTTTCTATGTCAGCGGTGTACCTTCCATCCCTGCTAAAAGCACATCCAAGATATACAAACTCATTCACTTGTTCCAGCATAACATCATCGACCATTATCCTTGCATTCGTTCTGGTTTCTTCTCTTTCAAACACCATAACCTTTGTTTTCTTCGCATTCAAACGTAAGCCTCTCGCCTGACAGTCATCTCTCCTCATTGTGACTAGTGTTTGCAGTTCTGATGGCGATTCGGCTAAAAGCACGGCATCATCCGCATAAAGCAAAGTGCTAACAACTAGATCACCCATCCGCACCCCAACATCCATCAATCTTAATCTCTGGAGACAATTGTCCAGATATAGGATGAACGAGTATAACGTTTTTATCTTGCCGTACTTGTAAGGAATATATGCAGATATGTTGCAAAAAAAATATATTACGTTATGTCTTTATATTTATGACTATAATTATTTTCTATCCTTTTATTGCGCTTTGTCTTATTGAATATGCACTGTTTGCTACAACTCCATTACTTCTTCAAAAGTCATTCTGTAACATAATTCTGTATAAAACTTAAAAAAAAGATCTTAAATATAAATAGAACAACAAATATAAAGAAAAACAATTTTTAGCTAGACGTGTTGCTGGGGAGTTTCTTGCCGCTTCTTCTCCTTAACAGCAATAACACGTTGCGAAGAGGTGTACATAGACTAGGAAGTAAAAATAAATTTTAACCTATACCTTACCTTCAAAAAGTGTTCTCCAGTGGAACTTATTTTGAATAAAAACTTTTGAATTTGAATTTGAACAGCAAAGCCGACAGCACGCAGCCCTGACGGACGCCAATATTGACGTCAAACCAGGGCGACATGCTGCCGTCCACCCGCACGCATGACATACAGTCCTCGTAAATGGACTGTACAGCACGCAGCAATTGGCCATTAATCCCATATCCGGGCAATATGTCCCGGAGGTCCTTTCGCACAACCCTGTCAAATGCTTTCTCTAGATCCACAAAACCGCAGAAAACCTTCCGGCCCATAGCCAGCTCCTTCTCCACGATATTGCGGAGCGAGAAAACTTGATCCATACATCCCTTTCCATTTCTGAAGCCTCCTTGTGCATCCCACAGTAATCCATCGGATACCACTCTCATTTTCTTTTCAATAATCTTCCCATGCACTTTAGATGCTGTGCTGATCAAACTGATGGCCCTGTAGCTGGCGCACTCCATACGTGACCCCTTGCCTTTATACAAGGGCACGAGGACAGCGCGCCTCCAGTCCTTGGGAATCTTTCCCGTCCTCCAGCACAAGTTGCATAAGGACAGGAAAGCGTCCCGAACGCAGGTTCCACCATATTTGATCATCTCAGCAGACACTATCGATTCCTGCTGCCTTTCCATTTTTCAGACTTCTTATCGACCATTCGATCTCTTCCAAAGTGATCTCGGATGCTGACTCCTCGGAGTCGGTCACAGACTCAGTCGTGGTGCCAGCATCCGGGATATTATCATACATTAAATAATATTAATTATCTAATTTTTACATTATCTATATTAAATATAGGCTATGTAAAAATTAGGGTTCCATACTAAAACTTATTTAATGTAACCCATCAATCTAATTAAATACTTGACGCTGGAATCGGGTTCTACGATTCTGATGAAATTTTATATGTGTTTGTGTGGGTCCCGGGATGGTTAAGAATCACAATAAGACCCCGTAGCTGGCGCTGGTATCGGGTTCTAGATTTTTATATTCTCAGGACAGGACAACATCTGCTTAGATCGCTGGTCCCAGAATAAAGTGATATTGGGTCGTGGGAGAGCCAATTTCAATTAAATAAATGGGGACCACTTTTTCTTTCATTTTTTCGTATTTTCACTACAACTTAGTTATACAGACATAAACTACACCTTCCTGTCAAACTTTATCCATATGAACCGAATAGTTTCAAAGTGAAATTACTATAAGGAACAAAGACCGGTTTGTGAGGGTTTTATAATAATAACAACAGCCTACAAATGTCCCACTGTTGGGCTCGGGCCTCCCACTATAGGCGCACGGACAGTATACCCGCCACGCTTGTCCTAGGCGGCTTGGCAGGTTTGACACATCGGATATCTCGATATTCAGGTTTCATCACTATGTTTTCCTTTATCTTTGTCCTCTCTCCTTTCTTTCACTATATCCCAATTATTTGGGCTTGGAAAAATGTCTTTTCCTTCCATAGTCCTCTATTCTGTCATACATCTTCTGTCACACCACATATCATCATATCCATCTATCTTTTTTGGTCTACCTCTACATTTGTACCCATCCATCTTGTAGTTTAACACTCTTTTTGTCACGTGACTTTCATCCCTCCTCATTATATGCCCATACCAACTTAGTCTACTCCCTCTCAATTTTTCAGTCATGGATGTAACTTTCAAAGATGCACTCATTTCTCACTTTATCCATTCTTGTAATATCATACATCCATCTCAACATTCTCATCTCGGATGAGTGGATTAGCACGTGGTAATTGTAACTATATGCACATTAGATCGGGGCCACCGGGAACTGAGGGCCATTGCCTATGTTTGTGTTTCATATTTGGGAGGAAATGCCATAGTCACCACGCTTGGCATGCGGGTTGGTGACCGCAGTACCAGCTTACTCGCATCGGAGACGCAGCAAACGAGTCCTGGAGTGAAGACCACGTCTCGGCAAACGTAGCGTAGGACGCCCGCCAGCTCGGTGGACTGACGACCTGCGCAAGATCGCCGGCAGGGGCTGGATGAGGAAGACGGGAGACCGAGATATGTGGCGCGCACTTGGGGTGGCCTACGTCCAGCAGTGGACTGAGATTGGCTGAAGATGATGATGATGCACTAGGCCATTACTCTACCACGACTTAAGGGTTTTATTGTCTTTAAATATTCCGAAATCGTAGTCAAAATTGTATTCGATTTGATACTCAGAAAGAGAAACAACCCTTTCAAAGAATTCCACCCTCTTCTATACAAATTTCAAACCCTCTCGGAAACATTTCAACCCTATAAGATATAGCTTATTGAAATTGTACCGATTTAAAAACAGAATATATCTTTTTTAAATTTAATCAACAATATATATTACCTAATTAAAGTTGCGGCTATAAATTTGATTTATGAGTCTATTTTGCAGTAGATAAGGTTTATATTAAAGTGATTTTGCGAGGGGTTGTGTATATATAAATTTGTAAAGAGGCAGGTGTAGACAACATTGTTTAGAAAATAATATCCATTTATTTGTTAGAAAATATGTGGACTAAATTCTAATTAGTTTTTTTACTTCGTTATTATACTAGTAAGTTCTTTGTCAGAAAATCTTTGATCTATTGTTATTTTTTTATATAGGCATTTTTGTAAAACAACTTACTAAAATTTTCGTTCCTTTATGTATATTATTATAAAAACCTAAAGATAAACAAAGTAATAACAGCCAATTAGGGATATTTTAATAGACCTGTAAGCCAATACTCAGAAGCGAGGTAATGTTTATAAAAAACATTTGAAAGAAATTGTTATATAAAAAAAATAGTTTTACTTCAAGCACTTGAAATGTCTTAATTTAACGGACTTCATACTTTAATATTGACATTAAAGTAATGGGTAGTATGAATCTGTTTTAACTATTAACAGTTAAAAACGTATATGTGAAATCGTTTACATGAAACAATTAATTATTTCAAGCCTATATTCTAGACCAAAACAAAGTGTAGACTCGCGATTGACTATTTAATATCCATAATGTTTTTAGGAGCTTCAAATTTAAAAGTTTTCATATAAAATAAGTTTCACTGGAAAACATTTTTTGAATGTCGCACGTACAAGTTAATCTTTAAATATATATACACCGCTTCGTAACGTGTTATCGCTGTTCCAAGCAAAGCAAGTCTCCAGCAACACGTAAAAAATATTTGTCTTCATATATTATACAAATACTTGTCAACGAATCTATAGAGTTGTATCAAAACTTTGAAGCTGATATCATTACCAGTTTGTTGAGTACTCTTTATTGCGTAGGTTTCTTTTGCACTTAAAGTTAAATACATCCATAAAATCTTACTGATCAAACTCAGACAAGGTTCGTTGGGGATGAGCCTATTATTATTTGGAAAGTCGATAACAACGACTATTTTTCTAGTGTTGCAAAGATACATACGGAAATTGTATATTTATATAATCGGATCAGTATGGAGATCCAGCGAGGAACCGTAGCCAGCCTTCTGGGCACCTTACCCATTATAGAAGACAGTGATATAGGCTCAGTATTCTACTTATAGTCTTGATAATGGGACTATGGGTAGAATACAATACGAATAAGTTAAGTTTTCTTGCATTGTATTCGATTATATGTAATTATTTAATTGTATCTATATATAAAGGTATATTTTATATTGTCTGGTTGTAATTTGTTATGTATACATAAAAAAATTAAACACATTTTTGTTTTTTGAAAAAGTTGTTGACCCCTGAAGGTAGCGCGTAGCCTTGCATTTACCTTTTGGATTGAACAAAATAAAGTGTATTGGAAAAAATTGAATCGCTTTTGTTGGGAAAATGCGGAAATAACTTTTTATTCGTTAAGTTCCTCCCTTGGATGTTAAGTGTTTTGATATTATGAAGGGAAATAGAACAAGTGAAAAGAAATTAGGTAGCACCATTATTGTATTGGAATATTCCTTTATTGCTTCCGGTTTCAGTCGCCCTACATCCATTAGAGTTTAGTAGTTATTTTAATTTATTTATGGTATTATTTACTCCTAATAGTCCCCAGTACCTTAAGGAACGTTTTAAATTCCTTCGCCTATCCACTGCTCACAATTTGCGCCATGATACGTACCGAAAATTTATGACGCCTGCACACACTTCATCCTATTATGATAATTGTTTTACGGTGCAGGCTGTCAAACTTTAAAATATGCTGCTTCTTAAAACGCAGTTTATTGCCTTTTTATTTTTTTATTTTTGCATTAGGAGTTCTTTTGTTTACTTCGTGTTTAGAATTTAATAATATCCTATTGTTATTGTACTTATTTTATGGCTGTCATTAGTGTCGAATTAATCCTTTTTTTATTGCATTGCGTCGAAGCTTGCCAGATGTGCGGATTAACTCAGTGAACGCGGCCCCTTTATCGGTATTATACAGTTTAGTATAAAACAATGCCCGAACGGAGGGGTGGCGCAGTCAAGCGACGATTACGAAACTAGCAGGTCGTGTGTAGTACTTTCGATATAGTGACGGACTTTGCGCGTGTTATTTGAATCGTGCAGTTTGTACTGGCTGTGTCCAGTCATATTTGTGCCTGTTTTATACGTGTTTACGTGTGTTCGAATAAACTCTATAGTAATTCCAACGGCATTTTAATTCGAGTCCTGTATCTCGTAACAATACTAATACATTTATTATCATAACTTATGTATTTTGAACTATATTATTGTATATGTATGTATTTTTCTGTTTATTTCTTAACTTAGTTTGAGTATTTATGTATCTATTGCCCTTTTCCTGCACCACTTACATCGCCTGATACATTTTTTTTATTTAGGTTTCCTGGAAGTTGTCGCTTTGAGCGATAAGGCCGCCTATTGTATTGCATAAAAATATTCTAAATATGTCTGTTTTTGTAATTGTTATCAAGTGTTATCAAGTACAATAAAGTGCTATCTCTCTCTCTCTCTCTCTCTCTCTCTCTATATATATATATATATATATATATATATATATATATATATAATATTAAGCGCCTGTAAAAATTGTACTACTGGCACGCATATAAAAGTTTGCCTTTGGAAAAGTGAAGGCATTCGGCGCTTTTTAACTTGTGTTGTTCTCGAGTTCCGTGGGACTGAGCAGGCATCAGATCCTGACTTGATAACAATGGGAGCACCTCAAGAGAATGCTTTTTCGAATAAAAAACTAATTGAAAATCGGTCCACAGTTGATTATTTTTTAATTTATTTTATTGCTGCATCACAGCAGAGAGGATGATGGCCCAACTGTGCTGGATAGTGGTTACCATCACCAATGGTCATTATCAATAGTAGAGTACCTACTGCCAATGTGCTATCGGCCTCGATGGAGACACTGGAACTTGAAACACAACTCAAAGTTGTTTTGGCGGCATACTCTAGACCAGGGGTGGTAGCTGGTGGTGCTCCTTATGCAAGTCGGTTTAACAGCTTTTTACTGTGTAATTTTTCAGAAAATTACCATATATTTGATCGACGGCGGATGAACGGACATAACCATTTTACAAAAGTCCCCTGATCAATATATGGCCATCCCTTATTCCCCAATTAAAAACTGGTGCCCGGAGAATACAGGAATCCTGCACTTACCTCGCAGTCAGCCACCAGCCCACGACAGCGCTGGTTCCTGTCGCTGGTAATGCACCTGGCGAGACACAAAAGATGGCTCCACACGAGTCCCTGGGCGCAAGGGACTCAGATACACTGACACTTAATTTTATGATTGAGTCTCAAGCCTACAGTAGACGAGGCAAATATCCTATTAAATCACTGTAGGACGCAGAAATCTTGCCCGACTGGATGGCTACCACCCCTGGTCTAAAGTATGCCGCCATAACAACCTTGAGGTGTGTTCCGACATTAGTGACCAGGTTCCAGTCTCCCTTAAGAGAGCAGCAGCGCATTTGTAGCACCTTTGGTGTTCCAAATGTTCATAGGCGATGGTAAAACCGCTTTCCATTAAGTGAACCGTCTGCCTGTCTGCTGAACTCTTGCAATTAAAAAACAAAAACATACGGGGGTTGCAGACGCTATACTCGTATATCCAAGGCACAATTACTAATTGGGAAATATGGGTAACAGGCGGGGCCAACATTCCCATTCTACCAAAAAGAATGTTAACCCTTAAAAAACCATGTGTATTTATTCTCGTAATTAAAGAAAATAATATAAAATTAATGCGAACGTATCTGACAAGGATATCAGCACCCAACCCGCACTCGTAAAGGGCTCTCCAAAAAGGTTATCATTTCCAAAAAGGGCGTGTTTAATTAACATTAAAACATATTTATTTGGGACAAGTTAAAACAAAGAGTTCAAAAGGTTGTGATTTCGTTTAATTTTCTAAAATGTTTTCATTATGGGCTAATTATACGGTATACTTTTTGCTCGTGAGTCTATTGTGCGCGCGGGCAGGGTAATAGGTTGATGTGACAAACGTCTCAAAACATTATTTAGATAGGCATCGAACCCAAGATCGGGACGTTTCAATGGACTAGGTGGACTGACGCTGAAACCACTGGAATTTTGTGTGAGCAATTTATGTATGATAGGAACGTGGACACAAGTTAAAATAACATACCTATGAAAGAACAGGTGTTAAAATAATATCATACTTTAATCTGAACTCTCATTATTATTTATTCCGATTCAAGTGCGTCCTACCAGTTCCAATTGTGAATCTAAACAATCTGGGATCCACTCAAACATACCAAAAAATCATCAAAATTGGTGCCGGTTAGGAAGATCCTAGAAACCGATTCCAGCGCCATCTACCGGTTCCAGTTATAAATCTAAAGCATCCAGGGACCTACCCAAACACACAAAAAGTTTAATCGAATTGAGTAAAGTCGTTCTCAAGTTATATGCTTACATACATTTCGACGATTCAATTTTGTATATAAGATTAAACTCTAATTATTAGTTATTAGTCTAAACCAGCGGTTCTTAACCGTCGTGTCACGACAATGGCGTGTCGAAGCACCTGTCAAGTGTGTCGCGAGATTTAAAAATACGATATTTTTATGTAAGGTGACCGGGAGAATCGCATCTCTGGGGTAACTGGAGGGCCTTTATTTGAGATTACTTCAAAATTAATCGAAACGTACAACTGCTGCCAGAAAAAACCTAAAATCTGAGTACCGTTCTTGACTAGTGATGTGAAGAATGTACCTGTCCACAATTCGTTAATGAATAGATACATTTTACAAAAGTCAAAAGTTCAAATCGCACACTAATTTTAAGTCCCTATTATTTACCTTATGTCTTTGATGTTATATCCTTACAAAATAAAAAATACGTCCAATAGATTAATGATGCTTAGTTTAATTAATGCACCTACATCTCCTTCACTTGAACTATCAAGAATTTTGCATATAAGTATGAAAGGGTGTCGCGAATTTGTAAAGAGTATGTTAGTGCATCGCTGAGTAAAAAAGGTTGAGAATCGCTGGTCTAAATGATGACCAAGCGCTTTTCTAGGCAAACGCAGGCCGGGCAATTCCCTATCTAGCCTTAGACAAACAAGAGTATAGACGGAGTCTACGTGAACAAAAGCGAGAAATGAAATGAAGAACATTTTTTAAACTTGTTGCGTAAACCTATGTAGCGGTTTGCGTCTTTGTGGTTAATAGTAATTGTATCTATCTACTCAAAACTATTCGACCTTTATCAATAATAAATCGATTATTCAATACTAAGTTCTCGTAATACATTGTGGTGCGATCGGCTTCCAATTTAAAATCGGCTTCCTTTAACCGGCTTCACTTTTAAAACTCGGAGTTGACCCACCCATTTTGTATTTTCTAAGTTTTCCCGACTAGTATACATAATAAAACTAAGTTTTAACGGGTTTAAGCGCCATATTATACTAGTAAAGTGTCAAAGAGTATTGTTGTCAATACTCTGACACTTGACAACTTTGTCTTCCGTGATTACGGCTACTGAAAAGTGGCCGCAACGTCGGAATAATAAAAATAAGTCAATTCCGCGCTATAAGATTCTAGATTCTCTTATCTTTCACCTTCTGCCAATTAATTGGGGTCAGCACAATATGTCTTTTGCTTTCACACTTCTCTCTTCTGCCATACGTCCTCTGTCACGCCACAAATCATTATGTCATCCTTCACACAATCCATCCACCTTTTTTTGTCTTTAATCTAACATTATTTTTGACACGTAACTTCCATCCTTCATTAGTTTGAGATTATAGATTTGTGTACAATAAAGAAATATGTATGCATCGATTGCACGTGGTGTAAGTCGCCCTGCAGATATCGGGAACGATGTAGAACCTTTTGTTAGGGTATTTTTAATCTGTATTCGGTGTTTAATCTCGAGATTGCTTTTTTGTTTCTCTGTTTACATGAAAATGTTGCCTAATATTAATATATATACATACATGGAAATATTTACGCAATTTTCTTTGTATATATTAACTTTATATAGGTACTAAGAAATGGTGTTTGTGTAATATATAATGTCGAGATGATTATTATTGATCGACGATGAGCGATTGGCTTCATAACAAATGGGCGTATATGCAAAAATGCCATTTTTTTGTTGTTTACTAAAATCTATGCATGTTACAATTCAGAAAGTCTTACTGGTATGCAAGTGAATCTAAATAGAAAGGTTTTCCAAATTTGGGCCTTATACAATCAACTAGTTTTGTTTTTAACCGACTTTGAAAAAAAGAGGAGGTTCTCAATTCGTCGGGATCTTTTTTTTTTAATGTATGTTCGCCGATTACTCCGTGATTTATGATCCGATTTACGTGATTCTTTTTTTGTTCGACGAGGAATTCTTCTCATTGGTCCCCTAAAAATTTGACATAGTTTGGCCCAGTAGTTTTCATTTTACGAACATTTTTTTGTTCCCGGTTCATGGTACCTATATTTTTTAAGAAGCGCGGCACCATTCGTAGGTCCACCCATATATAGCTATACACTAAAAAGTAACAAATAAAAACTTCGTTTAAAAAAACCGACTTCAAAAACGAATAAACTAAAATGTATAAAATAACTTATTTCTTAAGCTATTATTATTAATATATATTATCTAAAACATCTTGAAGTCGGTGCAAAGTAAAACATAAAAATTACTATATTTTGAAAATTACTAAGCACCGACTTTAAGATGTTTTAGATAATATATATTAATAATAATAGCTTTAGAAATAAGTTATTTTATACATTTTAGTTTTTTCGTTTTTGAAGTCGGTTTTTTTAAACGAAGTTTTCAGTGGAATTTTTTTTCAATATGCTTACATTCCAAGTCGTGGTAGCGTAGCTAGCGCACGGGTCCTAAACTCAAAGGTCGCGGGTTCGATCCTGATCGGAACGCATGTACTACTTAGGCACTTTTCTGACCTAATGTGCATATTGTTACAATTACCACGTGCTAACAACGGTGAAGGAAAACATCGTGATGCAACCTGCATGTCGAGATAACCGATGTGTCCAACCTGCCAAGCCGCCTTGGACAAGTGTGGACAGTCCATTCCCCTACAGTGGGAGGCCCGAGCCCAGCAATGGGAACAGTTATGTGCTGTTGTCATTTTGTTATATGCTTACGTTCATATTCACAAAAACATATTCGACATTGACACAGTGGAAACCTCATGAGTTTACTCCTGCCTCATAGAGTCGTGTACATCAAGTTTGGGCTCCTGTCCTTCCCGTTTTATTAAGTTTCTCAAATTTTTGTTCTTAATAAATTTGGTTTTTCTTTTTATGGGAAGTGAAGAAAAAAAAATCAATTTATAAAATATAGTAACATTTTTAACCGACGTAAAAAAGGAGAAGGTTCTCGATTCATCTATGTATGTTTTTTGTGTTTTTAGTGTATCGGTTTTTAGTGTGTAGTCGGTTTAGTTTTTGTAAAAAAAAACATTTACAGGATATTAATGTTATATCAAAAATAGGAGCAGAGAAAAGGAATGGTTATTATCATTCAAGTGCTTACTTCTTATCTTATACTGATATATAAAGCTGAAGAGTTTGTTTGTTGGTTTGATTGAAAGCGCTAATCTCAGGAAGTACTGATCTGATTTCAAAATTCTTTCATTGTCAGATAGCCCATTTAACGAGGAATGCTATATATCATCTTACGCTACAAACAATAGGAGCGAAGCACCAACGAAGCATGTCTCAATTTCGGGGGGTTTTGAAAACAAATGTCATGTGGACGACGTTGCGAGCACAGCTAATTTGATAATATTGCTAGTTTTATCCGTGCAGGGACGGAGAAAGAATACAATTTCCTGCGTTGGGGCGGCCTGTCGTAAGAGGCGACAAAACAACCCACAGCCAGGTGGTAGGGCATTTGCTCGACTGGATGGCTACCACCCCTGTTCTAAAGTATGTCGCCATAACTACCTTGTGTTGTGTTCCGGCATTAGTGACCAGGTTCCAGTTTCCGT
Source organism: Dendrolimus pini (assembly GCA_949752895.1). NCBI lineage: Eukaryota > Metazoa > Arthropoda > Insecta > Lepidoptera > Lasiocampidae > Dendrolimus > Dendrolimus pini. The sequence continues at coordinate 608,991 of OX457150.1, forward strand.
TAAGAGAGCAGCAGCGCATTTGTGGCACCTTTGGTGTTGCAAATGTCCATAGACGATGGTAACCGCTTATCATTTAGTGGGCCGTCTGCCTGTCTGCTGAACTCCTGCAATAAAAAAATAATAAAAAAATAATAACAGGCAAAGTATCATCATCCTAGTATTTTTTTTATTGCAGAAGTCCAACATACAGGCAGATGGCCCACTTGATGGTGAGCAATTACCATTGACTCTAGACATTCGCAACACCAAAGGTGCTACAAATGCGCTGCTGCTCTCTTAAGGGAGACTGGAACCTGGTCACTAATGCCGGAACACAACTCAAGGTTGTTATGGTGACATACTTTAGACCAGGGGTGGTAGCCATCCAGTCGGGCAAATGCCTTACCATCTGGCTGTGGGTTGTTCTGTCGCCTCTTACGACAGGCCGCCCGGCCGCAGGAAATTGTATTTTTTATCCGTTCCTGCACGAATCTCTTCGTTTACTAAACCTACGCACTGCGTAAAGTGCTTAATGTGTATACGAAAATAATGCGCATGATAAGTGTACTGAGAACGCGACATAACTTATGTTGTATGACATAATATGACAACATTTTTGCTCCTACCCTCACATCCTACGCTTTGAGTTTCTTTAAATCCATTAGCTTACAATAACATGTAAAGGAAAATGGTTTAAGTTGTGGAAAATAGCGGGAAATATTATCTGTGTATGTTGTTAGCTAGCTAGCTTCTATAATCGGATTCGCCCTCTTTTTATCTGACTTTCGAAAGGAGGAGGTTCAGAATTCGACTGTATGTTCATTACGTGATTTCTCCGTCAATTGTAGACCGATTTTAAATTTTTTTAAAGTAAATCTTTAGAGTCGTTGTGATTTGAAACACGAAAAACCGAAAAAGCGACACTAAAAAGAGATAAACACATAAATCTATAGGACTAAGCCTACGAGAGAATGAGATAGAATAAATTATCTTATTTGAAAATAAATGTTTGTCTGTATGTCCTCTATAGAATCGTAAACTATACATTTGATCATGTGATGATCTATAGCAAAGTTGTTGTGCATGAGCCAGAGAAGGTTTCTGAGTTGGTTCACACCTGGACCCGGTAGGTGGCGCTGCTGTCGGCATATCGATTGAAGCTTTTCCGGGCTCCTGCCCGGACGTCTGCCGGGACAGCTAGTGCTTAAACTTACTTAATTAGAGTTAATAATTTAAACATTATGAGCATACAGATAGAGTTGGAAATGTTTTGAAGTTTTTCGTTAACGCTTCAAATTTCGTGTTTTAAAGCTTAAAGATATTATAACGATAAAATATATGAAATGTGACGTCACGAAATTCAGAATCCCTCCCACCCCCTTGTCACACTTTGTTTCACTTTTGCTGCGTGTGCAGAGTGTATATGTGTGTGTGTACTCTTACAATACAAAAATTTGGTGGGGGTGTTCAGTTTACACGCAGTAGAAGTGAAACAAAGTGTAACAAGGGCTGGCAGGGATTCTAAATTTTGTGACGTGTCCTGGTTAATACTAATACAGAATCTGATGAGTGGATCCCAAGGGAAAATACTAATAAACAAAACCGACTTCGAAAGTAACTAAGCCGAAGAAATAAATAGGTACTTTATCCCATTTCTTCAAGTCGGTTTATACTTTGCAAAGTTTTTTAAGTATAATATTTCACTTGGCGCCCACTTCAAAATAGTCTAGATAATATTAATTTTTTTGCTTTTGACTTTCTTTTGAAGTCGTTTAAAAACATATAATGCGACACTATTGACGTTGCTATAAGTTAAGTTCGTGTCAAATAAAAAAGCCCTTCCTAATTAAATCGTGTTATATTCCCGCTGGATCTCAACCCTTGAACTTCTTCACCCCATACCCATTTCAGGCGTTGTTGATACAGGCCAGCGAGGTCCTGTGCAAACTAACCCTTGGCTTAACACGTAAGATCGTCCTACTCGAGTCCAAAGACGGGTAAGGCTTGTCACACTTCGCGAATTTTTTGTGCGAATGAAAATAAACATTTTTAAAAAGGTGTCAATAGCAGGCAGCATATTTGTAAGACCTATATTGTTACCGCTTTCCATCAGGGGTTCAATCGTGCTATTAGTATCTCGTCAAAATCGCCTCAAACCTTAGTTGGCCTGACTTCAGTATTCTGTTAACTCCAATGGCATACCCTTGGCACGCGAAATAAGTGTTAAGAATTTTAGCTTACCAATATATATTTCGGCCAACGCAGTTTCTCCTGGTGGTAATACTCTTTTTTCTTCTATTTTTCTGCCGCGATGACATTGAGAAGTTATTATGGGTTTAGTAGAATACCAATTTTGGATACTAATCGCACTTTGAATATCTTCGGAATGCCAAGATATTGAATGTCTAAATTGTATTGACCAATATTAAAGTTCAGTCGTCGTTATGTATCGCGGTATGGTTTCTTTATCATGTACTCACTTATATTATTGCATTTTATCAGTAAAAGGTTTACGTGGTTTACATTTCAATCTGAGTGTGTTTGAGTTTTTTATCCCTGTGTATTGAATTGTGCAGTGCTAACAATGAAATAGCAGAATTGGGCTCCAGGTGAGTCGTTATCCTGACTGATAATATACCCCAACAATAAAAAAAAACTCATATTTTTTGTACTGTTCGCTACTCCATTAATTCTTCACAGAATAATTGTATTACACACTTCTGTACTCATATCTATAAAAAGAAGGGAAATGTGAATAAGAAGAATTTTTATTTAACTAGACGTGTTGCGACGAAGTTTCTTGCTGCTTTCTCTCATTAAACAGCAAAAACACGTTGCAAAGCAGTGTAAATGGAACAGGAAGTAGATTTAAATTTTACGTTGCGTGTATAAAATCTTTCGAAATATAGAAGCAAGATTTTGAATTTTAAATAAAAATCAGTCTAGAAGTACAACAAAAAAAAAGAAATTTAAAACGCTTTTATGACTTCATTTTTTTACAGTCTTGCAGACAAAATGATCACAGTGTGTGCCAACCCTTAGCCCGCTTTGAATTCAAAGTTCCATATTATCCATATGTCACAGCTTATCCTCTGTAAACTTCGCAACGCGCATTCTATAAATTCTAAGGATTAACTACGTACTTAAGTTTCTCAAAACTTAAATCAAACGTTTAATTTAACAGTTGAATTATATTTAACCTTAATATGCTAGCGACACTTTGTTCGCGTTGCCATAACGACGTGTTTAGGCCGTCCCCATTAGACAAACAGTGAGCGGCTCTGTGTCTAGTTTTATTAAAATTCGTTCAGTAGTTTTCAGGTGATACTCTAACAGACAGACACAAAAAAACGGTCTTTTTAGAAATCTGCTAATCTGGTGGAAACGTCTTGCTGTTGAAACACTTGGACCGTGGGGTCTTAAGACCATAAGCCTTGTGGAGGAGGAGGAGATGGTTGGATAGAGTGACGCACCACTGGCGAGAGAGAGAGAGAGAGAGTACAAAATAAGATGACGAGTGGTTGTACTCTTGCAGTATATTAATTTATTTTGTTCCTAATTTAACTTAGAATAGTATATATACAGAAACATCATCCTTTACGTGATGTGCACACCGATATTCTAATCATTATTAAATATTATATTTACATGTTTATGAGATTAGACATTTTTAATGATATAGTAAAACGCTTAATCTCATTGACAGCTCTAGCTAGCATCAATATCTGTTATATCTTTATAGCATGTCGTTCATGTATTTGCCATAGTCTTTAATTGTGCATATAATTATACAATAATAAATTGGTGGATAAAACGTGACGCATCAAGCCCCTATAAAGAGCTATCAAAATGCCTAATCGACTCTTCAGGTGACTCGAGGACTTATTTTGGACAATGGATTAGTATTGCAATCTAGCGAGGAGATATATCTAGCCTTTTGGGGAATCTTACCCATTAACTTCGATTATCTAGGCACAATATTCAACTTGTACCTCTTGTGTAAAGCAGCGGGTGGTACAGGTTATATTATATTAATTTTTTTATTTATTTGCTCCCGAAAATTCACTTCATTTTCTAAACTATCCCACACCCCGTCTATAAACTACATAAATGACAAAACTTGTCAAAAAGGACCAAGTAGACATCAATCACATCAAATCACATCATCAGACAAAAATCACAAAATCTATCCTAGTTTCCAGGATAACTTTTATATAAATCTATCCCACTGTCCGGGATGAAAATTATCCCTTGGCCACACTCGGTAATATAATTACATATGTACGGCATTTCAGCCAAATCGGTCCAATAGTTTTCCCTAAAAGGATAACAAATACAGAGATAAATATATTTTTATCCCGAAAACTATCCCAATAAAAAGTTTTTCCTCGGCATCGAAAATGTTATACTGAGTTACAGCCAAATCGGTCCAGTAGTTTTTCCTTGAAAACGGAACAAACAAATAGAGTTGATTTCACATTTTAATATTAATATGGATTTAAAGATCTTCTTTGTAATTTAAGTATATTCTGATGCAAATAAAACTTAATATACAATATCTACAATAATTTTTGTTTGTTAGAAAACACAAAAAAAGTATATCATTGATGCCTTTCCTATGAGAACGTGTTAACCTCATCATTATCTCCATTTTTAGATATAATTAGTTTTAGATATAATTATATAAGGCCTAGAAATAAGTTTATATAAATAAATGAATTTGAATTTGAATTTTGTATAAATCATAATTTGTACCAAATTCATCCTTATTAGCTATAATTTTACGTCTTAAAACAGCTTGTGATATTCACTTAATTTAATGATAGTTATTATTTTCAGAATTCGAGTCTTATTACGTAGGAAATAAAGCTCAGTTTAAAATGTAAGAAGAGTTCAATGATAATACGGTACAAAAAAATCGGTGGGAAAATTAACTTCCATTGTTTTAACTCTGAATCACATTAGAACTAAGTTCGTTGCACTAAGGTCATAGTAATATACGTGTTTTGGTAAGAGGTAGACAACTGATAGAAGGAAAAAGAAGAAGGAAATCATTTTATTCAGGACATATTACAGATACTGTGTATATCGATAAATTTGTTATATATATATATATATATATATATATATATATATATATATATATATATACCTATACATATATTAAATGCGTTGTATATGAATTTTATGCTATAAATATTTGTAATTTTATTGAACTCAGTATAATTCAGGATGAAATGATGAATCAGCTATGAGTCCGCACACATAGCTATAGCTATGTGAGTATAGCAATATTAACCCTGAGTTATAACTCAGTGCTAATATATACCCAATTACCCATACTCCTCCGAAACAGCTTGACCGATTCTCATGAAATTTTGTGTGCATATTGGGTAGGTTTGAGAATCGGACATGAATTTTTCATCCCCCGAAATGTTAAGTGTAGTCCACCCCTACATTTTTCTTTTAATTTTTAGTTTAAAAAATATTTTTTATTATACAGCAGTAAAAATACATACAACCCTAAATTTTTAACCCTCTACGATCAACCCCTATTTTTAATAGCGATATTAGTATTTTATAATTGTCTACTGGGATGATTTAGATTTTAATTTGAACCAGGTAGATGGTGCTGCAATCGGGTACCAGAATTTAGGTGTTCTTTTTGTTGTTGTATGTGTTGAACGTTGTCCCGGAATGGTTTAAATAAACGATTGTACCCAGTAGGTGGCGCCGCGATACTCCTAAACGCTGGGCCTGATATTGATGAGTTTTTTATTTGTTCAAGTGGATTTGAGAATAGTTTAGATTAACATTTGGTCCCAGTAGATGACGCTGGAATCGGGTTCTAGATTTTTATTGTTTAAAGGCAGGACAACGTCTGCCGAGTACAGCTAGTGTTTATATATAAAAGAACAAAAGGTTTATCTAGGCTAGACTCCGCTCTCAGTCAGTCTGATATACGGTATTCCCGTTGGCGATTTCCTGTAGGCGTTCCGGTTAGGTTGAGAGTCCTCTCAGGAATAGTTTTCTGACAAGGCTTATTCGGAAAACCCCAAGGGTAGTTCCCAAATGGGAAAATCAATTGCAAGAGTTATTTCTACTATGCTATTTATAAAAGCTAGAGAGTCAGATTAAACAATACGAGTTGGGTTTGAATTGAAGCTATAGTAATGCGGGCGCAGTAAAAGTGACACAGCCGACTCAGTTGACCGCAAGATGGCCGCCGATCGCTTATTGGGTATCGGCGAACACGGCAGAAATAAAATGAGTTGGATGCATTCACTATTGTCTAATGATTTTTATACGTTCACATGTCTGTAAATTAATAAATAGTGATAATGATTTATAAAATTTGAAATATTTGTAACGTTCCGCTACACACTATCGCAATGGAATCGTACTTTAACAATGTCAAGATATTGAAGTAGTAGAATTGGCTATTATTGTTCTCGCAATAATGTGGAACGCATACCATATTGTCACTTTATGCCAGTACTGAACTCGGAGCTCCGACTGGTACTAGACTGGACTGGTACTAGTTTCAGACCTAGAGGCACAGTCGTTTTACATCGCGGTTGGGTTGTTTTTACTGGATATTCATAATAATTTTCTTATACGGATATAGATATTACCTATATTGTGCTGTGTATATCAAACATATAATTTTGAAAGGGTTGTCTGTCGATTGAAATTTATCAGTCACAGTCAATCTAGAATCTAGATATGAGTTATATAAACAGGTAAATTTAAATATCTGGTACTCCTCATAGGCTGTTACTGATATCCAAAAATAATAGCATTCATTACTTGTTACTGGAACGAAGTTTCTTTACGCGGCTTGCGGTGCATACCTATTGTTGCCAACTTAGCGTAGATGTTTATCTCTATGTACACACGAAGTTATTTTTCAGCGGTTGGCATCTTATTTCGCGCATTTTTTAATTATGTTACTCTTCACTGAAATATCGCGTATTGCAATATTATAGTAAACAAACGCTTGGTAACGCCGCCAGCTTTTTGGGTACGTTCTCGTTAAGTGACAGTGGTTTGGGACCATTAACTTATCTTTAGACGTTTTTTCCTTTTTAATTAGTTTTAGTTTTTATATAGTTCATAGTATAGTTTGTAGTTTATTATTTAAAAGTTAATTTATTTTTACTATCTATTTATAGTTTTAAAGTTAGTTTTACTTTGATATTATTTGATTACTGCTCGATACATTTGCAAATTATATAGTTGATATTTGAAGTAATAAATAAAAGTAGTCAAAAAAGCAGGTGTTTATAAAAAAGTAAAACAAGAAAGTATCTAGTGTTATTACTTTATTATCAGCGCTTTTTCCAATTCCTTGCCAATCTAGCGCTTATTAAGAGTTCACATAGCATCTTTTTTCTAAAGAAAGCTGGCAACACAAAAGCCGGGTCCGATACTATATAGTCGCCGTCGCCGTCATTTATGTCGAACTAATCCTTGTTGTTATTGCATTGCGTCGAAGCTTGCCAGGTGAGCGGATTAACTCAGTATACGCGGTCCTTTGATGTATTGTACAGTTTTATAAAACAATGCCCGAACGGAGGGGTGGGGCAGTCAATCGACGACTACAATACGATTAAGACGTGTAGTACTTTCGATTAGCGACATAGTGACGGACTTTGCGCGTGTTAAAATGCACTGAATCGTGCAGTGTGAACTGGTTGCATCCAGTTAATTTGTACTTGTTTTATACGTGTTTGTACAGTTCTAATAAACTCTATAGTAATTCCAACGGCATTTATTTTAATTCGAGTCCTGTAGCTCGTAACAATACGTCGACGCGCGGCGCAGACATGGGGGTAAGCTCTAGTTGTTTAATAATTATAGGTAGTAAATGATTGAATATTGAAGATTGAGCATTCATATATAAATTGCTTAGGAATGTCGTTCGCCTTTCATCTATCGATATATAATATGTAAAAGGAAGCAAATAAAGCGTTTTCATAGAGTGGAATAAAACATAAATGTTACTCAAAGGTTGTAGCTGAGGGCGGGTGAGGGGGAGAGTGATCCCGGTTGTTCCCCCAAATGACTCACAATGCGAAATCAATGACTTTATACCGAATGCTCAATGAATACTCAATATTGCAGTACAAGTCACAAGATAATGGCGGTAGTTTGGATAACTTTTCTAGAAAGTTCTAACTCACAGTCCATTACAGCTACCCGGCACCAGATCAGCGCTTTCGATGTCTTCAAGTCTCTCATGAACAGGTATGTTCTAGGCAAGAGTGCTCCATCTTCTCATGTCTGTAACATTAATAAACAAATCAACGTATATCAAATGACTAGTAATGAAGTTAAAATTAAAATGAAGAACTGCGTACTTAATCTACCTTGCCACCGAAAAATCATCGTAATTTATTTATATGTGTATAGACATAACACCTGACTTACGGGGCCGAGATGTGGGCACTGACGGTAGGTCTGGTCCACAAATTTCAACTCGCACAACTTGCTATAGAGCGAGCTATGTTGGGTGTTTCGTTTATGGATAAAATTAGAAATGAGGATATTCGTAAGAAAACCAAGGTAACCGATGTACCTCGCAAATTTATCAAATTAAAGTGGCAGTGGGCCGGTCATATTTGTCGCAGGACCGATGGTCGATGGACCGACGACCTGCGCAAGGTCGCCGGTAGACGCTGGATGGGGAAGGCAAAGCGTCGACTTGGGGAGGCCTACGTCCAGCATTGGACGGAGACATAACACATACACACATTGCTTGCATACTAGACATAAATCGTCGCCTATGGACATTTGTAATACCAAAGGCGCCACCAATGTACTGCCGCTCCCTAAAGGGATACTAGAACTTGGCTACTAATGCCGGAATACAAACAACTCAAGGTTGTTATGACGGCATACTCTAGACCGGAGGTGGTGGCCGCCCAGGCGCAGCAAATTTTATTATTTCTCCGTTCCAGCATGAATAAATGGCTTATTGAGTTATCTCCGAGAAAACCCTTCCCGCTACCGCCTATGCGCTTGGGCCGCGTATCTTCCGCGACAAGCAAATGAGCGTCATTCAGAAAGCTCTTTCATGTCTTTATATAAATTCTTTTATCCCATACTTTGCATCAATTCTGTTTTTTCTCGTGAACGCCAAGTACTTCATTTTCTTACTACTTTTTTAAGTAACATGTCGTCTCCTATTTTATTATTAGAACCTTGAATAAGTTGTCGCTGTTTCTTCAAAGATGACAGTAGCAGATGTAATCCAAAGTATATCAAAGCGTACAAATTGAATAAACAAACCCAGTTCGTGGGTTTTCGAATGGTAACACACATGCAAGGCCTAACCTAAATTAACCTTAAATTTCAGTGTAAACCAAGTATTTTTTTTCTTATTTCTGAAAATGTTTACGTTTGTGACAAATAAAGTGTATATGAGGGGAATGTTATTACGTTACTTTATTTAAACTCCGAGGGCCTTACTTATAATAATCTCGGTAACACAGGATTAGCCATCTCTTAAATAAGAGACTCTTAAGCCTCTGGCTGTTTCAAATAAGACTTGCCATCTTGCCTCTTAGCAGTCACTTAAACTACCTCTCGATGTTGGTTATTTTTGATAGTTATTTATGAGTTATTTTACCACCACCTCTTATCCTTAAGAGGGGTTTATGGGTAAGATTTTTCGTTAATCAGTTGCTGAACAGTTTCTTAAAATTTAACAAATGATTATAAGTAAGGCCACAAGTCAGTGTGGCCTTGTCAGTGGATAACAAGCTACTCATCTTTGAAATACTCCTTAAACCTATATGGACATGTGGTATCCAACTGTGGGGTTCAGCGTGCGACTCCAGCATAAGTATAATTCAAAGGGCTCAAAATTACATCCTGAAGCAAATTGCCAACTGTCCCTGGTTTATAAAAAACCTCGGAGGTCCACAAACACCTGAACGTCAGAACAGTTAGAGAATAAATCGACCTGGTGTTCTAAATACAGGACAAGACTTTTTAACCATCTCAACCAGCTAGCGGTATAGCTCACAATCCCGGAGTCCTTCAGAAGACTCAAGAGGCGGCCAATCTAAGTCGTCGCCGCTGAATCGTGGAAAGGTCCTGATGGGGATCTTGCACCAAATGCAAAACAGCACACAACAAATCTGCTCATAGTATGGCCGACTGATTGCTAAAAAAAACTTTATTCAAAAGAAGTCTGCAGCTGAAACAAATAGAATTCTTGTTGAGACTTATGGTGACAATGCTTTGTCGGATACGGCTTGCAAAGACCGTTTTCTACGCTTTAAAAATAATGATTTGAACTTGAGGATAAAGAACGTTCTGGGGCACCGAAAAAAAATTGTAAAAGAAACAGCGAGAACTTATTCAAGGTCCTAATAGTATTTAAGAAAATACATCGGCTAGGTGCGTGCATGACTACGCACATTGAAGAATTGCGTAGAGAAGATCAACGTCCATTGTTTTTGGAATGAAGTACCGTATCGCACGTAACTTGATGGATGGAGGTTAGAAGAAAAAGTTTTAAAGAAAGAAAATGCTGACCGCTGTATTTATTATACTATTTTGATAATAGAATGATATACTAGGTGGTAGGGAATTTGCCCGTCTGGGTGGCTAACAACTGTGGGTTATTATGGGGGCATACTCAGGAGAGTATGCCCCCATTACAACCTTGAGTTCTGTTCCGGTATTAATGGCCAGGTTCCAGTCGCATATGCGAGTCCGGCACCACATTGGTAGCTTTGTGCTACCTAGTGTGTTAGTGGTAGTAAGAGGCACCACATTCCAAAGATTTTGTTTTTTTAAAAAATATTTTTTAATAATTTCAAAACTGATAGAGAGTCATACAGATTGAGTTGGAAATATTTTGCAGTGCAGGCTGTCAAACTATTGAATGCGTTTCTTCTTACTGTCAAAGAGGCCAAAACATTACCTATATCTCGGAACTCCCTTAGAAAGTACTATCTATCATTAAATAAAAATGTCTAATATATTAAACATTTACTTATTTATCTATTGTAATATATAAAATGCTTGTGACACAGACATATATATATATATATATATATATATATATATATATATATATATATATATATATATATTACTATAACTATTATATTTATATATGTATTAAATTTATAAATTAGTGTAAGTATGTATATTTAAATTGTACAGTCCTATCTTTTTTCTGCTCCACCTACATCGCCAGATCAGTTAGGAATTTCTTTTAAGCTATGTTGTCTGGAAGAGATCACTTTTAGCGATAAGGCCGCCTGTTGTTTTGCCAAGAAGTATTGTAATTATGCATTTTGTTTTTGTATTTGTTTGTTTTGGTGAGCAATATCTATCTATCTATTTTTAAGCTTTTTGTCAATAGTTCAAATTTCGTGTTTTAAAGCTTGAATATAGCTTGAATATTAGATTTTGAAATTTGTCGTCACGAAATTTAAGAATCCTCCCACCCCTTGTCACAGAATATCACACTTCGTCGACACGTTCCCTCCCTTAACATGTGACGTATTTATGGATAGCCCCTAAGAGCTGGAATCAAGATAACGATTCTAGCATGACTCAACACGCACTTGTCCGTTTTTTACTTTTAAATATCGCAACCAAAAAAAAGGACCAAAGCACATAACAATTAAAAACCAATCGCGCGAAGTTTGATGTATTACGGTCGTTTGGGGATGGAACAAAGTGAATTAAAAAAAATTGAAAATTTTGAACATTGTGATTTGTTGTTTCGGATGTATTAATTTTTTATTTTGTGATTGGTTCTGTTATGTTTTATATGTTGAACCGGTTTAGCGTTGCGGTCAGAATTTGCAAATCGAACAAACTCGAACTCAAGAAAGAAAGAAGAAAAAACTTTATTTGAAGAAATATCGACGTAATTTCATTACAAATAGGAAGATTTATTTTTGTTTTTGTTCTAAGTTTAACCTCAATTAAACAGTTCTTAGCAATCAAAGTTCATTAAATAGGTTTTGTTGTATAAACCGGTTTCAACCAGTTTTTGTCGCACGCCATGTAATACATCAAGTTTCAGTCGCACGCCAACACATATTTATATTAGAAACGGTTTGTCAAAATATCAAGAAAGGAATGTTCACAGAAAAAACCGAATAATGAAGGTTGGCATAACGTTTTTTAAATATTTACATTCCGAACGAAATAGTTGAATAAAACCAACTGTAATCGTTAAAGTGCGCATCTAATTACGAACGCGTAAGTATTTTTAAGATTTACACCAGTCGCGATGCGGTGGATAATTTAAAGCAATTTTAAATGTTTTTGGATATAACCTTATAAGCGTGCGTTGCGGGCGAGTTGAGAAACTTCTCTTCTTCCAGACACGGACGAAAAGAGATGGAAGATTTTGATTAGGAAGAAGGAACTAATTAATAGTCGAATGACACCTGACGTAGTGACAAGGTTAATTTTTACTTATATGTATGATCTTCAATAAATGTTCTCCATTGGAACTTAGTTTGTATGAAAACTTTTGAATTTTGAATTTAACTTCTTTTATTGCCTGAAGCAGGCAAACAGGAGGACGGTCCACTTGATGGAAGTTTGTTACCGTCGCCTATGGATGTTTGCAACACCAGGGGCGTTGCCAGCGCATGGCTGGCCTCTAAGAAATTTTATAACGCCCTTAAACGAACCCATGTCGTAGCGCAGAGAGAAAACCTCGGCGGGAAGTTCCCTCCAGATCTTTGTTGACTACATTGACGACAGAACTGTAAAAACTTGACGCGTAGAACCCTTAAATGTAAATTGCGTAAAACAACCTAAAATTATGCATTCCTCGAAAAAATTCTCGTAAAGAAAAGCGGAGGGTCTTCGAGCAATTAGTTTGAATTAAGTGACATTTTTTACGCAAAAAGGCACCCAGCTTTATCTTAGCGAGAGTCTCGACTATGAATAAAACGAGTAAACGCGTTACGCACTGCGTAACTTAACTACGTTGGTAATATTTGAGGTCTTTTGGGTGCTTAGAGTGTAATCTTAGCCACCGCCACCATTGCGTAGGATAAAGGATTTTTCTTTTATTAGTTGCAACGGACAAATAAACAGGGCTTACATAACAGAAAGTGTATACTGTCGCTTATAGACGTTTCCAGTAACAGGGGCGGTTCTAACCGGGGTCTAAAACCGGTTAAACTAGTTGAACCGGTTACACTCTATGTACATAGAGGTTCTTCTTTTGTTTTTTTCTAACTTTAACCTCAATCAAATGGTTTGTGGTTACAAAAGTTCTTGCATATTACTATTCATTCACTTGCCCTACGATCGGTTGAGTTTTGACATTACTTGTGCTTGAGTGGAGCTTATGTCAAATTTTAACCGATAGTAAGGCAAATGATCGGTAAAATACAGAAACCAGCCAATATGGGAGAGAAACTGTCATGGAATAAACCGCTTAATACAGATTTATAAAACATTATTTTTAAGGTTAATACTCCGAACTAAATATTTGACTAAAACCGGTTATAGCCGATTAAAACCGGTTCTACAATTTGATGCCCACGGCTTACCGGTCTTTAGGATGAGATAGGAGGGATGGGATACCGGTGATGCACCACACAAAGCACGAATAGCTCTTAGATTAAAAAATTTTGAGCTAGAAAATATTTTTTTTTATGTAAACGTAAAATCTAATTTTTGAATGATACCTATCAAAAATAAAATATGTAACGTAGCTATAGACGAGAGCATACCACTCAAATACTTTTATTTTAAGGTGCCTAAATCACCAGCTTAGGCCCAGCACAGACGTTTATCGTCCGTAAAGTAATAAAACTTGTAACACCTCGATAATGGCACGTGTAAGGGGCCTAATAACCCCGAAGAGTTTTAAGGTTCTCTGTCTGTCTATACTGTTACGTCACAGTTTTTTTTCGGAAATTACTTAATATGCATGGACTTGATTTTAGTGAGTCTATTTTTTGTGTATAAAGGCATGTTTTTCTTCGTTCTTTGTTTGAGTTCCATTTTCCGTGCGAGGGTGTGAGATTCGCTACGTCGAGATGGCACTAATATCTCAGTGGGAATGCTATTGCCACGCCACGGCTTGGGATACCTACTAAACCCCTGTCGCCAATGTGGCGCACAAGACATGGCGTTTCATATGCTAGTCGAGTGCGCAGCATGGGCACCGCAGATAATTGAACTCGAGACAACCGTAGGTCTGATCGACTCGCTCGGCAGTCTGGTGCTAGCCGTGCTACATAGCGACGATGACTGGGTGGGTGCGTCGCATTTCTGCGAGACAGTGATGTCTCAAAAGGAGGCCGCAAAACGTGAAAGGGAGAGAGGTGCGCATGCGTCTCACGGGTACCGACGGCAGTCGGGGTCCCGGAGGCGCAGATATGCGCAAGATCTCCTCCCGTAAATACCGCTGCAGGGGCCCTCTAGCATCTAGGGAGTAGAAGAGTCTTCACCCCTGTTGACAAAGTGAGTTTGCCTTTCTCAGGGCATTGTCAAGCACTGATGCGCTAGGATCAGTGTGGGCGTAACTACGTTCTAAGTCTCACGCTCTTCCTGTCATGAGCGCGGGGCACATGGGAGGAGGTTGGTTTTAGTGGAGTATTGAGTTTTTGAGTCTCCACACAAGCCGGCGATTTGACTCTGGTGCCCATTCGTGGTGTCACCTCTCGTCGCTTTGGTCTAATCCCTAGTAAAGGACCCGGTAGTGTGCGAAATGCATTTCCCCCGCCTCAAAAAAAACCTACTAAAAACCCTGAGCGATCCTTGAAAGTCCTTTGTCCGGGCTGTAGGCTCGCTTGCACATTCACCTCCAGTCGACAGACGACGACAGCTGGCCCCTCGGGCTCGCCTGTCCATCTCTCTCCGGCTACCTCGGGTCTCGCGTCGAGGTGAGAGCGGGCGCCCGTCGGTCGCTCGCACAGCCGTAGCCTACTTCGGCTGGACGGTGGCAGAGAGCGGGGTGCTCTGTTCCCTCTTCGCGGCCATTACGGTCTCGCAGAAGGAGGCGACTGCGTCCCACCCGACTAAGAGCTTACTCCTTAAGAATCGATTTTTATATAAGTCCCACCGGCATGTAAATTTTTGAAAAATAAAATAGTACAAGTGTAACTTAAAACTTTAGCTAACTTTAGCAATTGTTTTTTATATATATAAAGAAGATATTATTACCTTCAAAGTGTTCCCAGTTGAAGTTAGCTTGAATAAATAATAAAATCAAACAGACGAATGGACAGATATATCGCTTAATTTCTTTTTTTTCTTTCTTTCTTTTAATACAACATCGACGAGAAGAAAATTACAGAATCGGCTAAGTACGTGGTATGAAGTTTGCTCGTATAATATACATCGGTAAGTACCTCATGGATATACAGAAAATAAGTGGTCTGTAATTTTAGGGGTGTGTGGACCTCGGATTCGGATTTAACGCATCGAAATTCATAAAAATGATGGGTCTGGTCAAAAAACAGGCCACTTTTTTGTTGGCTGGTGCTATGAACCAGAGTTTCACTGTTGGGTGAACTCTGTTACTAGTGTGAGCAATGACATTATATTTTTTAATAAAATTAACATCATTAATGCTATATGTGGTAAAATGAGGGATGCGTGCGAAGGCACGCGTTTATAGAGCACGGTGTGAAACTTGCTGTGCGCGAGATGTTCCGCGGCCATTTTGTTTCACTATCGTGTTCTCATCTATTTCATTTCGCGCGCCACCATTCATAGTAATATTTTAAATAACATTTGATAAACACGAACCATCACAAGCTGACAATTACACTCGTACTTTCTGTCACGTGACTTTCATCCCTCCTCATTCCATTACACGTCCATATCTTAGTTTTGAGATCAAGGTGCTAGAACTTGTAAAGATACAATCAAAGAAAATTGTTCAAACAAGATGTGGATCTTGTTTGCACAATTTTCTAAAAATTACTCATAAAACTACCAAAAACTAACGAACATTTTCAATACAACTTTGTTAACTGTCCTCCTAGGAATACCCTACTATATTCCCACAAAAATGTTCTAGAATGTTTAATAACTTAATATAACACTTGCTTCTTAACTTACTTGAATCCAGGGTTGCTACTTTCGCAAACAGATTTCTAGAATACATATTTTGGGGATATAAATTCAGGTACTTTGTGCATGTATGAAGAAATTAATGAAAGATGAGGTAAGATCCTAGGAAGTGGAGATCCATTTTCTCTATCTATCAGTTATGCGTAACAGGCTTGGTAATATGTATGCAATTGTTTTTATTGCAAAGATAAAAACAGACAGAAAGCCCAGCATTATGGACGTGGCTACCGGCGCCTATAGACATTTGCAACTACTCTAACTCTCCTAAAAAATAAAAACTTCGTTTAAAAAAACCGACTTCAAAAACTAAAAAACTAAAATGTATAAATTAACTTATTTCTAAAGCTATTAAATTTTAATATATATTATCTAAAACATCTTGAAGTTTAGTTTTTTAGTTTTTGAAGTCGGTTTTTTTAAACGAAGTTTTTATTTTTTATTTGTTACTTTTTAGTGTCTAGCTATGTATGGGTGGACCTACGAATGGTGCCGCGTCGAACAAAAAAAGAATCACGTAAATCGAATCATAAATCTCAGAGTAATCGGTATACATATGGAACGGAGTGAAAATTATTTTCATGAAAAATGTTCATAAAATGAAAACTACTGGGCCAAACTATGTAAAATTTTTAGGGGACCAATTGGAAGCTATTCCGCGTCGAACAAAAAAAGAATCACGTAAATCGGATCATAAATGACGGAGTAATCGGCGAACAAACATAAAAAAAGCAACAAAAAAAAAAGATCCCGACGAATTGAGAACCTCCTCCTTTTTTCGAATTCGGTTAAAAATACAAATATAATTAGTACTGCAAGAACTACTGTTCTTATACCATCCCTGAAAAAGCTATGCAACCCTAAAACAGTACGTATAAAATTTCTGCGTCTAAGTAATAAAACTGAAAATAAAGTTTTATCGCTTTCAAAATTAACTCCGTCATACGTTACTTGGAATAACAGTAAAAATGGCTAACATTTTGAGTACTTAATCGTTTTGTAGCTCACTTTTGTAAAACATTTTCAGTTGCTTTATTCTTTACTATTTTTGTTTTATTACATGAGTTCAGCAGGTAAATGGATGATGGAAAGTGGTTACCACCACATGTAGACATTTGTAACATCAAAGATCAACGTGCTGGCGCTCTCTAGACGGAGACTGAAACTTGGTCACTAATGCCGGAACACAAGTTAAGGTGGTAGCCATCCAAAGGGGGAAATACCTTACCATCTGGCTGATTTTTGTTACGGGATTAAAATTTTAAACACTTTTTCAGATTAATGACTGAAAAATTGATAGGAGACTAAGGTGGTATGAGCATATAATAAGGAGGGACGAAAGTCACGTATGTGACAAAAAGAATGTTCAGTTGAACTATTTACAAGATCGGTGGGTACAAATGTAAAGGTAGAACAAAAAAGAGATGGATCTGTGAAGGATGATATGATGATTTGTGGTGTGACTAAAGATGTATGTCATGTATATAATAACAAAAATAATAATCCCCAGATTAGGTTAAACTATTCCTTAAGTTAGGTTGCCTGGAAGAGATTTATTTAAGCGCTAAGGCCGCCTATTGTTTATACCATGATAATATTATAATACGGTAGTTGACAATTTTTGAGAAACAGGTTTAGTTTGAGCCTTATGGTATATTTTAGCCAAAATATTAATATTTCAGCAAAAAAACACAACATTAACATATTTAATTTAGCAATTTTATATATATTTTGACATTTCATCACAAAAACGCGTCAAGCTGTCATGGCGTCTCGCATGACGTCACAGTGTGCAAAACAAACGTCTGTTTCGTTGAAGTGTTATCTGAGAAGTCATTGATAACTTGTTGTGTTTTGCACACTATGACGTCACGCGCTCTGATCGGCGTTCATTGTCACGTGGCCAATGGCTGTAATATAACAATTTTATTTCTCAAAAATATCAATTAATATTTAATGTTTTAGTTAAAACAATTTATTTTTGTCATATTTAGATCGTAATCTACGATATATATTAAAATCAGTCTATATTTTTCATACTGTCAACTACCGAATTGTGTATTTTTTTAAATGTATATTTGGTGAGCAATAATGTGTTTTATCTATCTTTGTCAGAATAGAGGAGTGTGGAAGGAAAAGACTAATTGTGCTGACCCCATATCATTGGGATATGGTGAAGAAAAGAAAGAGTCGCTTTTACAGAATCCTTTAGAGTTTTAGCTCCGACACTCACGTAGCCCACAAAAGCAGGAGGTTCTCTATTCTGCTATGTGTTTTTTTAATGTTTGTTACGCGATTTCTCCGTCAATTGTGGACCCATTTTCATTATTTTTATTCGAAAGAGCACACTCCTGAATTAGTCGCATTTTCCCATCTGATGATTGGATCCTAGGGAAATCGAGGGCAAATCTTATTGAAGTCGGCCTACACATATTGAAAGGCAAGCTTGTATACGTGTGCCAGTAGTTCAATTTCTACAGGCGCTTAAGATATTATTTTAAAAAAGCTATTAAGAAAACTAAAACGTAGTTTTTTTGACAAAAGCAAAGCAGACTTTAAACTAAAAATAAATAAATAAATATTCTCTACAGCCTTGAAGACAGTGTAGTAAAACTGCACCGACTTCAAGATGTAGAAAATAGTTATGATTTTCAAATTGAAGTGAGTTTTGTTTCTGTCAATAAATATTTCCTTATTATTCTTTATTGTACACAAAATAGTTCCTTACATATAAAAAAATAAATAAAAAAGAATTCTATTTTATTAATGTATATATATTATATCATGTATGTATTATCAGTATATTTATAAGATACTGATTCGGTAGTGAGAATAACGCAAAATACCTCTGTTCTTATAAAAAAAATCCATCCAAAGGTTGTCTGGAAGAAATCGCTAATAGCGATAAGACCGCTTATTGTATTGTAAAATTTATTTCTGTCATCTTTTATAACACAATAAGGCATATTCATTCATTAAAAAATAAAGCATTTAACCCTTTGGTCACATCTGCGTGTCATTATCACTAGCATTATCCCTGGTGTAGCAGAGAAACAGAGATAACAAATTGAGACATTATCCCTTTGAAAGTGTTAACATCTTCGCTAACAATAATAATTTCACATTTTAATAACTTACATCTGTAAAAGCATCTCATAAGTCGAATTGAAGTGATCTTCTGACAAAGTTGTCTTTCAAGTCTACCTTGTAATTATTCTAATTTCCGTCAGCTCTTATTTTACAGCAAGCCAATTTGAAACTGTGCTTTATACGCTTGAAATAAGATCGATTGTGTGATGACTCAACTAAATGATTAAATTTGTTTTCCTGTTAAGTTAGAAGTTGAACAATTTTATTTAAGCACGTGGTATGGTCTTTAATACAGGTGGTATAACGTTCATTTTACAAATATGAAAGATTATTATTGTTAAAGCACCTCTTCAAACCTTATTGAAAGCCTCTGTAGTTGAGTGTGCTTTTGATGGCTTAGTTCACTGAAACACAGAGGTTCCCAGTTCGATTTCCAACATGTGTTGGGTGCTAATATATATGACAGCTAAAATATATTTATAGGAGACGTCATGAAAGTATAGCAATTATAATGTTACAACTCGGGTCCCGACAAAAACAAAACCCACCTGCATATCTGAAACAAAGCACATTTTTTACCCGTCGGCATTTGAACTAACAACTAAATTCTTTTATGGTCGTCTTCCTTTGTTTAGTTCGTGTTTAAAATTTGTGATTAGAAAACAGACCATTATTGTATTGTAATCTTTTATGGCAGTCATTAGCCAGGTGTCTCTGATTAAGTCGACTTAGATACGGTATTGTTATGAAAGCCTTGTTTCCGCGAACATTGACTGTTTAAAGATGGCGCCACTTGAGACACCGACGCTTGCAGAAGTCAGTGGGTGGTGGTGGTTTTAGTACAATATAAAACAGCTAGAATTGTTGGAATAGGGATATTCGACCGTGATGCGTGAACTTGTAAAGGTTAAAGTTTTACCGTCCTTGCCGAGTATAAAGCAGGTATAACATGGCTTCATCAATTTTGCAGTCTACCCTCTTTCCTGTGTGAGTCGACGTCTCTAGATATAGCCAGCCATTTGAGTTAGTTTTCCAAGTCAACGTTTGATAAAGAACCCACTGGGCCGTACGTTCATCGTTTCCTATCAACTATTCTGAACTACAACTTATTGTCATTACTGGCCGTGAACTTTTACTAGATTTGGACTTTGTACCTCTAGACTTCAGAGACCACTACTTAATTTATTTATCCATGATATTAGACTTTATGTAAAACAAATAGAGATTAAATTTGACTTTCAAAATGTTAAAGAATCCCAAAGGCATCGATGTAATTAATGTGCAAAGAAATGTTACGGAAAACATCGCGAAGAAAGTCGCTTGATTAATGAATCGATTTTGTATCGTGTCGAAACTAGGGTTGCCCGCGTTCGAAATGAAAAATTTCACAGTAAATACTTAATATTATCATGAAAAAATGTTCTTCATTTAAAAAATAATGTCAGCTATCGTTTAAGTGAAAACTGTATCGGAATTAGCAAATTTAATGCATCCGAACAACTTGAAACCGCTTCCGGAAAATTCCCGTTGGATTCCCGGGATTAAAAATATCACACATTTTATTAGGTACATTATAGTTGCTATACATCAGTAAAAACAATACATTGAAATTCGATTATTTTTAATCTGGCCATTTTAAATCATACCCAAAAATAATTCCGCGGGGTTCCCAGATTAAAAAGTAGCGCAGATTTTAAGTCTATGAATTTGCTATCGTACAGCGAAAACCGCATCGAAATTGGCCCATTCTACTTGAATCCCGAACAAACAGACAAGAGATAAAAAAAAATTGCATCGTTTATATGGTCTACTGTCTACGCCCACGGTTTCATCCTCGTGGTGATGGAAATCGTTATATTTTGGATAATTCACACTATATCTTTATAAATTATAGCCTATGTGTTATTCTGATATGTAAGCTATATTACTGTAAAGTTTCATCAAAATCCATAGAGTAGTTTTTACGTGAAAGAGTAACAAACATACATCTATACATCCATTCTTACAAACTTTAGTGTATTTATAGAGATTCTTACAAAGTAGTGTATAAGGTATGTACAAAAAAAACTTGAACAAAGAAACTTTCACCATCATTTAATTTTCTTTATTAAGGTCCGCTTTTATAATCAACAGATAAAAGTTATGCATACGATAGAATACAACCTGAACGAATTAAACATTAGAGTTGCGCAAAGAAAACAGTTGATTCGATTCACTTTTAAATTCAGTCAGGTTGTAATTTATTATATAAGTGTTATCTGATGATTGAAAAATCGTTCCTTAGGGTCGCTTGCATAACGATCGCTTTTAAATAAAATTAGTTAATCATATTAAACTGCCTAAATACGTTTTACATAAAATGTACTGACAGTTCGTTAAACATATTTAGTTTATTTAGCGACAATTTTTGCGTTGTGCAAGACCCTAATCGTATTTAAAGGTGTTAAATTCGTTTAGTGTTTCTTAAATAAATTTAAGGAAAGTTATGCAAGCGGCCCTTAGTCTTTTAAGGGATTTTTTTAAGGTTGGAAACCCTAATGACGTGATTGCTGGCCCGAAATTTGAAGGTCTGAAAGGTCAAAAATATACCAGGGTTTCATTACATTTAAGGAGTGGTCTATTGTTTTTATCGATGTAAAGATACTTCTATCGATACATATCGATTTGTAACTAATACACGTGTTTGGTAATCGATTATATTTTATATTAGTTGAGCCCATCACCATTTCGCAAGGCAGTTAGAATTTGTTTTTACAAGCTTTCTATTAACTTGCAGTGGATGTATGTAAGTTCGGGTCGAATCTTGCAAGTTAAATTTGACATATACGCGACGCGATATGTCGTCGCGACAGATGGAGCTGATCTGGTGATGGAGTCGGAAAGTGGCCATAGGAACTCCTGTACTAAGCAAGATAGACCCGTCGTGTTTGGGCTCGTTTTACTTGTCTTAGCTAGCACTCTGCTGCTACATGATATCCAGGATCTCAAAATCTTGTATTATGATTTTAAAGTACAAGCTGTTTCTAGGAAATTAGGTCCACATTCCCGGGCGGACATATTGCATTAGTGCAGTATAAAACAATGGCGAGACGTGTGTACAATCGTGAATCTAATAGTGTCGGACTTTGCGCGTTTTATTGAATTACGACCTCCTGCAGACCTCGACCTCGGTTATATTTGTATTCTTTCGGTATAACGTATATCGGTGTATATATATATATAGTACAGATATATAACCTCGTGAGAATAAAGCTAAATATACATGGCATATAAATTCTATATTCACGCAAACAAAACTTCGTTCACATCTCTGATACTAATTATAGTTTCAGTGAAAATTATATTTAATAATTGACTTAGTATTTCATGGTATTTCCAAGTAATTTCATTACAGGAAATTAACGGAATATTCTAAAGGTAACCCAATATCCTATTGAGTTGGTCGTAGTAATTATGAAAGATTCATTATGGGTATTAGGTAAATGAACATTGAATTAATGATTAATATTTTTAGGGTATTTTTAATATTAATAAAATGCCCTTGGAATTATTATAGAGTATATTAGAACTATACAAACACGTATAACACAGGTACAAATATAACCGAACATAACCAATCCAAACGTAATGCAGAAGGTCGTAATTCAATAAACGCGCAAATTCCGTCACTTTTAGATTCCCGATTGTACACACGTCACGCCTTGATCGTCGTTGTCGCTCAACTGCCTCCACTCTCAATCAGGCCATCGTTTTATACTGCACAAATGCAAATATGCCCGTCCACATAATTTCCTAGAATTAGCTTGTATTTATAATCCGTAACACCTGGCTAATGATGCAGCCTTCAAGCAGCCGTAGACGAGTACAATAGAACTATAGGCTGTTCTTCAAAATAACTAGAAACTTATGCCAAAAAATTAATAAGTAAAAAAAGGAGACGATCATAAAAGTATTACAATGATAGATGGTAAATGTGGTATTTATACAACATTTATGAAAAAAAATAAGTATGACATTATCCCAGATGGAGCAGACATATTTGACATGAATTGTCTTCCAAAAATTCATACAGATCCCTCTGAAACTGATTTACGTGATACTGTCAATTTCAATTATACCCGTCTTAAGGGTGAATTTCAAATACCGGCCCACCCTGTATAAGGGGTTAAAACGACCTCGACTCCCTAGGGTGAACATAAGAATGCTTAGAAGTAGGTTTTAGAAATAAGTTCGTTGGTACTTTTACAGTTTCGGAACACTCATCGCACGTTTTATGATCACCACGAGGCTAATCGTTTCACGCCGATATTCTGTGAGACCGTGGTATCATTCATTACCAGGATAGCAAAACCTAAGTAGATCTTACTTCAAACCTATTTCAAACATGTTATGTTACGCAACTCATAATACAACATATTTCCCATACAATATACCTACTTGGAGCGTAATAAACAAGGAACTTGTTACATCTTGTTCTTAACATCGCACAGGAATCGAGAACTTCGTCGCGTACATTATACATTGAGTTTCATGTACAGAACATATACACGGCTGCATCTACAAAATACGCATTGTATACTGCTCATATGAAGTTTGGAACATATGTATGTGCTGATAGAACTTGGAGCTCTAAAATAGCGCTTCATTTTTCCGTTATAATTACCTCAATGTGTTATAACAATTGAGGTGTTTTGGGAAGCTGAAATTTAATCAAGTGTTTGCTATTAAAATTACCCGTAACTCTTTTTATGGTTGTTGTTGCGGACAGAGAGCATCCCCCGGACCCGCCCGCCGGAGCACACCTACTCTCCGCGCTCCGCATACCGCCGACGTCCATAGCTCGCACAATTAGCAGCTAGACGTCGGCGGAACGTGGGATATAGAAACGGCCTTGGAGCCCCGAATCACTCACTCGACTCTCTCGCTAACTTATTTGTTCATTCGTAATAGCACCAATACGCACTTTCTGTATTTATTTCTTCCATGTATATTTTAATTGTAAATAACTTTAATAATAATCATATAGTCCAGTCTACATCGAGTTTCATTTTAAAAGAAGCAACTGCCAGCTATAGTTGTCTTAATGTTTACTATAACTTGCTTACGTTTACTAATAATAATTTTCTAAGTATTGGAAAATAACCATTTATTCTCAATCGCTAATCCCTTTTTTTATGGCCGGCCTTCGAATAAAAAATCATAAACAGTTTTATTGCTCTTTCGGTGTAAGTTCTTAGAAGCCACGTTATTTCGGATTAAGCTTATAAGTTTTGAAATTCCAGTGAAAGCATGTTAATTGGGGTCCATGGCTATTTTGTCAATATATGAGGTTGGTCCGTTGAGTTTCATTTGCGATTGAGACTTCAGTATTACACATACTGAAGTCTCAATCGCAAATGAAACATTCGGATCGAGAATCTCACATTGATTGACTTTACGCGTTTTATGGTATTCCGATTTTCTGCCTCAACGTTTGGAGTTTGCCTATCCAATGTGTGAAAGAACTGTGGATTAACCCACTCATCGTAGCAATGGTTTTGTGGGTTTCACAGATGGACAATATGCCTGAACTATTGTGTAATTGTAATTGATGCTTGGCCACGCTTAGTAAAAATAATAAATAAATTTGAAGAAAACATCTAGACACGTATCAGTTTCACTAAGTGATTCTCCAAAATAGACCGCTTTAGGCTCTCTGTACAAAATCTAAATCTCTCTATAGCTGTAGCTATTAAAACCAGGCGATAAACAAGTTCTTACAGAAAGATTTTTTATATTTTTTGATTTGTTAAGCTCAGCAGACAGGCAGACAGCCCATCTAATGAGAAGCGGTTACCATCGCCTATGAACGTTTGTTACACCAAAAGTGCTACCAATGACTACGGGAGACTGTAACCTGGCCACTAATTCCGGAACACAACTTACGGTTGTTATGGCGGCACACTCTAGACCAGAGATGGTAGGCACCCAAATGGGAAAATGCCCTACCACCTGGTTTTGGGTTGTTTTGTCAACTCTTACGATAGACCGCCCGGCCACAGGAGATTGTATTCTTTCTCCGTTCCTGCACGGATAAATAATAGTATAAATTTGATTTGATTAAAAATATTTGAACCTTTAACACCAAGTCCATTTTATCGCTCCCGTCTACTAGAAGGTACACGGTGACGTCATAAATAACTCAGTGACGTATGTCCCCCCGGTGCCGCGCACCTTCGGGCACTGTATTAAAATACAAACGACATAGTACGTAACGTGTGATTCTTTTTTTTTTTAATTTCATTCCATGAGCTTTTTTTATTGCCTGCAGTAGGCAAACAGGTAGACGGCTCATCAGATGGAAAGCGGTTGTCGTCGACGGCGACGCGTTGCCATTTATAAGTAATCTCATAACGCTCTTAATGAACCTCAGTCATAGCGCAAAGAAAACTAAGGTGAGAAGTTCCCGCCAGATCATTGTATACTTGAGCGTGGGAGTTCAAGGAAATGGGGGTGAAGATTCGGTCCAAGGGTCAATAAGTACAGCAGATAGCCAGATAGCCGACTTGATGGATAGTGGTTACTATCGCCTATGAACATTTGCAACGCCAACCAGAGATGCTGCCAATGTAATGCCGGTATGGAAGGCTGAACTAGAACCTGGCCATTGATACCGGAACACAACTCAAGGTTGTCATGACAACATACTATAGACCATGGATAGTAGCTATTCAAACTGGCAAATACCATACCACCTACCAAAAGTGTTTAATAAAAAAATCTTCTATTAAAACATTATTCTGCTAATTTTTTTTTCAGAATTCCATACTTGAGCGAAAAAGCGAATATGTCCCTACGTATTGATTTAAACAAAAAGGTCATCGAGATAAAATATATCCTTACAATTTTGAAGTTCTGATTCACGACATTCTACACTCCTATGCACATTAATATCATTTTCATCTCTAGTGTATGACGAACTTTTAAATTGTATTTTTTTGGATTTAATACACAGATATACATACTAAAGACACAACAATGTTGAACAGATCGAAGTTGTTACTGGGATAAATAGCTGTAACACATAGCCAGACAGAAAGTCGTGATAGCGTAATGGGCGCACGCGTCCCAAATTCAAAGGGATCGGGTTCGATCCTGGCCGTTTTCTACCACTTAGGCAGTTTTCTTCCTAACGTGCATATTGTTACAATTACCACGTGCTAACAGCGGTGAAGGAAAACATTGTGATGATATCTGCACATCGAGATAACCGATGTGTCAAACCTGCCAAGCCGCCTTGAACAAGCGTGGCGGGTATACTGTCTGTTCCCCTATAGTGGGAGGCCCGTGTCTAGCAATGGGACATTTATGGGCTGATATCATATAATATTCATTATACATAGTCAGAAAAATAAGATGATTGTATATTTTTTAAGATTATATAGGTACGCGTTTGACGACTGTCTTAACTGATGTTCAGTAAAGCGGTCTAGGAAAGATCACGCTTGTCTAGAAAATGTGACTTGAAGTCTCCCATATTGTACTTTTCAGGAAAAACAGACTTCAGCAAATTAGTGAAATAATTTGACTTTCTTTGACAGTGCACGCCAGAAAAGGCAAAGCGAAGCGCTTCGTCCTAACTTGTGGTATATCTACCACATAATGGTAACGCAAACCGGTGTGTCTGGTTGTCATGCTTAAATGGAGATGAAGGAATCGGCTCTTGCAGTTCCGTGGAACTCCCTGAAATATATCCGATAGAAGATTGACTTTTGCCATGTTCCACTATAGCCAACACGTATACAGAACCTTTAAAACTTGACGTATTTGAAAAGTGAAATAATAAACAAAGCATATTAATATACACGTTTATTTACGTTCTACGTCCAATGTCGCAAATGAAGGAATTATTTTAAGTGGAGGCGCGAGTTCGAGAACAACGGACTACCTGTCACACCGACGCGCAACAAATTATATTAGTAATAAGAAAGAAAACACTTCCCTAAGTCTCACGGGACAAAAGAATAAAAAAGTCTACACTTTCATGGAGAAATTCTTAAATCGGGCACTTACGAAAATTGTGAAAGGTGGTCTTCGGTGTTTTATTAAATTCATTATTGTATTGGAATGTATTTCAATTAAGCCATTGTTGTTATTTGAGGTATAAGTAAAATTGCATAAATTTTAAATACTTCATCCAAAAATAATCAAAAATGTATTCCCTATAATGTATGTATATAATGTGTTTTGTTTTAGTGGTATTAATTTTTTCCTGTAATGACTTGCAGGAACGGACAAAGAATACAATTTCCTGCGGCCGGACGGCCTGATGTAAGAGGCGAGAAAACAACCCACAGCCAGGTGTTAGGGTATTTGCCCGACTGGATGGCTACCAGCCCTGTTCTAGAGTATGCCGCTATAACAACCTTGAGTGTTTCCTGGCATTAGTGACCAGCTTTCAGTCTCCATTAAGAGAACAGCAGCGCATTTGTAGCGCCTTTGTTGTTTCAAATGTCCATAGTCTGTTTGCTGAACTCATGTAATAAACAAAAATTTAAAAAAAATGTGCGTTTCGAGATGCCCGACATAAGTGATAACTTGCGTGAGTGAAAGAGACACCAGACAGACTGGCGCCGTAGCGCGTTACGTAACGAAGCAGTTTACCCTCCATCACCATATCCATCGCATAAGAATTAATCACTTCAAAAAACATTTTAATATCTCAAATAGCGTAGGTGGCGTTGTTCTCCATGGCATTGAATAATGTATATAATTTCTGAGAGAGCTGTAATCTTGCAAATTAACATAATGTTACGGTGTGAGTGTTACCATGTGTCGCAGAGTTGTGTATATTATTTCGCGTTTCGCAAAAGAACAAAACTGTATGAAATATGACGTGTTGAATGTACAAACGGGGCTTACGTGGATTTGTGGGCCCCTTAACCCCCAGTTTTACCTGTCCCGAGGCTTTTTATTATATTGTACTTAAATTGAGTGAATGTTTTGGTATACATGTCGTGGGGTCCACTGTTATACTAATCATGAGCGATTAATGTATGAAAAGTCTCTTTTGTTCACCATAACTTAAACCTAGACAAATTATTGTTACAACCTAGGCGCCGACAAAAACATATTCACACCTTCATATCTGTAAAAGCATATTTATTACCCAGTCTGCATTTGAACTAATAACATTGAAACTATTGTAATTATTTTATGATCGTCTTCTTTTATTATATATTTATTGGTATACGGCCTATGGTTGTATTGTAATCGTTTACAGCCACCTGCGGCTGTAATCATTAGCCAGGTGATACGGATTTTAAAGTACAAGCTGATTCTAGGAAATTCGGTCCATGTTGCCGGGCGGACATATTGCATTTGCAGTATAAAACAATGGCCCGATTGAGGGAGGGGGCAATCGAGCGAGAACCACGATCGGAACGAGACGTGTGTACTAAAATCAGGAATCTAATAAGTGACGGACTTTGCGCGATTTATTGAATTACGACCTTCTGCATTACTTTTGGACTTGTTGTGTTCGGTTATTTTTGTACCTGTGTTATACGTGTTTGTATAGTTCTAATAAACTCTATAATAATTCCAACAGCATTTTAATTCGAGTCTCGCAACTCGTAACATTAATATTAGAACAACATTTCCATTAGAACAACGGCGGCCTTATCGCTTAAAGCGATGTCTTCCAGGCAACCCGGTGTTCAAGGGGTCATTAAAAGAAAAAAATGAAATAGCATTTGGTGGTTGAACTAAATTATAAGTAATCGAATAGTATCTAAATATAATTAAAGAAGAAACAAACAAACAATGTAAACTTCTACAGATATAGATATTTAAAAAGATAATATTTTCTTAAGTTTTCGCGACTTGTACACATAATAAAACTACGTTTTAACGGTTTTAAGCGCGGTAATTTATTTGATTTAGGTTTATCCGACGTTTCGGCCGCTTTTCAGTGGCCGTGGTCACGGAAGAACCTCTTCCGTGGCCACTTAAAAAGATTACAATAAAATAAATTACATGTTCCTATATATATCAGTTGGTTTTTTTTAATAGCTTCAATCAATGTATAGACACGGCATGCTTAGAAATTTATATTATAGATATCATATGGGATCGACGCGATACATAGTGGATGAACCAACGTCACTACCATCATTTTTAAAATTATAAATACATCAATGTAAATTTGTGAAAATATATCGTTTTGTATCGTATTGTAGGACATTATCTTGTAACAATACTTCCCTTTATTCCATAATTTCACCGAAGTCCTCGTAGCGCAGTTTGCTGGAACGTAAAGGTTCAATTCCTGGTAAGGTAGATTTCGTAGATCAACTTTAAGAAGCTTACTCTTGTCTGGATGTTTGGGAGCCCATCACATAGGTAAGTGAAACTTGCTTATCTTGATTGAATATATGCATTGAGTGATATGTCTGTCGATTTACTAATTTTTAAATCAGATTTTGATCTAAAAACTGCCAAAGAATGTTTAAGATAATCATAACACGTATAAGATAAAAAATGGCCAAGTGCGTGCCCTTATTCTATACTAGTAGCTAACCCGGCGAACTTCGTACCGCCATATTTTCTGAATTCCTAAAAGACTTTGTTCCATGAAACAAAAACAAAATCATCATAATCGGCCCAGGTGATTAGGAGGATTCTACAAACCGACCTCAGCGCCACCTACCGGTTCCAATTGTGAATCTAAACCATCCCGGGACCCACTCAAACACACACACAAAATTTCATCAAAATTGGTAATGTCGTTCTCAAGTTACAAAATTACAACGAAAAGTGGCATTGATTTTTATATAGATAAGATAGATATACTGAGTTTCAGCAAAATTGGTGCAGTCATTTTCCGTGAAAACGGAACAGACAGACAAGATTTATTTTCGCATTTATAATATTAGTAGAGATTAAAGTTATCATAGAAGCGGTGTCGTAGTAGTTAAAAGACCTCATTTACGTATTATTTCTAATGCATAAGCATTTGTAGAAAAAGCTTTGAAATTGTAGCAGAAAAAAAACACATTCTACCCTCAATTACTTGCCGTTTCCAAGAATCAGACGGAGCGAAATCGTAAATGCTAACGATTGCAGCGCAAACCCTAACTTTGATAGCTGACGGGGTTGTGTGGCCCAAATCTGAAGAAAATGACGAATTAAGGCATAAGCAAGTTGTTCGCGCAACTATATTTTTAACCGACTTCAAAGAAGAGGAGGTTCTCGACTTGATTGGTTTTTTTATGTACACTGATTATGTTTATATTTATGATCCGATTTACGTGATTCTTCTTTAGTTTGATGCGTAATAGTTACCATTTGGTTTTGGTATTTTTATTTTTACTTGTTATAGTCTCTAGCTATGGGTAGACCTACGCAAAGTGCCGCGCGCCTTAAAAATATAGGTCCCAAGAAACGGAAACGGAAAATTTTCAAAAAATGAAAACTACTGGACCACACTGCGTAAAATTTTTAGGGGACCAATTGGAAGCTATTCTGCGTCGAACAAAAAAAGAATCACGTAAATTGGATCAAAAATCACGTAGTAATCGGTGAACATACATAAAAAAAAGATCCTGACGAATTGAGAACCTCCTTCTTTTTTTGAAGTCGGTTAAAAATACGAAAGAAATGCTCTAGTTTCAAATTAATTTATGAACTTTTTTTATAGCCTGAAACAGGCAAACAGGCAGTTGGTAGTGCCTGTCTGTCTGCCTATTTGATGCAAAGCAGTTACGGTCGCCTATAGACGTTTGCAACAACGGGAGTGTCGCTAACGCATTGCAGATTTCCAAGAACGCCCTTAGAAATCCCCATGTCATAGCGCAAAGGCAAAAACCGTGGCGGGAATTTCCCTCCAGATCATTGTTGTACGCGGTGTAAACATTGATGTAAATTTCAAAATATTTTCAACTCTATCTTTATGAGCATAATGTTTTAATTATTAAATATCTCTTTTAAGTGTCGCTTTTTCGTTTCGTCGAGTTTCAAGTCACAACGATTCCAAAGAAGTTTTACTTCAAAAAACTTGTAACAATGTCAATTGCTAGGTTTCAGAAGTCCACAGCTAATTTATGTTTACTATCTTTGTGTATTCATTTTTATGCTTCGAGTATATATAATACATACACTGATAATTTCACGCCTATTATAAAAGACAATACAAGCAATAGCGGCTATACTAATGTGCCTTGGGCCACACCCGAAAGCCTTGAGGTGCGCCAGTTAGGCCCTGTTAAGTGGAGTAAGCAACCCGAGAACGGGGCCCAGCCGACCCTAAACTATTATTCTTTTGATCTATATACCCTTTATTATATTTCTTGCGCTGATTTATTTATAACCTTATTTCGGAACTTTATATCCATCATCATCATCCGAGTGTTAAATCCCGGTTGCGGTTGGAGCGTTTACTTCGGGGTTCGTTTTCCTACTTTTTTTACTCCACTTCGCGCGGTCTTCAGCATTCCTCGTTTTGAGACCATTAGTACGCATGTCCTTCGCAACGTCAAGTCAGCATTTCTTGGGCCTTACCCTTCGGCCGGGACCAGGCGGAGGCGGCATGGCTAGACATTTGTTCCCCACATAATTATCCCGTCTCCCTAAAAATTATACCAGCCTTAAGCGACACTCGGAACGCTCGGACTCTGATTCGGATACACGGAACTTTATATCCATAGTCCACGCTATTAACTAACATAATTAAAAATGACAAATTGATCTTTCCACGCAAAATCATAATAACCTCATAATCTCAAGATCCCACAGCCCAAGTGTCTAACAGCAAACGGTGAGTAGTTTCGATAGCTTTTTGTATAGGCTCATGGCCTCCGGATACCACAGCCCAAGCGTAAAACAGAAAACGGTGAGTCGTTTTGATAACTTTTTGTATAGGCTCATAACCTCAAGATCCCACAGCCCAAGTGTCTAACAGCAAACGGTGAGTAGTTTCGATAGCTTTTTGTATAGGCTCATGGCCTCCGGATACCACAGCCCAAGCGTAAAACAGAAAACGGTGTGTCGTTTTGATAACTTTTTGTATAGGCTCATAACCTCAAGATCCCACAGCCCAAGTGTCTAACAGCAAACGGTGAGTAGTTTCGATAGCTTTTTGTATAGGCTCATGGCCTCCGGATACCACAGCCCAAGCGTAAAACAGAAAACGGTGAGTCGTTTCGATAACTCTTTGTAGAGGCTCATGACTTCAAGATCCCACAGCCCAAGCGTTGAACAGATAACGGCACTTTTTTTGTTTATAATTTCGTGAGTTTAATAAATGTTGTCCTCATAGCGAATTGACATGATAGTTGATTTATGAACTGTTTTATTAATATCAAGTAATATTCTGCCTTTAATTACAAAACCGCAATTAGTTTAATTAATATTTGGCATCTTGATTGAACAAGTTTTCTTGGAGGATCTTTATGACTAGAGTAGAGTTCTAAGAAAATTATTAATTAAGGTAATAAGACCACCTTTATTGATGTTCATCAAAAACTATTTGTGTTAAGGAGGTTCTCAATTCGTCTACTTTTTTTGTATGTTCGTTACTCGATTTTCCCGTCAATTGTGGAACGATTTTCAATTTTTTTCTTTTAATCGAAAGGGTATGCTCCCGAATTCTTCCCCAAGTAACATATAAAATTTAAAAAAAAACAAAACTGACTGAAAGTAAAAAATTGCATTAATTTTGTATAATAATATACTTAATATAAATAATTAACCATTACATCTGTCGCACCCCTACGATTGGGGGGAGCCCAAGCGTAGGGGTGCGACAGATGTATATATGATAACCTGATAACCCTAAAGGCGTTTTAGATTTATCTGAAGACAACAAACGACATATTTATTGTTCGGTATTCTTATTTTGTTTGTTCAAACAAACATAACTCACAAATCATCAACTGGATGACGGCTCTTAGGGTGGGTTTGATCAGTGTGATACCACGCTCTCACAGAATATCGGCGGGTTTGCCTTGATCTAATCGTGTTTCGTGTGGTGACCCACCCACTTCTACCTTCCCCTATTTTTGTTGACACAGGGGAATGTCTTTGAACACCATCCGCAAAGGGGGAGGGAGGCTTTAAACCGAAGGATGTGTGGAAGTCTTGAACGACCGTATTCCCACCGTGACCCTGATCAGAGGGTAGGGGCATGTCGGCTGACAGACTACCCACTAAAACTAACCAGCGCCCCTATTCGCTTTTAGAGGATGCCACAAGAACTAGTTCATAAACACTACATCACCCCGACGTTTGGCTTCACACTTAGGGTACCCAACGGGGGAGGGTACCCTCTTCACCAACAGAGACTCCAACAGGCTCCATTGCTCCCTTACCCTATCCCATCTCTTTATTTAATACCCTTATTCTATTAAATCTATCCCATTCATCCTGTCTGACTCTTCTGTCTCGTTTATCCCTGCCGTCCCATCCTAAAGGCCGGCGATGTGTTGGCTTCGCTCCTGGTGTTGCGAACGTCTATAGGCGACGGTTACCACTTTCCGCCACGTAAGCGATCTGCCTGTCTTGTTTTTTTGTTTAAAAAAAAATAAGAGAATGGTAAGTTTTTTTTTCAATACATGACGTATATTTAGTAGTCAAAAGGCTGTGTCTAGTTTTTTTTTAAAATGACACTCGATATAGAGCTAGTTGATATCCTGGATTAACAATGTGGATACTTTTTATCCCGATAAAACATCATTTTCATAGGAAAGACGAATATAATAAAGATGGCGCTGCGATCGCGTTTCTGGAGCCACCGTTGCAATTCTAACAAATAGGTCGGCGTTATGACAACGCGAACGAAGTTGTATTGGCACTGTATAACGGAACCTATGTTTATTTTCCTCCGTCCACGTTTACATATACAAAAGTTCGCCGTGTGAATACCGCTTTATTTTTCAAAGATGTCTAAAATTAACAACATGGAGGCAAAAACATCAAACTTTTGTTATGTTCAGACGAAATATCGACTTTTGTACCGTATTACGTTACAACACGGAAATGATAAGTGTGAATACAATTTTAAAAAGGGGGTTCTTTGGAAATACGTTTTTATTTTTAGGGGTCCCTAGCCATTTTGGCCAAAACGGAATCTCTAAACATTATTTTATTTTATCTTATTTGGGGGGCTAACAGCTATTATTAATAATCCTACCTTTGGATTACAGGCGGAATGTTAATGATATTTGTTTTCTAATTAATATAACTAGCGTTTTTATTGACTGTCCATAACTTCTTTGTAACGTTGGACTACGCACTCAACAATTGGGCATTTGGCAGAGACAGTTATTGAATGTACCTTTTGCATCCACCAACTATAGGCAAAATTCTTTCCTTCTCAATGATATCTTTGTAACTAAACCCAACACCTTTAGAAATATAATGAATAAAGAATTCTTCAAAGAAAACTAGTTTTTCCAAACTACTTAATATGTATTCAACTTCAAATTCAAATTCTCTTTTCAATCTTTTAATTTCACTTTTTCATTTTATAATTTTTCAATCTCCATCATCAACCGCAAACACTGACACACACACACTCACACATACACACACATCCATATACACACACACATCTTCATCAATTAACCTGAGCAAGTCTATATGCTAAGGCTTGTAATTAGCAATACTTTTTATTTATGTTGTTAAATATATGTTATATATATTAATATTCTTACAAAAAAAATAAAAATAATAATAATAACTAGAAATAAGCTATATTAAGAGAAGCTATGAATAAGCCTTCACAGATAACAGTAAAACGAAAATGTAAATTAAACAAAGAAAGTGCTGACAGAGCGATTTGTGTCACACTTCATGATTTAAAAAATTGTACAAATGACTTGGGAGTTTTTGGCGGGAACTGAAAGGAGATGTTGTGCTGTGCAGTTTTATTTTCTAAAGCTGTGTAATGTTACTCTAAAACGAACAGTAGTTGTAGGATATTGATAGTTTTTGATAGTAGCAATTATGTGTTTTGTGAGAAATGTGAACTGTATAGTCAAATGTAGCCTTTTGAGTTGTCACAAGAACTCCGTTGATTGGCACTAGCTGATTGATTACCTACAGTTCAGCTGTGCTACACATAGGCTTAAGAAAATGAAGAAACTATACTGTAAACTAAGATCTGGCTTAAAGGCCTAGTAGCCAAACCATAAACATAAATAAATAATACAACTGACTTGCTAGTTCTACAATCTATAAATAACATAACAGAAGGTTTTGAGTTTCCATTTTTATGGCACTGAACCCTGAAAAGTAAGAACTACCCAGGGATTGAGCCTTTGTCTCAATAAGTTGTGAAGGCCTCCGTAATTCCCGGCTGTTTTACGACCCAGGCCGAGAGTTACGACTTCTGGAATGGACCGCTGTTTGTTTGCCCTGGAAAATTAAAACAAAGCTTTTTCACTCTCTTTCTCTGGTTCAAAGGCTAATATGGTCCTTGGTGTATTTAGAATTCCATCGGTTTGAAGCCTGACGCAGGGCATGAGATAAATGGCTGGTTCTTATATCTTACTAACAGTTCATTTGCCTTATGAGTGGTGATATAAGATATGGAGTGTACGGAGAAGGTATGTCAAGTGTTTACTTAAGGTAAAGGAAGTGAATGAATATTAAGATATAGGAACTAGCCAGAAGTGATAGAGTGGGTGATAATGTTTTTAAGAATTAAAATGATTTATTTAGCTCTTTATAAATAAAATTTTATAAACCTAGTGCGAAGACTCGAAAAAAATAAACTATTGAGTTAGTGTAGTGTAAAAATGCGCCAATGGACACATTTTTAGATATAATTTATATATTTTTTTAAATATCAGGTTAAATTCAAATTCAAAGGTTTTTATTCAAAAAAAGTTCCACTGGAGAACACTTTGTGAAGGTTATACATATAGATTAAAATTTAATTTTACTTCCTAGTCTATGTACACCGCTTTGCAACGTGTTATTGCTGTGAAGGAGAAGCGGTAAGAAACTCCCCAGCAACACTTGTAGCTAAAAATTGTTTTTCTTTATAATTCTCTTATTCTATTTATATCTCAAGTCTCGTTAAATTACTCATTAGTCTCTATAGGCTGGATCCTAATATTTAGTATAATAATTTATCAAGAATCACTTGTACGCAACAAAAAAATACTTAATTCTTAAAATAGTAATACCAGCGTGGTTTTACGACATAAGTATGCTTAAATTCCCGCTTTACACCTATCAAAACTAATTAAGTAATTATCATACAACTACTTGAGTTTAATGGTACCTTCTCAAGAAATTTCTAATACTCGCAACTTAAAAGCTTGGTAGAGCTCCAAAGTTTTCGCATTTGGCAAACATTTTTCAACAATTAACCTATTTGGTATGCTCAAGCGGTCTTTACAAAGGCACAACAATTAGACTAACTAAATCAGGCTAATTCGTTACTTACGTATTACTAGCTCCTGCCTGACACTTCGCCCGCGTGGAATAGTTAAAAAAAAGTTAAGTTAAAAAAAGTCCCCCGATTTGGAAACATTCTTCATTGGTGTTCCGCTCCTATTAGTCATAGTGTGATGATATATAGCCTATAGCCTTCCTCGATAAATGGACTATCTAACACGGAAAGAATTTTTCAAATCAGACCAGTAGTTTCTGAAATTAGCGCGTTTAAGCAAACAAACAAACTCTTCAGCTCTATATATTAGTATAAGATTAGTTGTTGTCCGCGTATTCGCTCGCGTAGATTAAACATGTACATAGTTTGTGTAGTGACAAAACCCCCTTTTCACCCCCTTAGCTAGGTTAAATTTCTGAAAATGCCAATACACGTCTACCTACATTTATTTTTAATCAGAAGTATGTATGGAAAATTTCATGGATTTTACTATGAAAATGACGGATTTTCCTACAAACTTTCATAGCCATTTTCACCCCTTTAGGGCTTGGATTTATACCTATATAGAAAGAACCCCCCATGCAAATGTTTTACAGCCCTAGCCCCAGGAGTTTGGGCTGTGCATTGATATGTCAGTCAGTCAAGTCAAGGAGGTCAAGTACCTACCATAAGCGCGGGTCTAGATCTGGTCTAGTCATTTACATATTTATCTATATATTTATAATTGAAATCCACGTATAAAGTGACCCATCACGATATCTCAAGAACTATAATACTTTTAGACTTGAAATTTGGCATGGACCTTCCTTCCGCCAAGTAGAAGAGGTCAGCTAAGAACGAATTTTAACGGCACGCGAAGCGGGTCTGTATCAGCTAGTTATAGTATAAATAGAAGATAACCAAATACGTATATTAATATATAATGCGCAATTAAGCTTTAATTGCATATTAACGGACACTGATAGATGCAATAAACACCGCAAATAGCTGTATTTGCGTTTGATTAGGGTGCTTGTACATTGAACAAATTATACAGTCAAAACAGGTAAAAATTACCGGTCCTTGGCGGAAATTGATCTTTTGTTATAAGATTTAGTATTATAAGTGCCTGTCGTAAGAGGCGACAAAACAACCCACAGCCAGGCGGGAGGGTATCTGCTCGACTGGCTGGATACCACCCCTGGTCTAGAGTATGCCGCCATAACAACCTTGAGTTGTGTTCCGGCATTAGTGATCAGGTTCCAGTCTCCCTTAAGCGAGCAACAGCACATTTGTAGCACCTTTGGTGTTGCAAATGACCATAGGCGATTGTAACCGCTTTCCATCAAGTGGTATCAAGTAGGTTTATACCTACATAGAAAATACCTAATTGTATTTATATGTACGCATCATAGATCTACTTACTACCTAATGGAAACTTGTTTATTTATATATTTAGTATATTTTGCCAGTTTGGTGTTTTTTTGTCTTACTTGGCAACGAATCAAGATGTTGTAGAAAATACTTATTTATTGCTTTTCAATTACTTTTGAAGTCAGTTTTGTTATTTGTAATTGTTTTTCTATTTTTCAGTTACGCAAATCCTTGAATAGTTATAGAAATAAATGAAAAACGTACGTGCCTATAATATTCTCCTTATTCCTGACTTGGGGACAATGGGGCCAGCTCAGAAATATACTAGTACGTGCTTAATTTTAAAAAATCTGTCTACAATTAATGGAGAAAACGCGTAACAAAGGTTGAAAAAACATCACCATCATATCAACACAATATAGTAGAATTGAGAATTTCCTCATTTCTGAAGTTGCAAACTATACATATAGCGAAGAACTTTTACGTTCTCTTAGCATGTACGGCCCCTTATGGATATACGAACATACACACACGCCCATACATGGACATTGGACATGCACCCGCAGACACACATAAAAACTCACTGTTAATATTAACATAACTACCTTTTAACCCTTAATCTAGTATTAGATTATATATCTAACTATCTAGGTCTTTAATGCACAAAGACATCGCACCTATATACTACATGTATAATGAGGAGCAAATGACCGAAACGAGTTCAACTGTAGCCTGACACACAGGCTCTAGAGCTAGAGAGACCTATCGCGGGCATCAGTTTCCTTTGGGACGCCTCTTGTTTGCAATGTTATTTGTATTTTAATAATATTGTATGAACCCTGTATTGTTTACAAGCCAATATATTTTCATTTAATTTTAACATTATATAATTAGTTTTATTTAAGTTAGTTTAGTTAAGTTTTATTAGTTAAAACAGAATTATTAAAAAGATTAGTTAAGTTAGGTTAGTTAGTTTATTTTTATTGATTTTTATTAATTGAATTGTACAATTTAATTTGTATATACAAAAGCTATAAATAAATGTTAACATTATATTTTGAGTTACTTCATATTTATTATATGTGTGTTTGAAATAACTAAAACACTTTATCTTTACATTTTGACAAGTGTGTTCTCTCTCTAATATCACAGAGTAATGCAAACACAGAAATAATCATAATATATTAGTCTGAAACGCAATCAGCTGCGAACACAACCTGATTCGATAATAATTAAATTTATAACACGTTACAACAATGCTCACAGAGGAGACCGGGGTTCGCTAACATATAGTAAGCAAACGCAGCTTCCTAAAATTTGGGAGGATTAATTAACAGAAATATAAGTTCACTTTAATATCCAATTCAAATTCAAAAGTATTGTTACAATTTAGGCCATCTGCATATCTGTAAACAAAGCACATTTATTTCGCTTTTATGACCGTCTCCTGTTGTTTACTTTGTGTTTAAAATTTGTGATTGGAAAAACAGCCTTTTCTGTATTGTAATGTTTATGGTAGTCATTATCCAGGTGTAATTCTTAGAAATTCATTCGACGCGGTCAACCAATCATATTGTATTTGTACAGTATAAAGCAATGCCCCAACGGAGGGGTGAGGCAGTCGAGCTATAAGCACAAGCGAGGCAAGACGTGTGTACTACATTCGGTAATCTATTTGGTGACGGACTTTGTGTTTTATTGTATTTGTACCTGTGTTGTACGTGTTTGTATAGTTCTAATAAATTGTATAATATACTAATATAGTAATTCTAACGGCATTTTAATTCGAGTCCTGCAACTGGTAACAATATTAGTGGAGTTGTAACAAACAAAAAATTTTGTTACCGTCGCAATAATGACAATAAGAATTTATACCTTGACAAATCGGCATAGATTTCCTTACATGTTATGTAACATATAAACGTTATCGTAATCATCACGCTAAGACCAATAGAAACGGAGCACCAATTCATTCAAAATAGGGGGGGTTTAATTAACTTTTTTTTTACTATTCCACGCGGAAGAAGTCGCATGCAGAAGCTAGTGTAGTATATAAGGCTTTAACTTTGTTAAACGTGACAATAGAGATATTAATCATATTGGGACAATGTAGTTTTAATACTACAACCACCTTAAAACTATGCGCCGTTCCCGAGCATACCACAGAATCCTAAAAAGCGCTCACATTTTTCCAACCAATCAGCAATGTTGTAAATCAATCCCACCTATCACAGAATGTTATAAATATCGTAGGATCATTACATGATAAATTATATTATAATAATACAATATATCTCCGCTAAGAGCTTTGTAATGTGCGAGTCGGGTTTATAGTTAGCGGGTTCGGTTGTTTTTTTTTAATGTATGCGAATTTGGCATACATGTTATAATAATAATTCATTTATTTCAGAAATTTATTATTTCCATATTGTACAGTATTATATTATAAATTAAGTCACTGTTAACAATTTTAAAAACATAATGAATTCTATTTTTTTTTACATATTTTCGGAGTGAAAACTTCTTTAGGTGCGCTGAGCACTTTATTTTATGGATATTGAGACTGAAAGGACTGACAGGTCAGACGTCACGCTCGGCTATGTAATACTCGTTGGGTACGTTCGGGTTCGACTCTAATCGACTAAGGAAGCGAGAGAGATTTGTTGATACTGGAATCATTATCTTGATTACAGCTCTTAGTGCTGGTTCGATTGGTGTGATACCACGCGAACACAGAATATTGGGATGAAACGCTTAGTGTTGAGCTAGTCGTGTTTTGGACATTATGTAAGAGTTTCGATGGCCCACTTTCCTCTCCTTTCATCTCATCCTCCTATCCTATCTTATAGGCTGGCAGCACGTTGGCTGTGCCCCTGGTGGCGCAAACATCCATACGCGACGCTAATCGCTTTCCACTAACTACGCCATTTGGCTGTTTTTCTATTTTAAGCAAAAAGATTATGAGAGTTGAATATATCTAGTCATCAACGTTCAACGAAGAAGTGGCTATCGCAGTTTTATTTTTATATTGTGCAGGATCCATCTGAATAGCCGCAAATGGCTGTTTCAGCGATACCGAGCTTGCTGGGCTTCCCGACTCCGCAAGATCGGAGGCGTCTACCTGGAAGCAGCGCGCTTAAGGAGTCACCGCCTGTGAGGTTCGACCTAGACTCGGCCACTGCGGGGGGGGGGGGGGGGGGAGATGACTCTATCGGATTAAGTTATAAAAGCTGAAGTAATTAATACAAATAGCTACAACTTATCGACTCCGCCGCACACGGCAGTGCATCATAACAATAGTTGCTGTCTCGCTCTCACGTCATTGGCCCCGCTCACTCTTTATACTATATATCGCCCTAGCTATACCGTGGGTTACATTCTCAAAATAAATCAGTTCACGATCACACGGAAGTGAATATTACTCTCTGCAATCTAAAGCATTATTTAACACTACATCTCGCCACTACAAGGTTTTAATGTTTTTCAAATGAAAGTCTAAGGAACCCTGGAACACCGCTATTCTTCAGCGGATACCGTTTCGGATATCAGCTGACTGACATGCTCTATCCGACTTGATAAATGATCTAATGTCCGCATATAACATTATACAGCAAATCCAATCTTATTACTCGAGCAATAAAAGTTAAATTGTAATGACGGCATTCCGTATTTTTACCGATAAAAAGAGAATTGAACCATATTTCTTATTACTTAGATTTCAAATTTCATTCTTGTATTGCTGATGAAAGTGGAATATATTGACTGCCGATTTCAGACTTTATCTTTAAGGTAACAAGGTCGAATTTGGAAGTGTGTTAGAGTGAATTAGGGTAAGAGACGTCGTAGTTGACACCAGATAATTTATATTAGGTAGAACATAGGGAGGTTTTTTCAAGTTCGCTTCGTTAGGTATGAGATTCGGTTGAAAATACGCCCGGGAATACTTGGGCGCCTGCGGGTTAGGGACCCATTGGCTAATCTATAAAAAACAAATCTAGACTTACTGGTTTATGACTCAAATAAATTAAGTGTTGCTGCTATATTGGAGTATACTCTTTAAGATTCGATTTTCATATAAGGCCTCTGAGTACGGACATTTTAAGAAGTGTGAAATTCGGTAGTTGACAAAAAAAATTGAGATTTTTTGAGAAACAGGTTTATTTTGAGCCTTATGGTCTATTTTAGCCAAAATATTAATATTTCAGCAAAAAAATAACATTAACATATTTATTTAGCAATTTTATAAATATTTTGACATTTTGTCACAAAAACGCGTCAAGCTGTCATGGCGTCTCGCATGACGTCACAGTGTGCAAAACCAACATCTGTTTCGCTGAAGTGCTATCTGAGAAGTCATTGATAACTTCTTGTGTTTTGCACACTATGACGTCACGCGCTCTGATCGACGTTCATTGTCACGTGGCTAATGGCTGCAATATAACAATTTTATTTCTCAAAAATATCAATTAATATTTAATATTTTAGTTAAAACAATTTATTTTTGTCATATTTAGATCGTAATCTACGATATATATTAAAATCAGCCTATATTTTTCATGTCAACTACCGAATTATCACAACCTTTTTTGTTATGATAAATTGGCTCGCGTTCCACTCACGCCTTATGTCGGACGATGATGCGCTAGATAACACTAATTCACACGAGACTTGAAAATACCCGGATTAAATATTTCGGGAAACACGGACTCTGGAAGTGCATTCCACAATTCTACGGCACGTAGAAGGAACGTGGCAACGAATTTTTCGTTCACACTAGTGACGTTCTGTGACAACTGTGAAGTGATGACGGAGATCAGAGCGCCTTGTTGTCCGCAGATAGAATGGTGTAGGGGGAATCAGGTCAAACCGTTCATCCGCACTCTTGCGGAGAGAATCACCCCCTGACCAAGGCGGCTTGGTAAGTTTGACACATCAGTTATCTCGGTGTGCAGGTATCATCACAATGTTTTCCTTCACCATTGTTAGCACGTGTATGTTACAATGACACGAACGAGATAACTGATGTGTCAAACAAGTACAGATTACGATAATTATGACTTTAACAG
Source organism: Dendrolimus pini (assembly GCA_949752895.1). Classification (NCBI taxonomy): domain Eukaryota; kingdom Metazoa; phylum Arthropoda; class Insecta; order Lepidoptera; family Lasiocampidae; genus Dendrolimus; species Dendrolimus pini. Next base: position 651,942 of record OX457150.1, read on the forward strand.
GTATAATAAAAATTGTGGAGCGCTATAGCCCATAGATAATATGCTGGCTGGGTAGATAGATAACTGTGAACTGTATAGGAGAGAATGTGACATTGCACTAGAAAAGCAGAAGCTCCACCAGCCTTGAGATCCGCTCTCTCCTGGCTTCGTTCAAGTTGTACGCAGGAACAGCACAGACACTGAATTCCACTTTAGAGCTAATACTTCGTACAAAGATTTACGGATAGTAAAAGCTCTTGGCACAGCTAGTAATCACAAGAAGTTTTTAAGTGTCTATTATTTAATGATTTTTGAGTCATGGTAACACAATCTTTTGCTCACACTTCAGTACATATTCTTAATGCATGGATAGGCATTTTTTTTTTAAATTTCGGATCACGGTGAGCACGGTGTGGTACTCGTCAAATGTTGACGAGTTATGTGTCCAAAACTGGCCACCGTTACCCTGCTCTTCATTGGCCGTCGCCTCGCACAGAAAGACTTTCGCTGGCTACCCAGCTAGCGAAATTGATCGAGCGATGTTGTAGCGATGCGCGATGTTGTAACACTGAACCCTATTAAACTGTTGCAAACTCGCGGCTGTCCATGATTTTTTCCATTAAGTAGGTAGCTGACGTTTTAGCGGGTAATTGGATTAACTTGATTAGTATTATTTCCGTTCATGAATCCCCTTTTCCGTTTTATGAACAAAATTTAATCTTGAATTTTTATAACTTACTAAATTTCGCCTTTTACTTCGTCTGCCACTGCTATCAATTGGGAAAAATGTAGTCAAACTTTAGACTAAACTCACCTTGTATGATCTTGTGGAAATTGTGGTTGTTGACAATTAGTTGCAAAGAACATTTGTATAAGTAAATGATTAAATAACACCCAGACGAGAGCTATAGAATATATTGTTACAACTTAGGCCCCGACAAAGACAAATTCCACGTACAGATCTGTAAAAGCACATTTTATTACCTGTCGGCATTTGAACTAATTTTATTCATTTTATGATCGTCTTCTTTTGTTCACTTATTTATTGGCATACGTTTCTAGTTATTGTGGAGAATAGCTTATTTTCCTATTTTTCACGCTCAGCAACATCATTAGCCATGTGTTGCGCATTTCAAGTACAAGCTAATTCTAGGAAATTGTGTCGAGGTTGCCGGGCGGGCACATTTTCATTTGTGAAGTACAAAACGACGGCCTGATTGAGAGAGGGGGTCAGTTGAGCTACAACTACGATACAGGCGTGACGTGTGTACTTTCGGGAATCTCAATCTAATAGTGACGGACTTTGCGCGTTCGAATGAATTACGACCTTCTGCATTACGTTTGGGGTCATATTCCCTCATCAATTGTCCAGCATAGATAAATAGACAGATAGAAAAGAAAACTCTTTAATGTACACCAAAGCATAGACAAACAAGCTAATATAATAAGATATTTCTGCTTCTGTTTGTCTATGCTTTGAAATACGAGAAAGAGAAGCGTTATCACTAAAAAGAAATCTCTTACAAGTATAGCAGAGATTGATAGATTTCTAATTGGTAACGCCACCTGGCGGTAAAACGTAATCCTCCCCCAATCCTTCCTCCGTCCCGCGCGCATACGCCGCTTGCCACGCTCGCTGGCATCTACGAATGTAAATCGATCCCGCTACGAACGCACGCGTGTGAAGTGATAGTTATTACAAAACCAAGGGTGATCAGACCACAGTCGGCCGGCCAGGAAGCCTACAGCAGCTGTCGAGTCCAGGTAACCTAGATTTCATTTCCCAAAGACGTTTGCCGCCCAAATACAGTCCATTAACCGCCGCACCACTAATATTACCGGTGGGGCAGTTTATACATACAGATAAGATAGTACAAACGTGTATATGTGTGATACACACATATACACACATTATTAATTATTATACAGAATAGAAAAGTAATGATTCTGAACCTGAATTTTGAAGTACGCTAAGTATTTGGCTTATTGTTTATAACAATAGGTATACCACATTTAATAGGGAACGATATACACGTTGTATATATACAGCTTAATAACCAATTTAATACGATTGTCCAATATCTGTCATTTAATATGTTATTGGTATATGTATTAATCTACACTTAGTTTGTATAAAACAACATACGACGTAGAAACTCTTAAAAACAGCCACTATATTGTAGGTAATTACCTATGCAGAGTTGATAATTGTCATTATCCGCTTACATCATTGGCCGTAACATCAAAAGATAAGACAATGATGCGCGTTGAGTAAAATGATTTTAATTATTTGATAACAGTATTTATGACCTACCACCGAGTCCACATCATTTGAAGTGATATCTTCTTATGGGAGTGTAAGCCGCTTCGTTACGTAACGCGTTACGGCACCAGTCTGTCTAGCGTCCCTTTCTCTCACGCATACGGCAGTGGCAGGCAGGATCCTCCTCTCTCAATCTAACCCACAGCGCTAACCGTATTTCTTCAAGAATTGTAACGAAGAATAAAATATATTTCATAGTCAATAAAAGATTTTATTAATAAATAACCTTTCCTTACATTATCATATTAATAAAATTTATTATAAATATTTGTATGCTCCTATGGGAGCAAAACATGTGTATAGATAGTTCAATCCACGAAGACGCGCCCCACTTTTTTCCCGTATCACTGATAGCGCAAGTGTGCGAAGCAATTATCAATGTGTTTGTTCTATCATTATGCACTTATTAGCGATGTAGTCTCACGCACACAAAAATAAAATTAGCACATAAATCAGCTGTCAAGCTGATCATCTGGAAAGATGCTCTACTTAAATATTTTAGAAAGAAACAAAAGTATTTATTTAGAACAAGGAAAATAATACTAAACAGTAAAAGTAGTAAGAAACAAATTAATGTGTATACACATTAATTAAAACATTACAATTGAATTATTTAAAATTGTATATGTATAAACAAAAAAAAAGTTAGTGTTAAAGTTTTTAGTTCGATCCATTAGCAGTTCGTCTTAATAGCCCAGTCCTTTTTGTTTCCATTTTCTTTTCAAAAGTCCTACACTCACAAATATTTAAAGAGGAAGTAATTATAAATAAAAATCGATGTCTTCAAATATAAAAGAAGATATTTATTCAAGATTATTCAGTATCTTCACTTATTTCAGAGTCCGAAGTATCACCGATATTTATAACAAAATTAAAGTCTAAATCAAAGTATTTTAGATATTCGTTTTCTATATCTTCTACATGCCGACATGTATTTGCCCAAACATCATTAGTTATTTGTTGAAAAGCTTCATTTAAAATAGGCATTAGTGTGGTATAATTTTGATTGACATTGCGGCTAGCAACGTAATTTTTTGCTATGCCCCTAATATTTTCTATTGGATTAAGTTCTGGGTGATATGGTGGGAGACGTAATACTGTAAAATTATGTTCTTTTAATAAATCATCGACTTTATACTTGCGAAAATTTTCTTTATTTTTTAATATTAAATCGTATAATTCTACTTTTTTAAATGTCGGTTCAAATGTGATATTTTTTGCGGTGAGCCAACTTTGCATTTCAGATTTGTTAGAGTTAGACGTCGGTATTTTTTCCGAAGTAGAGTTGTGATAGGCTGCGTTATCCAAAACTACCACAGCATCCTTCGGAAGATTAGGTATTAATTTTTCTTTTAACCATTTTAAATAATTCTCTGTGTTCATGTTATCGTGGTAGTCGCCTGTTTTAATCTCTGCCCTGTACGTTAGCAACGCATTTGGTATAAATCCTGCAACACTTCCGGCGTGTATCATAATTATACGCACTCCTTTAGACAGTTTTCGTTTTATTCCCATATTTGAATCTTTTCTAGACCATGATTTATTTTGCACATGGTCGGAATGTACATATGATTCATCAGTATAAACAATAGGCTTACCTTCATTGCGCAAAGATTTCACCTGTTTTAGGTATTTTAGTCGTAATAATTGAATTTCATGTCTTTCTGTTAGCGTCTTTCTGTTATTCTCAGTTTTGCACCATTTATATCCTAGTTTAATTAACAAAGTTCTTAAGGTTGTTTTACATCCATTGAATTGTATACGATCTCTTAAAATACTTTGTAATCGCAATAATGTTGGAAACTGATGGTGCTCTCTATGAAAGTCTTCTATGCTTTTTCTGACTACTCCTATATCAAAATCATCTAAATTTATTTTTCTTGGTTGTATCTTTCTTTTTTTCATAGGTGACGTAAACACTACCGTACTTGTTTTCGCAAAGTTTGAGTGTGACGTAGTTGCCTCATTAGCAACACATTCAACATTTTCCTCATCCAAAGAAGCTGCGACCTCCCCTTGAGCCTTTTTTTCTCTTAAAATTCTAGTCACTGTGCTTTCAGAAACACCAACAGCCTGCGCTGTTCGCCAACGTGCATCGGTTATTCTTTCTGCTTTGTTATTATTCGCTTCTTTTTTCATAAATTCATATACTTTTGAGATTATATCTCTTGCCTGAAAAAAATTTGATTCGTGTATAAGGAAGGTAGTTTTATATTCTAATACTGTGCGATAAAATATTATTCATACCTGGCTCTTCAGTACAGTCCGCTGCGTTTTTTTAGACATTTTAAATATAATGTAAGTAGAGCAACTTGCAATTCAAGTCTGAGAGAGAGAGCGATATAATTCAGAGATAGTCGTGTACACCGAACGGGAGTTGGCTCGAGACTGCTGTCCGGGCTTAAAGCCCCTCACCCCGCGCCTTCCCTTTACAGAATGTAGTGGGGCGCGTCTTCGTGGATTGAACTATCTATACACTGTGACATATATACCAACTGTTTAACCATACATACATACATAACTTCACGCCAGGTCCCTTGCGGGGTAGGCACGAACAACAGTTTTGAACCATGTTTTGAACAAATAAATTTGATTTGATATGATATACATAAAATTTAAGTAATAACCTAAGCTTTTCTCAGGTAAAACAATTTCAATATTAAATAGTGCAAATTCGATTAGTTTTTTTATTTCTACGAATAATTTCACCGCTAAATTACAAGTCCTTGAAGCTATGAAGTTTTCAAAGGCTCTACCAATTACAAACACTAGGAATAATCACAAACAACGATTCAGTAAATCATTAACTAGAACTAACAATTAATATGACTAATGGTTTTTAACACGGCAACATTCAATTACACCCACAAATATTGCCATTTGAAATTGAACCGTATTTACTTGCAATAATGTCTATATTCGTATCACCGATTGTTGGTTTCGAACTAACAGAAACTTGGATACATTTTTCGCTGTATATAAAATGTACTTAAAGACCTGGTATTAAAGTCTATATTTAAAACAGCATTGTCTAGAAATCAATATAATGGGACTAGTTGGGTTTCGTTGATATGAACCCATATTTTCACACCTTCAAGAGTAAATTGACGTCTTTTATCCTATGCTTTTGGAGAGCCTGGAATTGTTTTGGAGAAATTAGTTCTCGAAAATATTTTTTATATGTAACAATATTAAAATATATAATACTAGCGGCCCGGGCAGACGTTGACCTGCTTTGAAAAAATAAAATCTAGGACCCGGTCCCTGCGCCACCTACTGGTCCTAATTGTGTATTTAAACCATCCGGGGACCCACTCAAACACAAAAACAAAATCACCAAAACCGGTCCAGGTGATTAGAAGGATTCTAGAACCCAATCTCAGCGCCACCTACCGGTTCCACTGGGATAAAAAGTACCCTGTTTGTTTGTTTGATTGAACGCGCTAATCTCAGGAACTACTGATCTGATTTGAAAAATTCTTTCAGTGTTAGATAGCCCATTTATCGAGGAAGGCTAAAGGCTATATATCATCACGCTAAGACCAATAGGAGCGGAGCACCAACGAAGAATGTTTCAAAATCGGAGGCTTTTGAAAACAAATTCCACACGGATGACGTCTCGGGCACAGCTAGTTAAAATATATACAGCAAAGGCAAGACAATGTATTTAGTATTTACATGATAGTAATGTAAGTTCTTATAAATACAAAAGTTATTGGATTTTTGTTGTAAATATGTGATTTGACACAATGATTAATTAAGGCTTTTTGCATTGTTTCAGGTATTAAGATATTTTATCGTTTTGGGACGTACGGGTGACTCTTTCTGGGAGTTAAGGTCGACCATCTAAGGTAAAATATTGGCATTTATAACTTTATTTATTTATAAAGAACTTAGATACATTTATCCCACTATTTGTAATATGATAAATATGGAGGGGTGTCGAGTTTTCTGTGTCCTGGTATCAAGGGACATAAGCCAACAAGGAGGTTGTTGGCTTTCATCGAGTTGTCATACCTATAATTATGGTCCTTTGGGACCTCTTTACGATGCGAGGAACGCTGGAAGGTTTAGTGGGTAGTCTGGCAGTTCGAATCCTGCTTGGAAATCATGCAACATGCTATGTTACAAATACCACGTGCTAACGATAAAGGAAAACATCGTAATGAAACCTGCTCATCGAGATAATCGATATGTCAAACCCTTGGCGGTTTGAATATGCAAAACGGGTTTACTGTGCGTTCCCCACTGTTGGGATTGGAAGGCCCATCCCACCAGCGGGGCGTTTGTGGGCTGTTACTATTGTTATAAGAAAGCGCAAGCAATGCCCCTCGCTCTCACCTATAGTCGCTGTATTTTGGGTGCAACCAATCCGCTCTTCAATTTGAGAGAATTATTCTCTTTTCAATTTGAGAGAATTTAAGAGAATTATTTAATTTGAGAACAAATTATATTCGGAATATTTCCTATGTTTCATTTTCCGGATCATCTGTATATGTTAATACATACAAAAGGAAAACTTTCGACAACTGCCAAACAAAACCACGTTCAGAACATAAATCAAACGAGAAAAACTTACAATGAGTTATTGAAAACATTTTTGTAATAACAATCTGATTGTTTGTAATTTTTTTGATTTATTGGCTCGAGTTTTTGCGGTCATCTCAAGCGGATATACCAGGCTTGTATGACATACTTCTTGGTTTGTAAATTGAGAGGACTCAGGAGGCTGGTCGGCATTATTTAATGTGCAAAAGTAATTTATTAAAAAGAAACTACTACGAAAAAAAAAATACGATTTAGTCTTTAAAGATTAATAAGTAAGCTAAGAATTATATAGCTGCAGTCAGAATATGCAATGCCTATAATAATAAGCATAATTAATATTACATTACTTTTACGACCGAGGTGCCGACAGAGTAAAATTCACACCTGCGCCTGTATAAACACATTTTATTACCTTTTCGGCATTTGGACTTCTTTTGTTTGCTAAAATTTGTGATTGGAACAACAGCCCATTGTGTATTCTAATATTTTATGGTAGTCATCAGCCAGGTGTGGTTCTTAGAAATTCATTCCACGCGGTCGAGCAGACTTATTGTATTTCTACAGTACAAAGCAATGCCCCAAGGGCGGGATGAAGATTCTAGCGATAGCCACAAACGCAGCAAGACGTTAGTGATGGACTTTGCGCGTGTGATTGAATCTTGCATTACGTTTGGACTGATTGTGTACAGTTATATTTGTATCTGTGTTATACGTGTTTGTATAGTTCTAATAAATTATATAACAATTCCAACGGCATTTTAATTCGAGTCCTGCAACTCGATATACTCTTACCTAAAATATATACAGCATCCGCCGCCAAAAATATTGTAGCCCTAATTTTAACTATTATAACTCAAAATGTGTTATTACTATAATTTTTGAGTTATAAAAGGCTTAGAAATAAGTTTATATATTTGAATCTTTGAATTTGAATCTTATATTGTTACTAGAGCGAGACTCGAGTTAATATGCCGTTAGAATTACTATAGAGTTTATTAGAACTATACAAACACGTATAACACAGGTACAAATATAACCGAACACAGCAAGTCCAAAGGTAATGCAGAAGGCCGTAATTCAATAAAACGCGCAAAGTCCGTCACTAAAAGATTCCCGATTGTAGTACACACGTCTTTCTTCGCTCGTGGTTATCGCTCGACTGGCTCCCCCCCTCTATTAGGTCATCGTTTTATACTGCGCAACTTGAATGTCAGCGTATCTTAATGCGACACACATGGCTAATGACTGTCATAAAACATTACAATACATACAAAATATTATTAGTTCAAATGCCGACGGGTAATAAATGTGCTTTGTTTCAGTTATGCAGGTGGATTTTGTTTTTTTCGGCGCCTAGGTTGTAACAATACTCTTATAAGTAAAGTAAGGTCTTGAATGTTTATAAAAAATATATATAGGTCCCAAGAAACGGGAACAAAAACATGTTCGTAAAATGAAAACTACTGGGCCAAACTATGTCAAATTTTTAGGCCATGTGGCCCCCCATGGCAGCTATTCCGCGTCGAGCAAAAAAAAGAATCACGTAAATCGGATCATAAATCTCGGAGTAATTGGTGAACATACATAAAAAAAGTTAAAAAAAAAGATTCCGACGAATTTAGAATCTCCTCCTTTTTTTGACGTCAGTTAAAAACAAAAATAACCTAAACATTTCCGATCAAAAGTGAATTTCGTCCATCTAAACATTGAACACAGCGAATAATACATGTAAGAGATATGCACATAAGTCTGTCGGTCCGTCTGTTCGTATGTAAATATGAAAGAATCGCAATATCTCCCATTGACATGGGTCGAATGGGGAACTTTTGACGTTTCCAACCAATGAAATATTGATGGGCCGAGTTACAACATACGGAATTACATATCATAATATTTGATACTATATTTATTCTTTGGTAGTCATGTATGGAAATGGTATTATACGTTTGTTGTTGTTCCTTACAAGATTATTTATCTATACAGATAAATAATATTAGAGCGTCTGTTTGTAATCTTATATCTTATACTAATATATAAAGCTGATGAGTTCGTTTGTTTGTTTGAACGCGCTAATCTCAGAAAGTAATGGTCTGATTTGAAAAATTCTTTTAGTGTATATCATCATGCTGAGACCAATAGGAGCGGAGCACCAATGAAGAATGTTTCGAAATCGTTTTTTTTTAATTTACTTTTTTTAACGCAGGCAGAAGGAAAAATGAGAAAAAATGAGGGGGGGATAAATTGGAGCAAGAGATTCCAAAAATGGAATTTTTGGAATTTTTGTCTGTCTGTCTGGATGTTTCGTGTAATATCTGAAAATTTGGCACAGAGATTGATTATAATCTGTACTAGCACATAAGTTACTTTTTATTCCCGTAGGATGACATTAACGCGAGCGAAGTGTGGAGAGTGACGTCACAGACGGTATTGCACGAGTACATGCTTGCGTTATTTTGTGTTAGTAAAATATAAAATCTTTTGTTAATCAACGTTTAAATGTTATTATTTTGTTGAGCAACGTCTAAACTTATTGTGACAGTGTTTGTGAAGTTAAAAGCGAGTGAGATCCGAAGTTATTATAATTAACTTGTAACTTATCTTTGTGCTAATAAGAGTAGTGACTATTAAAAGTGGGTAGTTAAAAAATCATACAGCGCCCACTAGCGGTCAGTGGATCAGTCGTCGATATATATATACTACTCTAACGCCACCCTTTGTTGAATATTAAAACTAATAATAGTCTCTATTTGATATGGCAAAGTGTTCGGCTTGCGGAAAGTTCCTCTCACCGGTAGGTGCCGCAACCTGTAATAATTGCCCTTTAATGTTTCATAAGGGCTGTGTGGCGTTACCGGACACAGCCACGGTATCTAAAACCTGGAATTGTCCAGAATGTAAGAAAAAGATTCGTAAGGGTGACAATAGTGCAACACCAATAAAAAGCATCTGTGGGAACAATTCCCCTCCTGGCAATATTTCTACTGTGCCAGGAATTAGCTTTTCCACTACACTAGTTACTCCTTCTGGCGATGATGATGATGAAAGTGAGTTGCGGATGATGAGGCGTGAGATCGCTGAATACATGAGCGAGCTCCGCAGAGAGATGGCGGATCTTCGTCTAACTATCGGGGGAATTGGACAGCGATTAGACGGGATCGAAAATAGATTGGATGTGTTAGAACAGAGAGAGCTGACAACCCAATCGAAGGACGCAGTGGAACTCGACAACTCTATATCCCAGCTTAAACAAGAGCTTAATGAGCGCGATCAGGAGTCACTCTTATCGGATGTGGATATTGGGTGCTTGCCCGAGGTAGCAGGTGAGAACGTGTATCACACTGTGACTATTTTAGCTGCAAAACTGGGCATGAAAATCGAAGAGCAAGATATCGTCTTTGCTGAACGCGTAGGTCCCGGTGGAGTCGTTAGAGGTGAACCAGGAGAACGCTGTCGCCGTATTGTCGTGCGACTAGTGCGTCGGAACATGCGCGATGATCTATTGCGGGCGGCACGTGTACGCCGTAACCTGAACACCTCAGATATGGGGCTAGGTGGACTTCCGCGTCGTATTTATGTTAATGAGCGACTTACACGTAGAAACCGACAACTATTTTACAGAGTTCGGGAGGAGTGTCGTAAAAAGAATTGGCGGTACTCTTGGACCAAGAGAGGACGTATTTTCGCCCGTCAAAGCGATGGAAAGCAAGCATATCTTATCCGCTCTGACGCAGACTTATTTCGTGTTTTTGAGCTTGACAAAGTTTAAAAAAAACAGCGATGATTACTTTTTGTCTACGATTTTATTATTCTATTTAATGTTAACGTTGCCTTTTTTTCGTGTTGTAACTAAGTTATCCTACTATAGTTATTTATGTTTTGATACAAACTATAACATTAAACTATATTATAATATCGCAATTAAATTAAGTACTAGATACATAATTGAAATACACGGCACAGTCACAGAATATTTATTTTGTTTAACAAGAATAGACCACCAAATTAGACGACAACTTAGAAAACATATAATCATGATTAGTTATGAAATACTAAATACATTTTCGCTTATTCTCGTTTTATTCTCGCTTATTATTGTCTTAACGAAATCAAACTTTACATTACAAATTAAAAATGATTATTAAAAAGTTAAAGGTAGGTTTGTATAATTCTGGCTCTCTAGGCACAAACCATGATAATTTTATTTCCTCTGCAATGCACCATGATTTAGATATTTTAGCTATAAATGAAACATGGCTTAGAGCCGGTGAAGAGGGTCGTGCGCCGACTTTGCCGGGATACCGACTACGACACATACCTCGTCCACGCGACGTGCGATCTCGTGGAGGTGGAGTAGGATTTTATCTGAGGCAGGGTTTAAACATTCGAACTAGTTCTCATCCAGTTGACCCGCTACATAAATCCGTGGAGCAAATGTGGTTGAATATGTCGCTAAGTGGAAAAAAGTTAGTAATCGGCACAGCATATCGTCCCCCTTGGATGGATGTTGACCTGTTTTTTGATGCTCTTTCTGACACTATAAATTCTTTATCCGACTATAGCTACCTAATACTATTAGGAGATTTTAACATAAATTTATTGAATAAAATTGATATGAAAACAATGAAATTTACAACGTTTTTAAGTTGTTTCGATCTTAACCAAATTGTATCTACACCAACACATTTTACAGACACCTCACAGACTCTTATCGACGTGGTCTGCACCAATTTGCAGTCTAAAAATATTTGCTTAGATCATTTAGGTTGTCTTCACGGCCATTGTCTGGTAGCATGCGAATTTAACATAAAACAAGAAAGACCAACACCTCGTATAGTATTGTATCGTCCGCTTAAACGTATATGTATGGACAACTTCATAGCTGATTTGCAATCTATAAATTGGGACCTATTTAAAATGTCAAGTGACATCAATGAAGTAGTTGAAACTTTCAATCAATTTATTTTGTCATTATTTGATTGTCATGCGCCTGTAAGATCTACTGTTATTAAACAACGCTCTTATCCTTGGATTACTGATACTATAAAATTGATGATGAGGTTGCGTGATAAGGCACTAATGGAATATCATAAGACTAAGTTACAGACCAAAAAAGATTACTATAGCTGCTTAAAAACCACAACAAATCAGGCACTATATTACGAGAAAATGGCTTATTTTAAACAAAATATTAATAGTAAAATACAAAACCCAAAATTATTATGGAAGAATTTAAAGAATATTATTTTGCCCAATGTTGAAATTGAACTTCCATCGCACCTTAATGATCCTAATATTATTAACAATCATTTTTTAAACATACCTGGCACATCAAATGTATGCCCTTCTTTACTGGCATACTACAATAATAACAAATTTAGTGATACAATTTTCAGTATAATAATGGTCACTACAGATACGTTACAAAAGGTCATAAGTAGTTTAAAGTCCAATGCAAAGGGATGTGACTTGATTACTCTAGATATGCTTCTAATGACATTACCTTACAGTTTGGAAACTTTAAAGTATATCGTAAATACTTCCATTAGTACCTCCACGTTTCCTGACCTTTGGAAGCTTGCAATTGTTCGTCCTATCCCCAAAACTTCTAATCCAGCAAACTTAAAAGATCTTAGGCCGATAAGTATCTTACCCTGCCTGTCTAAAGTATTGGAAAAAGTGGTATGTCAGCAATTAACAAATTATCTGGAAACCAACCTTATTCTACCTGAGTTGCAGTCAGGATTCAGAAAAGGACGCGGCACAGTGACCGCTCTACTCGATGTCACTGACAATATCCTCTGCGCTCAAGATGACGGTATGTGTACCTTGCTTGTATTGCTTGATTTTTCCCGGGCTTTCGACTCAATTAACACTAATTTGTTACTGTCGAAATTACGGTATTATGGGTTTGATAGCAAATCAGTACTATGGTTCCAGAGTTATCTTGATAATCGTCAACAATTTGTAAGCCTTAACAATGGTAACGGCTCTAACTCACTATCTGACAGGTTATTGGTCGATAGAGGGGTTCCGCAGGGATCTATACTTGGTCCTATTCTGTTTATCCTATATTCGGCTGACATTATACACCACATAAAGTACTGCAAGTTTCACATCTATGCTGACGATACTCAAGTCTACATTTCTTGCAAACCGTCAGAGATAGACACGGCTATTAGAAAATTAAACGAAGACCTTACAAGATTAGCCACGTGGTCCAAGCAAAACTGTTTATTACTTAACCCGACTAAGACCAAATACATGATTCTAGGAAGTACATACCAGCTTAATGGTTTAAATCCTTCAGTAAACGTAGAGCTCATGGGTGATTTGGTTGAAAGAGTTTTTGAAGCTCGTAGCTTGGGACTATATATTGACAGTGACCTTAGGTTTGAGAAACATGTAGCAAAGTCTGTTAAAACATGTTTTTACAAGCTTAAGGTGCTATACCAAATCAGACCATATCTAAATCAGAGTCTCAGAATTCAGTTGGTTGAGTCGTTAATCTTATCCCAGCTCAATTACTCTGATATAGTTATCGGTCCTCGTCTTTTAGTAAGAACACAGAAACTCATCCAACGAGTTCAAAATGCATGTGCCCGATACTGCTTTGAAATACCATTTAGAGGACATGTGACCCCGTTCTTAAATGATTTTTCAATACTTAAAATGAAACACCGTCGCAAGCTTCATCTCGCGTGTCTACTTTTCGGTGTAATTAAAAACAAAGCACCTAAGTATTTATTTGAAAAACTTATATGGGCCGGCTCACACAGAACTACTACTATACGACAATGTGCGGTACAGCTTATTACTTTGCGACACCATTCAGCGGCTTTTAAAGGCAGCTTCCGGTATTCGGCTTCCAGGTGCTGGAACAATATTCCGCCACCAATAAGAACCGTTCGAAGTGCATATATTTTTAAAAGTAGACTGAAAGCGTTCCTGTACGAACACCAGAGGCAGCAAGCAGATCTCGCATTAGATACAAGCGCCTTTTAGTAGCGTTGTTGAGTCTTTTTAATATTTAGTTCCTTTAAATTTAATTTTTTTTTCTTTTTGTTTGCAATTTATCTATTATTATTTTTTCCAAATCATTATTTTCAAATTTCAATAATTATTTCATAACATATTATGTACTTATTTTAATTTATTCAAAATATGTCTATTCTTTGTTTTCATGGTGGTCTAATTATATATAATATTAAAATATTAATTGTTCATTAGTTATTTTGTTATATTTTTTTTCTTCTGTGAAGGTGACGTTGCTGCTAGGCACTAACGGAAGACCAGCGTTGGTTGTTATCAACCAGCATCTGCTGAGTTAGGGCCTGTTTAGAGTTAGTTAAGTTTTTGGTTTATTAAACTGTTTATGTATTTTGTAATCACTTTGAATAACTCTAAATAAACATTATTTTCTTTCTTTCTTTCTTTCTTTCTTTCGAAGTAGCGGGCAAAAGCTAATTCTTCTATACATCAGGACAAGAACTGAAAAGCTAATTTCTCTAAGCCCACTTAGTAATAGAGGGCCCATTTTTCATCTTACAAAAACGGGGTTACGTTGGACGATACGAAAAAACGCTTTTGGCAGCCGGATGTTGGTAGCCGGCCAACTGTCACTGTATTTATGCTCGAGATTTTTGCATAATTGCCACTAATATGGCCGAGCTCTTGTTATTGACTGTCATCCATACCAGCTCCATACCGATATTTACATTATACTTTAAGTTACATAAATCCAAATACAAAAAAAGAAAAAAAATGCCCAATCTTTGAAGTGAAACTTCTATATAGACGAGGGAGCCCCACCGCCTAAGATTCATATAGTATTATATAAAGATTTTTGAAGTGATAACTTCTTAATGGAGATGGACCCCAATCTAACTGGTTTCCCTCTCTCGCACGCATACGGCAACGGTAGGCATGCTTCTCCTCTCACTCTTACGCACAGCGCTAGCCGTATTTCGGTAATTAGATTAAATAATGATACTAATAATATACATATTCAAGAATTGTAACTAAGAATAAAATATATTTTATAATCAATAAAAGATTTTATTAATAGATAACCTTTCCTCACATTATCATATCAATAATCTTAATCTATAGGTACATATAATAAAATTATAGAGGTCGAATTTCTGTACAATGAAAAAAAATGCTAAAAACGGAGTCAGGGGGATGTAAGAAGTGAAATAGAAATAATTTAGATTTTTTTCGAATTTTTTGTTTCTCTGTTTGTCTGTCTGTTTGTACCGGCTAATCTCAGAAACGACTGGACCGATTTACATGAAATTTTGTATGGCTTATATCCCTGGTCAACATATAGCATACTTTTGATCCCGAAAAATTATAAAGACTTAAAGTAAATTCTCTGCAACGTAACATAATAGAAGCGGAGATTTTGACAGGGTGTGGTGTCGGTGAGAGAGTTTTATCTTATATATATAATATATAAAATCTCAGGAATTACTGGTCTGATTTGAAATTTTTTTTCACTGTTAGATAGCCAATTTATCGAGGAAGTTTATAGGCTATAAACCATCAAGCTAAGAAGCAATAGGAGCGGAGCACCAATGAAGAACGTTTCAAAATCGCGGATTTTTTAAACTTATTTTTTGTTGAACTATTCCACGCGAACGAAGTCGCGGGCAAAAGCAATACTTAAGTAATACTTAAAATTTAAGTAATAATATAAGCTTGTCTCAAGGTAAACAATTTCAATATTAAATAGTTCAACTTGATTAGTTTAAGTTATCACTTCTGTCGGGCGTCCCGAGACGCACACGTTTTTCTGTCACGGAAAACGCGTGTTGGGGGTAGACGGTATATCGCGTGGTGAGAGGCGTCATAAGTTTAGAGTAGACTATGGTTGTTTTTCTAGGTTCCGGATCGAATTCAGTTGTTTTGTTTGATAAATTAAAATATGTTTAAATAAAAAATACATTCATGAAAATGTAGCTAACCTAACTAAATCATAATTTGCAGTAAACCTGTGAAAAATCGAAATGTGTGCTGGGACATATAGTAGAAGTGAAACTTCAACGGACAAGTAAAAAATGAATCGCAACGGACAAATAGAAAATTTTAACTTGAAATTTTACGGACAGCTTTTCAAATTGGACAAGTAGGGGAGACTGGGGCTGGTTGTGACATTTTTTTTACAAAACGTCATATTTCTTTATTCGTTTGATTTTTTAACCTATATATAAGTCTGTTGAATTAAGTAACTATTCAGAATTTAAATTTAAAATATTTATTATATACCAGACTATCAGGAATTAAATAAATTAATAAATTTTAGGAAAAGAGGCCTGTAACTTTCAGCCCCACGCCAGGGGCTGGTTCTTACACAACACGGGGCAAAATGTTACAACAAAAAACGAACGTTATAAAAGATTTTTTATTATTAACAATCATCATAATCAGTTTCATTCTTAATTTAAATAACATATTATAAAATCTACGAAGCAGTCTTTTGCATTATTAAAACAAAAACGGTAATATTCTAATTTTAAACAAAATAAAAAACTCATGTTTCGGTTTTATACCTCGTAAAAACAAAATATATATAATTTCCAACATATAAAAGATTATATAAACCTTTTTACTAAACAAAAATTTAGTATGAATCAACAAAACGTATATTAAGCCTCATGAACAAAAATAAATTATGACTCTCTTATGAAAAATCAATCAGATTCTAAAAGGAAAACAGAGCAATCATTGTAATCTGAACAATCACTCTCACAATTCAAACATAAGTAGTGTGCAATGTTGCCTCTAACACAATTTACATGTAATCAACTGCAAACAATACACTCTACCCATTCCTTACCAACTCGGTTTAAATAGATCACAACATATCAGTCAGTATCTTCGTCAGTATCATGTAATACCTTCCTTTTAGAAGCAAGCTTTTCTATTTCCTTAGTTGCTGTTGGATGTTGTCCACATCCATAGGCTGCAGCTTATGCGAGCAGTGTGCTGGGAAGGACAACAATACTACATTGTTTTGAATATCTTGTTAGTGACATATGACATAATCCAAAGTCTTTTGCGATGCCACGAACTTTTTTAGTTTTATGCTACTCCAAAATGGGTGATGCTTGTTCCTAAGCGTCTTCAGATATTTTTTCACTCTTAGTGTTCCTTTTAAACGTCCTCGTCCTACAAAAGAAAACCAATTAATTAGCTATCTAATTATTAATTATATAGTTTATATATCAAATATCCGTTGGCAAGAAGCACAACGGGTCAGGTAGTGACAAATCACAACCTGCCCCGAGCAAATGTCACTTTTAGCCCCAACACCAAAACTGACCTTTTAACTTTAAGTAGTAAAAATTAAAATAAATATAACTGTATATACGTAAATGCATCGCAAAAAGAAAGTATTAAGGCGTAAATACCACATTTGAAACTTCTCTGCTTTTATGGAAAACAGATTATAGACCAAAATTACTAAAAATTGAAAATTTTACTAACCTGCGATTTTAATAGCAGCATGCGTGGGCTCCTCACTTAAAAACGTTAGCGCAACTGGCTCGCGCGGGGTGCTAGCCAAAGGTGGTGGGACTATTTACCTCTTTCTAACGTTATTATAGCGTTTTCTGTTTCGCCGCAATTGTCACTGTAACTACCTACCCCTGTCACAACCAGCCCCAGTCTCCCCTACATTAACAATCTGCCCGTAAAACTGCAAGTTAAAATTTTCCACTTTTCCATTGCGATCCATTTTCGACGACGCAAAAAGCAATGACTTTGGCTTTGATTGTGCCAATTTCAAAGTAGAAAAGACAGGTGCTTAATTCAATGCAAATCAGCAAACAACATTTTGGTCGGTGATTTGTACCAGTTTTTGCAAATCTGTGGACAACACAAACACAAAGTTAAACTAACTACATTAAACATAGATGTTATTAAGAATTAAAATGCATGCACAGGACATACACAAAATTACTATTATTACATGCCGACAAAGTGGATGCACACCTGGTTTATTATCTATCCCACATTTGGACTTCTTTCGTTTACGATCCGATGAGCTCTAATATCTAATAGTAAGGCCGTATTATTCATTCATTGGAGAAATATACGTGTAACCTCTAGTCAAGCCTTTGATAGAATGATTCGAACGGATATATTATCGTAACTTACGTGTGTGATACCTTAAGATACTATAATATTTTATATCCAGGCATCTTAACATAAAATATTATAGTATCTTTGCCGTGTGTGACGCCCTTAAGAGCTCTATAAAAACAACGCTCGTGTCAGAAGTTTTATTGCCAACATATACAGTGAATCCCGTCACTTTCGTGGAATGTACTTGGACAATTACACTTGTTCAAGGGCAATTAGTTTCCTTGGAAATCGTCAAGTATATTATCGTAGACGGTAGACATTTTCCTTACAAAGACATAGAGGAAGATGCGCGTGGTCTCTCCGCAATAGCTTTATTTAATTACTACTACCCTAATATTATTATTACTTAAGGCTGATTTACATTGAGTAAGCTGCTGACCTTAAATTCGAAGTAAGTCAACGCTGACCTAAGTCAATACTGCTGTTGGTGGCAGTTGCTTTTTTCAAAATATGATTATTATTAACTTTATTTACAATTAAACTATACATAGAAGAAATATATACAGAAAGTGCGAGTTGGTGCTATTACGAATGAGCAAGTAAGTGCGCGAGAGAGTCGAGTGAGTGATTCGCACAGAGTACTTTATATATACTGGTATAGAGTCAACAGTCATAATATATATACTAACGCACTCTATCGGTATACGACACTATTCAACGGCGAAAACCGTCCAGGGCGTCTAATATTATTTTGATTTTTATATCAGACTTTTGTAAATTGCGGGAGTTAATAATTTAACTCCTGCAATTCCCAAAAGCCTTTCCAAAAAATGTTCATTTGTTAGTAAATAAAACAACAATTTAGCGGTAGCGTGATTTATTATGTTTCCTTTTATTTCAATATTCAAAGGCATACATTTTCATAACATCATTTGTATCCACATCTAATCTGGTGCCGTTAGGATGATTTACTCACAAGTTTTACCGCATCTGGGCACACAACAACCTCTTTCAGAAGAAGTCATAATCCAAGTCACCAAAGAACAAATCGTTAGGCAAATCGGTGTTCAGGGTACATGCGTGAGTTCAACGTGATCACAGAACACTAGTAAACGTGATAAACGAAGTCTTAGGAGTCCAGGAATCAAACAAAGTTGTCGAAAAATAATCAAAACACAAACAAAGTACATACGTTCACGAGTGTGACTCGATCGATCGGAATGTCGTTTTGGTTTTGCATAATTGACATCTTTGAAATAAGTTTTTGGTAAATCGACAATTCATCAAAAATCCAGTAATTAAAGTTAAAAAGAGCTTTATAAATTGAAAAAGATGAGGAATAGAATTTACATACTTTAAAATATATTTATTAGCTGATATGGCTTGCAAAAACATAATAACATATCAAATATTTCTTAAACAAGTATTAAAACAACTGCGTATAACGAAACATATTATTTTCTTTCATTTGGTGTTTAATTTGAGAACAGTGACATCTACTGCAATACGTACCTACTAATAGAACGCAAAAAATCTCTAAGAAAAAATAATTGTACTGACTTATGACACTGGTGATTCGGGCCTGCAAGGTCGTTTTTATATCCCACGTTCCGTCCGACGTGTAGCTTCTAATTGTGCGAGCTATGGGCGTCGGCGGTATGCGGGACGTGGAGGGAAGGTGTGCTCCGGCGGACGGGTCAGGGGGCTCTCTCTGTCCGTAATAACTGCCATCGTGTAAATTTTTGGAGTCAGAACAGCGCTGTCGCTGGGACCTTTGATGTACAATAAACTACCCAAAAGTATACCAGAGTCACCATCCATAAATTCATTTAAAATATGACCCAAGGAGTGGATAGTCAGTCCAGCACACTTTTTACGCGTCAATAATATACGAGGGTTATTCTCAATTTTTCTGGGATCCACTCATCAGATTCTGACTTGGTGACAATGGGACTACCTCAGAAGTATACTCTATCGAATAAAAATAAACTGAAAATCGGTACACTATTGACGGAGAAATCGCGTAGCAAACATACAATAGAATTGAGAACATGTTCCTTTTTAAAGTCGGTTGAAAATTATCTTAAATAGGTAAATACAAGAGATTATGCAGTCCGTACACGCGGTGACAAAATAATTGGGCACCAATTTGAAACTCTTTAATTATTACCAAATTACTTCCGTTGCATTACATAACAAAGGGGTCCAATTATTCTCCGCGTGCCTCTCGCTACAGAACCAAACATTTTAATTAACGATTGCATTGTATTTCGTTTAATTTGGACACGAATATAAGCGCATACAAGAAATTGCAGTGGTGACATTTCTAAAGGCGCTTTAAGAATTTAATTATATTTATCTTGGTTAAATACAATCTATATCCCTTGGTTTAAATATTTTGGGGCCGCTTGCATAAGGTTGCTTAAATTTATTTAAGAAACCCGAAACGCATTTAAATACAATTAGCGTCTTTCACAACGCGAAATTTTCCACTAAATACGTTTAAAGAACTGTCAATACGTTTTGTGTAAAACTTATTTAGGCAGTTTCATATGAGTAACTAATTTTATTTAAAGGTGATCGTTATGCAAGCGGCCCTTGGAGTTTGATATTTTGAAAAGAGACCTTTAAAATATTTGATAAATGTGTACAAAAAGAAGGGGTAAATATGTAAATAATGAAGAATGAAAACACTTACGATTGCTCTTTGACTTGCTCGAAATGTAATACATGTACAGTACATTTAAGACGAAAATAGAGCACTATAAAAACAAAGTCTGAACATGTGACTGAGTTGAAAATCAGAGGTTTAATATAGACAATACGAAGCTTGGCTGTCAACGAAATTGGTTTATATACTAAATTATAGATGAGGTTTTCTCCCTTTTTCAACACTTTAAAGCAATTTTCGTTTCGTATAAAAAGAGTGTTAATCCAAAAATAACATGGTACGATATTCTAACTAACTCAAAAGTTATTACGAGTGTTTGGTAAGTTACTTGTCTTAATATACAGCAGTTCACTCTGGGATCAATTCCAGACACTTAAACTATAGTTTATAAAGGGAAGATAGTTTACGAAATGTATCATACCAAAAATAAAAAATCAAACTTACAGCTTTTGCCTTCTAATAAGTTAGTCCTACAGAGGCTTAGCTAACTCAACAAGTCGTCTGTTTCAATTTGATTACTACTTGGTGGTCTTCTTCCTCTTGGGGAATTCGAGGCGGCGAGGAGGTTGGAGCCATTGGAGCCTTCCTAACAGTGGTGTCTCAACGACTCTCGTTGACCAGTCTCTGGCATCCGATGGCCTTCGCGGGCTTTGCGTTGGCTTCGTCTGTCTTCTCCATCATGCAAATCTTTTGTGATTTGCATGATGGTTAGGATATTTGCCCATCTGGATGCCTATCACCCTTAGTCTTGAGTCTGCCGCTATAACAACATTGAGCTGTGTTCCGGTATTAGTGGCCAGATTCCCAGTGTTATTCCTTTAGAGAGCGACAGCACTTTCGTATTAAGAAATATCTATAGGCCATGGTAACCGCTGTCCATCAGGTCAGGCCGTCGGTCTGTCTGCTAAACTAATGCAATAAAAATAATCTATAAATAACTCTTTCCAAATTTATACTCTGTCCACGAAATATCCGAATGCCTGTGTAACAGTACACTTTTCCGTCGCCGCAAGTGTAATTAATGAGTATTTTGGTGATTTCACATCGGTCGAATGTTTTACATTTTGCTTTTAATTGGCAATTTTATCATTAATTAATGTTTTTAGTTAAGTTTATGTTTAAAAGTTTTATTGTATGTGGTATTAAATTATGGGTTACACTATTTTTATGCATTTCCCTTAAAAATTTTGAAGTTTGGAGTAGAACATTCTAAGTATTTGATTGATTTTAGATTATAGAGATTTTTCTATCGCGAAGTTAGCAAAGAAGTAGACAGCCCAGCTCATGGAAAGTGGTTGCCGTTGCTTATAGACGTTATCAACACGCTACATTTGCAACGAAACCAACGCGTTGCAAACTTTCAGGATGGTATAGAATGGACGGGCTATGAGCGATTGGATAATATGTATGGTATGGGAGATGTGGGATAAAGAAAATGGAATAAAGGGATCAAACAGAAACAATGGAAGGCAGGGAGATGGGATAGGAAGATAAAATAGGGGGTAAGTAAAGTGGGTTATCGGAACTTTCACTCATGATACGGAACACGATTGGCTCAAGCACACTCTAAAAAACCTGGCATGTGTCAGGTCTGCGCGCAACTGAAGTTCACTTCATTTTCACCGTTTTCAAAGTTCAGACATCGGCTAAATGCGGCCGAATAAGCAATCAATCGAATAGAATATAATGATTTATTGTTGATGAACCGGGCGGGAGCGGGAATAAAGGGGAAGGAAAGGACCTACAGGATAAGGTCGCCGCACCAGACACGCTACGAACGAAGCGCCTTCGCAGCGGCAGGCATTTCTTCCTCGTGATCCTTCCTTCTCGACTTGCGGTTCCTTCGACTTAGTGGACCAGCTGGAACGGTACAGGTGCACCTTCCCAGCATGCGGGTTGATGAAAGCGGGTGTAAAATTCGGCACAACACACAAAACGCGGCGAGGTTTGTGCGGGAGCAGCGGTGCGTTCAGCGGTCGGACGTAGACTATGTCACATTGCATAGTGACAGATGCGGCGGAAGAAAAAAGAAGTCAAAAATCAATTATTTGTTGGTGTTGCCAACATGGGGCCACGTGATTAAATTAAAACTAGTAAGGAAAGGATAGAAATTGCACCAAGAGAGATATTCAATTAATGTGCTTTGTTTCAGATATGCAGGTGAATTTTGTTTTTGTCGGGACCAGAGTCGTAACAATATATTAAAACCGATTCTTAAGACGAATAATAAACAAAGTGACGGGGACATAAGCGTAACAAGACTGATATTACAGTCTACGCACGTTTTCCAACTTTGGTAATTTTCCCTAAAGCAATTAATATTCAGGAACTAGCAGCCAATAACGATTAAACAGCATGTTAACATGAGACTCGAACGCCACACCTGTTTGGTATTAAAAGCACGGGGGCGCCACTGTGCCACTTGTAATACAAATTGTACTAGAGTTATGAATAATTAATCACATTCTCTTTGGCATTTATTAATGATGTAAAAGTAAAGATAGATCCGTTGCTTGTTACCTAATTCTCGTAGATTAAAATTTTTCATGAATTTTCAAAAAATCTTTAATATCAACCTCTAAATTAAGAACAGTAAGGGCCGCTTGCATAACGATCACCTTTAAACAAAATTAGTTAATCATATTAAATTGCCTAAATATGTTTTACACAAAACGTATTGACAGTTCTTTAAACATATTTAGCGGCAAATTTTGCGTGCAAGACTCTAATCGTATGTTTTTTTTTAACAACAATACTACGGACTCGAGGTCCGTACCCTTTTTACAACTTGATTACTTTTAGAGTTTTTTGAGTTCATACACGCTTATAGTTCATTTTTGTTATTGTGTGTGACATTAATTTTGTGGTTTTTATGTTGTGTTGTGTACCTTAAGAAGAACTTATATATTTTTTTTCTAATTTTAATACTAAACTTATACTAATGTAGAGTGTATCTGTTACAAGCTGGTGTTGTGAGAGAGTGCATGTGCAGTGTGTGCCTCATTTCTATACCTATATACAGGATGGCGCAATAGAACGTGCATATTTAAAATATTGATTAAAAAATAAATACAAAAGGTATAGTTAAAATAAAACTGAGGTATTATTAAGAAATAACTGAAGTTTATTTTTTAAAAATAACATCGTCTAAATGATGACCCTCTCTACGACGACACTCCTCTAATCGCAAACGGAAGTTATTGAAAACTTTCTTCAGTAATGCTGGTGTAATTGCTGCCATTTCACCACGGATATTCTCCTTGAGCTGATCGATGTTTTTCGGATTATTGCTGTAGACTTTGTTCTTGAGGTATCCCCACAAAAAAAAGTCAGGAGGCGTCACGTCTGGACTACGTGGGGGCCATGGGATATCACCTCTTTTCGAAATCAGTCTGCCAGGGAACATCTGTTTCACAACCGCCATGGAGTCATTTGATGTGTGACAGGTAGCTCCGTCTTGTTGAAACCAAGTCCTAGAATTCACTATTCTTGAATTTTCAAGCTCTGGAGCCAAAAAACCTTCCAACATCGCAACATAGCGTTCGGTATTAACAGTGACGTTTTGCCCCCGCGCATTTTCAAAGAAAAACGGTCCAATTATTCCTCTACCAGAGATTGCTGCCCATACTGTCACTTTAGGACTATGCAGTGGTTTCTGGTGCTTGAGTTTGGGATTCTCACTGTTCCAGTAACGACAATTTTGACGGTTTACGAACCCATTGATATGGAAGTGGGCCTCATCTGAGAAAAGGATATTATCAAAATTGGAAAATCGATTAAGCATTTCATTAGCAAATGCGAGCCTTGCTCCGAAGTCAGACTCTTTCAATTCTTGTGTTAACTGCAGCTTGTAAGGATGCAGTTTAAGATCCAAGTTTAAAATTCGTTGCAAACTTCGTCGCGATAAGTGTAAGACAGACGATCTCTTGCGAGTAGACATTTGTGGATCTCCTCGTACAGACTGCATAACTCTCTCAATATTGTCGTCGGTCCTAGATGTTCTTGGACGACCTTTTGCTTGTGGTTTAAACGTTGAACCAGTCTCTTCAAAACGCTGTACCCATATTTTAATTAAATTAGCACTCGGAGCTTCACTAATTTGCCGTTGTCCATATTCAGAACAATATAAACGCCTAGTAACGATGTATGAACGAGAGTTCTCGTAAAATGCGCGCACGCAAAATGCGCGACGCTTCCCGTCGAAGTGACTCATAGTGACTAAAACTCCATGAGCCCGCCTACGCAACGATGCAGGCTCCCCCCTCCCGCGCACTTTCTACCCCGCGAAAAAAGATGATGCAATATGCACGTTCTATTGCGCCACCCTGTATATTATCTTAACTAGTGCCATGTATGTTGCTTTTTCTTTTTGTGCCTAGGTTATTAATTTTTAGGCTCCATGTGTGTCTTAGTTTGTTTGAAAATTGTGCGTGTAATGCAATTCAGTGGTAGTGCGCGTTGGTGTGAGTAAGTGTATAAGGTTTGTGACATTGTGTGGTGTTAATTTATTGTATAATTGTCGTGACATGAAAAGTTTTTAGTTAGTGTTAGTGATGATGGATGGTTTAGGAGGGGGATTATTGACCTTCCATTAGACGTTGGACCACCGTCTTGTCTCCCATGCGTATCGCCATTTTTATATTGTAATCCCTGATCTCATCGGCTGTGACTTTCTCCGCTTTGAGGACGAAGGTGGCGGTAGCGTCCTCTTCGCACACGGCTGTGCAGTAAATACATTTACCAGTGTGCCGCGAAATTGCCACGACCGCATGAGGGATGCTCTTGTACAGGTCCATCTTGTTGGAATTGGACCTCACGATCACCACTGTCTCGAAGGTAAGACCCTGAGCCTCGTGAATCGTTTGAACACATGACCCTTCGCCTTTGCCACAGCCTAGTTTTATTAGGCTCTCTTTCTCTGACTGCGTGTGAGTTAGATAAAGAGTAGACTCTAATCGTATTTAAGGGTGCTAAATAAGTTTTGTATTTCTTAAATAAATTTAAGCAACCTTATGCAAGCAGCCCTAACTGTTGTAAATACTGGTTTGTAATATTTGTTCTTTTATACTTAAATATTTTGTCATAGTATCTTAGCAACCTTTATTACCTGTCTTTACAAAAATAACTCTTCAATAAAACATACATGAAGAAGACCATTTCTTATTTTCAACACGTTATCAGCACGAAGCTCTAAAATTTAGCTTAGCTAATGTTGAAAAGTTATTGAAAATAAGTATTAGTTATTTATCTCGTCGAAAGAAGTAAAGTTAGTGTGTAACACTAACAATGCAGGCTTCTTCAAGTGTGCCTCTTACTATAAAACTATGTAGAAGGGAAGACTATTCGATATGGAAATTTAAAATGAGGCACCTATCGCTACACGAGGACCTTTGGGAAACTATAGAGGGATAAACAAAAGGTAACAATAATACTACTTCTGATTTAGTAAAATCTTCAAACGACCATAAGCCTCTGTCAAAGATATTGTTACATGACTTCTTTTGTTACTTTATATTAAAAATTTGCAATTAGACAACAGCCTATTGCTATTGTACTTGTTTATGGCCGCAGGTGTGCAGATTACGGTTTCTCGGAAACTTCAGTCCACGCGGTCGATTGATGTATTGTACAGTTTAGTATAAAACGATGCCCGGAGGGGGGGGGGGGTAGGCAGTCTAGCGAGAACCACGGTCAAAGCAAGTCGTGTACATTAGATAAGCGATATAGTGACGGACTTTGCGCGTGTTATTGAATCGTGCATCACGTTTGTACTGGTTGCGTCCAGTTATATTTGTACCTGTGCTATACGTGTTTGTATAGTTCTAATAAATTCTATACTAATTCTAACGGCATTTTAAATAAATGTAAAGTAGCACAAGCAATAGCAAGCAAGTATTGCTTGCTTGCTATTTACTAAATATTCTTTAAAAAAAGTAAAGATAAGCATAAATGAGGCAACGATATTGTTAGCGTTATCTGTGCAGGCGGTACATGAAGCGTTGACAGTTGATTTAGTGCCGGTAGAGGGCGCTCGCAAATTACTGTCATTAGTCGAGCTTTAAACTATCGATTAGCGGAGCCACTGATAAATATGTGGCCACTCCCAGAGTTACTGCTTCACGGTGAAGGGTGTTAAGTTAAGACCAGATAAATCTGTTAAGAGCTGTTCTTTGTACAAATGAACATGAGATTGATAGAGCGGAGAGGCTGATTAGCGAGGAGAGACTAAGTTTCAAAATGACGGATGCTAATTATGAAATCTAGAGATGCCACGAATAATGGTTTTGCCGAATACCGAATATTCGGTTGTAGCAGCGTGAACTAGAGGTTAAATAATACTTCAGATGGCAGAGGGTAGTATTCACTGTCTAGTGCTGAAGTTAACTGATTGATTTTGGAAATGGTAACACTAAGTACAAAATTAACAAGTCGTACAGCTAGTATAATATATAGCACATTGTGTGAGCGGAACGGATGATGTGCGAGCGAGATGGATTAACTATT
Organism: Dendrolimus pini; assembly: GCA_949752895.1. Taxonomy (NCBI): domain Eukaryota; kingdom Metazoa; phylum Arthropoda; class Insecta; order Lepidoptera; family Lasiocampidae; genus Dendrolimus; species Dendrolimus pini. The sequence goes on from OX457150.1 coordinate 679,055, forward strand.
AATATGTGCGCTCCCGCGTTGCGCTAGCCAGTAGTTTGTTGTCCGCTGCGATGACCGGACGTATTCAGCTTCCATTCGGTCATCCCACACCCGTGCGCACAGACGAAGACATATCCGAGCGCACGGACCAGTTTAAATCCTTAGGGTCGGTTCTTCACGTGTCCGGAAGCTTGGGCAAAGTGTCGTAAGGTAACTAGTGTCATTTGTGACCCCAAAATGCCAGTTCAGCTAAAAGGTCTACAAATCTATCATTAGACTTGTCCTTTTGTATGACATCGAAGCATGGCCTGTACTTGAGCGACACAAGCAAGCAAGCAAGAGATGCGTGTCACGGAGATAAATATGCTGCGGTGGATGTGAGAAGTCACGCGGAAGGGCCGCGTTAGAAACTCTCGCATCCGTGGCAGCCTCCATATCCGTGGCATAGCGGACAAATAGCATGCGTATATAAATAAACAATACTTCATTTATTATTTGCAAATAGAACCATAACTTTTGTTCATCTAAATATTTGTTTATATGTATCAAATTAACGGTCTAAATTTTGTTGGAACGTAGTTCCTTATCGCGCGGTACGAATGGGGGCTAGACGGAAAAAAATCTTACGAAAAAGTTGTCACGACACTTTTTGAACTTGCCAAGATAAAATGCAGTTGCATAACCCTTTATGCCCACGCAGTTAGAGTTTAATTTGGAGTACATTATTTAAATGTCATGGGTTGCTGACGTACAGATAGCATTTGCAGACATATAGAGTCTTAATGTCATTAAAATAAGGAGCAATATCGCGAATCTGGTTTAAAGTTAAATTTGTTTCAAGAGTCGAATTGCAGGATGTGATTCGATTTTTAAATTGTTTCTTATATTGAAGTAAATAGGATTCAAACTTACTCATTTACTATTACACTTAAACTTGCAGATTGCAAATTAGTTTTGCTATTGTGTTAGATCTTAAGAACCATGTGTTAAGGTTGAATGTATTGTTTATAAGTGTGTATAGAATTTGGCAAGATAATGGATTACTATAGCATGCCAAACTGCATGTTAAACTTCAAAGAAAACCTTATGATGATATATGTATTAAATATAAACTTGCTAATACGTTTCGCGCGTTGTGAAAGGGGGCTAGACGGAAAAAATTCTTACGAAAAGTTGTCACGACACTTTTTGCTATAGTAAGCTATTGTAAGAACTTCGTTCCATCCCGGTGTCCCTTGACACCTCTCAAGTTTTTTTAAAATATAATTTTACTTTTTACTTGTGTAACGGCCTTGCAGAGATTTGGGTAAGAAAGTACCAAATGTTAACTATTTGGGCAGGGTTTCCCCTTTATTGGTCAACCTTTGATGTGACTAATCACACCGCACAGTGAGCAATGAAAACCGTCTACACGCCACTCCTCCTTTTATACGAAAATAAATAGCAATTACATCATAGTGTTGCCAGGATCATAAAAACAATTATAATAATTAGTTATTGATGCACTAAATTGTCTAGACGATAATTTAGTGGGCTTATAAAATTAACTAGCCGGTAGTAATAGATATAAAAGAAGCGCTAGGAATCTTATATAAAATTGTAGCAATAATATAATAGTAATAGAGATAAGCAAAGATAAATAGTAACATAAAAAACAGCAGTATACTCAATAGATTAAGAAACATTAGATTGTATAAGGACCTTCTTTTACCTAATAAAGAGACAAAAAAAAAAGATAAAACAAAAAAGACAAAACAATAATAAGACCAAAAAAGATAAGTGACAAAAAACAATAATAAAAGAAAATACGCAATCATATAATCAATAACAGCCCGGATAATCTTGTTCATCCGGATAGAGGCGATAATAAAAATAATTAAAAAAAACCTAGCCGGTAGAAATAGTAATTTCATTATAAATCGAACTATCTGACAAATCGACTACAAATATTATATCTATGACGGTTGTCTATGTGATATTAATATACTCTATGGTTCTCACGACTGCTGCCATAGACATCGCGTAACACTTGTTTTATTTCTTCTTTTTAACCGACTTTGAAAAAAGGAGGAGGTTCTCAATTTGTCGGGATCTTTTTTTTTGTTGCTTTTTTTTATATATCTTCGCTGATTACTCCGTGATTTATGATCCGATTTACGTGATTCTTGTTCGACGCGGAATAGTTTCCAATTGGTCCCCTAAAAATTTGACATATTTTGGCCCAGTAGTTTTCATTTTACGATCATTTTTTTGTTCCCGGTTCTTGGGACCTATACTTTTTAAGAAGCGCGGCACCATTCGTAGGTCCACCCATACATAGCTAGACACTAAAAAGTAACAAATAAAAAATAAAAACTTCGTTTAAAAAAACCGACTTCAAAAACTAAAAAACTAAAATGTATAAAATAACTTATTTCTAAAGCTATTATTATTAATATATATTATCTAAAACATCTTGAAGTCGGTGCAAAGTAAAACATAAAAATTACTATATTTTGAAAATTACTAAGCACCGACTTTAAGATGTTTTAGATGATATATATTAATAATAATAGCTTTAGAAATAAGTTATTTTAGTTTTTTAGTTTTTGAAGTCGTTTTTTTTAAACGAAGTTTTTATTTTTTATATTATAGTCGTGTTCTAAACGTTACGCTATGTTAGAAATTTAGAATATATAAACAGCTTTAGCATAATATTTTCTTAAGTTTTCGCGACTTGTACACATAAGCTTTAGCATGTTCGCCTAGCTAGGGCTTCAAAAAACCACGATCCACCCCTGTATGCGACAGAACAGTCTAACACAAATCAAGACTGATGAGTGTAGAAATACATTGAACAAATTCAATTAAGACGAAGGTACATTCGGGCACAACAATGGGTTTTATTGCGGGACGTTACGCGCAGCTGAATTTGTGTCCGTCGCGGCACGTCTCGTAAAATTGCGTTTGGCGATAACGTGGGGCGCGACGTCGAAGGCGGACACGCTAGGGCTGGCCTCATAATTTAACTCAAAAATTAATTTATCGACTTTTATGTATGAGAGGGTAAACCGCTTCGTTGTGTAACGCGTTATGGCGCCAATCGGTGTGGCTTCCTTTTCTCTCGCGCATACGGCAGCGGTAGGCAGGCTTCTCCTCTCCCACTCTAACTCTCAGCGCTAGCCGTATCTCGGTAATTAGATTAAATAATGATACTAATAATGTACATACACAAAATTCTAATGTATACATATTCAAGAGTTGTAACTAAGAATAAAATATATTTTATAATCAATAAAAGATTTTATTAAAAATAACCTTTTCTTACATTATCATTTTAATACACACAAAATTTAAGTAATAGCCTAAGCTTTTCTCAAGTTAAACAAATTCGATATTCAACTTAGATTAGTTTAAGTTATCATTTCTGTCGGGCGTCCCGAGACGCACAGGTTTTTTATGTTTAACCGACTTAAAAAAAGGTGGAAGTTATCAATTGGTCGTGTAAATGTTTAGTGTATTAGTGCGGAATTTATACAGCAAAACTCAAAGTCGGGAAACTATTTAATTCGACTTACAAGCGAAGATTGCAATTAGTGATAAGTTATGATTCTCGCACGATAATTAGCTACCCTAGAGAGCTACTATGACATGTGCATCGGACCAGAGTCGAGGTGAGGTTGATCTTTATTCACTATTCCCGCTCACTTTTATATCCAAGGTAAACACAACTACCTGCAAATATTACAATAATAATTAGCACTACATGGGATAAATGTTATTAACGGAATATTCATCCATGACTTTTTGTTTCTGAACAAATTTGGTCAATTTTTTGGAATATGACTTATATGACCGCTTAAGGGCAGATAAAAAAAAAATCTGGAAAAAAACCGACTTCAAAAGTTACTAAAAGCATGAAATAAATATGTTCTACAAAATCTTGAAGTCGGTACTAAGTAAAACATAAACAAATTGTAAAATATAGTCATTTTTATTTTTTACTTGGCACCGATTTCAAGATGTTGTAGAAAATTTTATTATTTTGCTTTTTACTTACTGTTGAAGTGGGTTTCTTTTTTGTTAGAACTTTTTTGCCAAAATATTTTTATGTACAAAAAAGTCACAGCGGAGTTTAGTTTGAATAAAACTTTTGATTTTTTATTGCAGGAGTTCAGCAGACAAGCAGACACGGCCCACTTGATGGAAAGCGGTTACAATCGCCTATAGACATTTGCAACACCAAAGAAGCTACAAATGCGCTGCTACTCTCTTAAGGGAGACTGGAACCTGGTCACTAATGCCGGAACACAGCTCAAAGTTGTTATGGGGACATACTTTAGACCAGGTGTGGTAGCCAACCAGTCGGGCAAATGCCCTACCACCTAGTTGTGGGTTGTTTTGTCGCCTGTTATTTAGAGTCTTAGTGATGCGATAGGTATTATTGTCAGCCCTATGGCTAGGCCGTATCGTAGCCCATTCCATTGAGCGATAACACTTTTTCGCGTGATTGTACATGAAAAGGTTTAATGTATCGCGCGCTTTAAATTCGGCGACGGTTAAAACGATGCGATGTTATAAAAATATATTTAAATTCTTTTATCTTGGTCCTGTAATTGTACAATGTGCATATTACAATAGAGTAAACCATTGTGTTTTTATAATATGTGATATTACAGCGAAAATGGGACCTTTTAATATTTTTATATTCGTCTGTCTATTTAGGTACTTGCTTTTGCCTGCGATTTCGTCCGCGTGGAATAGTTTAAAAAAAGTACGTTAAAAAACCCCCCGATTTTGAAACATTCTTCATTCGTGCTCCGCTCCTATTGGTCTTAGCGTGATGACATATAGCCTATAACCTTCCTCGATAAATAGGCTACTTAACACTGAAATAATTTTTAAAATCAGACCAGTAGTTCCTAAGATTAGCGCGTTCAAGCAAACAAACTCTCAATTTTATATATTAGTACATTTCTTTTCTACTATATTTTATATAGATAATGAAAATGTTCAAGAATTAGTAGCCTGAAAAAACTGATTTTAATTTTATCTATTCATTCTATACGTGCACAAAAACAGAAAGAATACTAATTTCTGCGTTGGGGCGGCCTGTCGTAAGAGGCGTCTAAACAACCCACAGCCAGGTGGTAGGGCATTTGCCCGTGTAGATGGCTACCACCCCTGATCTAGGGTATGCCGCCATAATAACGTAGAGTGGTGTTCCGGCATTAGTGGCCAGGTTTAGAGCGCGACAACACATTCGTAGCACCTTTGGTGTTACGTCTACAGGTGATGGTAACTGAACTCATACAATTAAAAACATATTAAGCACTTGTACATAATCGCAAAATCAAATAATTATATAAAGTTCGAGGTCATAAAAAACTTCCTTCTTATCCGTGCAGGAACGGAGAAAGAATACAATTTCCTGCGGCCGGGCGGCCTGTCGTAAGAGGCGACAAAACAACCCACAGCCAGGTGGTAGGGCATTTGCCCGACTGGATGGCTACCACCCCTGGTCTAAAGTATGTCGCCATAACAACCTTGTGTTGTGTTCCGGCATTAGTGACCAGGTTCCAGTCTCCCTTAAGAGATCAGCAGCGCATTTGTAGCACCTTTGGCGTTGCAAATGTCCATAGGCGAGGGTAACCGCTTTCCATCAAGTGGGCCGTCTGCCTGTCTGCTGACCTCCTGCAATAAAAAAAATAAAAAATAAACTTCCACATGGCGTTCGTGTGACGCGTGTCCCAAAAAGAGCTCATCCCAAAAACTAATCGAAAACTAGTGCGACCTCACGTTATTCAACGTAACGGGACAGTCCCGCGGGAGTTCTCTTCACAAATTCAGGTACGTTACGCTTCGGAACTTTGATATACGCGCGAGCACCGGAGGCTACAAATCACTACACCCTTTATAGGCTACACAGTGATTTATGGACACCCTACTGCGTACAGTCCTGAGCTACATTGTTATGGGGACGGCTTTAATTCGGGTCTTGGCTGCTTTACTGTACATGACAGCTACGTTAAATTCGAGTATTCCATTAGACAGATACTTCAAAGACGACCAATGTGTGGGACTCACTAATCTGTTAGCAACATCCAAAGGTAGGAGGTTCTCAATTCGACTGTTTTTTGTGTTTCTTCGTGATTTCTCCGTCAATTGTAGACCGATTTTCAAATATTTTTTTTATTCGAAAGAGTAAGTAGTCCCAAACTAACGCGGGTTCGATCCTGGCCGTAACGTATGCACCACTTACGCAGTTTTCTGACGTAATATGCATTATGTTACAATTGCCAAATGCTAATAACGGTGACGGAAAACATCGTGTTGCAACCTGCACATAGAGATAACCGATGTGTCAAACCTACCAAGCCGCAATGGACTAGCGTGGCGGGTATACTGTCCGTTTTCCTGTAATGGGAGGTCCGAGCCCAGCAATGGGACATTTATGGGCTGTTATTATTATTATTATATTCGAAAGAGTATATTCCTGAACTTGTTCCATTGTTACCAAGGTAGGATCTGTTGAGGGATCCTAGGGAAACCAAGCACAAACCTTGTTGAAGAGCGCTGAGTGCCTACGCTCTTGCCATTTCTAACTAAAAAGCAAAAATAATATTTTCTACAACATCTTGAAGTCTGTGCATTTTGCGGTTTTGTAAGATGTCGCGCTTGACGTCAATTAACTTGTCCATCATAGAATGTACACGAGAATAATTGACGCACGTGTAGACATTTCCAAAGTGACAATAGGCATAACGTCAATCCAACGCGGAACGCGACGTTCGATGTCGATCGATACTAGACGCTGCGTTCAGCATCTGTGACAGACCAAGGCCGTGACTATCGCCAATGTAACGGCTTCAAGGCAGAACTATATTTGAGAATGAAATCTCTAAATTCTAAAACCTCTTCCAATATTGCAGAAAATCTTCAGCACATACAATAACAATATCACCCGACTGCGCGAATGTGGGTAATGTTATTTGAGTTTTATTGCTCAATTTCCATACAAAATCTACTTTAACTCGATAAAAATAAAACCTAAAATCCTTGAACATTTTAGTTAAATAATGCAGAATTTATTTCAGTGAAATACAGAATATAATCGTCGAAGAAACTTTGTTATTTAGGATTCCCTAACCATTTTGACTAACATGGAACCGCTATGAAATAGTTGTGTTCGTCTCTTTTTAAGTGACTTCAAACAAACAGACAAACACTTTGTAATTTTCAAATTATGCTAGTTTCATGGGTAATATACAACGGACTACCCTGTAACCGATCCCAGACACCCAGACCATAACCGTAAATAACGGAGAAAAATCGTTTCCAAAATTTACCATACTGGGAATTAAACCTGAAACCTCTACGCTCCATTGAGGTAAGGCCATCAAAAAAGAAGAGGTTCTCAATACTACTGTGTTTTTGCATGTTTATAACGCGCTACCTCCGTCAATTGTGAACCGACTTTCATTTAATTTTATTCGAAAGATTATACTCCTGAGGTGGTCCTATCTTAGCCAAGTCAGGATCTGGGAAATTGAGAGCAACCCTTGTTGAAGAGCACTAAGCGTCTTCTTCTTTCTATTCTTCGATAGGCAAACTTATTAGCGCCTGTAGAAAATGCCTCGCGTGCCAGTACTACAATTTCTAAAGGCACTTAATATATTATTTCTAAAGCTATTCTAAGTATTATTGGAACTAAAAAGAGGAAATATATTTTTTTACTCCCGGAAAAATTTCCTTAAGATTCCCAGGATAAAAAGTAGCGCAGATTTAGTCTAATAATTTTGTCGATCAGTGAAAACCGCATGGAAATCGGCCTTCTAGTTTTTCCGTGAATCCCGAACAAACAGATAAACCGACTAACAGACAAGAAATATATAAAAATACATCGTATTCACCATCCTTATACTCGAATAGTGTATTTTAATATTTTTTTAATAGCTTTAATGTAGAGTAGTGGCTAGTTTAGAATTTTATAAAATAATAGACAACAATAACAAGTATAACGACTCTTTGTCTCTTCAGATGATCAAAGGGCTGGCGCTTACCTCGTGCAACGGATCAGCATTGCAATCGAGCGAGGAAACGTAGCTAGCCTTCTGGGCACCTCTATGGGTAATAGAAGACGGTGATCTAGGCTCAGTACTCTACTTATAGCCTTAAGGGACTATGGGTAGAATACAATATTAAAAATGTGTGCGTGTACTAGTGTACACACGTAAGAAGTGAAACTTCTTTATGACCTTATTTTTCGAATAATGATCTACTATATGCAACTTTACAGAAATTGGTTAAATAAATAAAGCCCCAACCACGGGCGAATCGACCGTGGTAGGGGCAAGAAAACAAGATGGCGCGTAACCGAAAAAAGTGACGATTAATTTTATTCCAACGCCGATAAAGAAGTTTCACTTCAATAAGTTAAGTTTTCTTTTATTGTATTAGATTATTCTTTGTAAATATTCGTAAAAAAATACAAAAACTAAATCAACTTCAAGTTAAAAAGCAAACAATGAATATTTGCTACATCATCTTGAAATCGGTGCCAATTAAAAAAACATATAAAAACAGCAACAAAATTGCAAAATGCACCCGCTTCAAGATGTTGTAGAAAATACCATTTTTTTTGTTTTTTCGTTTGTAATCTGTTTCGTTTTTGTTAAAAAAATTATATTAAAAATGTGCTTATTTCAATATCTCGAAAGAAATCAGAGAAAGGCAGACTATAAAAGAAAACATACCCTAATCTCGTGGAGATGCGATTGAAATTCAATTGAAACTTTATCGTGTGTGATTCTGAATTTTAAATGATACAAGGACTGTATTAGATAGACTATACTCTATACATATAGAATAGTACTTATTTCAAATAGTTTTTTTAACAGTGGTATAGGTTCGAGTTGGACGATGAAATCGCCCGATGTAGAACGGAGATATAGTCTTAGATATAGGACGTTTACCTGGAATGTACCTGTTCACACGGGACTTAAAGACATCCAGATTTTAAGTATCGAGCAAAACAGACTGGACCCTAAGCGCCTCGTACGTATAGGTGAGAATCCACTACATACCAGTGCTGAAGGCCGGTGCATCTGGTCGTCCGATGATAGAAGGGAGACTGCTGAATCATTGGTCCAATTACTTACTATCTCTTAAGGGGGGCGATACCTTTAGAACGGGTGAAAACATTCAATTTTAATGAATTATTTTCAAGGTGATAAAATAATTTGATCATCTATTAATTTTGACATATTTTTGATACATTATGAAAGTGTAAAAATATATGTTTTTTTTACAAAATGGCGGGTCTGCAGAATATTTCTTCAATAACTTCTTCACAGTTTCGGTACGGACATAAAGTGACTTACCGATCAATCGGCGATTTCGGATCCATACAATAAACCTTCGACCTTCTCAAAAATCTGATTATCTTCGAGCTGCTGCTGTTTTCGAGCTGTACAAGCTGCTTTTGTTTCGGAAAGACTCACTTCTGTTTCACTATTATCGGACCCAAGCTATCCAAGTAGCTGAGTTAATGACGGTATGCGGACTCTGACGTTTTCATCAATAACTCCTTTTTATTCAATACTAGCTGACTCGGCGAACTTCGTACCGCCTTATTCAAATAAATTAATAAACAAACAAATTGAGAAAACATGGGAAAGGGCTCATAGAATTTGAAAAATATATAGCCTATAACCATCTACGATTAATTCCGCGTCGACTGGTTGTGGTTTCATGATGATCGGTCCAGTAGTTTTCGAGTTTACCTCGGACAATATATATATATATATATATATATATATATATATATATAGATAAATAGCCATAAACCATCTAGGAAAAATTTCGCATCGAATGGTGGTAGTTTCATGTCGATACGATCAGTGGTTTAAGCGTGATTGAGCCTCAAACGAACACCATTTTCATTATATATATATAGATATATATAGATAAATAGCCATAAACCATCTAGGAAAAATTTCGCATCGAATGGTGGTAGTTTCATGTCGATACGATCAGTGGTTTAAGCGTGATTGAGCCTCAAACGAACACCATTTTCATTATATATATATAGATAGAAGATAGATAGACTAGCTGACTCGGCGAACTTCGTACCGCCTTATTCAAATAAATTAATAAACAAACAAATCGAGAAAACATGGCAAAGGGCTCATAGAATTTGAAAAATATATAGAGCCTATAACCATCTACGATTAATTCCGCGTCGAATGGTTGTGGTTTCATGCTGATCGGTCCAGTAGTTTTCGAGTTTACCTCGGACAAAGAAAACAAACTTTGCTTATATATATATAGATAGATAGATAGCCATAAACCATCTAGGAAAAATTTCGCATCGAATGGTGGTAGTTTCATGTCGATACGATCAGTGGTTTAAGCGTGATTGAGCCTCAAACGAACACCATTTTCATTATATATATATAGATATATATAGATAAATAGCCATAAACCATCTAGGAAAAATTTCGCATCGAATGGTGGTAGTTTCATGTCGATACGATCAGTGGTTTAAGCGTGATTGAGCCTCAAACGAACACCATTTTCATTATATATATATAGATATATATAGATAAATAGCCATAAACCATCTAGGAAAAATTTCGCATCGAATGGTGGTAGTTTCATGTCGATACGATCAGTGGTTTAAGCGTGATTGAGCCTCAAACGAACACCATTTTCATTATATATATATAGATATATATAGATAAATAGCCATAAACCATCTAGGAAAAATTTCGCATCGAATGGTGGTAGTTTCATGTCGATACGATCAGTGGTTTAAGCGTGATTGAGCCTCAAACGAACACCATTTTCATTATATATATATAGATAGAAGATAGATAGACTAGCTGACTCGGCGAACTTCGTACCGCCTTATTCAAATAAATTAATAAACAAACAAATCGAGAAAACATGGCAAAGGGCTCATAGAATTTGAAAAATATATAGAGCCTATAACCATCTACGATTAATTCCGCGTCGAATGGTTGTGGTTTCATGCTGATCGGTCCAGTAGTTTTCGAGTTTACCTCGGACAAAGAAAACAAACTTTGCTTATATATATATAGATAGATAGATAGCCATAAACCATCTAGGAAAAATTTCGCATCGAATGGTGGTAGTTTCATGTCGATACGATCAGTGGTTTAAGCGTGATTGAGCCTCAAACGAACACCATTTTCATTATATATATATAGATATATATAGATAAATAGCCATAAACCATCTAGGAAAAATTTCGCATCGAATGGTGGTAGTTTCATGTCGATACGATCAGTGGTTTAAGCGTGATTGAGCCTCAAACGAACACCATTTTCATTATATATATATAGATAGAAGATAGATAGACTAGCTGACTCGGCGAACTTCGTACCGCCTTATTCAAATAAATTAATAAACAAACAAATCGAGAAAACATGGCAAAGGGCTCATAGAATTTGAAAAATATATAGAGCCTATAACCATCTACGATTACTTCCGCGTCGAATGGTTGTGGTTTCATGCTGATCGGTCCAGTAGTTTTCGAGTTTACCTCGGACAAAGAAAACAAACTTTGCTTATATATATATAGATAGATAGATAGCCATAAACCATCTAGGAAAAATTTCGCATCGAATGGTGGTAGTTTCATGTCGATACGATCAGTGGTTTAAGCGTGATTGAGCCTCAAACGAACACCATTTTCATTATATATATATAGATAGAAGATAGATAGACTAGCTGACTCGGCGAACTTCGTACCGCCTTATTCAAATAAATTAATAAACAAACAAATCGAGAAAACATGGCAAAGGGCTCATAGAATTTGAAAAATATATAGAGCCTATAACCATCTACGATTAATTCCGCGTCGAATGGTTGTGGTTTCATGCTGATCGGTCCAGTAGTTTTCGAGTTTACCTCGGACAAAGAAAACAAACTTTGCTTATATATATATAGATAGATAGATAGCCATAAACCATCTAGGAAAAATTTCGCATCGAATGGTGGTAGTTTCATGTCGATACGATCAGTGGTTTAAGCGTGATTGAGCCTCAAACGAACACCATTTTCATTATATATATATAGATATATATAGATAAATAGCCATAAACCATCTAGGAAAAATTTCGCATCGAATGGTGGTAGTTTCATGTCGATACGATCAGTGGTTTAAGCGTGATTGAGCCTCAAACGAACACCATTTTCATTATATATATATAGATATATATAGATAAATAGCCATAAACCATCTAGGAAAAATTTCGCATCGAATGGTGGTAGTTTCATGTCGATACGATCAGTGGTTTAAGCGTGATTGAGCCTCAAACGAACACCATTTTCATTATATATATATAGATAGAAGATAGATAGACTAGCTGACTCGGCGAACTTCGTACCGCCTTATTCAAATAAATTAATAAACAAACAAATTGAGAAAACATGGCAAAGGGCTCATAGAATTTGAAAAATATATAGAGCCTATAACCATCTACGATTAATTCCGCGTCGAATGGTTGTGGTTTCATGCTGATCGGTCCAGTAGTTTTCGAGTTTACCTCGGACAAAGAAAACAAACTTTGCTTATATATATATAGATAGATAGATAGCCATAAACCATCTAGGAAAAATTTCGCATCGAATGGTGGTAGTTTCATGTCGATACGATCAGTGGTTTAAGCGTGATTGAGCCTCAAACGAACACCATTTTCATTATATATATATAGATATATATAGATAAATAGCCATAAACCATCTAGGAAAAATTTCGCATCGAATGGTGGTAGTTTCATGTCGATACGATCAGTGGTTTAAGCGTGATTGAGCCTCAAACGAACACCATTTTCATTATATATATATAGATAGAAGATAGATAGACTAGCTGACTCGGCGAACTTCGTACCGCCTTATTCAAATAAATTAATAAACAAACAAATCGAGAAAACATGGCAAAGGGCTCATAGAATTTGAAAAATATATAGAGCCTATAACCATCTACGATTACTTCCGCGTCGAATGGTTGTGGTTTCATGCTGATCGGTCCAGTAGTTTTCGAGTTTACCTCGGACAAAGAAAACAAACTTTGCTTATATATATATAGATAGATAGATAGCCATAAACCATCTAGGAAAAATTTCGCATCGAATGGTGGTAGTTTCATGTCGATACGATCAGTGGTTTAAGCGTGATTGAGCCTCAAACGAACACCATTTTCATTATATATATATAGATAGAAGATAGATAGACTAGCTGACTCGGCGAACTTCGTACCGCCTTATTCAAATAAATTAATAAACAAACAAATCGAGAAAACATGGCAAAGGGCTCATAGAATTTGAAAAATATATAGAGCCTATAACCATCTACGATTAATTCCGCGTCGAATGGTTGTGGTTTCATGCTGATCGGTCCAGTAGTTTTCGAGTTTACCTCGGACAAAGAAAACAAACTTTGCTTATATATATATAGATAGATAGATAGCCATAAACCATCTAGGAAAAATTTCGCATCGAATGGTGGTAGTTTCATGTCGATACGATCAGTGGTTTAAGCGTGATTGAGCCTCAAACGAACACCATTTTCATTATATATATATAGATAGAAGATAGATAGACTAGCTGACTCGGCGAACTTCGTACCGCCTTATTCAAATAAATTAATAAACAAACAAATCGAGAAAACATGGCAAAGGGCTCATAGAATTTGAAAAATATATAGAGCCTATAACCATCTACGATTAATTCCGCGTCGAATGGTTGTGGTTTCATGCTGATCGGTCCAGTAGTTTTCGAGTTTACCTCGGACAAAGAAAACAAACTTTGCTTATATATATATAGATAGATAGATAGCCATAAACCATCTAGGAAAAATTTCGCATCGAATGGTGGTAGTTTCATGTCGATACGATCAGTGGTTTAAGCGTGATTGAGCCTCAAACGAACACCATTTTCATTATATATATATATAGAAGAAGATTTCGATTTTTCCTTTTAACATTATATGTTTAACATATCATACATTCGAATTGTGAAAAAACACAATTTTTTGACAATTCTAAAGGTATCGCCCCTCTTAAAATCGCCGGGTACTATCGACTCAATCATAGGTTTGCCTGTATTCTGCCAATTCAGTTTTTACCTTTTCATTTTAGCTAACGCAATTTCCACTAAAAGTTATACAATTTTTTTACTATTACTTTGCCGCGACGATATCGAGAAGATGTTATGGATTTAGTAGAATACGAATTTTTGACACTATCGCAATGGAATAGTACGTGAAATATGTTCGTAACGCCAAGATATTGAAACAGCAGAATTGGGCCCCAGATCAAAGCGCTCAGTTGCACTCTCCAAACTTTCAAAGACACAACAAAAAGTTCACTTTTCATAAGTCGTTGATACAAACGACATAAGGGCCTTTTCAAAACATATGCTTGAAGGATTCGAGCCGTGTGCTTCGGCAAACGTTGCAGGATTCACGCGTCGCTAAGCATAGAGGGTCCATATGCCCCTTATCTTTCCTGGGGTTAAGACTCGTGTGGGAATGTTACTATATTTAATTATTTTATTATTGCAGAGTTCAGCAAACAGGCAGACGTTACCACCTAATAGAAAACGGTTACCATCGCCTATAGACATTTGCAACACCATAGATATTACAAATACGCTGCTGCTCTCTTGAGGGAGACGGGAACCTGGCCACTAATGCCGGAACACAACTCAGGCTTGGTGACATACTCTAAGATCAGGGGTGGTAGCCATCCAGGCGGGCAAATAGTCTCTCACCTGGCTGTGGGTTTGTTTGTATCTTACGACATGCCGCCCGGCTGCAAGAAATTGTATTCTCTCTCCGTTCCTGCATGGATGAAAATTTATAACTGAGTCTGTCTTTCCTGATACTTATAACCTGGGTGTCTTCAAGTTCCGTGTGAATAGGCGGTACCTTCTAGGTAAGCGTGCTACATCCTAAACCTCATCTTTGCTCCACATAGGGCAAGATTGCGGTCAAAGGCGAACATATACTACAATAAAAAAAATTAAAAAAATTATTTGGTTATATGGTAGAGTTGCTTTGGTCTACTTTTCACCGACTTCCAAAATGAAGAGGTTCTCATTGCATCGGTGTGTTGTTTTTTTGTATGTTCGTCGTTGCTCTATGTCACTGTCAATTGTGGACCGAATTTGAAATTCGTTTTTAGTCGAAACAGTATACTCCTATGGAGGTCCCATTATCTCCAAGTCAGGATGAGGTGTGGTTTCCAGGGAAATCGAGAGCAATCCTCGAAAATTGTTAACCGACTTCTTTGTTACACGATATCTCTGTCAATTGTGAACCGATTTTTATATATATATGCAGTTATAAATAATATTCCTATTACATGTTTAGGGTTCCGTAGCCATGTATAAAAAACCCTTATGAAATCGTAATGTCCGTCTGTATGTGTGTCAGTCGTTATCTCAGAAAGTGATAAATCTCGTATATATTGATGAAATTTTACAGGAAGATTTAGTCTTTATAAAAAATAATGATTGAGGGTGGTCGCCATATGTGCAAGCAAGGGTTAATTTTTTTTCAAAGTACATGGCGGTTGACGGACCATTGGTCAGATCTTAAAGAAACTATATTTATAATAAAAACAAAATTGACTTCAAACTAAAAAGCAAATATTTAATATTTTGTGCAAAATCTTGAAATGGGGGGAACATTTTGTAATTTTGTTGTTGTTTTTTTGTTTTTGTTACAGTTGGCATCGACTGTACCGACGATGTTGTAGAAATTAGATTTTTTTAATTTAAACTCGGCTTTGTCTTTGATAAAAAAATACATATCCAAATCACATTACACAAATTCAGCTTTCTTTTACTATGTTTTGGTTTTAGTCAGCATCGACTGTACCGACGATGTTGTAGAAAATATTTTTTTATTAATTTAAAGTTTTTTGTTTTTATTAAAAATATACATATCAAAAAATCTCATTCCAAATTCTCAATACTAATATAAACTTCATGGACATTTCACTTTTCATACAAACACTTCGACGGTGAGATCAAAGTACTGGGGCAAATAAACAATGTTTAGGTACTATTTAGAAAATGCGGTAAGAATAGAACATAGCTTACAAAGAGTAATTAATTTGTTGTGTAAATGAACTCGTCCAAATGAACAATGGTGCGGTTCCCATGCCCTTGACGGCTGTCGTGTCAGGAGTCGGGGGTGCACGCTTCACTGCACACTCCTTAGCCACTTCACACCTCACGAGACGGGCCCGACACGATCTTTCGGGCTTTAAAACGATTATTCTTTGGAAAACGCATTTTGCAAAAAAAACATGATGATTTCTATATCTTCTTATTCATTCAATTGCCACTTGCAAATAAGTCGTGGTAGCGTAATGGCTCTGCACGTGTCCTAAACTCACAGGACGCGGGTTCGATCATGGCCAGAACTAATGCACCACTCGGGCAGCTTTCTGACCTAATGTGCATAATGTTACTATTACCACGTGCTAACAACGTTGAATTAAAACATCGTGATGAAACCTGCACATCGAGATAACCAACCTGACAAACCGCCTTGGACAAGGGTAGTGGGTATACTGTCCGTTTCTCTATAGCGATAACCAGACGCACTAGCATGCGGCACCGCTATATGGTGGACATACCACCTATACGAACAAAGCGCTTTGAGTCCACCTTCATTATTCACACCGCAAAGGAGTGGAACTCACTGCCAGAGTCTATTTTTCCCGAAACCTACAACCTTCAAGTGTGAATAGGTACCTTCTAGATTAGAGTGCTCGATCTTAGATCATATCTCCGCTCAAATCATGCGAGATAATGGTCAAACGCGAACCTATACAGTGATTGAAAAAAAATGAGGTGTGGGGGCTGAGTGTGAGTTTGGTGCGTCGATGATGCTGCCCCAGTGGATGAGGGTGACGCACTCACATACACATGTGTTACAATATGCAAATTTTGCTAGAAATCTACATAAATTGTGCAATCTGTCCGATCATGGTTGGAACCTTTTGAGTTTAGGGCCCGTATGCGCTAAATAAGTTCCTCACTAATACATATATTTAAACGATTGTACTAGTCGCAAAAACTTAACAAAATACTAAAGTCGCCAAATAGGGCTAATTTCTAAACCTCAATCTGGTTCTGCACGTGTCGTATAGTGTAAATGCACCTCCAACCGACATCCGTGCGCGCGTAACCGCGTGGCGGATTCACGGTTGCCTGACCTAATTGCCGATCACATTGTTGCACCCAAGTTTACCTACTTGCTCCCATTCCAACACAACTTCTATCCATTTCTCCACAATACCTGAACTTGCAAGTCCATGATAAATAATAGAACACTAATTCCTGCATACGGCAAACGTTGTATAGGTCGCTCGCGAGTCTGATTGATCGACAATCTGCGCAGCGGAGGACTGGGATGGAACCAGGTTGCAACTCATGAAGGTAGGGTGTCCTGGTCCTGGGGACACCCCAGGTATAACTGATTGCATCGAGCCGTTGTGGCTGAATTGCTTGCGGTGTATCCCGTGGTGCCTCACAAAGACGTGGAAGAGTGGTGAAGGTTTAGTGGGTAGTCCCGGCGGACGGCTTCTCACAATCCCTTCTTCAGTGAAGGATTGTGCAAGCCGGCCTCTGGAAGCTCCACATACCCCTCGGCGTAAAGCGTTCCCCAAGGTTCGAGAGTAGGAATAAAAGAATTCCCCACCATTAACAATACAAAAGAACTGGCATAGGTTTTGTCAAGTTGGGGAGGCCTACATCCAACAGTGGACAAAAGTTAACTGGCAATGACTAAATCCAGCAGCCAGGTGACCTGTCGTATAAGGCGACAAAACAACTCACAACCGGGTAGGGCATTTGCCCGTCTGGATGGCTATCACCCCTGGTTTAGAGTATGCCGCCAAAATCCTTTGAATTGTCTTCTGACATCAGTGGCCAGGTTTCAGTTCATCCTCCGAAGCCGGGAGCACGTTGAGGGTCATCCGTAAATTACATCACACCTTAAGGGAAGGGGGAGGGGCTTCGACAAAGTGTGGTCATAGATTTATAACAAGTTTCATCGCTTCTTTAAGAACCATAAAGTAGCGTTCAAACTTACTCTAACGCTCTATGAATAAGACCAATGGTGTTAAAATTATTAAAAGATAGAATTAATTACGGAATTGCTGTTTTACTTCAAATTGCAAATTATGTGGTTACGCTAGGAATATAGGAGGGGCTTACTGGTTGATGGTGGTGCTGAAGAGTTCTCTGCTGATGATGAGAGTTGATTTGTTACACTTCACTTGATTTATTTAATTGTAAAATCGCGGGGGCTGATAATGAGGTGACATATCCAGTAGTGATGTGAGGATTAACGTCGCGCGATATCAAGGAAGGGAGGACACTCACGACTGAGACCAGCTGTGACAAAGACGGGAGAGAGGTCCAAAATCAGGAAATTCATGTGACGTAATTAGTGTAGGCCTCCTGGCAGCTTGCCTTCTGTTGTCTCTTCTGTGCCACTCTAATTCTTTATATCGTACATGCAGTGTAATTTAACATTCTTTTCTTCTCTTAAAACAGGTTCAACTAAAGTAACTGAATCTATCATACATTGTGATACGGGATTCCCCGGTTACCTCCGCTACAAAAAGTCTGCACTTAACACCTCCGCACGCCATATGCTGCCAACAGTTTCTTCCCACGGGACCGGTTAATATTAATATCGGGTTCCGCTTCGCTTCGCACACGCTGAGGCATCATGTATATTCATGGTATAAGTAATCGGAGTATAATTACTCGTAAAGAGAGACTTAATCGTATAGAGAAGCCATGCTAATACTCGTATACCGATATAAATCGAAATTAGTATTCATCAGAGAAGTACACACATTGTAGGGCAAACTATACCTATTGTTACAACCTAGGCGCCAACAAAGACAAATTCCACGTACAGATTTGTAGAAGCACATTTATTACCCGTCGACATTTGAACTAATTGTAATTCTCTTATGATCGTCTTCTTTTGTTCACTTAGTTATTGGCATACGTTTCTAATTATTGTGGAGTATAGCCTATTGTACTCGCTCCTTAGCATCATTAGCCAGGTGTTGCGGACTCATTTCCATTTGTGTAGTATAAAACGACGGCCTGATAGAGAGAGGGGCAGTTGAGTGACAACGACGATCAAGGAGTGACGTGTGTACAATCGGGAATCTAATAGTGACGGACTTTTCCCGTTTTGTTGAATTACGACCTTCTGCATTACGTTTGGACATGTTGTGTTCGGTTTTATTTGTACCTTTGTTATACGTGCTTGCATAGTTCTAATAAACTCTATAATAATTCCAACGGAATTTTAATTCGAGTCCCGCAACTCGTAACAATACATTATACGGGTGAATTTTTCAAGAGGGCTTTCACAGCCAAAAAGGAAAGGAAATTCTACCCCTAAAGTGATGAAAAAGGGGGGTACGTACATTTTAACTTTTTTTGACTACTCGAACTATAAGTATTTTAAATGTACCCAAGCCGCAAGCAACAGCTACTTTCGCATAAAAATATTACAAAGCCCCTTCATCCACTCATATCTTCAAATTCCAAGCGTCTCGAAATTGTTAGCAACATCCTTCCTAACAAAAAAAAATCAGTTAAAATAGACCACACGAGTGAGTAGCATCAGGTATTTCATATGGCTTCATAGGTATATCGAATATCCTACATGTAACCACTCTATGAAGAGCTCTCAAAAGGGGATAATTTCCCCCTTTGTTGAAGGTGTTTTGCGATGTAAAAGGGGGGTGGGAGGGGTCAAGTGGTTTGGTTATTGGTTGCGGTCGGAGTCGCTTTACTTGCGTGAAGTGTGGGACTATGAGAAATATTGGTTTTATTACATGTATAAAGGCTCAGTTACTACGCTAAGTAATTAATTTAGGAAATAAATACTATTATATATGTAAGGGGGTCCAGTGACTACAAATAATTTAAAAAATAAAAAAGAACGAATCGTATGGTTATTTTAGTTAAAAAAGCTTACCTTTCTTTAAATCGGTAGACAACACACGCATATATTGCATATCCCCAAGCTAATTTAAGTGGGGCCGATCCCAGACGCCCAGACCACGGTAAATAACAGAATCTTCGTTTACGAAATTTAGCATGCCTGGAATCGAACCCGGACCTGATTAACAACCGATTCCTGTGTATAAAAAATATCTTATTATAACGCACTTAATGTCCATGTTTTAAACAAATAAATTATTTTGACTTTGACACCTCATTATGGGACCTCTCATAACGAATTTTCCGTCATCAACAGTAAATATTAATAGAAAGAAAGTATAATTAACCTCTTCATAACGATTTTGTCAACCTACAAACATTGCATAAAGTATTTTTACCAATCCATCTCAACAGCCAGCCTTTTGGGCACGCTCCCATCTGGCAGCGATTTGATACACAGTCTATAATAGCTTGTACCATAGTGTTTAAATTATTCAATATAATGAAATTTAATTATTTACATAATGAGTAAAGGGAACATAAAATAATTAAACAATACGATGACAATTCTGTAGGAGCGTCCAAAGTTAGCTCTGGTGCCCGCACTAAGTGTCAACAGAGCCTGTGTGGCGGGCCTCAGTGGAGTTCGCTTCGGTTTCGAAAGTCGTTTTCTTTTATTTAAACGAAAGATTTTTTTTATAAAATCTTTTATTAATTATAATATAACGGAACGGAGAAAGAATACAATTTCCTGCGGCCGGGCGGCCTGTCGTAAGAGGCGGTAAAACAACCCGCAGCCAGGTGGGTAGGGCATTTGCCCGACTGGATGGCTACCACCCCTGATCTAGAGTATGCTGCCATAACAACCTTGATTTGTGTTCCGGCATTAGTGACCAGGTTCCAGTCTCCCTTAAAAGAGCAGCAGCGCATTTGTAACACCTTTGGTGTTGCAAATGTCCATAGGCTTAACCGCTTTCCATCAAATGGGCCGTCTGCCTGTCTGCTGAACTCCAGCAATAAAAAATGAAAAAAGGAATATCAAATTTGTACCAATGGCGATAGAAGAACGCATAATAAGAATATAGTATAGCAGGCGCTTGGTTTTTATCTTTTACTTAGGTACTGTCAGCCCATTCACTCCGAAGACTTGATTAAGTTCTTTATTTCAAAAGCGCCTTGTTTCGCTTAAAGAGAACCCTTTTAGAACTACTTTAAAATTTACAAAGTATCCCTGGAACACGGGATTCATTTTAATTTTTTTTCCGCTCCGAGTGTTGTGACAATTCGTTAAGAGCCTTTGAACGAGTGAATGAAGGGAATGAATGAGTGAACGAGTTGGAGCGAGTTGGGAACTTCTCCCAACGGACGGGGAACATTTAGTTTGTAATGGATTTCTTTTATGAAACTTTTCTTTTTATCGATGTTTTATTTTGTTTTTGATCTTTTGGTTTGATTTTTATTTAAATTACTTTCTGAATGTTTTTGGTTAAAGTTAAACAAATACAAGATTATCTTCTTATATATTTTTATAAAAATGAATGCTTGTCTGTATTTCCTTTATAGAATCGTAAACTATACATTTGATCATGTGATGATGTTTAGCAATGTTGTTGTGCATGAGCCAGAGAAGGTTTCTCAGTTGGTCCACAATTGGACCCGGTAGGTGGCGCTGCTGTCGGCATATCGATTGAAGCTTTTCCGGACAGAACGACGTCTGCCGGGATAGCTAGTTACTTTATACTTATGATTTTTTTCAAGAAATGGGATGAATTCTTTATTTGTATGAAACATGGATGGTACCTATTATATGATAGTTGAACATGTTTTGTAATTTTCTGATATACAAATTTTTCTACCAACTTCTTAAAATGAAGTCATGGATCAAGAAATATTTTTATTTTAGGAAGTAGTTGATGTATTTCTATTTTAACCTAATCCAATTCAATTTCTTTAATTTCAAATTAATGTAGGTAATAATAAATCCAAAATAAGGATTTAATTTTATGAAAGATTTAAGCTTAAAATTAAAGTATCTGTTTGTAATGTCAAAATAAAATGTGAAAATAATCAGGGGGTAATTCGGATTAGGAAATTCCGAAAATGCAATTTTTAGAATTTTTGTCCTAATCTGAAACGGCTGGACCGATTTTGACGAGACTTTCATTGTCAGATAGCTGATGTTATGAAGAGTTTAGAATAGCTTTTTAGGGTTACGCGAAAAAAATTGCACGTGAACTAAGCTGCGGGCACAGCTGGTGTGTTATATAATGAATAGTTGATTGAGAGTTTTAATTTACATTTTCTACAAAAACAAGAATGGACTGATATCGCCCACTGCAATTGCAGACTGTATTACCAGTTACGTTTTTTAATAAGCAATTGGAAACAAGTGGGGTTGTAACAGAACTTCGCTTCCGCCTCCGTTACTGCGGAAGTTCCGCAAGAAATCGTTCCTCCGCCTCCGTGTAATTTTTGCGGAGTCATAACGGAGGTTTATTTACTAATCATACGCAAGCAGCGACGCTCGCGACGACTCAGCCGTCCGGCCGCGCGCGGCAAACGAACAAGAATCAACGCGTTGGCGGCGGGTAAGTGAACAAGTGAAGAACAGTGCCAAGTGAACAATTATTTAGTTCGGCTGGCTTAATTTATGAACCCCTTCGAAATCGTCTAGACCACGGAATAGATAATAAGGTTGGAAAGGCCTTCGCTCCAATTTTGTATTAGGACCAGTGTCGCCGCTTGACTCCCACTATTTTAATTTCTACACATACGCAATACTATGATTACAAATATTTCGCACACAACAAAATCACCCATACATAAATCTCAGGGCAGATATTCGTTCGCACACTAGCACTAAGTTCCCGTAGGCATACACACTCACCCACGCAAAAAGGCAATAAAAATGTTCATACACGCTAGTGCTTGATAAAACCGATATTCTTTATCGATAAATTATCTGATGAATGTATGGGGAAAAATGCAAAATGAAATAAATATTTTTTTTTAACTATTTTACTTTTATTAATTACAAATAATCACTGTCCCTGGAATAAAACATATTTATTAAGCAATTGGCGCTTGCTATTAATTGCGAATGAATTTTTCAAAATAAAGTGTAACCTCACGTTAATATATTTTTCAATAATTGCTTTGCTGAGGTCTGTGACGTGGTCCGCTGTAGGGTATTGGCCAAATTGATGATAAATTATGTTTTTGAATATTTCACTACCTACAAAGTTACGCATAATTTTTGTCACCAACATTTTTTTATTTATATTATGTAGGGTTTCCGTATAAATTTTGATTACAGATTCTGATATTTTACAGATCTGTATCAAATCTTTTGACGGATATAACAAACCACCCTTATCTTTAGCCACTATGAATTTATGTTCTTCATTTATGGTATTGGACAATAGCGCTCCAATGCATATATCGCAATCTAGTTTCTTAATTAAAATATGAGCTATGTATCCTGCAATATGGCTAATGATTTGATTGCTAAAATCTGAGATGGTATTGAAAAATGCGTTAATATCCTCTTCGTTATCATTATCATCATCATCGTCATCATCTTCAACCGCAATCCTTCGTATAGATCTATTAATCCGTGCTACAGGAGATGATGCACAATCAAGAATCGAAATGTGTTCAAGCGCAGTACAATTTCCACTATCGAGAGCCTTTAAGTCTATGTGAACTAAAAGTTTTTTGTATGCTGCTTTGAACTGGCGGGCCGTGGGGTTATTGTTGCTTCCACCATGTGACTTTATATTACCAAAAAGCATTTCAAGGTGATCCTGACTTACTTTGTAAAATGGCATAAAATTTAGAGCGCCGGGACGTATTAACGTTTCATAAAAATGTTTAACAGCCGCAGCACATCCAATAAAACCAATGAAACCAGTCTTACGTAGACTTTTTGTCAAAAGAGTTCCCTCTTGTGTTTTCAACTCGGATAGGTATGTCGTCGCCATGTCTAGATAATTAAGCAGCATTGCAGCGTTCGCTTCTGTTAGAGCTTT
This sequence comes from Dendrolimus pini, assembly GCA_949752895.1. Taxonomy (NCBI): domain Eukaryota; kingdom Metazoa; phylum Arthropoda; class Insecta; order Lepidoptera; family Lasiocampidae; genus Dendrolimus; species Dendrolimus pini. The sequence goes on from OX457150.1 coordinate 703,068, forward strand.
TTTGAAATTATATTCATATGTGTTTCGGGAATTAAAAATGTCAAACATGTTATTAATAATCCTCAAAAAAATGTTGTGCTTTCACTATTTTTGAATGAAGGCAGATTTAATTGGTCACGACAGAAGTCTATAGCGTCTGCTACACTTAGGCTGAACAATTGCGTTGCAATCTTAACTTTCATCTTATTATTTTGAAAATTAACATGAAGGTAACGAAGCTTGTTTGCTAAATGAAAGTTCTCCTTCATTTGAAGGTTATTTAATTTCTCCAAAAATCGCCATTCTATGGTATTACCATCTTTATCTAAAAATGTGTTATAGCATTGAAAAGCATTACGGATTAATTTTATCATGTGTGATGGGTCTAGCACTACAACTACTGAATCATTCGTTGACGGGTGTGGAAAAGATTTTTTTTTGTCTTTGATTGAACAGTTTAAGCATTCCACCATTGCCATATTTGCAGCGCATCCATCAAAAGTTAGGGAAATTATTTTTATGCCTGTTTCTGCAATATGTTCCAAACATTGTATAATTAAGTCAGCGCGCTGTCTTCCGTTTATTCCGTCAACTAAGAAATATCCAACAGGGACCTTAAAATTACAATTTATGCCTGTCACTAGAAATACCAGAGCCTCTTTGGCTATTCCTACATGATGTCCTTCGATGCCTCTGCCAATATCGACATGTCCAAGTAATTTTTTTCCGTCCCATTCTATACGACGGCGTATAGCCATTTCATCTAAGGAAAGGGCTGCAATAATGGGATATTTGGTGCTTTTGACTTTTATTTTTAACGCCTCAATGGATTCTGAAGTAAAACCAGGATCGCCTCCCATATTTTGGTACCATTTTCGGAGCGTACGGCGACCCGGGAGGCAAGTATCAAATGTTTTGCGTACGTACTCATAAGCCTTTGGCGAATAATAGTTAAGTGTTAGCGCAAAACTACGCAGAGCTGGACTATATTTTTGCTTAGATGGCCCGCCACCAGTATTTTTTGCGATCATACGATTTGTCAGTTCTTGTACCTGTGAATAAAATTATAACAATAAGAATAATTTTTATTATCTCTGCTATTTTTATAAGGCCACATCCAATATATAACATACCTTAACATTTAAATTTTTGAGAACAGATATATCTTCGTCCTGCAAAAAAAAATTTTCTTGAAGATCATTTAAAACATCTTTCATTTTATTAATTTTTTTTTTCAGTCTTCGGCTTTGTGCGTGTATTTTTCTTATCTTCAATCTCTGTTTCATTATTATAGATTCTTTGTTGGTAATTATCTTTTGTAGCTTTCTTTTCCTAGGAGTGGTTTCATTTGAAGATGACATTAAGTTTTCCTACAAATAAATAAAATATAAGCATAACTTAATCTCTGTACATAAAAAAGTGTTATTATGACGGATATGAGATTGATTAAAACTTATATTACAGAAGCTAGAAGCATGACATCAATCTTTAAAAAAACAACTATGAAACGATTCTTGACCATAATTTATAGGTATTTACTTACTCTAGTATCTTTTCTTTTTAAAGATTTATCTTTTTTTGGTGTTAACAAAACTGAAGTTGACGCCTGTGCTTGTAAATCCTAAAATTAAAAATAGCATAAAATATCTTGAAATGCAGTCTTGACAAGACTATAAAAGTATTGCAAGAATTAGTTGTCTGAAAAATAAAGCAAAAGTCTTTACATGCCACGTACAGTTATATTAAAGTTATACAGTAGAACTATTTATTTCAAAATTCAATTATTTTTATAGAGCTGAATGCTTTCATGATAATGATTACTGGAGTGAGATATCTCACTCCGGTAATCACTCCGGTAATCTACTGTATTGTAAGATACCATTCCATACCATAATTATATACACAAAATATTTTTCATGAAAATGAACAATCATATAAAATAAAAACAGTTGATCCATACATTTTTAAGATCAGATTTTTTTCATAATATAGTATTATAAAAGTATGGAACTTAGTTCCAACAAAGTAGTAATACATTTTAACAAAACGTACCAAAGAACTGGAACATATCTGTACAATTTTTTCTCTTGGGATTGCCCCTGGTTTTAAGTACCTATAACCTGATTTTTTTTATGATAAAATCATTTTCAGTAAAATGTTTAGAGCAAATAGTACTCGTCTTTGTCGGCATCCAGTTTCCTCTACCTGTCACGTCAATCCATTGTTCCCTGCCGTTAGGTTCTTTAGGAAACCTAAAATTTATAATTTATTGCAGAAGTCAAATTGCATTTTACTTAGATTTTAATACTTAGACAATATAGTAAATACCCGTAGATGAGAGGTCTATATGTCCCTTTATATTATTCCTTCACATTCATTCAATGATTAATATTTTATAATATTTAATTTACTCAAAATACGTCTAACTAAGAATTTATTATTTGTATTATTTTATTATGAATTACGGATACCTAGTATGTATCCGTAATTAATAATAAAATAATACAAAAATTATCTATGTCAAACGTAATTATAGTCGAGAATTCTGTCGATGATTTTATTTAACCACATGGTCACCTCACTATCGATAAACTAGCGCCGTGCATCACGGGCAATCAGGGCAAAGGACGAAATTTCAATGGTTGGAGTGAGTGTAGAGAACGCAATGCATGCAGTACATTGGAAGCGGACTTGGTCATTGCGTTGATTGAGCGAGTACACATCGCGCAATGTATGTTTTTTATAACTTGTTGCAATAATGTTGTTAATGTTTGGAATTTCATAATAATCAGTATATTTTTATGTTTTTGACAAATAATATTGTAATTAAATGGTATTTTCGACTTACCTATGGAAAGATATACCTCCTCGCTCTATACTTGAGGTCTGACTTTTTGTCTTACAAGTTATAATTGCACAACAAAGCATTTTAGAACAGAGCTCTTTTCACCGAAGTAGTCCGAAGCGCACTAAACGCGGTGAATGAATGAATCAGTGGAGTTATGATTTTCGAATCATAAGTGTGGCGCGCTTGCCCCGCCTACATTACCATTCCAACCTTATTATCTATTCCGTGGTCTAGACGGTGACAAAGCGGCAAAACTATTGTTCGTCAAATATAATTTGCCTCTCCTTAATTTTAATCACTAGAAGGAAATGTTCATTTATTTGTTAACTTATGTGTATTATGAGTCTTTGAATGTACATACGTATTTTATGTAAAATAAATATGTTGTACTATTGATAGTTTTAATAAACCATAAACTACTATTTTTTCTGCATCCACTTTCACTTCCGCCTCCGCCTCCGTTAACGTCCGCATCCGCGGAGGTGAAACCCGTCGCCTCCGCATCCGCTGCCGCCTCCGCTAAGAAGCCCTCCGTTACAACTCTAGAAACAAGGAATTACTCCTAAGTATTCTTTTTCTTTCTTTACTGTAATTCTCATTTCGAAAAAGCATTTTTCAAGAAATTTTTATCGGGACCAAATCAAAATTTACACGGGCATCGCCGCGTGTAAAGCTACAGTAATAAGCGATTTCCAACCATCATTTTCCTCTTATAAATAATTTAAGCGAGTAAGTTACAAGTAAAAATAAATCTGAACCTACGTACGTTTTAGTTTATTATTCAAACTTAAATGCAAAAGTTTTTATTCCCAAAAATTTCCAATGAAGAACACTTTTGAAGGTCATACATGTCAGTTAAAATTTATTTTACTTCCTAGTCTATGTACACCGCTTCGCAACGTGTTATTGCTGTTAAGGAGAAGAAGCGACAAGAAACTCGTCTAGCTAAAAATATTTTTTCTTATTCTATTTATATCTCAAGTTTTATGCAAAAGCATGTTACAGAATTATTTTTCGAAGAATTATTGGAGTTATAGCAAATAATGCATGCTCAGTAAGTGAAAGAAAAACTAAGAGGGACGAAGAATATTATTACTGTTATAATAATGACTAAGAGTACTAAAAGTTTGTGCTGCAACATATATCCATAAATCCCTTACATGTTTGGCAAAATTAAAACGTTATACTGACCATTGTCCCATACATTAATTTTGTACTTACTATTCATCATCCTTAAAGCAAATACACAGACAATAATGTAATAATAAGAAACTTTTGTGTAAATATTTACAGTAGCAATAATGGATTCCAAGTCACTGTCGCTGGGGAGCGTTCCCGAAATGCTGGCTGCATTTCCATGCTGCTTGGCAACGCATGCCCGATATACAGGTGTCATTTGTGACCCCAAAATGCCGGTCAAATTAAAAGGACAGGTCTATAAATTCATCATTAGACCTGTCCTTTTGTATGGTAGTGAAGCGTGGCCTGTACTTGAGCGACACAAGCAAGAACTGCGTGTCACGGAGATGAATAGGCTGCGATGGATGTGTGGAGTGACGCGGAAAGACCGGGTCAGGAACTCCCGCATCAGCGGCAGTTTTCATGTCCGTGACATAGCAGACAAACTGCAAGAGTGTCGCTTATGCTGGTACGGCCACGATTTACACAGACCAGCTAATTATGTGGGGAGCAAATGTCTAGCCATGCAGCCTCCGCCAGGTCCCGGTTGAATGGGAAGGCCCAAAAAATGCTGGCTTGACGTCGTGAAGGATGACATGCGTGCCAATGGTGCTTGCTCAAAACGGGGGATGCTGAAGACCGCGCGAAGTGGAGTAGTAAAAGTAGGAAAGCGGACCCTGGGCGTCGGAGTGAACGCTCCGAACGCAACCGCAAATTTAACGCTCGGATGATGATGATGAGACATGTTTTAAAATAGAATTGTCGTTTTAAACATTGACGAATGTCGCCGCGTATAGAGCTACAGTAACAAATAAGTCACCTCCAGCCATCATTTTCCTCTTATAAATAATTCACATAAACAAGTCTAAAGTAAAAATAAAACTGAACCAATAGACATGTATTCAAACAGAACTTTCCTTTTAAGCATTGAGGAGTGAAGGTACACTTTCACAACGGGCTTTGCCAACTCAATTTTACGAACATTGAATGCTTATCCATACATTTAAATTGGAAAGTAAAATAAAATTCTGTTACTTGTGAGAGTTGTTTTATTAACGTGTTTGAGGGTTAGGGTAACGTAAAATACAGAAAATGCTCTCGTGAACGTTCCCGAAAGGAGATATCTATTTTGGGAACGTTCCCGGGAAACAGTAGTTTAGGTCTGATATTTTAAATTGCTAAACACCAGACATGCTGACAACCCACACGATGAAAAGTGGTTACCTTTCGGTGTTGCAAATGTTTCTTTGATCTGTTGTCATAGCAGCATACTCAAGACCATGGATAGCTGGTAGCTATCCAGAGGGGTAAATGCCCTGCCACCTGAGTATGGGTTGTTTTGTCTCCTTTTACGACAGTACCTCCCGATCGCAAGTATTGTTTCTCCGTTCCTACACGAATAATTTGTTTTAATACAGCTATGAAAATTAAACTAAATAATGTGAATGTAAATGTAATAAAATTTCACTGAAAGTATATTTTTAAAAACTACGCAATAAGTATGCTTTAGCCAAATTTTTGGTTGAAAGTATCGTCTAAGCTTTTGCTACGTAGAATTTTACCACCCCATCTTCCTACAGTTCAAGTGTTAAAGGGGTATACACTTTTTACGACTGAATGCAAACATCTCGAGCGCACGAGTATCCACTATGTTTTTGTACCGAGATAAAGAAAGAATAAGCAATGCAATACTAATTATTAAGTACTTGCTTCTGCCCGCGACTTCGTCAGCGTGGTAACTTTTTTAACTGTCTCACGGGAACTCTTTGATTTTTCGGGATCAAAGTATCCTATATGTTGACGAATGATATAAGCTACCACCATACAAAATTTAATTTAAATCGGTCCAGTCGTTTCGGAGATTAGCCCGTACAAGCAAACAACAAAAGATTTGAAAAAATTCTAAATGACCATTTCCTTTCTTACATCCTCCTGACTCGGTTTTTAGCATATTTTTTCATTGTACAGAAATTCGACCTCTACAGTTTTATTGTATGTATAGATTATGGCGAAAGCCTCAAATGTTGAAAGTCAACGATGGTGCAAGAGGTGGCAAATGGCTCGTTTGTTTGTCTGCCCATAGTTAACAATTACATTTTTTTTAAATGTGAATCAACATTTAAAAAATGAGAAATTCATAACGATGACTACCTAACATTAACTTATTTACATAAGTTTATGTATAACTATATTATCATTTATTAATTAAATAGTTTTAAAATTAGTCTAACATACATTTTATCCGTGCAGGAACGGAGAAAGAATACAATTTCTTGCGTTGGGGAGGCCTGTCGTAAGAGGCGACAAAAACACCCCACAGTCAGGTGGTAGGGCATTTACCCGTCTGGATGGTTACTACCCCTGGTCTAGAGTATGCCGTCATAACAACCTTGAATTGTGTTTAGGCATTAGTGGCTAGGTTCCAGTCTCCCTTAAGAGAGCACAGGTCCCTAGTTGGTGGTAACCACTTTCCATCAAGTGGGCCGTCTGCCTGTCTGCTGAACTCGTGCAGTAAAAAAACCTAACTAGAATCTATGTATATAAAAATAAATCGTAGAAATTTATGTACGCACATAACTTGAGAACGACTTTACCAATTTTGATGAAGTCTTTTATGTGTGTTTGAGTGTGAGTGTCCCCGGATTATTTAGATTCACAATTGAAACCGGCAGGTAGGTGATAAAATTTATGATATTTTTATCCCAAGAATCCCGTGGGAATTTTCCCGGGAGCGGTTTGTAGTTTTTCGGGTTTTTAAAAAATAGCTTATTCCCATGCAGGTATCACTAAAATTATATATAAGCTCACGCTTGTCCTTGCTTCTCCAAGGAATTTTAAGGCAAGCATGGACAAAATTTTGGGTATATCCTAGTTATAAGTAAAATAATAAAATTCGGGTCAGCGAAAAATCATTGTGTCGGTGGTGTCGGATATAATTCCGACACAGCATTAAGCTCAACGCAAACTTTGTTTTCCGAAAATGCGGCGTACAAAATATGCTATTTTCGCTATTTCTTCAAATATTTTATATTCTTTCTTTCTTTCTTTACTTTCGCTGATAAAACTCGTAATTAAAAAATAATTTAATTAAAACTTTACACTCCATCACCTGCCATGACTGCCAATTAGAAAAAAAACATCCATCTATGTATAAAACATTCAAATATGGCCACCTTACAATCTACATTAAGCTACACCGAAGAGAATACCCAATTGATTGATACTAAGATTTATATAAACATATGCACAAATGATCAGGGTAATGCTCGCTGTCTTAACACGGTATTATGTACTCTTATGTTTAGACAAAACAACCCACAGCCAGGTGGTAGGGCATTTTCTCGACTGGATGGCGACCACCCCTGGTCTAGAGTATGCCGCCATAACAACCTTGTGTTGTGTTCCGGCATTAGTGACCAGGTTCCAGTCTCCCTTAAGAGAGCAGCAGCGCATTTGTAGCACCTTTGGTTGGTAAACGCTTTCCATTAAGAAGGCCGTCTGCCTGTCTGCTGAACTCCTACAGTAAAAAAAGTTTTATTTCTAGTTTAGACTTAATTATATATATAATGTATATATATATATATATATATATATATATATATATATATATATACATATATGTAAATATATATGTATACATATATATATATACACACACACATAGTGTGAAGGGTTTAATGTAATAAAAACCGTTCACATTAAACCAAAATGTAAACTGATTGAAATTCGGTAACTTAATAATAGGAACACTGGGGCTGTAAAACTGTCTAAGTGTTTTGTCTTTTTTATCTATATTTTTATTTTAGATAGTATTTTGGATTTTCTATAGAATCTAGGTCTTAAAGCCAGTAATATAAAGTAATACTTAGTCTTACATACATGAAAACCAACGCTACAGATGCAAATCAGCAGAATTAAAACATCAAGCGGTCCTTTAAATTTTATTAAATTTCGAATATAATTACGTATTTATTTATTTTCAAAAATTTTACATTTTTTTTTAAATATATAAAGAAATTTTTTATAAAAAAATTAAATAACATTATTCTTTTATAAAAATACAACAGAAATAAAATACATATTTAATAAAAAAAATATAAAATCTTGCGGATCACCGCCAGCGGGGCCTCAGGTCCAAACTACCGGTGGTTAGGACTCCAGAGTTAGGAACCTCCTCACAATTCGTGCCGTGTCCAAGAGTGCTGCCTTCTGTATCTGGCCCTTCACCCAGCCTCCCAGTGAAAGCCTCTCTAGATGACGGTCGAGGCTTTTCGCTATAAGACCATTGACGGTGACAACTATCGGCATAATGCTCGTTGACTCCAGCCGCCACATAGCGGTAACCTCGTGAGCAAGATCTAAGTATTTACTTAGTTTTTCTTTTTCTTTCTTCACGAGGTTATCGTCATGCGGGATACTGATGTCAACGAGTATTGCTCGTCGCGCAGATCGATCTATTATCACGATATCAGGCTTATTGGCTACAATAGTCCTGTCCGTGATAATTGATCGATCCCAGTAGAGCGTGGCACAACTGTTTTCAAGAACTGGCTCCGGCGAGTACTGGTAATAAGGCACCTCCGTTTCCACAAGACCGTATCGAAGGGCAAGTTGCTGGTGGATAATCCTGGCTACGAGGTTATGTCTGTGCAAGTATTCGCCGTTAGAAAGATGTGAACAGCCGGAAACAATATGCCTGAGGGATTCACCTGGGCGATGACATGCCCGACAGATGTCCAAGGTGCCATCCTTCAGGATATATTTCCGGTAGTTATTCGTCTTAATAACTTCGTCCATAATTGCAAAGACAAAACCTTCGGTTTCTCCGAAGAGGTTACCGAACCGTAGCCAGTTTACCGACGCTGACAGGTCTACATCGGGCCCTGTTAAGGCCCGATAAAACCTGCCATGCAGCGCCTTGCTCTTCCATACGTCGATGCGGTCGGAGGCGCTCAGTACTGCCAGATTGCACCAATTCTCGTTAGCCAACGAGAGCGTGGTAAGACCTTTGTCTACTGCCACAACATCTTTATGCAGGCCCACGTCCATCTTAAGGAAATATGCCCTGAGATTGTTCACCTCGCGATTATGCAGATCCTTGGCATTTAGAAAGCCTCGGCCTCCACATCTTCGCGAGATGTACAATCTCATTACTGATGAACGTGGGTGATGCATACGATGTTTTGTCAGCAGGCAACGGACTCTTCGATCTAGGGCATCCAGCTCCGTTTGAGTCCACCTAAGTATGCCAAAGGAGTATGATAACACGGGCATAACCCAGCTGTTGAAGGCTCTGACCTTATTTCCACCTGAGAGAAGGCTGGTTAGAACCTTCCTCAAGCGGCAAAAGAATCGGCCCTTCACCGTCTGTTTTACGTCCGCGTCGGCTATACCTAAGGACTCTGACATACCCAGGTACTTGTATGTTTCGGTTTCGGAGAGGGATTTAAGAGACATGTTCTCTGAAAGTTCTAAATTCAGTGAATTCACAACTTTCCCTCGCCGCACATGCATGACCGCACACTTTTCTATCCCGAATTCCATACTAATTGACTTACTGAAGCGTTCTGTTGTCTTCAGTAATTCAATCAAGTCTGGTTCGTTGGATGCGAAAAGTTTGAGGTCATCCATATACAGCAAGTGTGACATGATCTCACCCCCTCTTCGAAACCGATAGCCTAGCTTTGAAGACTCTAGCAAAGTGCTAAGAGGGTTCAATGCTACGCAAAACCACAAGGGACTCAGGCTGTCACCCTGGAATATTCCACGCTTTATATTTATCGTGCCCTCCGGCAAAGAAGCCCCTCCACCACCTGGAAGCTTAAGGTGTGTGACCCATTGCCTCATACATGCCTGAAGAAAGGTTCTTAGAGTTGCATCGACTTTATACAGCTCTAAGACTCTCATCAACCATGTATGCGGCACTGAGTCATACGCCTTTTTGTAGTCGATCCAGGCAACGGAAAGATTTCTTCTATTCCGTCGGGCTTGTTGGCTAACAGTTGTGTCAATTAGAAGCAATTCCTTCGTACCACGTGACCCAGCCTTACACCCATTTTGGGTTATTGCCAAAATGTTATTATTATAAAAATAATTTGATAATTTTTTTCCCAAAATGGACGTAAGGAGCTTGTAGATGGTGGGCAAGCATGTGATTGGTCTATAATTTTTGGGTTCAGTGGTACAGCCAGATTTGAAGAGTAAATGGGTGACGCCTGTCGTCATAAAGGTTGAATATTATTATTATTAAGTTTTTTGTAATGCACTTTCAAGGTTTTGAAACTGCACAGCTGAATTGCATATGAGTAAATTAATTAATCTTCTTATACAAAATGAAACTCTTATCTACATATTTAAAGTACTTAAGCCTCTCAAATAAACAAAGTAGCATTGCTCTACGGATATAACCCGTAAATGCGTGCTGTTTTGAAGAGGCCAGCCTATTCAGCGGCCTCTCGCTACGAGTGGCCTCTCACGGTTACCCCTCTATTATTTGAGGAGAGGCTTTCACAATTTCAAGACTTAAGAAAAATAATGAAAAAATGCAGCCATCTTTTTTGTTATATTTTGTTTTAGTAAAGTTTTTTCGATTCGCATTTTTAGGCTGACAAATACGGTGAGGGTAAAATGAATCTTTTTTTTACATAATGTATTACTACAAGTAGGTTTATTTAGTCTCATACTTACATAACTTAAGGATTTATTCCGTCCTTCTTTTTCGTCGGTTTTGCCATCTATGTTCTCAGGATCTATTGGATCTATATTTATATGGACGAAACTTGACAGAAAGTTGTATATCGATTCCATATACTCACACAGTAATGTAGTGAAATTGCGACCAAACTTTAAACTTTGGCTAGTACTCGAGAGCCGTTACAAATATTGAGTAATTTTTCAGTGTAGATAGGTTTATTGGATATTGTTAGGCAGATCTTCAAAAATCTGCATCCAATCGAATACTTAGTGCGTATGTTGACTGATGTTGTACCTCTCCTTATAGCCTTTTTAAGTTTAGGCATCTTGTGTTCGGTCATTTTTGTGTTTGACTATTTTCTTGTATGACATTTTTGGTGCTTTAGTCTTTTTTGATGATGAAGAAGAATGGCTAGGGCCATTCTTTATATTATTACTAAATTAAAATTAATTAAAATTTCGTTAGAATTACTATAGAGTTTATTAAAACTATACAAACACGTATAACACAGGTACAAATATAACCGAACAAGACAAGTCCAAACGTAATGCAGAAAGTCGTAATTCCATAAACGCGCAAAGTCCGTGACTAAAAGAGTCCTGATTGTAGTACACACGTCTTGCTTCGCTCGTGGTTATCGCTCGGATGCCTCCCCCCCATCGGGCCATTGCTTTATACTGCACAGATGCAATATGTCCGTCCGGCCGCGTGGACTGAATTTCCTATAATCAGTTTGTACTTTCATTCCGTAGCACCTGGCTAATGACTGATTACAATACAATAATGGGCTGTTTTCTAATCACAATTTTAAACACAAAGTAAACAAAAGAAGTCCAAATGCCGGAAGGTAATAAAATCTGTGTTTACAGGTACGCAGGTGTGATTTTTTTTGTTGGCGTCTAGGTCGTAACAATATTCTAGCCATTTTTAATGTTCTAGCCATTCTTGATGTTTTAGCTATTATGTGCCTCTTCTGTAACCTAAAATAAATAATTATATTTTTACAATTCCACCGAACCCTACTAAATAATGGAAGGACGTAAATTGAAGCAACAACAAATAACTGCAATCGCAAAAAATGCTCTTAAGTGCCATTATTAAATTTGGAGCAGGGTTAAAAAATGCTCATTCCAACCTTTATCCCAAACTTAGCTACTCAGGTGGGGCCACTTTCATCCCCTAATGGTGATATTTCATCCCCCTGTCGGTGTAGGCGGAAATTCAGGCCATTATAACGATGACGAGTGTTTGTGAAATGTTGTTACAAAAGTGTAATGATATTTGGTTTACTTTCACTGAACTTTTTCAATATTTCTATTAGGTATATCTACTAATAAATTTGAAATGTTAGTTATTTAGTTTATAGTTGTTATTTAGTAATTTACTTTATTTAGTTACCAGGTGGTAGAGCATTTGCCCGACTGGATGGCTACCACCCCTGGTCTAAAGTATGTCGCCAAAACAACAACCTTGAGTTGTGTTCCGGCATTAGTGACCAGGTTCCAGTCCCCTTTAAGAGAGCAGCAGCGCATTTATAGCACCTTTGGTGTTGCAAATGTCCATAGGCGATGGTAACCGCTTTCCATCAAGTGGACCATCTGCCTGTCTGCTGGATAACTGCAATAACAAAATAAAAAAAGTAATGCATTGTCTAATCATAAACGATCTAGAATTGTCTGTCTGTTTATATCAAAGTACGTCTGGCTTAGGCTCCAAAATGGCTTAAGATATTTTACATAGATTTTCGTGAATATTATAGGGTTAAAATAAAATGTATACTTTTAATCCAACGCGAACGAAGTTGAGGGCACAGCTTATGATGGATATATTTTATGAGTTTACTAGTGTTTCCCCGCAGATTTGCTCGTGCAAAATAGAATTTTTACCGAAGGAACCATTAAATTTTCCAAAAAAAGGTGTCCTAGGGTTTCTAGAATACTAACAATTGTATTGAAAATAAGTTCGTATCGAAAATAATAAACGAACTTTCCTTTATTTACTACGGTCTGGGTATCAGGAATCGGTTCCAGAGTTGTCCGTTGTCTATTGCCTATAACACAAGAGTAGTTTGCTTATCTCGAAGATATTCAATCATTGAATATCTTCGAGATAAGCAAACTACGCTGATTGAATTTCAATGTGAGTGTTTGTATCCCGAATATCTATTTAATTGTATTGAAAATAACTTTATATTTGAAATGGTGAAAGGGGACAAACATAACAGTATATGAACATAACAAACAAACTCATGAAAAGTCTCTCGCCTGATTAAGCTTTTGCTTGGATAATGTGCACAGAGAAATATAAAAGATAAAATTGATAGAATTTAGAAATATTTTCAAAGAAAACTGCTTTGGACAAGATCCTTTTAATATTATGTCTTTGTTTAGTATCCTGTAGCCCAATGTCCAAAACCCTGGAATCTATTTAAATTTTAAATGTGCGTGGACTGACACGCACTTAGCCCTTTTTTCTTTTGGAAGTGACATTAATTCGATTTTGTAGGCATTTTACTTTCAAAACACCTTTTTGCGTTAAAATAAATTTTCAATACTGGTTATCCAAACAAAGCGGATAAAGAGTGAAATACCTGAGCCCAACAAGCCCTAAAACTCAGCCTATTCATGTACTTTAGCTCTCCTTATTTTAGGGTTCCTTAAAGTATACTACTTCTAAAACACTGATTATTTGTTTTAGCCATTTCTCATATCTAAAAAACTACACTGGATTTTGTTCAAATTTCGTGTGAAAGTATTTTCAATGCTCAACAGCCTCATATTTTTTTTAATTTGTCGTCGTGGTTCAATAGCTAGAAGAGAGGGGTTCGAAACACCACCACTAGGATGATGTTGCCTGGTGCGCACGTGCGATGAGTGAAATAACTTGCCGGAGTCTATTTTCCTGACCAATACAATCTAATAGTCTTAAGATCATGAATGCAGTTATCTTAAAGGTAAGCGTGCTCTATCCGAGACCGCGTCATCACTTAACATCAGATGAGACAGCGTTACCTACACGAACATAAAAAAATATATCCACCTATTGACTTAAATAAAAATTCTTCACCGAAAAAACTCAAAAAAAAATATTCAAACCTGCTATAAACTGTCCAACGGTTTATTTTACTTTTGAAAAGTCAACAGTCAACAATTTGATAAGCGTAAGTTCGTACGAGATGAAGAACCCGGCCAGCCTATAGGATTCTTAAATTAATTTGGCTATAGGGGTCTGAGGTATCGGTTCAATTTAGAGAAGGGGTTTCTTGCCCCAAAATGGTTTGGAAATTCCTGTCGTAGATAGATAAATACTACGGAACCTCTTCGTATGAGGCTAATTCGTCCTTAACCCGTGTAATGTACAGGGGTGATTCGAGTCCATTGTGCCTCAACGGGATCATTTACGCGATTTTTCTCGTCTCCGCCATTGTGTTCCGATGAATGGAGGCTGGCTTTTAGTGGCCGGTTTTTCAGGTTGCTGAATTATATTTGTTTACTGCGTCTAGCCGTCTGACTTCTATGATCGATGAGACCTGTGTACCTTTCATTTAGAAATTATTATGTGAGAACGTTCTTTCACTCTTTCTTTAAATAATTAAACAAATTATTTTTTGGTTTTTTAAATACAAGCTTTTGAGATCCTGGATATCATGTAGCAGCAAATTGCTAGCCAAAACAAGAAAAACGAGCCCAAACACGACGTATCTATCTTGTTTAGTACAGGAGTTCCTATGGCCACCTTGCGACTCCATCATCAGATCAGCTCCATGGTACCATATTATTGAATTGTCAAGCGATATACATGTCCTTGCAAAATTTCAGCTCTCGGAAACCGGGAAGTTGGTCAAATTTAACTAAGTAATAAGTACATCCATTGCAAGTTAAATAAAAACTTGTAAAATAGTCTTTTAATTTTATAAACATTTAATTTTATTATTATTTCACATGTATAATTATTTATTTTTAAACAGATGACGTCCGTCGGCAGAGGGGCCTAGGGCCCAAGCTACCTGTAGTTAAGGCTCCAGAGATAGGAACTTCCTCACAATGCGTGCCGTGCTCAGGAGAACCGCCTTCTGTATCTAGCCCTTCACCCATTTACCGAGTGAGAGCCTCTCTAGTTGTCGCTCGAGGATCTTCGCTACTAAACCATTAACGGACACCACTATCGGTACGATGATCGTTGACTCTATATCCCACATGTCAGTAATCTCGTGCGCGAGGTCTAGGTATTTCGTTAATTTATATATATAATTATAATTATAAAATAATAAAGCTTCTAAATAGTCAGTGTCAATTGGATTTCCTGCAGACATTCAGAAACGTAGTTAAACAGATTATTGAACTATACTCTATACAAAGTACTTATGTCTAATATGGACATATATTTTGGCAGAAACGTACAAGTAGTAAATCCTTTTAGTTTTAAGCAGTGTAGTATAATAAATAGATGATTACGTCACATATTTTAAGTTGGTTATAAATAGGTTAGTGCGTTTTTGTGTAGACATAGATCCCATCAATCAGGGGCAAAGAGCCGAGAATAAACGGGAAAAATGTTCGTTCATTTTTTACTATGGAAGATTGATTGTTATGGTGGATTAGTTCAAGGCATTATTACTGAATTTCTTTTATGACTCTATTTTAAGATCTCATCTATAAAAAGGGGTATTATAAATTGATCTGTCTATTATAATATTGTTACGAGCTACAGGACTCGAATTGAAATAAATTATTTATTTATTTATTACATATCCAACAGCTTACTTATAACTTAAAACAATCAACTCTGTTTAATATGAATGTTGCCAATTACAGGATACTTCACACTTTACAGTATATTTGTGCAAAACCAAGACCGCAATAAACAGTTTGCTTATGTTAAGCTCTATATGAATGTAGTATATTTAATATAATAAAATAATGTTAAATAGTGCCTGCTGAATTATCCCCTATATAGTATATGTTATATATATAGTATATAAGTTAAACGAAAATAATATATAATAAATACATAGATATTCATATTATATATATTTATAATATACGTATATATGATTCACTAATAAAAAAAAAAAATATACAGACAAATGTGTGGATATATTTTATGATACCTAATAGCCAGTCAAATTTTAATTACGACGACCATAAAGAACTCCGAACGCGGGGAGGGGCAATAAACCAGGTGCGCGGCATTTCTTTATCGGTATGTAACAATAGGTGTGCAGATGGCCCAACTTGTAGCAATATTATTTTGATGAACTTTGAATTATTTTTATACATCCAGGAGCGGGGAAAGAATACAGTTTCCTGCGGACGGGCGGCCTGTCGTAAGAGTTGACAAAACAACCCACAGCCAGGTGGTAGGGTATTTTTGCCCGGCTGAATGGCTACCACCCCTTATCTAAAGTATGCCGCCATAACAACACATTGGCATGGTGTTACAAATGTCCATAGGCGACTGTTACCGCTTTCCATCAGGTGAGACGTCTGCCTGTCTACTGAACTTATGCAATAAAAATAAACTAATCTAAGTTGAACTATTTAATATGGAAAATTTTCAAACTTGAGACAATCTTAGATTATTACTTAAACTTTATATATTACAGGGTGGCGCAATAGAACGTGCATATTTAAAATATTGATTAAAAAATAAATACAAAAGGTATAGTTAAAATAAAACTGAGGTATTATTAAGAAATAACTGAAGTTTATTTTTTAAAAATAACATCGTCTAAATGATGACCCTCTCTACGACGACACTCCTCTAATCGCAAACGGAAGTTATTGAAAACTTTCTTCAGTAATGCTGGTGTAATTGCTGCCATTTCACCACGGATATTCTCCTTGAGCTGATCGATGTTTTTCGGATTATTGCTGTAGACTTTGTTCTTGAGGTATCCCCACAAAAAAGTCAGGAGGCGTCACGTCTGGACTACGTGGGGGCCATGGGATATCACCTCTTTTCGAAATCAGTCTGCGAGGGAACATCTGTTTCACAACCGCCATGGAGTCATTTGATGTGTGACAGGTAGCTCCGTCTTGTTGAAACCAAGTTCTAGAATTCACTATTCTTGAATTTTCAAGCTCTGGAGCCAAAAAACCTTCCAACATCGCAACATAGCGTTCGGTATTAACAGTGACGTTTTGCCCCCGCGCATTTTCAAAGAAAAACGGTCCAATTATTGCTCTACCAGAGATTGCTGCCCATACTGTCACTTTAGAACTATGCAGTGGTTTCTGGTGCTTGAGTTTGGGATTCTCACTGTTCCAGTTACGACAATTTTGACGGTTTACGAACCCATTGATATGGAAGTGGGCCTCATCTGAGAAAAGGATATTGTCAAAATTGGAAAATCGATTAAGCATTTCATTAGCAAATGCGAGCCTTGCTCCGAAGTCAGACTCTTTCAATTCTTGTGTTAACTGCAGCTTGTAAGGATGCAGTTTAAGATCCAAGTTTAAAATTCGTTGCAAACTTCGTCGCGATAAGTGTAAGACAGACGATCTCTTGCGAGTAGACATTTGTGGATCTCCTCGTACAGACTGCATAACTCTCTCAATATTGTCGTCGGTCCTAGATGTTCTTGGACGACCTTTTGCTTGTGGTTTAAACGTTGAACCAGTCTCTTCAAAACGCTGTACCCATATTTTAATTAAATTAGCACTCGGAGCTTCACTAATTTGCCGTAGTCCATATTCAGAACAATATAAACGCCTAGTAACGATGTATGAACGAGAGTTCTCGTAAAATGCGCGCACGCAAAATGCGCGACGCTTCCCGTCGAAGTGACTCATAGTGACTAAAACACCATGAGCCCGCCTACGCAACGATGCAGGCTCCCCCCGCCCGCGCACTTTCTACCCCGCGAAAAAAGATGATGCAATATGCACGTTCTATTGCGCCACCCTGTATTATTAATATGATAATGTAAGGAAAAGTTATTCATTAATAAAATCTTTTATTGATTATAAAATATATTTTATTCTTAGTTACGATTCTTGAATATGTACATTTGTAGAAATACGGCTAGCGCTGTGGGTGAGAGTGAGAGAGGAGGAGCATGCCTGCCGCTGCCGTATGCGTGAGAGAAAGGGAAGCCAGACAGACTGGCGCTGTAATGCGTTACGTCACGAAGCGGTTTACCCTCCCATGAGAAGTTATCACTCCAAAAAATACTACATACCAGACGAAGTATGAAAGTAGGACAAATGCAGTAGAAATGAGCGTTTGAGAAGTATATCTGAGGTTTAGTTTAATGGTATGATAAAGAACACTGTGATAAGAGAACGTTGTGGATTTAAAGAAGATATTTTTACAGGCTACGGGACTCAAATTAAAACGCCGTTGGAATTAGTATAGAATTTATTAGAACTATACAAACACGTATAACACAGGTACAAATATAACTGGACGCAACCAGTACAAACGTGATGCACGATTCAATAACACGCGCAAAGTCCGTCACTATATAGCTTATCGAATGTACACACGTCTTGTCCCGCTTGTGCCTATCGCTAGACTGCCTCACCCCTCCGTTCGGGCATTCCTTTATAATAAGCTATACCATATGTCTCGACACAATACTCGATCGCGTAACAATAATTTCCAAGAATCACACCTGGCTAATGCCTACCATAAAGCATTCCAATACACAATAGGCTGTTTTTCTTATTACAAATTTTAAACACAAATTAAATAAAAGAAGTCCAAATGCGGGAATCTAATAAACTGCACGTGTGAATTGGTCATTGTCTGTCGTAACAATATAAATACTCAGCACCGAATTCCAAATGTTGTAGAAAATATTTCTTTTATGATTTTTGGTACTTTTGAAGTTAGTTTTGTTCTTTGTTATTTTTTACTTTCTAGCATCCACAATTAGACCACCTCAAGACTCTTTCGAGTAAAAAGAAAAATTTGAAAGTCGGTTTACAATTGACGGAGAAATCGCGCAACAAACATAAAAACACAGTCGAGTTAAGGCTATACTTCTTTTTGAAGCCGGTTGATTGAAAATCTACAATAACTCGAGTGAAACCACAGGAAAAAGCTGATTAAATATAAATATCATTAAATTCATCTCGCAGCGATACTTAACGCAAATCAAAACGAGAATCTCAATTACTTCTAATACAATGGAGCCTTAATAGTAAATAACGACTTTATAAACTAATACAGTAAAAGAAAACTAACTCAGTTATATTGGATTCTATCCATACTCCATCAAGGCTATATACTTTTGTAGACACTTTTGCAGACGCTTGTAGTAGATACACTTACCACGTTCATAGTTGTAGTTTTGTATTGTTTCCTTAACAATACTCGTTGACACTTGACATCTTGGTCTTCCGTGATCACGGCTACTGAAAACTGGTCGAAACAACAAAAATAAAATAAATAACCGCGCTTAAAACCGTTACAACGTAGTTTTATTATGTATACAAGTCGCGAAAACTTAAGAAAATATTAAGAGACTGTACTATTGTATATACGGCGATAGAATTTGAATAAAAAACCAGTTTCAAGATCGAAGTTATTTATTTACGTCTAGCTTCTAGCTAGCTTCCTAGCCCATTCTTCAGGCTTATGGCCTCAGGACCCCAGGGTCCAAGCGTTTCAACAGCAAACGACACATACATACAACTCTCACCGAGGGTTGCATATTTGCGTTGCTTGAGCGATTCTCAATTATTAAATTCATTTGCATTAAAATATTATTCTGATGATAATATACATCGTTTAACATCCCCGGGGCTTCGCTTCGAGCGCCCTCTCGAGGACGAGTGCGTCACTTTTGAGTAAAAGTGCCTCTTAGCATAAAACTGTGCGAGACACCGTGTATAATGCGAGTAGGGTAGAGATTTGTTTAATAATATTTTTATCTTCTGTTATGGTTAACGCAGCTTTATTCCCGGTTGCGTGTTACAATTTATTAAACATTTCGATCGTCCTTTTCGAATTTCATTTAAATCTTTTTTTTATTTTTTTTATTGCAAGAGTTTAGCAAACAGGCTGACGGCCCACTTGATGGAAAGTGGTTACCATCGCGTATGGATATTTGCAACACCAAAGGTGCTACAAACGCATTGCTGCTCTCTTAAGATAGACTGGAGCCTGGTCACTAATGCCGGAACACAACTCAAAGTTGTTATAGCGACATACTTTAGACCAGGGGTGGTAACCATTCAGTCGGGCAAATGCCCTACCACCTGGGTGTGGGTTGTTTTGTCGCCTCTTACGACAGGCCTCCCGGCCGCAGAAAGCTGTATTCTTTCTAGTTCCTGCACGGTGTAGTTTTTACGTGATGCTCTTACAGACAAACGAAAATTCTAAAAAAAAGTGTATTAGCCTCGCTGAGTGCCCCACACGCACTAAACGCCGCCTAATTATATCCCGGTAAATTTAGAAGTAACGGTATATACTTCATCAATGTACGCAAGCGAAACCGAGAAAACATATAGTTTTGAAATTATTACCTATATATAGTTCTAATAGTTTATTGATTGTATGCTTGTTATATATGTGGCAAGCAGTGTGAGAGAACTTTGTACGCGTTGCCATGATGTCAACTTTGTTAGTGTATTACAACGGAGCAACTCTAGCGCACGCTTCTCAAATTCAAGGGCGCGGCTTCGAACCCTGGCCAAAACACATACACCAATTAGGCAGTTTTCTAACTTAATGTGCATATTGTTGCAATTACCAGATGCTACCAGTGAAAGAAAACATCGTGATGAAACCTGCACATCGAGATTATCGATGTATCAAGCCCGCCAATCTGCGTCGGCAAACGTGGCGAGTATGCTGTCCGTTCGTTTATGTTTATGTAATGGAGGGCCGAAGTCCAGCAGTGGGACGTTTAAAAGCTTTTATTATTATTTTTTAAAGGGGTTTTAACACTCAGTGACAATGTCACCAGAGACATACATCAGATAATTCAAATAAAACAAAAATCAATTTTTTTTTAAATAATCGGTTAACACACAACATAAATCTTTTGCTTGCTGAGATAGGGTCTGTTTCCAGTTCGTAAGCTTGCATTCTGGGTACACTCCATCAGCGCGTGTAACATATCGTCTGGTACACCACAGGTTGAACAATTTGGTGACGCAGTTGTTATATTTCATGTCTTTGTACTAAAATTGATGTACCTATATTTATAAAAAAATATTCATAAACGCATAATATAATTTTAATTCAAACATGAAACAAAGTAAAGCTGCCGAAATAACAATTAACAAAGCAATTTAATGTGATGTTGCCATCAAAATTCAAATTTCAAGGGCCGGGGTTGCCAGTTACAGGACAAAACGGCCGACATTAATTCAGGAACGACTGTTTTGTATTGTCACCGCCATGTTGGTTGTGCCATTGTAAAACATGCAATTGTACTAAAGACGTATTATTATGGCATCGTGGTGTCTTGGTGAGAAATGGTTTCTTTGTAACCGACTTCCAAAAGGGAAAGTTCTCGATTCGACTGTATATATTTTTGTTGCGGGATTTCTCCGTCAATTGTGAACCGATTTTCACATTATTGAAGTGAAACTTCTATATAGGACGCGGGGTCCTAGGGTTAGGGTTAGGGTTTTTCTGTCACGAAAGAGCGTTAGGGCCGCGTGGAGGAGCGGCATAAATTTAGACTAGACGTGGTGAGAGGCGGTATAATTTTAGAGTAGACTATGGATCCGGTTTTTGGTACCGGTTCGAATTCAGTTTTTTTGTTTGATAAACTATATTTAAATAAAAAATGCATTGATTAAAATGTACTTAACCTAACCAAATTATAATTTGCAGTAAACCTGCGAAAAATCGGACTGTGTGCTGGGACTCAGAGTAGAAGTGAAGCTTCAACGGACATCGGAACAAAATTTTAATTTGAAGTTTTACGGGAAGGTTTTCAAATTAGACACGGACATTAACAATCTGCCCGTAAAACTCCCAAGTTAAAAGTTTGTTGCCATTCGTTTTTCCACTTGTCCGTTGAAGTTTCACTTGTACTATGTGTCCCAGCACACATTTCGATTTTTTTTATTCGAAAGAGTGTACTCCTGAGGTGGTCACATTGTCACCGAGTCAAAATCTGGCTGTGACCAACTCTCATTGAAGAGCGCTGAGCGCCTACACTCTTCGAAAAGCAAACTTCTATGTGCATATACAATTAATACAATTTCTACAGGCGCTTAATATATCATTTCTAAAACTATTCAAATATTTACTAAAAAAATATATTTTTTGACAAAAACATTGTTTCCTGTTACATTTAAAATTGCAACATTTGTGCCCGAATTACCGTTCACTGGTGAAAATGTAACTGTAATTATTGCATTCTGACTGTGCTAGAGGGCCCCAAGATAAAGGAAGAAGAAATATTTATTTAGGACGAGACACAGAAAGTCTTGCATGATAATATATTTAACAATTAATTGTGGTGTCCTAAAAAGGCTTTTGTTCAGCATAATGCTAGTTTCACAACCAGCACTGGTCTTCCGCAAGTACGCTAAGTGATGCAACGGCTTAGCTCCACAAAGCAAATTCAATAAACATTAGTTATTATAACCATTATTTTAATCACTCAAAAGAAAACGAACAAAATAGTAATAAGATATAGTTTCCACACAGGCGTTACATGGACTAGGGCCACCTCTGAAAGACTCGAGGACCGGGTGGCATATAGGTCAACAAATTAGTCACAGTAAACCAAGCAAATCTATTTCAACAGTAAATTAAAATATTGAATACACAACCTGTATCTAAAATGCAGAAAAAATACGACCGAATTTCAGTAGCGTTGTAAAAGTTTAATACAAAAAATGTTACTCTAGCACGAATACTAAATTTGATTTTCAGCTCGTTGTCCGTATTCCAATATGTTTAAAATGTTCGGACAAAGTAAAAAACCATACGCAGAATTAACAAGTCGTTTAATATAGTTTTGATGGACTGTATTCGGCGAATTAGTTGCGGTAGTTTATTAAGGGTTTATAGGAAGAGTTTGTTGTCTTTAAGATGCGATTGTCCAAAGAAAGAAAAAAATATTATCGTGTTTTTTTTATTTTTATTGCATGAGTTTAGCAGACAGGTATACGGCCCATTTGAAGGAAAGCGGTTACCATCGCCTATTGACATTTGCAACAACAAACGTGCTAAAAATGCGCTGCTGCTCTCTTAAAGGAGACTGGAACCTGGTCACTAATGACGGATCAAGACACAAATCAAGGTTGTTATGGCGGCATTCTCTAGACCAGGGGTGATCGCCATCCAGTCGAGACTTACGACAGGCCACCCGACCGCAGAATATTGTATCCTTCCTCCGTCCCTGCACGGATATTTTTTTTATTGTTGAAACATAGCAGACAGGCTGACGGCCCAACTGTGATGGTAAGTGGTTACAGTCGCCTTTAGCAATACTTACATATAGTAAAATAGGCCTAGAAAAATCAAATCACACACAGAATTTAATAAAGATCTACAGTGAAACATGGATTACTATTTTTGTTACCCTTTGTTATATAGTCAAAAATATCAAGTCAAATTGAATCTTAAAATCAAGGTGTTAAGGTTGCTTTGTTCGTATAAACATCATCAGGGTGTCTACACACATTTTCGGGTCATTGCAAAAGCTATAACTTGCAAGGTAAAATAAAACCACAGTCTCTTTATTAAAGTGGTTAAACATGGTAGTGATGTGAAGTCATGTTTTTTTGTTTCTTAATTTGTGAAGTTCTTTCTTAGTTTAAAAGTGGCCGAAACGTCGGAATACTAAAAATCAAATAAATCCTGACCATAAAACCGTTAAAACGAAGTATTATTATATTTATTTTCTTTAAAACATAACCTGAGATAAACATAATTCTATTACGAGTTGAAAATTCTACAAAATATTGTTACGAGTTGCAGGATTCGAACGCCATTGCCGATGAAAATGCCGTTGGAATTACTTAGAATTTATTAGAACTATACAAACCTGTGTTATACACAGGTACAAATATAACTGGACACAACCAGTACAGAAGTAATGCACGATTCAATAACACGCGCAAAGTCTGTCACTCTATAGCTTATCAAATGTACACATGTCTTGCCTCGCTTGCGATCACCGCTTGACTGCCTGATCTCTCAGTTGGGACCTTCCTTTATACTGTACCGATGCAATCAATATATCTGCCCGGTCGCATGGAGAATTTCTTAGAACCAGCTTGTATTTTAAAATCGAGACACCTGGCAGTGATCACAATACAACAATAGGCCCTAAGAGATTACAATTCGCAATGGGCTATTTTTCCAATGACAAATTTTAAACACTAAGTAAACAAAAAAAGACGATCATAACAGCGCTTCAATGGTATTAGCTCAAACACCGACGGCGGGTAATAAATGTGCTTTGCTTACAAATGTGCAGGTGGCCCAATTGTAACAATATTAATTTACGCTTGTTAAAGATAATTTAAGAAATATACTCTCACCACAATTGTCAACTGTGATGAAAATAATCGAAAAGGGTAGGACAAAAAACTAATTTCAACACGGCTTCCTTACGAAGCAGCTGACATTCCCATAATATAACTTGTGATGAAAGTTACCCTTAACACCTCCTTCCCCTTACCATCCCCATGGCACTAAAACGCGATACTTATGTGGAATTAACCCATAAACCCACCATACTAACATGAACCATAAAGTTATGTTTTATGTTCAGTGATAAATACAAAATGGCCTCTCATAATACAATGGAAACAAAGTTGTTTTTGCTATGAATTAAGAAAAGTACATTTGATTTTGAACTTTATTTGCATATGGTAAGGATGTATAAGAATTTATTGGAAGGTAAAATTTCAAAGGAGCATTGTTTATGGGTTTTAATATATTTTTTTTATTATTTGGGCATTTTCATATAAAAATGGGCTTTCGATGTATGTTTAGTGTTTTTAATCGTATTTAAATTTTTTCATTAGAGATGCCACGATTAATGTTTTTTTATTTTTATTGCAGGAGTTCAGCAGACAGGCAGACGGCCCACTTGATAGAAAGCGGTTACCATCGCCTATGGACATTTGCAACACCAAAGGTGCTACAAATGCACTGCTGCTCTCTTAAAGGAGACTGGAACCTGGTCACTAATGCCGGAACACTACTCAAGGTTGTTATGGCGACATACTTTAGTCCAGAGGTGGTAGCCATCCAGTCGGGCAAATGCCCTACCACCTGGCTGTGGGATGTTTTGTCGCCTCTTACGACAGGCCGCCCCAACGCAGGAATTGTATTCTTTCTCCGTTCCTGCACAGATAAAGTCGGTTTAATAAAATAAATAAGTAAAAAATACTGAATATTCAGCTACGCTCTTTGCCGATATGTGCAATTCGCGCGTAGCAGGTTAGTATACGGCATTTTAATTCAAGTGTCGCGACTCGTAACAGAGTCGCGAGACTTGAATTAAAATGCCGTTAGAATTATTATACAGTTTATTAGCACTATACACACTCGTTTAACACAGGTACTGATATAACCAAACACAACAAGTCCAAACGTAAGGCGAACGGTCGTAATTCCATAAAACGCGCAAAGTCCGTCACTTATTAGATTCTCGATTGTAGTACACACGTCTTGCTTCGCTTAGGGTTATCGTTCAACTGACTCCCCCATCCATCAGGTCATCGATTTATACTGCGCAACTGCAATGTCCCTGTACCTTAATCCGGCACACCTGGCTAATTATTGTCATAAAAGATTACAATATAACAATGGGCTGTTTTCTAATCCCAAATTTTACACACAAAGTAAACGAAAGACGAGGACCATAAAATAATCTAAATGTTATTAGTTCAAATGCCGAAAGGTAATAAAATGTGTTTTTACAGTTATGCAGGTGTGAATTTGTTTTTATCGGCGTCTAGTTCGTAACACTATTGAAGCAATAATTTAGTGAAGACGTTCTTGCGAACATAATACACACATAATTAAAATTGTTTTAACGGTTTTAAGGGCGATTTTAAAATACTTTTTGATTCTGACATTTTAAAGCCGGGTCGAGCTGTAATCAAGGTGATGGTTTTTCACGCGGTTCTGTCTGCTTTTTTTTTAGGTGAGACGTCTTTCTGTTTGTTTACTCCGCTATACAAAAAAAGGTTGGTGTAATCTGTATGTAAAAGGAGAAACTTGATATAATAAAATAAAAGTTTCGCGAAATCAAAGCAAACTCAACTCTTTGATATTCTAAGTTACGAACTTTGAGTTGAAATTTTCTGTACAAACTTAGATTAGTTTTTATGGGGGAGAGCAAAGAGCTTTTGGTCCACAGCCGTAATTATGGCTGCAAAGGCATCACTTTAATTCCTTTTACAGTTCCTATAGGCCTTAATCTATATGTAACACTTGTATTGCTACAAGTTGGGCCACCTGCATACCTATTGTTACATACCGACAAAGAAATCCCGCGCACCTGGCTTTTTACCCTCCGCATTTGAAGTTCTTTTTGTTTACTTCGTGTTTAAAATTTGCAATTAGATAATAGTCTATTGTTCTTGTTTATGGCCGTTCGCAGGCATAATTGTACAAGTGGGCAGAATTATGTTTCTCTGGGAATTGTGCCGACAGAGGCGCAGGTGTGATTCATGGAAATCATTGTTTACACGGTCGTAAGCTGAGTATAAAGGGGTGCCCGAACGGAGAGGTGAGGCAGTTAGGCGACTACTATCGTTTAAGACGTGTGTAGTTTCGATTAGTGACCTAGTGACGGAATTTGCGCGTGTTGAATTGCATTGAATCGTGCAGTGTGAACTGGTTGCATCCAGTTTTATTTTTTACCCGCTTTATACGTGTTTGTACAGTTCTAATAAACTCTATAGTAATTCCAACGGCATTTATTTAATTCGAGTACTGTAGCTCGCAACAATACTGTAAAATTCTTAACGTGCCGTGCAAGGCACATCGCTTGCGCTGGCTTGGCCACCTATATAGAATGGGGGAAGACCGCGCGGTGAAAAGAGCCTATCTGGGCAGACCAATGGGATGGCGACCAGGTGGTCGGCCCAGATTCGCTAGAGTGACGTAGTGGACTAATCTGCGGCAGCTTCATGCCTATGACTGGCAGGAGAAAACGCTAAACGGGAAGGAGTGCAGTATTCTCATTTCGGAGGCCAGGACTTATTTTGGGTCGTTGATCCGTGTCTGAACATTGAAGCTAAAACAAACAACTGGAATAGACTATAAACGTTGGAGGCCATGATGCATTTTTTTTTGTCTGTTTGTTCGGGATTCACATAAAAAGTACTGGGCCGATTTCGATGCGGTTTTCGCTAACTGATAGCTAATTCTTAGACTTAAACTCTGCGCTACTTTTTATCATGGGAATCCTACGGGAATTTTTCTGGGAATTACTTAAAATGGCCAAATTAAGTCATTTTCTTACTGCTCGGCAAATTTTGGCTTGATGAAATATATGTTATTTTTTATCCCGGGATTTCTTCCGGGAGCGGTTTGAAGGTGTTCGGATGTATAAGTATCAGCTCATTCCGAAACAATTTCCAGTAAAAAGATAATTTAGTTTAATTTTTCAAATGCTGCAACACCTTATGTCCCGGGAATCTCGATGGAATTTCAAGTCAAGGTTGGACAAACTTGCGGGCGTATCCTAGTTGTGTTATAGTATAATTGGGATGGCTTAGTCATATAGCAGATCTAAATACTCGATTCACTTGAGCAAAGAGCTTAGGAAACTGATAGGCGAGGACAGGCTATTCGATATTAGGGTTCGGAGCCTAGGTCATCGACGAACAGTAACTAGTTTGTCGCTATTCTAAAGAATATATTTCGGCGAGTGTGCCACGGAATTGCACGAGTTAATTCCTCCCTAACCTTGTACCACCAACACGGGATAACGAGAAAGCTCAAAAGGACAAAACCATTTGAAGTAGGTAGTGCTATGAACAAAACAAAGGTGTAGTGTAATGTGCGAGCTATTAATAAATAACACATGAACAACAACAAGTGTCTTCGTCTTAAGAGAGACAAAGAAAAGTGCTAATGGTCACTTTCTTAGTTTCTTAGATTATACTTAAATTACTTATGGAGTCTTATTAGATGGTAATATTAATGAGGTATGTCTTCTTAAATACAAAATCTTAACAACAAAATGCTGTGGAAAACCATCCATCAGATTAATTCCCAGAGCATCCACTAGGGTCAACAGGATAGGATTTTTTTATCCTGATAAGCGACTTTGTTCCCGTGGGGAAGACGTATTTAGGCAAAAATATGGTGCTGCCGTCACGATTCTTTTTAATGATTAAATGATAGAATAAACAGCCCATAACTCTCCCACTGCTGGGCTCGGGTATCCCATTATGGGGAACGGAGAGTTTACCCGCCACGCTTGTCCAAGGCGGCTTGGCAAATTTGACACATCGGTTATCTCGATATGCAGGTTGCATCAAGATGTTTTCCTTCACCGTTGTTAGCACGTGGTAATTGTAACAATATGCACATTAGGTCAGAAAACAGCCTATATGGTGCATGCGTCCCGGCCAGGATCGAACCCGCGCCCTTTGAGTTTGGGACGCGTGCGCTAGAGTTGCGCCGTTGCTATTCACTGACAAACATGACATCATGGCAACGCGTACGAAGTTCTTTCACACAGCTTGTCACATATATAACAAGCATAAAAACAATTACTCACTTATAAAACACAAGCTGAAATATCTAAAGTAAAAAAGTAGTTTTTGTTTTTAAACTAACATAAACCTAAAAACAATTTAGGTAATGAGTTGAAATAACAAATCTGTCTGAGGTTGGTTTGAAATTAAATTCATAAAAGGTTGATTTCAGCGAGGCTATTAAAACTTGCGCCTAAGTTAAAGTTACCTGCCGAAATGTCGTTAAGTTATCCAAGAAAGATTTCTTCAACAGAAATACGACGAGAGTTTAATTATTATCAAGTTATATTTTAACATTGAATCAGAAATGGAACACTTACAAGCCAATAGATGGCGCTGTGCAATAATTGAGGTCGCAAACGTTTCCCGAAACGTACAAATAATGTATACAAATTTTCATCAACAACAGAGACAGACGGGCGTAACCTGTGAGGAACAACAATAGCCTCGCTGGAACATCTTCCTTTGAAACAGAGGAGCATTCCAGCTCGCTCCTACATGGGGCACCCCCTTCAATACAAAATCCTGCGGCCAGGCGGTCTGTCGTAAGAGGCGACAAAACAACCTATAGCCAGATAGTAGGGCATTTGCCCTTCTGGACGGCTACCACCCCTGGTCTAGAGTCTAGAGCATACCGCCGTTTACCGTCATAACAACCTTGAGTTGTGTTCCAGTCTCCCTTACGAGTCCGGCAGCACATTGGTAGCACCTTTAGTGTTGCAAATGTTTATACTCGACGGTAACCACTTACCATCATAGTTGGACCGTCAGTCTCGCAGCTGTACTCCAGTAATAAATATGTTGAAAAATCCAGGTTGTGATAGGTTTAAATGTGAACACATGAATGTAAATAAGCGCCGATCTAAAAACAGTGGCGCCACATCAATGGCTGAAAACCAGGATACAGGCACGGAGAAAGAAAGCATTTCCCTGCTAGGGTAGTAGGGTATTTATTTGCCCGCCAATTCCGAGTCGCTCAACGGGCTATGGAGGAAGCTATGTTGGGTGTTTCTATTTATTAGTCTAGTTCTTCTCTATCGCTCTATCTAATTTCATAAGTAATATGTAAAACATTGTAATTTTTTTTATAAATAATGTGTATTTAATCTTTTATTATTTAGTATTGTTTATGGTTTTTTTTTCTCTCTATTTCAATCTCAATTTTTGTATATTCACTTCATAACTGTTTTTTTTTTCATTTGCCCGGGTCCGTGTATGTCACAGACGGTCCTAGCGGAAGATCAGCGCTGGTTATCTTAACCGGCAACTTTGCTGAGCTATGACCAATTTAGGACTACATTTACTTAATTGTTTTAATTTAAATAGTTTAAGTGGTGTTTATTGTAGTTCTAAATAAATCTTTTTCTTTCTTTCTTTTTCTCTTTTGGATAGAGTTAGAAATGAGGCTATCCGTAAGAGAACCGACATAGCTCGCAAAATTAGCAAGAAGTGGCAGTAGGCCGGTCACGTCTGCCGCACAACCACAGAGGCGTTCCATACTTCAACTAAAAATAGACAAGACAAACCGCGAGAATATACAAGTACAGTACTAAAACTCTTATAACAAACCGTAATACAGGTTAAATCATTTCCCATTAAGAAAACAATACACAAAAAAATAACACGAGCGTTTTATTACGGAGAAATCCGCCATATTAAAAGACATCATTCTAAACTGCTTGTAATAAACAACTCGTGGTGCCATCTATGCGAAGACGTGACTGATTACATATATACGTCTCGCTCGCACTCGGTCAATACGCATATAGCAGTCTCCGTCTAAAGAACTGAATTTAATTCGGGCTAAAAGCAACGATTTACAAGCATTCAGGGAGCGTGCCAAAACTGTGTTCCGTTGCTTGATTTTAGGGTTCAGTGGGTTATGTTGTAATTTTATAGATTTATGGTAAACAGGTGGAATATTTTTCATATAAATTCTGTATCTATTAAGCGAATTCTTTAGGAAAGGTTTTGCTTGATTGGTCGAGTGTGTTTGATGTTTTCGCGATCAATAGCTTGATTTTTATTCCAAGTCTACAAGAGTGTATTTAAAGGTTTGTATCCGTGCAGGGACGGAGAGAAAATATAATTTCCTGCGGCCGGGCGGCCTTTTGTAACAGGCGACGAAACAACCCACATCCAAGTGGTCTAGAATATGCTGGCATAACAACTTTGAGTTGTATTCCGGCATCAGTGGCTAGATTCCAGTCTCCCTTGTAAGAGCAGCAGCGCATTTGTAGCTCCTTTTGTGCTTACCAGGTTTGCTTATCAGGTGGCCTGTCTGCCTGTCTGCTGAACTCTGCAATATAAAAATACATAAACACCAGCTATTGCCACGTGCAAATCACAGTATTAGCCTCATTGGGCTACGCGTTAATATGCCAGTCAGTCAATTAGTCAGGTTAAATAATCATAATATAGACATATTTTCTACTAGCTGCGCCCCGCGGACTCTCCCGCGTGGTGATTGAAAATGATCATAATTCCAAAATAAAAGAATTCTTCTAAAATAAAATTAGCCTAAGTTACTCCTTATTACATCAGCTACCTGCCAATAAAAGTCTCGTCAAAATCGGTCCCGCCATTTCAGAGATTATCCGGAACAAACAGACAGACAGACAAAAAATTTAAAAAATGTTATTTTGGTGTAGGTACCGTATATATTATATATTCATATGCATGTAGTAGAAAGCGGTTATTTCAATATTACAAACACACTCCAATTTTATTTATATGTATAGATAAAAAATATTTTCTTTACTCCTTTTAGTGTTTTTCGCTATTTTGTGTAGTTCTGGAATTTAGCCCTGAAGGTCGATTAAAATGACATTAGATTCTTTGCATTTGTTTGGCCGGAAGTCTCGTAAAAAACTGTTCTCTTGTAAAAATCTGCAATGTTTTATATTCCGGGAATCACGCGGGAATTATCATGAGAACGGCTTAAAGTGACCAGAGTGAAAAAAAAGTATTTTTTCAATACGATCTTGTCACGAGTTCCAGGACTCGAATTAAAATACTGTTAGAATTCATTATAACTATATAAACACGTATAACACAGGTACAAATGTAATAACACGCGCAAAGTCCGTCACCATTTAGATTATCGAATGTAGTACACACGTCTTGTCTCGCTTGTGCTTGTTTATCGCTCGAGTGCCTCACCCCTCTCTTGGGGCATTGCTTTATACTGTACAAATACAATATCTCTGCTCGCCCGCGTAGACTGAATTTCCAAGAATCACACCTGGCTAATGACTACCATAATTTAATATGTATTAATACTATGGGACATGTTTTCCTGAAAAAAAATTATAAAAAAATAAAAAAATAAAAAAAAATTACAATACTCAATTGACTGTTTTTATCATTCACATGTTTTTAACACAAAAAAAGAAGATGGTCATAAAAGCGTTTCAATATTATTAGCTCAAGCACCGACGGGTAATAAATGTGCCTTGTTTACATATACGCAGGTGGCCCAAATTGTAACAATATTTTTACTGATTGATAGCAACGTGAACAAAGTCGCGGAGAAATGCTAGTTCAAAGATACAATCGTGGCCTTTGATATCAGGTCATGGTCCCACGTAGATGAATCCCCAAAATTACGTAAAACCCCGATATTATCAGATATCAATGTACAGAACCTAACATTAAAAAGTAATCATTGTTTTGTTTTCGTTTAAAATCATTTTCACATGGTATCACTTGGTGTTATATTTTATGACGTCATGAATCCGCCATTATAATCTCATCTGCGAAATTAGTCGTTGGTTTTGTAAGAGAATCACATTGTTACATACATTGCCGGGTATATGGAAAATGTTTTTGACATTGCTCGTGTAAGTAGTAATGGATTGTTCGACGATGATTTTGTACTTTCTCCACTGTTGTTTGGTACGGAGGGTTTGTATGTCAAAGTGTGTTTGTGACTTTGTTTTGTGCTTGTATTGCTTACTACTTCCATCATATTTTTTTGGGGAACCCAAAAAATAAAGTAGTGCTACATACCGACAAGCAAATGCGCACACCTTGCTGTCGTAAAACGCAGTTTATTACCTTTCCTGCATTTGGAATTCTTTTGTTTACTTCGTGTTTAAGATTTGCAATCAAGAAAAACATCCTATTGTTATCGTACTTGTTTTATGTCCGTCATTAGTGTAGAACTAATCCTTGTTGTTATTGCATAGCGTCGAAGCTTGCCAGATGTGCGCATTAATTCAGTGAACGCGTCCCTTTGTCGATATTAGACAGTATAGTATAAAACAATGCGCGAACGGAGGGGTGGGGCAGTCAAGCGACGATTACGATACTAGCAAGACGTGTTTAGTACTTTCGATTAGCGATATTGTGACGGACTTTGCGCGTGTTATTGGATCGTGCTGTTAATACAGTTTCTAGTTATACTTGTTCATGTTTTATACGTGTTTATACAGTTCTGATAAAAAAAAGTAAAAACATATTTATTTCTGTTGCGGCGGCGCTGGATTTGATGGTAAGCGGACTGGTTCAAAGCAAGAAAATAGGTGATTGGGACAATTTTGAATGGAAATCGGAGAATAAGCACGCACTCACCTGATTAATGGGCGTGAAATAAAGCTGCTGCTCTTCTCCACTATGCGCTCCACTGGTCACTATTACTTGATATAGCGTTTATTTTTATAATGTACTAGCGGCCCCGGCAGACGTTGTCCTGCTCTGAAAAAATAAAATCTAGGACCCGATCCTAGCGCCACCTACCGGTTCCAATTATGGATTTTAATCATCCGGGGACCCACTCAAACACTGAGAAACAAAATCACCAAAATCGCTCCCGGTTGTTAGGAGGATTCTAGAACCCGATCTCAGCGCCACCTACCGGTTCCAACGGTATAAAAAGTATCCTATCTTTCAAGTTGGATCAAACTGCACACCGTGTGCAAATTTGATTAAAATCGGTTAAGTAGTTTAGGAGTCCATCGCGGACAAACAACGTGATACGTAATTTATATAAATTAACGTACATACATACATAACTTCACGCCAGGTCCCTTGCAGGGTAGGCACGAACAACAGAGCGCCATACACACCTCACTTGCTTCTTTGACATTCATAGCTCTTGTCATGCACGCTCGTCTGCTCCTGACATCACCTTCTGCTAATATATATTAAGATTTAATTATTAATAAATGCGGCGAAGTAATGGGGTTTATATAATTTAGAATGTTTATATTTATTTATTAAAGATATTTACATTATATTTGTTGTTTAAGCGGTGCGGGCGCGGAACAATATTTATAAGTTGTATATATTTATAGCGTTACGTTATTTTATGGTATTTTATATATTTACAATAGCGGAGCGATTTATTTTATGATATGACAATGAATGATTGAAGTGACGTGCGAAAGGGGAACGCGCCGTCACATTTCAAGGAAGAATTTAAATATGTCGAAGAAAAGTATGAATAGGTCGAAAGGAGGTTTTCATGGCGGTACCAATTTCATTTACATTCATGTAAATATTTTAAAATAATTTTATATATTTCTAACATTATTTTTCTAATTTTTCCAGGTAAGCAATCGGGCTGGTGACATGTTTCATAATGGTGATAATCCTCACCAACACTGCAAGCGCGTAAGTGTCGTCATCGCCTATCAGTTATAAATTTTACTAAAGTGTTGTTACGAGTTTAGCGGGACTCGAATTAAAATGCCATTAGAATCAAACACTGTAACATTTTACCCGTAGAAATCCAGTTAAGAAAATGCTGATTAAAGAGCTATTTTTTAACAAAGAACTACAAACGCTAATAAAACACTCTGTATATACACGTGTGTGTCGGAATTGGTAATGACATCTCGTTTACGAAGCCAAAACTAGATGGCGCTTTTGAGCATCCGTCACGTTGTTTAATTTCGCTGCAGTGGGAGTTTTTGGGACTTTTGTACATGGTCCTTCGAGCCGGCCATCGTCGAAAACCGGTTCGTCACGAATCGGGCAAACAACACTTACGGCAAGCGTAAAAACATAGTGGAATTTAGAAACTCCTTTCGAAAGTCGGTTAAAAATTTAAAACAAAAAATGTCTAAACATCAACATTGTAAATTATATATGCGATACTTTTGTTGCCGGTTGTAAACTCATACATTACTCGAGCTACATTGTACAGGACGCATAAAAGTTTCGACGTGCCACATTTTACGACTAACCTCACACTTTCAGTTTGATTGTATCTTTAAAATGTAAGTTCACGGTGTTGCCATGCATTAATTACCTATAGTAGATAAGAAGAGCAACAGGCTTATGCATATTAATATTACAGACCGACAAAGTGGATGCACACCTGGTTCATTACCTTTCCCGCATTTGGACTACTTTCGTTTATTTTGTGTTAAAAAAAAAATAATTAAGAAAAACATTCTATTTTTATTGTACTTGTTTTATGGCAGTCATTAGACAGGTGTGTCAAACTAATTCTTGGAAGTAATTGTTTTGCGTCGAGGCATATTGTATTTGTACAGGATAAAAGGAATGCCCGAACAGAGGGGTGGGTGAGTCAAGCGACGATTACAATACGAACAAGACGTGTGTAGTACATTCGATAAGCGATATAATGACGGGCTTTGCGCGCCCAGTAGTTTTTACGTGAATCCCGAACAGACAAAACGACAAGTAAACAAGAAATCAAAAAAATACACTGTATTGAAAACTATTCATGCAATTAAAAAGTATAATTTTTTTATATTTTTCACTTCAGGCTTCAACAATATTTTCCTCATTAAAATGAAACTTATAATTGTCGCGCTTTCAGGAAAACTTCTAAACGATATACGTTGGAAAGTTAAAAATGTCACTTTATACCGGTTAAAACTGGTTGAAAATAGTTTCAAACTTATATACGGTTGTTCGTTAACTCGCGGTTAGAGTTAGCTTTTGAGTCTTTTTAACTTTGCGAAGGTTCTTTTAAAAGTCAGTTAGCTAAGTGCCTGGTAGCCTACATATAGCATAAAGATCTGTGGAGGTTATAAGGTTACCTATGATGGTTACGCGAATTGGTAATTGTTACTTAGCGGTTTCCGAAACAGTTTTCACTAAAACGATAGCTTACTTTCTTCTTTCAAATCCAGCGTGGACAAGTCGCGGGCATATCATAGTATGTATCGTAGTATGATATGGACAAAACAACCCACAGCTAAGTGGGCTTTGTCCGACTGGATGGCTAACACCCCTGGTCTTAGAGTATGCCGGCATAACAACCTTGAATTGTGTTCCGGGATTAGTGACCAGGTTCCAGTCTCCCTTAAGAGAGCAGCAGCGCATTTGTAGCACCTTTGGTTTGCAAATATCCAAAGGCGATAGTAACCGCTTTCCATCAAACGGGTTGTCTGCCTGTCTGCTGAACTCCTGCAATATAAAAGAAAAGAAAAAAACCATATTCTTCTATCTCTCGGGAATAGTACTTTTTTCTGGATGAAAGGTACCCTTTCCCCTCTTCTGTTTCGTTGTTTTGGTGGAAAAACGTTACAAATAAACAAACTGACGTTCATATTTATAATGTTAGTTAGCGAGTTTTATTATTATATATGCAAATGTGTTAATAATGACTTGTGCAAATGGTTTAAACGTTTAACCAAACAGTGAATATGTGAGTAAACTGTTTATGAAGACGGCGGCAGCCCTTCAGGCTCAAACGGGTCGGGATCTCTTTGAACTCTGTTTGCATACGCCTGGAAGCCATGCTACATCTGTAATGGAACGCAAATATTACTATTTCTCTTATATTTATTTGCATATGGTTACCCTTAACCCATCTTCGTTTTCGTGTTATTCCCGGTTGTGTCATGATTAATATTTTTGAAATGTTCCGTAATCAAAGAGCGGAACATTACACATTTCGTCGGCGTCAGTGCAACTTGTGTCAAAATTTTTTGGGGACATTGTCTTTTTACAGAAAATTATGATATATATCTACATATATGTATGTAACTTTGACGACAAAAAATAATGTCACTAAAACATCTAGTTACAAGGAACTTCAGTGGTGTCGGCGATTTGTAACCTTTTCGGAACCCTTCATAGTTTGTTGAAGGCACTTAACGATATGAGATGATTTGTAACCAAATAATGGAAACGTGACTGGTTTGTAACCTTTACAGAACACTTAATAGTTCGTCGAAAGCCAAGCTCTCAATATTAGCTATTCTGTATCTAAATAAAGGAAATATGATACGTTTGTAGCCTTTACGGAATCCTTCACAGTTCTTGGAATGCCAAGCACCATAATATATGAGATGTTCCGTAACCAATTGAAGGAAACATGATACGGTTGTAACCTTTACGGAATCCTTCACAGTTCTTGGAATGCCAAGCACCATAATATATGAGATGTTCCGTAACCAATTGAAGGAAACATGATACGGTTGTAACCTTTACGGAATCCTTCACAGTTCTTGGAATGCCAAGCACCATAATATATGAGATGTTCCGTAACCAATTGAAGGAAACATGATACGTTTGAAAACTTTACGGAATCTTTAATACTGGACTGGATTGCTAGGCATTTGGCTTAATTTATGTCCGTAAGGGCACGATGGCTCATAATCGATCCCATATAACATACTTTCTACCTTTTTGTATATTGACTTCCGGATATAGCGACGGAATTATTATGGTCCCTTCGTCGTCGTTATAACCGAAATCCGATCTACTCCAATTAATCCAAAAAAGAAGCTTTAACGAAATACGACCTTAATCTTTATAAGGCGATTTCTTCTTTACTCAGAAAAACCTTTTCACCAGCTTCGATACTTAATAAGCACCCATAAAAATATACGACGATGCTGTTAACCACACTCTTATTTCGTAAGTGATAGGGTGCAAATTTGTATGAACGGGTTGTACAGATTAATTTCTTTTATGGGGAGGGTAGCAATAATTCTTCAATTAACCAAACCTTCGCAAGCTGGAGCTGGGTTTGCGTGGTATAAGGGAAAAGTTGTAGCGGAGTAAATTCAATGCCATTTATTGCTGCATAATACTGTTACGAGTTGCAAGACTCGAATTTAAATGCTGTTGGAATTATTATAAAATTTATTAGAACTATACAAACACGTATATCACAGGTTCAAATATAATAATACGCGCAAAGTCCGGCACTAAATAGATTACCGAATGTAGTACACACATCTTGCCTCGCTTGTGCCTATTGCTCGACTACCTGACCCCTTCGTTGAAGCATTGCTTTATACTGTACAAATACACTATGTCTGGTCGACCTCGTGGACTGAATTCTAAGAATCACGCCTGCCTAATGACTGCCATAAAGATTACAATACACAATGGGCTGTTTTTCCAATCACAAATTTTAAACACAAAGTAAACAAAAGAAGACGATCATAAAAGAGTTTCAAACTCGTTTGTTATACAATTTATAATAAAAAAATATTTTAATATTTATACACTTGGAAATTTTCCTGTTAATATTTGTAATGTATGTGGAAATGCAAATCTATGAGTACGCTTTAAGTTTCCACGAGAAAATAGATATAAATATCTTCTTTCTTCCCTGCCTTTGAAAATCGGTCACGAAATTCTGGAGTAGTTTTCCTTAAAATTCCTCTTAAAACCTCCAAAACAGTTCCGCTGTTCTCTCAAAACTTAACCCACCACCGCCACACCTTAATACGTCAGCGGCAACTCGCAAATCAGTCCTTTAGTGACGATTTATGTGTTAACCCTCCCCCTGCCACGAGACCGGCACGGGCGCGGCGTAAACAACCCGCGAATGCTACACAACGGCATAATGTATCCGTTCGTGTAGAATTGTATATTAACACGGGTTAAATTGAGTCACGTGACCTTCTTTGTCAACCTGTTCTTGACGTTAGACTGATATTGAGGTCTTTCACGCAGGTTAAGCATTAAGGTTAGCACATACGCGTGCTAAAATCGATGAGTCCGGGTTTGAATCCTGACCGTAAAGCATGCACCACTAAAGCAGGTTTTTGACCCAATGTGCTGTATCTTGCAATTACCACGTGCTAATGGTAAACAAAACTATCGAGATAACTGATGTGTCAAAGCCGTCAATCCGCTTTAGATAATATACCGGAGTATACGCATATAAATAGGGGCAGTCAACGTCTCACTGCTGGGCTCTACCAGCGATTACTCGCCGAGTACTCGGCGAGTGGTTTACTCGGTAAGTAAACCACTCGGTGACAATCTGCTATTCTGGGTGATTCTTTATCCGTGTAGGAAAGGAGTAAGAATACTATTTCCTGCAGCCGGGCGGCCTGTCGTAAGAGGCGACAAAACAACCCACAGCCAGGTGGTAGGGTATTTGCCCGTCTGGATGGCTACCATCCCTTGTTTAGAGTATGCTGCCATAACATCCTTGAATAGTGTTCCGGCATTAGTGGCCAGGTTTCAGTCACCCTTAAGAGAGCGGCAGTACATTGGTAGCACCTTTGATGTTGCAAATGTCCATAGGCGATGGTAACCGCTTTCCATCAAGTGGTCCGTCTGCCTGTCTGCTGAACTCATGCTTTTAAAAAAACACATAGACCTAGCATCAATAGCTGACAGACTAGTCGGCAATTCATGGACCATGCGAGATTCTCTAGCCGACAACGCGGCGTCGTCGGGTGGCTCTAATGAGGTTATGACCTTTGGGCGCAATTATTTTTGCAAGTAAAATCAAGAATAGATCTAAAGAAATTCCTCTATTTTAAATAAAACATTTTCACAAAGCAAGAAGAACGTTAATTAAGCGGCTTAAGAAATTAAGTAAGCAACCGAAAATTTCATTCGACTTTCAATTTCGACTAATTAGAAAAAATGTACTCGGACGGACAGAGGGGCCCGGCCCTTGTTAAGTATAGAAGGCGCCGAACGCCTTAAGGTTCAGTACTTTGTAACCTACTTCCAAAATGAGGTGGTTTTTAATTCCCATGTATGTTTTTTTTTAGGTTTGTTAGGTGATTTGAGATGAGATGAAGAAAGAGCTAGAAACTGATCGGCAATAACCGACGAGAGGCTTCAGAGCCTAAGTCATCAACGTAAAGTCTCTACTTTATCGGTATTCTATAGGATACACTACGGGGATTGTGCCACGGAATTACATGAATTGGTTCCTCCCTCATCATTCTACCACCGGACAAGCAGACGTACGCACTAACGCCACCGATATATGGTGGAAACGCTATGCTTCCACTTTTATCATACGAACCACTGAAGAGTGAACCCTTAACCGTCGTCTGTTTTTCCTGAAGAATACAATCTAGGTGTCTTTAAGTTTTGCATGAACAGTTATTTTCTAGGTAAGCGTGCTTCACCTTCGGCTGCATTTCCACCTGACATCAGGCACAATGTCCATCAAACGCGAATCTATTCATTATATAGCGCAAAAAAGAATTCACCTTATTCTGATTCCTGGTTCCGCGTGCCCTGGTAGGCGCGGGCCCACTCACTAGGTTTCTTCCAATGCTGGGGGATTAAAAACTCGGCGTCTGCCTGGTCATTTCCGGGTGTAACGGGCGCCATGGGAATAGAGATGAGCGCTCGCGGAACACTCGCGCTCTCATCTCGACGGCATGAGCAGGTGAATGAGAACCCCTATACCCCAAAGGGTCGAAATCCGCCCTCCGGCGCCGGCACGACCTCCTTTGGCGAGGCGGAGCAAGGAGGTCCGCTCACGCTCCCGCTCCCCTCCTCCTTCGCAAACATGACGTGCTCGCAGAAGGAGGAGATGGTGTCCCATCCAGGCTGGCTCCCGACCAGGGTACGAACCCCGGCCGGGAATTAAAATGAACCTAACCTAACCAAATCATAATTAGCAGTAAACCTGCGAAAAATCGAAATGTGTGCTGGGACACATATTAGAAGTGAAACTTCAACGGACAAGCGGAAAAACGAATGACAAAGGACAAGTGGCAAAACGAATCGCAACAAAGTTTTAATTTGAAGTTCTACGGGCAGATTCTCAAATTGGACAAGTACATTAACAATCTACCTGCCAGATTTCAAGATAAAATTTTGTTGCGATTCGTTTCGCCACTTGTCCGTTGAAGTTTCACTTTTACTATGTGTCCCAGCACACATTTTGATTATTATTTTTAATTAATAAAGCAGAACCCTAATATTTCCAGAGAAAATGGCTTTATCTTCACAATACGAGAAGAATTTAGCTAGTTAACTTAATTTTGTGATTTTTACTCAATTAACGTCTGAATACACGTCGTGAGTAGAACGCAGGTGCTTTTAGGATATAAATTAAACCTTGACGTAGCCTCTTAGTACTTAAAACATAAGCTTTTTCTAATGTTTCGTAGACATTTTGGCAAAAAGGACCCATTATCAAATTTTTAAATCTATTCATCTGTCTTATGCTTCATCTATATTAGTGTTAAAGATATACGCTGTGATCGAATACGTCTTACATAAAGCATTAAGAAATAACACTGTTAAGGCATAGCCACATTAGGGTATAGTATTGTTACGAGTTGCGGGACTCAAATTAAAATGCCCTTAGAATTATTATACAGTTTATTAGAACTATACAAACACGTACGTACAAGTTTGTATGCCTGTCAAGGCGAAACATGTAACTGAAGACTTAGCATAACATCTGCAAAATTGTCCATGTTTCAAACAAATAAATTACTTTGACTTTGACTTTGACGTATAACACAGGTATAAATATAACCGAACACAACAAACCCAAACGTAATGCAGAAGTCGTAATTCAATAAAACGGGCAAAGTCCGTCACTAATAGATTCCCGAATGTACACTCGTCTCGCCATGATCGTGGTTTTCGCTCGACTGACCCCTCTCCCCATCAGACCGTCGTTTTATACCTCACATATACAAATGTGCCCGTATCGTACTCAACGTAATCCACAACACCTGGCTAATGATACGGCCGCAAGCAGCCATAAACGAGTACAATTAAACAATGAGCTGTTCTTTAGAAATGTATGCCAAACAATAAGTAAACAAAAGAAGACTATAATAAATTAATTACAGTTAGTTCAAATGCCGACAGGTAATAAAATGTGTTTTTACAGATATGCAGGTGGAATTTGTTTTTGTCAGAACCTAAGTTGTAGCAGTATATATGTTACATTAAAAACTCGATATGCAGTCTCTTCCCGGAATGACTGGTTAATCCTAAGTCAAGGCCTTTCGACAAAACCCGAAATAAATTCCAATTTCGGCGTTTGGGTAAAGTATTTTTAGTTAGTTTCAGGCTTTGCCGAGTCTATCCTGGAAGCGACTAAGGCAGACTCGGTCAAACGTCCCTCCAGGCGACCTTTACCGTATTTTTTATGATACAATTTCGAAATTTAACGCAATGAGATCTAAAGATCAAAATAAAATAATATCCATTCGTGTTTATATACTTTGTTTTAAAATTAGAAGGTCTTCTAACCGCCCTTATTCGGCCGTATTCGGGCACTGTCCACGCACATATTTTTTTATATAATTTATTATTTTATATTTAGTTTTTCAATAAATGAATGTTTTTCGTTTAACGTAAGGAAATTTGTTCCTTAACAGTGGTACCCCAACGGCAGTATTTTTTCATAATGCATTTGTTTCTTTAAACAAATTATTATGCCGTTTTAGTTTTTATAAATCTACCCCGAAAATCATTTAACTTGTAAGACGGAACCACCATAAATTTGTTGCCGAACTGTCACGCACGGCCCATTGGGAAGTCCCACAAATTTGTGGTCAAATACAGATAATTGAAAAGAACGTTAAAACTGATGCTTTCTCCCTCTAACTACATAGAATTTGTATTTGAATAAAAGAGACGATATGATTCTATTGGTTTTGGCGCAGCAATTTTGATGGCAGCTAATGGAAAACCATAATATTATTACGCGCTGACAAAACTGAATGCACACCTGCCTGCCATAAAGCACACTTTATTACCTTTCGGCATTTGGACTTCTTTTGTTTACTTTATGTTTCAAATTTGTAATTAG
Source organism: Dendrolimus pini (assembly GCA_949752895.1). Classification (NCBI taxonomy): domain Eukaryota; kingdom Metazoa; phylum Arthropoda; class Insecta; order Lepidoptera; family Lasiocampidae; genus Dendrolimus; species Dendrolimus pini. Next base: position 745,397 of record OX457150.1, read on the forward strand.
AAAACAGGCCATTGTTATGCGGTCGGGTATTGTATTGGTGCAGTATAAAACAATGCCCCAACTGACACAAGACATGTGTATATTCGATAAGCTATATAGTGACGGACTTTGCGCGTGTTATTGAATCGTGCATCACGTTTGTACTGGTTGCGTCCAATTATATTTGTACCTGTGATACGTGTTTGTATAGTTCTAATAAATTCTATAGTAATTCCAACGACATGTTAATTCTAGTCCCGTAACTCGTAACAATATTTAATTTGGTCCTTAAAGCAGGTTAAGAATATTTTGCTATAAGTATCTTATAGTTTAGTTAGCCACAGAGGGCCATCTAAGAAATGTATGCATATCGTTTTGCCAAAATTGTTACGCATTCCTAAAAGCGTTCTCTTATCTGCACAAAGGTAGTCTTAAACAGGAAAGAAAAGTACATTTTCTTATCATCTTATAAATGAAGTCATATTTTTCTCTGAATGCTTAAAAATGGCAACATCCATCAAAAGATCCTTTTGCAATGCAAAAATGCCAGCCCAGTACTTTGCAGTACTTTGAATAATGCACCCGTTTTACATTGCAATTTAAAGGAACGGACGCCATTTAGAGACGTTCTTGCGCCCTTCAAATATCAGCCAAGTGCTTGACAGCTTACGTACGATGTAGAGTTCCGTAACATTAAATGTTTGGTTTTTTTATTGCATGAGTTCAGCAGACAGGCAAACAGCCCACCTGATGGAAAGCGGCTACCATCGTCTATAGACATATGTAACACCAAAGGTGCTACCAATTTGCTGCCGCTCTCTAAAGGGGCCTGGATACTGGCTTCTAACGCTGGAACACAACTCAAAGTTGTTATGGTCGCATACTCTCGAGGGGTGGTAGCCATCCAGGTGGGCAAATACCCTACCACCGGAGTTGTTTTGTCGCCTCTTGCGACAGGCCGCCTGACAGCAGACAATTGTATTTTTTCTTCGTTCTTGTAAATATGAGTTTTTTTTTGTAATTATCATTTTGTTGTGCAATAAAATGTGTTAAATATCTTAATGTAAATTTCAAAAAAAGTGAATTTTCCACCCCTTATATATTATATTTATATACAATATAATTTTAATATATTTATATATAAATAGAGTTTACCCCGCGGCAGTGCCGCGAGTCCCACTACTGGGCGCGGGCCTTCCAATTTATAGGGGAACGGACAGTATACCCGCCATGCTTGTCCAAGACAGCTTAGCGGGTTTGATACATCTGTTATCTCGATGTGCAGGTGTCATCACGATGTTTTCTTTCACCGTTAGCATGTGGTAATTGTAATAACATGAACAATAGGTCAGAAAAGTTGCCTAAAATGCACCTCTACCATCAGGATTCGAACCCGCATTTGAGTTTAGGCTGCGAGAGTTAACCATGGCTTTTGAGCGGTTAAAGCTTAGTAAGTGAATGTATGTTTTCGTTTCTCTCAAGAATATGCATTTAATCCAGAAAGCGGAGTAAAGCCGCGTTGTAAAGTAGATAAATTTAATAAACTTCCAACCAAAGGAAAATCTTTGAGGAGTTATGAACAAATTGAATCGGCTGAGCGCACTTTGAGTGGCGGCTTGAGCGCACTTCGTTGACTTGTATTGTTTAAAGCGTCAAGTGCAGACGCTGAAAACACTAAAGTTTTTGATACTATCCAAAGCAATATTTGGATTAAAAAGTAACTTTTAGTAGTAGTCGTACACATCTTTAAATAAATATGTCTAATATGTTAAACATTTACGTATTTATCTATTGTAATATATAAATTACTAGTCACATATAATGTTAACAAATATAAATATATTTATTTAGATTATTTTGCACATACATATTATTACTGTTATATTTATATATGTATTGAATGCATAAATTAGTGTATGTATATTTAAATTGTACAGTCCCTATCATTTTTCTGCTCCACCTACATCGCCAGATTAGTTAAGAATTTCGTTAAAGCTGGGTTGCCTGGAAGAGATCGCTTTTAGCGATAAGGCCGCCTGTTGTTTTGCCAAGAAGTATTGTAATTATGCATTTTGTTTTTGTATTTGTTTGATTTGGGGAGCAAGAACACATAATTAAAAACAATGTTATAACGGGATTAGGTGTAGCATTATGTTTAATTTTTACTTTGAAGTTTCGACGATGATCACGGAAGACAGATGTGAAATGTCAAGGAGTGAATTACGTATACGGACGCAGGAGGACTAAAAAAACACAATTTTCTTAAGACGAAATAATAATAATGTTAATATTATTCTTCGGTATACCAAAACAAAAACCGAAAAATCTCCCGCTCGCCTATATTTACCTTAATCATCATCACCATTTCAGTCATTAGAAGCCCACTGATGGTCACGCGTGCGTAACCTCTGCTTAAAGTACTGGACGTCTCATTCTCAAAGTTGGGTTAGGGGTGAGTTGTGTATTTGTCTGTGAAGTTTGAATTTGCCGCCCTCTGAATTGACCCCTATCGCAATCCCCATATCGCAAGTTCGAGGTTATTACCTTATATTCATATTGTTACGAGTTGCAGGACTCGAATTAAAATTCCGTTGAAATTACTATAGAATTTATTAGAAGTATACAAATACCTATAACACAAATAAAAATATAACTGAACACAACCAGTAAAACGTAATGCACGAGTCAATAACACGCGCAAAGTCAGTCACTATGTAGATTATCTTATGTACACACGTCTTGCCTCGCTTGTGTTTATCGCTTGACTGCCTCACCCCTCCCTTGGGGCATTGCTTTATACTATACAAATACAATATGTGTACTCGACCGCGTGGACTGCATTTCCAAGAATCACACCTGGCTAATGACTACCATAAAGATCACAATCCACAATGGGCTGTTTTTTAATTACAAATTTTAAATTTAAAGTAAACAAAAGAAGTTCAAATGCCGAAAGGTAATAAACTGCAGGTGTGAATTGGTAGTTGTGTAACAATATAATGAAGAGTGCAATTGCCACATCTAGCACTATAGCTAATTATAGTCGAGTCGAACGTTGTTGATGTTTGTACATGTTTGAAGCGTAATCCGGTAAGCCGAGCTGTGGATTATATAGTTTTAATCCTTTGCGTTCTCTCATCGTATCGTTGCTCTGTATATACAGTATGCTAGTATCAGATATTTGTAACAGTAGATGTTTTATTAACATTTTAAACACATCTGATGTTTATTCAGATGTTTGTGTTAATCCCAGTTGAATGAGAACTAAAGGTACCGGGCTATTGGAATGAACTGCTAGTAGAGTTACAGATCGGGGATAATGGGGACTATGACGTCTGCCCATCGCAATGTTTAAGGAACATGGAAAAATGTGCAGATAGCCGTGCCGGCTGGCTAAGGCAAGTACGGAGGCGAAGGCCGTGCCTTGGCCCCCGGAGTCAGGTTCGAGGTGTCGCTACTCATCTAAGGCTTCGCCACAAAGCCCCTCTGCTAGTGAATTATTATTTTAAGGTACCATACCGTCAAAGGTGCCACCGCGCGCGCCTTCTGACAGCTCGTTGATCACAAATAATTTTATTGTTTTGGGTACAAGTTCCTGCTTAATAACTTTAATTTTGCTTTAACAAGTCTTTGTATCATCTTCCAAAAGCCTGGTCTTAAATTAGCCAAATAAATAATACTAATGTATATCTCGTCTATAAATAGTACATGTTTCAGTAAATTCCGAATTATATAATGGGTAGAATCTTTAAAGCTGAACAAATAAAGCTCTCTTACCTGTCGAAAGCAGCTTGCAAAAAGGGCCTTTACGAGGCGCTTCCAGTGCAAGTCGATCGAGTAAACCGCTAATTCCACTTTGATGTTACAAAGACGATTAAATGTATAATGTATTATTTTTTACCGTCGCATAAAGAAATACATTGTTTTTAATTTAACATATTAATTTTCCTTCCAGTTTAACTGTACATTGTTCAGGCGAATACTAGATTATTTAAAATTAAATTTTTGTTTGTATTGTTACGAGTTACGCAGGACTTGAATTAAAATGCCGTTAGAATTAGTATAGAATTTATTAGAACTATACAAACACATATAACATATGTAAAAATATAACTAGACTCTATTAGTACAAACCGCATGATTAAATAACACGCGCACATCGCAAGTCCGTCAATGTATCGATCATTGAATCTACCTCTTCCTCGTATCGTAATCCTCGCTTGACTGCCCTACCCCTCCATTCAGGCATTGTTTTATAATAAACTGTATAATACAACAATCGACTGCATGTACTAAGTTTTTCCACGAAAATGTAATCTGCACGCCTGGTTAATTATTCCTGCGGACGGCAAACAAAGTCAAAAACAATAGGCTATTGTTAACTTTTACAAACAAAGTAAACAAAATAATTCCAAATGCGGCAAAGGCAATAAACTGCGGTTTATGAAAGGCAGGTGCGCATTTCTTTGTCGGTGTGTAATGTAACAGTATGTTGATCTGCAAATTGGTTGCGTATAGTCATCGAAATGGCGAAGAGAACTTCTTCGAATAATAGTGTGAAGAGTGATGGTGGAACAATCTAGATGGTTTAAGAAGTTTTAAAAAAAGGTTGAAGATTCTGAAAGGAAAATACAAAGACAGGTATTTTTTTTGCAACGAAATTCTTCACGTAGTAATATTGTTTAGTTATTTTCAATAATGTAGTATCTTCTTAAGTTTAATTAAAACTAAGTTTTAACGGTTTTAAGCGTGCTGTAAACTATTTCAGTCATAGTGCATTTATTGTTAATACCGAGTTCAATTCTTTGGCCTGGTACTATTTTATATTTATTTTTATTGCATGATTTGAGCGGACAGGCAGACCGACCACTTGATGGAAAGCGGTTACCATCGCCTATGAATATTTGCACACCAAAGGTGCTACAAATGCGCTGTTGCTCTCTTAAGGGAGACTGGAACCTAGTCACACTAATACCTGAACACAACTCAAGGATATTATGGCAGCATGTTCTAGACTAGGGGTGATAGCCATCCAGTCGGGCCAATACCCTACTACCTAGCTACCGGTTGTTTTGTCGCCTCTTACGACAGGCCGCCTGGCCGCAGGAAATTGTATGTTTTCTCCATTCTTGCACAGATAATTGTGTCTCTAATGTTAACCAACAGTAAAGCAAATGAACGGTCGGTAAGATATAGGCACCGGCCTTGAACAGATTAAGGCACCGGCGCAGTGGAACATAGTCCAATGTAGGCTTTCGTTCGAAATTGATTTTTTGAATTATTTAAAAGAAACACTAACATTTTAGCACCAAGACTTCGAATTCTACAGTTGAATAAATACTTAAGAAAGAAAGAAAACTTTATTTGAAGAAATAGCGACGTAATTACATTCCTTATACATTATACACGGAGCATAATTTGAGAATTTTTACGTCGCATTTTCAACAAACAATGTTTGCACTCAGCATATTGCTGTGTCCAAATTATATCCGATACAACGCTGATTTTCAGCGCAAACCTTCCTATTGGCGTAAGATCAAAACGACCCAATTTTATAGTTAATTAAATAATAATAATAACTAATAAAACTAATTCTACTTATGTAATATGTAATTAGTACAACAAATAAATAATTTTTAATAAAACCAAAAATAAATATGTTACTTCAAAATTAAAATAAATACATATTCAATCAAAACATCAACCGTATGGCCAGATAATATAATTATGAAATCGCTCTACTCCACTTAACACGACTTGACTCACCGACGGCCTGAAACCCACTGACATGGATATAAGACGTAAAAACAGTGATTAATTTCAAAATTGTTGAAGTACCCGCTCTGCGATAAGTGCAGACGACAAATTTTACTCAATTAGCACCCAAGAGCTATTTAGGTTAACGTGGATATTTAATTGGTTGTCAACCGTTGATTTTGATAACGGTATTCGTGGAGAGGACAAGGAGTCTGCCGGTACGGGCATGAGCGTTTTCATGGCGACCGACATGAAAAGGGCTTTGGAGTTGGTTGATTAAAATTAGTATTTTATATGAATATCTACTTACTTTTACCTGCAGTTTCGCTTGCGTTTATAATATAACAATAAAAAATAATCTATTCTAATTCTTTTGTAATCGTCTTCTTTTGTTCACCTATTACGGCCTATTGTTGTATTGTAATCATTAGCCAGGTGTTACGGATTTTAAAGTACAAGCTGATTCTAGGAAATTCGGTCCACGTTGCCGGGCGGACACATTTCATCTGGGCAGTATAAAACAATGACCCTATGGAGGGAGAACCACGTTCAAAGTGAGACGTGTGTACCACAATCGGAAATCTATTAGTAACGGACTTTGCGCGTTTTATTGAATTGCGACCTTCTGCATTACGTTTGGATTTGTTGTGTTCGGTTATATTTGTACCTGTGTTATATGTGTTTGTATAGTTCTAATAAACTCCATAATAATTCCAACGGCATTTTAATTCGAGTCATGCAACTCGTAACAATATACTACGCTCCCAAAGCTTACACAAATATAGGGTTAACTACTCCCAACGGTCAATTGAAAACTTGTTCGTAAAGTGGCCCCTTTCATGTTTTAGTACACACCTAACACTATACCCTGAAATCCAACGATCAAAAATCATTAGCCTCAACACGCACGTCATAAAATTATAGTTGGATTACACCGCCTCGGTACTTTTTGTCACGTCGCTTGGCGTCACGTAACGTGTTGAACTCGTGACGCGGTTGCCGAGCGCGGTGATTCAATATAGGGTTACCATCTTTATTTAATATTACAAATCTTAAAAATTTTATCCGTGCAGGGAACGGAGAAATAATACAATTTTCTGCGGCCTGGCGGCCTGACGTAAGACGCGACAAAACTCACAGCCAGGTGGTAGGGTATTTGCCCGACTGGATGGTTACAACCCCTGGTCTAAAGTATGTCGCCATAACAACCCTGAGTTGCGTTCCGGCATTAGTGACCGGGTTTCAGTCTCCCTTAAGAGAGCAGCAACGCATTTTTAGCATCTTTGATGTTGCATATGTCCATAGGCGATGGTAACCGCTTTTCATCTCGTCATTTCGTCTGCCTGCCTGCTAAACTCATGCAATAAAAAAAATTTTGGAATATATGTGATCAATATATGTTTACTTCAAAATATACTACATAATTTAATATAATGAGGAAAACTTGACCTAGTTATTTAATGCTTATTAGTTATATTCCATCTGTCTCATCCCGCTATCCCATACCTCCTTCCCCATCCCATTTTTAAGGCACGAAATAAACATTTTCTACGTCTAGAAGTCAGTACGAAGTAAAACATAAAAAACAACATAATTGCAAAAAAAAATTGAAATTGTTATGTTTTATTTCGCAACCGACTCCAAGATGTAGAAATTATTTAATTTTAATTTTGAGTTCCTCTTTAAGCCGGTTTCTTTCTTCTCTTTAAAATTTACATAGGAACATTTCGAAGTTTTACTGAATCGATCTCAAAGATAATCATCAAAATCGGTTCAGAAACAAAGAAATTATGGTTGATCATTCACAAAAAAATAGTATACAAATCCAATCAAATCAATTTACTGTCAAAAAATTACACAGAAATAATCCTTACATAGATTCCGCACTATAGGACTAGCCTGTATCGCGGGACACCAAGTGCGTGTGACTGATTTAACAACTTTTATCACTAATTTTTTTTTAAAAATATATGTTATCTTCTTTACACGGCCTCTGTGGTTGAACGGGGCCTTTGCCTGCCTACCTCACTGCAACGCAGAGGCTCCGGGTTCGATTGCTGGTATAGTAAATTTCGGAAATGTATTTTCTCCGTTATTTAGTAGCTTCTGCCCATGACTTCGTCCGCGTCGATTTTTTTTCATAAAAACTATCCTATGTTACTTTTAATACCTCCAAGAATATGTGTACAAAGTTTCATGATGATCGGTTCAGTAGTTTTCGCGTGAAAGCGTAATAAAGAAACTTACATTCACATTTATAATATTACATTAGTAGGGATGATCTGGGTGTCTGGGATCGGCCCCAGTGTAGTGCGTTGTATATTACCCATAACACAAGCGAAACTTGCTTAATTTGGGGATATACAATATGTGTGTTTGTCTGCCGATTATTATTATATTATATATATATATATATATATATATATATATATTATATATATATATATATATATATATATATATATATATATATATATATATATATTGTGTGTGTGTGTGTGTGCAAATGATGGATAACAATATAATGATAAATATTATAAGTTTTCAGTAACGTGTTGAAAACCTCTACCTTTATTGAAGACGATAAAAAAGTAGTATTGAAATAGAAAGGTGGCAACCCTAACACCGCGGCACGCATGCGAGCGTGTTACCCGCATTATCACGTGACAATTGTGTAACAACGCATTGTTATGTTGTTGAGGAGTACTCGCGCCGAACATTGCTGTACAGTATCTATCATTGTCACGCCGGAGTCACGCTCGTCCGAAAGAAGAGGCTTTTTTCCAGACGTAGACAGTCACGTCTGTCTTGAAGAAAGAAGAGGCTTTAGCTAGACTTATAAATAAAATAAAATAATACAGCTTTTTTCTTCCTAATTTAAAGGGTCCATCCATTGTCGGTTGAAAGCCTCCTTCATCTTCTGCCATGACTCTCGCTCTTTAGCTTTTAAGCAAGGAATTATTTAATTAAAATAGTAGTTCCAAGCTCTAGTGCGTAAAGAGTTCTCTTGTTTATAGAGCAGGCAGTACAGGCTGTACAGGTTACATTGTATTATTTTTTTATGTATTTGCCCCCGGAAGATTGACTGCATTGTATATCACAAACTATCCCTTCCCCCGTCTATCTGTAAACTACATAAATGACGAAACTTGACAAAGATGTCAATATGGACAACATGAATGAACTGGACCAAGTGGACCTATTAGACCAAGTGGACGAAATGGGCGAAATCACAAAACCTATCCTAGATTCCGGGTTAACCTTTACATAAATCTACCCCATTATCCGGGATGAAAAGTACCCCTCGGCCACCCTCGGTATTAAAATTACATATGTACCAAATTTCAGCCAAATCGGTCCAATAGTCTTTCCATAAAAGGATAACAAACGGAGATTGACGCATGTCATGGGAACGCCAATATACAATAAACTACCGACTAGGATAACGGAGTCACCATCCGTCGGCTTATTTAAAACACGGCTCAGGAAATGGTTAGTCGAGCACATCTTTTATAATCATGAGGAGTTTATATCCCATAATATGATTTTATTTTATTTTATTTATGACCTGTGAACTGATGTAGAAATTGACGTGTAATTTTGTTATGAATAAATGATTTCTGATTTCTGAGAGACAAATATATTTTTATCCCGGAAACTATCCTAGTTTTCGGGATAAGGAGTATCCTATGTTCATCCTCGGCATCGAAAATATATATATATTGAGTTTCAGCCAAATCAGTCCAGTAGTCTTTCCGTGAAAACGGAACAGAGAGAGTTACTTTCGCATTTATAATATTAATAGAGATTTTCAAATGTGACGTCACGAAATTTAAGACCCCTCCCACCCCTTGTCACACAATGTCACTATTCGTCGACCCCCTCCTTCCCCCTTAATGTGTGACGTAATTTATGGATGGGCCCCTAAAGACTCTTTGTTTAAACATCACTTCTAAGGTTTCATCCATTCTTTACATCAACTGTAGAAAATACAGCATGTTATGTTTCTTCGAAAACATGTAGGGGCATTTAATCTAAGTATATAAGCTCACTTACATATGCATCGAGGTCACAGTAGGTCAACTGATGGGTTCGTATTGATCCTACACTTAACATATGTAAATTGGATGGCTTAGTTGACTTAATGTATACAAATATTATGCTGTATACTGTCCTTGAATATTTTTCCGGATAAAACTTCATGCTGTATAATCATAAGGCTTGGTTCAGATGGATGTATTTAAATGATCGGAATAGGATATAATATTTTATTGTGCAGTAAAAAAATATTTTTTTGTTACGAGTTACGAGACTCGAATTAAAATGCCGTTGGAATTACTATATAATTTATGAGAACTATACAAACACGTATAACACAGGTACAAATATAACTGGATACAACCAGTACAAACTGCACGATTCAATAACACGCGCAAAGTCTGTCACTATATCGTTAATCGAATGTATTACACACATCTTGTTCGTATCGTAATCGTCGCTTGACTGCCTCACCGCCCCCCACGTGCGGGCATCGTTTTATACTAAACTGTACAATACAACAAAGGAGCGCGTGGACTTAAGTTTCTGAGGAACCGTAATAACAATAGAATGTTTTTCGTAAATACAATTTTTAAACACAAAGTAAACAAAAGAAGTCCAAATGCAGAAAAGGTAATAAACCAGGTGTGCGTTTACTTTATCGGCGTGTAACAATACAATGACAATGGTATGGATAGTGTGGAAATAAAAACATAGATTTAATTGAAGTTGACTTTCATCTTCTCTAACGACACATGTCATGCAACTCAACTCAAGTTTTTACCATTTTGAAATTTTCATTTTTATCGCTGATTGTATACCAGCCCTAAAGTGAGTGACACTCGACACGCGCGACTATCAGTGTCAGACACACGTTGACGGTGTCAGGTGCTCTCAGAATGCAGTTTCGAGTACAGCTTTTAACTCTAATTGACAGCGCGACGGAAGTGTTCAATTGTAAAGTTCATTCTTGATATTTACTAAAAGTTTGCAGCACAGTGTTGATTATTATTTTATTTATTTATTATAATAAATCAACAGTGTACACATCCTAACTATAATATTAAAAATGCATATGTGTGCTTGTTCGTGACGTTTTGAAGCCTTAATAACGCATCCGATCGTCACGAAATTTTGACTTGAAATTCCCGCGGGAATCCCGGGACACAAAGGATCGCAGCATTTAAAAGAATGTAAGCTATGGTCTAAAAGTGTAAGTTACAAACCGCCCCCAGGAAAATTTCCGCTAGATTTCCAGGATAATTTTATTACAAGTCACTTCAATTTTCTTCAATCTTGTCATTTTAAATCATGCCCAGAAAAATTCCCTCGGGATTCCCGGGATAAAGACTGCGGTGCGGATTTTATGTCTAAGAATTTGCTATCGCTCAGAAAAAAACCGTATTGGAATCGGCCCAATAGTTTTTACGTGAATTCTGAACAAACAGACAATCGACAAACAGACAAGAATTTTAAATAAAAAACTTATTATTTAAAAAGGTTTTTAAATACAAGCTTTTGAGATCCTGGATATCATGAAGCAGCAGAGTGCTAGCCAAGACAAGTAAAACGAGCCCAAACACGACAGGTCTATCTTGTTTAGCACAGGAGTTCCTATGGCCACCTTCCGACTCCATCATCATATCAGCTCCATGATACCATATTGCATTGTCACGCGACATACATATACGTGCAAAATTTCAGCTCAATTGGAAACCGGGAAGTTGGTCAAATTTAACTAGCAAGATTCTACCGAAACTTACATGCATAGGTACATCCATTCCAAGTTAAATAAAAGCTTGTAAAATGAATCGTTCTGGGTCAAATCAAGATTCAATATTGAGTCGAAATGGCTTACAGACTACCAAAACCATAAAAAAGACGATTATAATTCGAGTTGATTGCCAGTTTGAATAACAGACTCAGGGGCAGGTGTACACCACTTTTTGACCTGGAATTAGAACTTAAATCACCCATTATGCACCCTTTGCTCTAACAGCCATCGATTTTGGAGTACTCTCGAATTTTTCAAATAACAAATCCTCGCCCGGACGCATTACTACCCATTCAATATAATATATGGTGTGTACTTGAGTGGCACAGTGCTGCGCTAATGTAGTGGTGGAAATTGACAGTGGTACTATGGCATAAATTTTGTTCTCGCGATAAAAAAATCAAAAGAGATCACCTAGATATATAATTGTATATATATTGTGGCGACCGAGAGTGGAACTGCCCAGCAGCGTAAATCAGTTTTAGAACTTTTAGAAAATACTAGACATTTCTGGAAGGAAAAGACAAGGACGGATAGATGTTAGAAAAAGATAGACGATAAACGAAAGAAAGAGATAGATAGATGTTAGAAAGAGATAGACGACAAAAGAGAGAAAGAGATAGATAGATGTTAGAAAGGGATAGATGTATAAACGAAAGTTCCCGAACAGAAGGTTCGGGAAAGAAAAGATAGAGATAGATATATGGTTTCTAGAGAATTCTTCCGGGTATATAAACAGCGTAAGGCGCGCCTACCGGGCAGTTTAGAGTTGAAAGTTTAAGAGTTAAAAGTTGAGTCAGTCTAAGACGGTGAAGCAACAAGTGCGATACTAAAGAGTTGTTAGAGAAGATTAATAGAGTACAGAGACGAATCAAGTGGTGAATTTAGTGGCAAGTTTGGTGGATAGATACGTGAAGGAAGTGTGTAGCGTAGTTCGAGAGAGGAACCAGAGGCGAGCTACACGCGATAATTTCGGAGGTGGTCTACGCAATATCGGCGACGGTATTGAGGGTGTGACAACTTATCGTCGGAATTGTGCATCGTTGGTCGTGTGTTTAAGGACAGCAACTCTACAGGGAGGTACTGTGCGCGGCTTTGTAAGTCAATAAAAGCTTTTAAATTAAAAACTGGTGTTTTCTTCTAATCCACAAGTGCGTACCCCCGCTCGTACGTAACAATATGTATGTATTCGTACAATTATTTTTTAAATTAGTTTTGAATATTTATGTATCTTTTGCTTTTTTCCTGCACCACCTATTTCGCCTGATTCATTTTTTGTCATTTAGGTTGCCTGGAAGAGATCGCTTTGAGCGATAAGGCTGCCTATTATATTGCTTAGAAAAATTGTAAATATGGTCTGTTTCTGTAATTATATTTTGGTATGCAATAAAGTGTTATCTACCTATATATCTGTCTATCTAGATTGAACTAATTTTTATTTTGCCGAACAACAAATATAAACGAATTTTTAAAATAGAACTCAGCAATATAATATTTTTATCGATGTTAAAGCTGTCGATAAGATTGGGCTTATGTCTGTATCAGTATAAATACCCAATGTCATAAATGTGTAAATATAATATTTAATGTTTAATAGAATACTGGTGCGCACATCATGTAAATTATATTACAGTTTCTGTATAGTCTGATATATAGTCTGAGTTAAATTAAGAAAAATTAAGAATAAATAAATACCAAGAATACAACGGCGCTCGAGCTATAGGTTCTCGCCAGTGGTGCGTCACCCTATCCAAAAGGGCAACCATCATCATCGTAGGCGCACCACTTCATCACCATTTTACCACCGGACAAGCAGAGGTACGCGCTCACGCCACCGCTGGGGAGTGGAACTCTTTACCGTCGTCTGTTTTTCTTGAAGAATACAATCTAGGTGTCTTCAAGTCTTGCGTGAGCAGGTATCTTCTAAGTAAGCGTGCTCCACCTTAGGCTACATTTCCACCTGACATCAGGCGCAATGTCAGTGAAACGCGAAGCTATTTATTATTAAAAAAACATATTCCCTTACTGTTAAACCTACACTGTGTCGTACGGCAGTACACGACAAGACGCGACAAAAAAGTCGACAAATCGCCACTCGCCGATCTTCGTGAGTGGGTGATATTTTATAAAGATTGCTCTTAGCGTGTTCCCCAATGATATGTTATGGGGGAAATGGGGAGTTTTAGCTCAAGACAAATGGGATACTCCTTGTCAAAATAAATACGAGAGGAATGCGTGAGGACTTTCGAATGAACATGACACCTTCCTTTATTGAATTCCTTAACTGTTTTAAAAGAAACGAAACTTACGTTACGAGTCGCCAGACTCGAATTAAAATTCAGTTAGAAGTTTTTTTTTTAGAACTATACAAACACGTATAATACTGGTACAAATATAACCGAACACAGCAAGTCCAAACGTAATGCAGATGGTCGTAATTCAATAAAACGCGCAAAGTCCGTCACTATGTTTCCCGATTGTACACACGTCTCGCCTTGATCGTGGTTCTCGTTCGACTGCCCCCTCCCACAATCGGGCCATTGTTGTACACTGCATAAATGCAATATGTCCGCCCGGCAAGGTGGACCAAATTTCCTAGAATCAGCTTGTACTTGAAAATCCGTAACACCTGGCTAATGATTACAACCGCAGTGGCTGCAAATGATTACAATACAACAATATGCCGTATGCCAATAAAAAAGTAAACAAAAGAAGACGATCATAAAAGAATTACAATAGTTTCAATGGTATTAGTTCAAATGCCGACGAGTAATAAATGTGCTTTTACAGATATACAGGTGTGAATTTGTTTTTGTCGGCGCCTAGGTTGTAGCAATACAATATATTATAGTGATGTTCTGTAGGACTTGTATCGCAGAGACTATTAAACCATCGACACTATACGTAAATAAATCAAAAGAGATCGATTTGAAAATAAATAATTGTGTGTGTAGTTAAGTTTAAACGCAGTAGAAATAAAACTTCAAAGAATATACTCACAGATTAAGGGAGACTGGGACCTGTTCACTAATGCCGGAACGCAACTTTTAGTTGTTACCCTACCACCTGGCTGTGGGTTGTATTGTCGCCACTTACGAAAGCACGCCCTGACTCCGAAATTTGTATTTTCTTTTCATATTCACATAGAGGACTTCATGTTCAGAATGAAGTCAATATTGTTTAAATAAATATATCGACAAAGCAAAACAGATCTAAAAACAAACTGACGTGGTGTAAAATGAAATATGGAGTTTGGAGAGCTCTAACAAATGTTGGATGTTCGACATGTTTGAACAAGACTGAAATAGATCGACACAGAAGTAGTTTTTGAACGGGTGTATTATTTACTCGATCGATCCACTATTTACATTTTGATCATTATAGTTAATTGACATTTTTGGGATACCAGTTTTAGAAAGAAAGCATGAAAAGCTTTACTTGAAGAAATAGCGACGTAATTGCATTCCTTATACATTACTATACACGGAGCATATTTTGATAATTTGTACGCCGCATTTTCAGCAAACAAGATTTGGACTCAGCATATTGCTGTGCTGGAATTATTTTATTTTATTTTATTGCAGCTTTGGCGGTAGGCTAAATAAAACTATAACAATACTTATTGACACTTGACATCTTTGTCTTCCGTGATCACTGCTACTGAAATGTAGTTGTGAAGAGTGTGCTATGATATTAGACGTGCTGTAAGGCTCTTGAATAAATATAACTTCGATCTTAAAACTGGCTTTTATTTTCACTTTAGTAAGTATCTTTCAGTCGTACAAAAATGGTGTCTCCTTTTTTAATAGGAATGAAATGATATCTAAGAATGAAATCTTATGAAATCTAAGATGTATAAGCAAATAATTGAGTTGGAAACCCGAGCGTGTGGTAACCAGGATAGAGGTATATTTTGCAAAGGAAATAATATATAACTATCTAGAACTAAACGTGGTAAGTGCACATCCACTACAGCTGAAACGTCGGAGTAATAAAAATTAAATAAATTACCGCGCTTAAAACAGTTAAAACGTAGTTTTATTATAAAATAATCGCTGTTTAGCCATATCGTTTCCGCGATAAAAAATAATTACATCCATTCATTGTCTCTGCACATCAGCCTAAGTATGACGTATAAATTTAACTTTCAAAGTATGTGATGTAAACTGTATGATAAACCATGAGAAGAAAGCATATAATATGTCCACTACCAAATTCATTACAAGGCAGTATCGTCTGAATGGGACGTTGGATTATCCCTACCAAATGAAATTTCCCGAGAAAATTAATTTCCTCATAATAGTTTATGGAAACGTGCGTTTCGTTGGTTAATTTCGGAATAGCTCTGTTTTGCTTTGAAAGCCGTGTCTAGCTTAGTGCTTAACGTACTCATAACGTACGTAACATATGCAAGCATATGTATTCTTTTTTTTACTGCTAAAGTCAAATTAATAGTGTAGCCTTGGCGAGATTTGTGATTACAGAATTATTTGATAACAGAACCAAATAATGTCCAAACTTATAATTTAAATGAATTATTGTGGTCGAATATCGACTACGAGCGACCACTAGTTTACTTAAATCGAAAACAAAATCGAATCCATTAAACAGTTTTGATCGCTAGATGGCGCTGAACTACGTTCCTCAATTACCATATTAGTGGGTGCATAACTTACTTGTGAGTGTCGTGAGCGTCTAACCAAAGTGCTCACCGAGGACAACTTAACAACAACTTGCAACTTAAAGCACATACAGCTTAACCCTTACGTTTGCATAATGTATGACGTACTTTCCTTCACTGAGTATATGTAAAGTTTTTCTTTTTATTGCATAGTTGGCAGACGGCTCCTTAAATAGACGTTCTGTTAGCCCCGAGCAATTATGTTTAAAAAAATCACTTTTGGCTATAAGGACCCTTTTATTTCACTATTACTAATAATAGGTGACTTGGAGTCTCAATATAGGGGACCTCAAAGGTCTACCGCTAATAACCAAGAGAATTAGCTGTGGCTAATAACCAAGAGAACTCTCTGAATTTGGAAAAAAATTTGGTACATATTTATAGGCAATTACTGCTGATCGACATTTTGGAAACCGATGTCAATGAACTGTTCGACTCAGCAATAAGTGCTTACCGAATAGGGTTGTAACAATTCGCATCACCAGTGAGGGACCAACGCGTTACTATTACTAGGAACTCACTCATTGTATAAAACGCCGTTAGATCTAGAGTCTAGACTAACCGTTTCACACCGATATTATGTGAGAGCGGGCTATCACACAGATCGGGCGGTCAAGTATAAGACATTATATGAACTATTATAATTTTTGACTAATGCATGATGTGACCACCTATAATAGGGAGTATATGTAGCAAGAGCATTGTTTAGATTTAAGACGGATGTATATTGTAGCAAGAAAGAGAGTTGGTCTGAAAGAGAGTGTCGGGGTGAAGGTAAGGAAAGGAATGCTCCGGTGGTTCGGGCATGTGGAACGAATGTATGATGAAAGCATGACTAAACAGATATACAATGCAAAAGTGGATGGATGCAGAAGTCGCGAAAGGCCACGACACACCTTCCATGATGAAATTGATCGTGTATTAGCAGAAGGTGATGTCAGGAGCCTTAAGAACAGACGAGCGTGCATGACAAGAGCTATGAATGTCAAAGAAGCAAGTGAGGTGTGTAAGAATAAGCCTGAATGGCGCTCTGTTGTTCGTGCCTACCCCGCAAGGGACCTGGCGTGAAGTTATGTATGTATGTATATTGTAGCAGCGAAAGGTGGAGGTCAAACAATACTTAAGATGCCAGAGAGAAGTATTCACTGTCAAGTTCTGATGTGAACTGAAGTAAACTAACTACTTAAACTTATTTTGGAAACGGTAATCTTAAGTACAAAGATTAACAAGTCGTACAGCTAGTGCAATATATAGCACAGTGTGTGAGCGGGATGGATGACATGCGAGCGAGATAGAGCAACTATTAATATATGCGCTCCCGCGCTGCGCTCCACCGCTGCGCTAGTCAGTAGTCCGTTGTCCGGTGCAGTGACAGCTCCCATAATATGATGTATCTCCTGTTAATGGTCCATAATAAATAATAGTAAGTAATACTATTATTTATTATTAATATGTAATGTAGTATGTAATACAATAATAATAATAATAATTCCAAGGCCCCCACCTCCGTACTTGCATTAACCAGCCGGCACGGAGTGGAGATCGCTAGAGCTAAGACTCAAGCTCCAGGGGTGGTAGTGATAAATGGCCTAACGTCGGAAGTAGCTTCGGTGAACCTGCAGCCCACCTCTCTACACCCCTTAGCCACTCATACCCATGTTGCCCCTGCCTTTTATGGCATTTTTGGGGCCCATGCAGGGAGTGGCGAGTCACTGTCTGCCCATTTTTCCATGTTCCCCGAACATTGCGACGGGCAGACGCCATAGTCCCCATATTCCCAGACCTCCAGTACCACTAGCAGTTCACCCCAATAGCCCTGTACTTTTTGTCCTCATTTCCCACAATAGTCCTACACTAGCCGGGGCTTGTCCTTGGGTGCATTATTATATGGTGTAGACAGGGATATTCGCCGGTCAGTGTCACGCCACATTTACATTAAATTTGTCAAAGGGCCTCTACGTGTTGGTATTTCCATGAACCCGCGCAAGCCCTCCAAAAGTCCGGGCCATTTTTATGGCCCGTGGTCTTCCAAGACATACAAGATAATAATAATAATTCTTTATTTACTTAACACTAACAATAATTAAATTAGTAACAATTTTTCTTATAAACTGACATAGTGAGAGCCTGGTGTCAGCAAAAGGAATAAACCTGTGTGACTGATCACCAGCCTCTTTCTCCCCAGAAATACTAGCTAAGCGAATTGTGCAATATTGTGTATTTAGTGTTATTATGTGTGACTGTGTGAGTATGTTATCGTGTATAATAGATGTGGAATAATAATAAGTGTTAATAAAATATGAGTTACATATAAATTAGACCAGTCTGCCTACGATAATGAGATACGACTAAATTTTAAAATGTAATGATGTGTATATAATATAGTTATTTCAGATTTTAATGTATTAAATTAAATAACAAGTAAGTAGTAATGTTAGGAAACTATATTTAGGTAACTAAGACTAACAATGCTTCAGTGGAGTCATAATCGAGATTTAAAAGCCACTCAGTCAGTGTTTTCTTACATTTAGATTTAGTTAAGGAGTAAATATCAATTTGCTTATTGATTTTGTTGTATAAATAAGTGCCTAAAAAGTAAAAGAATCTGCAACAAAAGGCTGTCGTAACAGTGTTTTGTTTGCAACGGATGTGAATTCTTTTAGTAAGAGAACTAGAAGATATAAATGGAGTAATGAGATGTTGTTTTAAAACTATTTGTTGAATAAAAAGTTGCCGAACTGTCAGCACTTTCCAGCGATCATAAAGGTCTTTGGTGGAATAGTAAAAAGGGAGAGACAAACTTATTTTAAGTATCGCCCGTTGCGCACGTTCCAATTTTAACATTGCAGTTTTAGCAGCTCCTCCCCAGGACGTGATACAATAGCTCACAATGGATTGACATAAAGCATAATATAATAATTTTATAACATTGAAATCGGCCACTTTACCAAGGGTTTTAAATATATAAATTAACTAGCGGCCCCGACAGACGTTGTCCTGCTCTGAAAAAATAAAAATCTATGACCCGATCTCAGCGCCACCTACCGGTTCCAATTGTGGATTTAAACCATCCGGGGACCCACTCAAACACACAAAAACAAAATCGCTCCCCGTTGTTAAGAGGATTCTAGAACCCGATCTCAGCGCCACCTACCGGTTCCAACGGTATAAAAACTATCCTATCTTTCAAGCTGGATCAAACTGCACACGGTGTGTAAATTTGATTAAAATCGGTTGAGTAGTTTAGGAGTCCATCGCGGACAAACATCGTGACAGGAGATTTATATATATTAAGATTTGCGTAATTTGAGTGTAAGTGAGTTAATATGTGGATGGAAACTAAGCTTTTGATCAATAATTATACCTAAATATTTAATATCTTTAGTTGTTTGCAAGATAGGACAAGAATTACAGGTACTATATGAGAGACAAGAGTGGGCTATGATTTTCATTGTTTCTGGTTCTGGTTGATCCTGACTTCTGAGAGCAAAAGTGACATACTTGGTTGTATCTGTATTAAGCGTTAATATATTCGAATGGAGCCAACTCATAACCTTGTTAAGACCAACCTGTGCGCTTTGGAATGCTTCTACCCACGTATCAGCAGAAAAAAGGAGTGCTGTATCGTCAGCATACGTAATCATAATAAGTAATCATCGGAACCTTTTGTATAGCTTTCCGCATGTGTCTATCAGTATGTATATCCGCTAACTCCTCAATTACGCAACGAATTTTTAAGCGGTTTTCACAATCTGTTAGATATATTTTCAAGGAAGGTTTAAATATATAAAAAAACCTAATTATTTTTTTACGTAAGGAAAATTTAGAGCTTGACCCACGGCGCAGCCGAGGCGATCAGGGCGATGGCGTGAGCTCGCAAAACCCACAGAGCTGCTGACAGGCCACCAAAAGCCACAGATGGCCACCGAACGCCGCATATTGACCAACAAGAGCTGCTGCTAAGCCGTCGCCATAAGGAGAACACTCCAGCATCTCCAAGCCCAGTTACCGGTGGGTAGTTGTCCACTGAGCTGCATCCGGGGTAAAGAGGTAAAACGTCGAGGCTCCATCATCCATGCAGGAACGGAGAAAAATTAATACTTTCCTCGGCCGGGCGGCCTGTCGTAAGAGGCGACAAAACAACCTACAGCTAGGTGGCAAGCTCGACTTAAAGGTACCACTCCTGGTCTAAAGAATGTCGCCATAACAACCTTAAGTTGTGTTCCGGCATTCGTGCCCAGTTTCCAGTCTCCCTTAAGAGAGCAGCAAATGTCCATAGGCGATGGTAACCGCTTTCAATCAAGTGGACCATCTACCTGTCTGCTGAAATCCTGCAATAAAAAAAACCTCCTCATTACAAATAACAAGGAAGAAGACCCTGGATTAGGGAAACTCACTCACTACGGAACCCTAATAACCTTGTAACCTTAGCGACTTTACTTTAGCGAATTACTAGCTCAGCCAACAAATATGAAATTTTCGTATTAATTCCCGCCGCCCAAAAATTCATCAATCAAAGCACAAAAGACTATAAGTACATACAAAATTTAATTTTCCCCTCACAAAAGTACCGCGAACTCGGCAACAACTCGTATTAATCAAATGCAGCTGTCTCTTTCTATTTATTAAAGATGGCAACACTGGATTTATGTTTGTAGATTAGCTGGGAATTAAAAAGTTGCCACTCGAGAAAATTGCGCTCCAGTTACAAACTTGCGGATACTGAATTTGAGATCGTAATCAAATAATTAAAATTCCAATTTTGAATTATGTTTTGGTTTTTAAAGTCGTTTCGCTTGGATCGTAAATTTTGCCCGTTTTTGGGGAAATTCTTACATCTTTCAGAATAGATATCAAATTCTAACTCAAGTTTTTCTCTAAACTATATTCCAGCGGAGAACATTTTTTGGAGGTCATACATATGTTACATGAACTATAAATGAAATAATTTCATTATTTCCTATGTAATGTAATGAAAAATTTCAAAATATAGGAAAAGTTTAATTGAAAATTTGCTAGATATCAAATATATAGAGAGTAATGAACTCTCTCTGATTTATATAAAACTTTTTTTGAATTTCAAGATTTTTTGCTTTAACACGAATCCGCGTAAAGCAATACGAAATTCTTATGAAATCGGCATGTTCCTCCGTCTGTCGGTCTTTGTATGATACATAACATGATAGAAATAAGAAAAATATATTTAAATTTAAAAAAATATGAATGAAAGCCTCGATATTTGCCTAAAGAAACCCTGAAAAACAAACATTACATTATCTTACAATTTCTTATGAAATTACTTCACTCACAACAATAATACTCACAACTCACAACAATAGTACTTCAGACGAAACCGTGTCGGAAGCCTGTAGTGTTACAAAAATCTTAACTGTCATGCTTCTCTCTGAAAACGTCTTGTATATACCTCGTCGTAAATGATGACGTCATTGGGATTTTTCTTCCATTATCGCTGCTATACGGATAAGGGAAAAAGAAGAAAAAATATCAAAGGAAAAAAAAGTCATGTAGAAAGAAAATTATGTAGAGAAGCCATGTATACATGAAAATACGACAAATAATAGAGCTGAACAAACTATTATTACAAATCCTTGACATTTAACAGTAACACTTGTTCTCATATTCGTCCGTTTATCATCATTATCTGAGCGTGAAATCCCCTTTATGTCCGCTTTCTTATTTCTTCCCTTCGCGCGGTTATCCACCAACTACGTCACAACTACGAATTTCATTAATTTTGACCCTTCCCCCGTCCGTGTCATAGCTGGTCACATTCGTGACCCGCGGTGAAATGGGCACGGGAATGCCTGTGAAATAGGTTATAGCAACAACGTTCCAAGAAGCGAGCACATCCTCGTAGGAGGCACTGCGAGTGCTTTCCGCGTTTGTGAATTAATAAAGGTTACAAAACTTAAGTAAACCTTGATGAAACGCCCGCACGCACGTACACATGTCTGCGTGCGTACGTGCTTTTGTATTATTTACTGGGTACTGATCAGATATTTAATATGCACGTGGTTTGCGTCTATGTGGTTAATAGCAATGTATATATTGAAAACTATTCGACCTTGATCCCTACTAATTCGATTAAATTAATGTTGAGTTCTCGTAACGCACTGCGATCGGCATCCTTTGACCGGCTTCACTTTGAGACTCCGAGACTTCGTCTTGTTAATGATCTAAGTAAACAGTAATAAAATTTCACTTTGACTGAGTCAAAGGTCTAGTGGCCGAGCCATTAACTGCAAAAAAATAGTAGATTCTATAGATCTAATTCTTACATAAATTGATTGTGACTTGCAAAGACAGATCGACGGATGGATGGATGGATATTGTACAGTTATAACCGTAGAGACCGCACAGTCAGCAACTACGCGAGCACCCCATTTTTGCAATCAAACTACAGCAGTTTGCACGCAAAAGGTACCGCGTCTCGCGGTCCTGTAATCATATTGTTACGAATTTCATCATCATTATCATCCGAGCGTTAAATCCCGGTTGCATTCGGAGCGTTCACCGGGCCCAGGGTCCGCTTTCCTACTTTTTCTACTCCACTTCGCGCGGTATTCGGCATCCCCCATTTTGAGACCATTGGCACGCATGTCATCCTTCACGACGTCAAGCCAACATTTCTTGGGCCTTCCCCTTCGACCGGGACCAGGCGGAGGCGGCATCGCTAGACATTTGTTCCCCACATAATTAGCCAGTCTCCGTAAAACGTGGCCGTACCAACGTAAGCGACACTCTTGCAGTTTGTCTGCTATGTCACGGACATGAAGACTGCCACGGATGTGGGAGTTCCTGACACGGTCTTCTCTCTTTCCGCGTCACTCCACACATCTATCGCAGCATATTCATCTCCGTGACACGCAGTTCTTGCTTGTGTCGCTCAAGTACAGGCCACGCTTCACTGTCATACAAAAGGACAGGTCTAATGATAGATTTATAGACCTGTCCTTTTAATTTGACCGGAATTTTGGGGTCACAAATGACACCTGTCACCTCACGCCACTTGGCCCAAACTGCAGTAATACGGGCCTTGACGCCGAGGTCGATATCGCCGGACGCACTAAGGACAGATTCCAAGTACTTAAACTGATCCGTGCGCTCGACCGTATCTTCGCCTATGCGCACGGATGTAGAATCTGTAGTGTTGCAGGCCAAGTACTCAGTCTTCGCCACATTTAGTTTCAGACCGCCGTTCTCTAGCGACCTCTTCCACGCATTTACGCGTCGCACCAGGCGCTCCCTTTCCGAATCTGTCAGCGCAATATCATCAGCATACATGAGCAAACATGGAGGTTGCTCATGCGCATCTCTGATGCTGTTCGAGACTTCGTCTAATATCACGCTAAACAGAAACGAGCTAAGGACCGATCCCTG
Source organism: Dendrolimus pini (assembly GCA_949752895.1). Classification (NCBI taxonomy): domain Eukaryota; kingdom Metazoa; phylum Arthropoda; class Insecta; order Lepidoptera; family Lasiocampidae; genus Dendrolimus; species Dendrolimus pini. Next base: position 769,027 of record OX457150.1, read on the forward strand.
GTGCACGCCTACGGTAATGGGGAAGGGTGTGGTGTCGCCAACAGCGGTCCGAACTATGGAATCGGAATCACGGTACATATCCCGGATAATGTCAATATAGGTTTCTGGTACCCCTTTGGACCTCAGTGCCGACCAGATCATCACGCGAGGAACACAGTCGAAGGCCTTCTGCAGATCCAAGAACAGGAAATGCAGAGGCGTATTCTTCGTCCTGTATTTCTCCATGATGATCCTTAGGGCAAAAACAGGGTCCATGGTACCATGCCCGGGGCGAAACCCATATTGACACCCCGAGACAGTACACTCCTGCCGAATCTGAAGGTCGATTATGCGCTCAAAGAGATTCATGGTGTGGGACATTACCTTTATTCCGCGGTAGTTTTCGCATTCCTGCACCGATCCCTTACCTTTGAAGACTGGGGTGATAACACTCAGTCTCCATTGGCTCGGGATGTTTCCGGTGAGGAGTATGCGGTTAAAAAGATTTGTTAAAATGCCCACACCACGAGGAGCCATCGCCTTCCAGGCTTCGATGGGGACTCCATCGGCTCCGACAGCTTTCCGATTCCTCATGCGGCGAAGAGCCCTATGGACTTCTTCATGCGTTATCGGTGGCACTAGTCCTTGATTCGGAGGGAGGTTCGGTAGCTGTACCTCTTTGTGTTGCTTATTCAGCAGCTCGTGGAAGTACGAGCGCCATCTCTCCTTAACCGCGAGGTCCTCGCATAACAGGTTACCGCCAGGATCATTAACACAGCGGCACTTGGAAATGTCCTGTGCCACTTTGATCCTGGAACGTGCCAACTTATAAATGAGCTTCTGCCCCTCAGACGATTCCAACTTATCGTACAACGATCGAAAGTGGTCTCGCCTGGCTCTGGCTACAGCTCTTTTAGTGGCACGTTTTGCGGCCCTGTATGCGTCGCGAGCTTCAGGAGATCTGGACGCTTGCCACTTTTTGAAAAGGGTTTTCTTCACCCTAACCTCCCTCTGGACTGTGTCGTTCCACCACCAAGTCTCCTAGTCACACTTGCGTCCACCCTTAGACACACCTAGCACTGCCTTTGCCGCTTTAGTAATGGCTGCCTGGATCTTGTACCAGTCGCTCTGGACTAATTCGCTGTCAGCTCCGACACACATCTCGACGGATGCTGAAGCGAACTCCTGGGATTTGCCTTCATCAAGCAGCCACCATCTAATTTGGCGTCGACAGTGCTCAACGGGTTTGTCTTTGGGTTTTACGCAGAGATCCATGACAAGGAGACGGTGTTGTGCCGTGAGATTCTCTCCGGGTATGACCTTGCAGTTGGCTACTTTGCCGATGTGGTGTCTCCTGGTGAGTAGGTAGTCGATCTGGGTAGCATACCTCCCGCTCTTGTAGGTGATTAAGTGTTCGAATTTCTTTTTGAAATACGTGTTCACGATGGCAAGATCGGCAGCCGCACACAATCGGAGGATGTCCTCCCCTTCTGCGTTGCGGCTTCCGTATCGGTAGCCACCGTGAACACGCTCAAATTCCTCCCACTTCTCACCCACATGACCGTTCAGATCACCACCCAAAACGATCCCCTGTGATAACGGGATGCCACGTAGCACATCCCCAATTTGATCCCAAAACCTCATTCTGTCAGTGTCGCTACAACCGGCCTGTGGCGCGTAGGCACTTATCAAATGGGTCACAACCCCTTCGATAAGAACCGACACGACCATAAGCCGGTCGCTGAAGCGTTTCACCTCCAGAATATTGTTTTGGAACTCCTCGGAGAGCACTACAGCAACCCCGTTTTCCCCACCAGGAGCACCCGTATAGATCAGCTTGTAGCCATTCCCAATGAACCGGGATCTGCAGCCTTTCCACCTGCAAGAACGCCACGGCCACCCTCCGCCTGGAGAGTACTTCAGCCAACTCCCTTGCACGTCCGGTCAGTGTGCCAATATTCCACGTCGCGAAGCGGAGTTTCCTAGTTTGAGTGTGGACTCGCGTCGTTAGCCGTGCCCGCCCTTGACACGGTAGCCCTTGCCCACTTGTCGCAGGTGTAGGGCGATGTGCCTGCACGTCGTTTAGCGGCGACGCCCTAGCCATACCCAACGTTCTACCAAGACTAACCATAAATGATGTGGCGAGTATTGGTTTTAAATGTAGCGGCTGCCGCCCGACCTACACAACCCATATAGGGAAACCAGAAATGGATAGTGCTATGTGGGAAGGAGTAAAGATGGAGGATACGAGGATGAGGAGAAGGGGGGACACCACTGTCACGGAACAAAGGGAAAGTAACAGCGGCCGCGTCGAGGACCTCGGGCTCGCATACCCGTGTGCAATATAAAATACCGGACAGGCATTTTACAGGCGGCACCCTCTGAGGATATACGTTACGAATAAACGTATGTTGTTACGAATTTGTGGGGGATTTAAATTCGAAAATGCCGTTGGATTCATCACAACGTTTATTAGAAGTACACACACGTTATTCACAGTTCTTACAAGTATAGCCAAATACAACTAAACAAAACCGTAGGACCGAAAATAGTTATTACATAAACCGCGCAAAATTCATCGTTGTAAGATGCTCGCTCCGAAAGTGCACTAGGTAACGCTTCATTCACAGTCATAGCACGACTGGCGCATTTCCCGACTGGTCTACACTCACCCATTTATAAATTAGTCATGGCCTCTTACCAGAATGCCACCCACTGGTGAAATCGTTAAATGGTCAGCTTAATAGCTTTTCAGAATTCGCATGAAATACCAACAGAGGAAAGAAGGCTTTATGACGTCTTACGGCAGCATGAAGAAAGAGATTACCGCGAAAAATACATCATTCAAATTCATGTTAATAGGACACCTGGAAAGGATTAGTGTTGGCTTGCAACAATAATTATCATAAATTTATCATAATATCCATTTAGTGTGAAATTAATCATTAAATATCTTATCTTTAAATCTAATATTTATCATTTAAACTATCCCCAAGTGTACAAACCGTGCAGATATGAAGATTAAATTAGGGCTCTGTTTTTGCCAAAACTACTACTAAACCCTAAAAGTGATTTAGACAAGCCATTCATGCGCATTATAGTGATCATATCGATAATTTTCATAATGTATTCACATCCCTAATCTCATTATTTTGTAAATGGAACGCGACAACCGAGATTAATTTAAGTCGTACGTTTGATATATAGGCGTTTTGGAAGTTACGTGAAGGCGGTAACAACGGCTGGGACCGACACGTGGACGACTCAACTCGCCATGTGTAAGGTTATTGTCGATGACAATATTGTTACGAGTTGCGAGACTCGAATTTAAATGCCGTTGGCATTATTATAGAGTTTATTAGAACTATACAAACATGTATAATCCAGGTACAAATATAACCAAACATAACAAATCCAAACGTAATGCAGGAGGTCGTAATTCAATCAAACGCGTAAAGTACGTCACTATTAGGTTCCTGAATGTACGTACGTCACGCCCGTATCGTAATCGTCGCTCAACTGGCCCCTCTCTCCAACAGGCCATCGTTTTATACTCCAAAAATGCAAAAGAATCCGCAACACCTGGTTAATTATGATAATCAGCGAGTACAATAGGACAATAGGCTATTCTCCACATTAATTAGAAACATACGTTTCTGCCAATAAATAAGTGAATAAAAGAAGACGATCATAAAAGGATTAGAATAAGTTCAAATGCCGACAGGTAATAAAATGTGCCTCTACGGATCTGTACGTGGAATTCTTCTTTGTCGGCGATTAGGTTGTAAAAATAAGTTTAAAAACAATATTTTTTTAAATCGTCAAACAAACACACATTATTTGCCAAGCTACGTAAGTTATAAAGCCTCCAACTTATCTGTGAAATCGAGAGCGTCGTCCGGGGTTGCCAATTCATGCATAATCATCAACAATATTTCAATTCATCAAATTAATCTATGATAGTCATATATCATAATATACGGGCTCCATCTGGGATTATATCATAGTTATTGACTGTGGCCAAATGCGACTCATTTATAGCGTTTCTAGTTGATTCACTAGGATTTGCGAGGCGGCTTCAAGTTATTAGACTCGAGAATCGGGGTTTGTTCCCCCTAAATAGCCTTTCATATATCTTGCACTAACAGTTGCACATTTAAGCCCATTGGGTAAGCTTATCCGTTGCGATTCGTTTTTCCACTTGTCCGTTGAAGTTTCACTTCTAATATGTGTCCCAGCACACATTTTTTTAAACAAATTTTATACAGGGATATGTTACACCATTACTTTTCTAAGAATTAATGGAGTAGTAGCAAACAGTGTATACTCAGCAAGACAAAGACACAATAAAAGTAATGAAAAATATTATTATACTATTATAATAATTGCATGACGTAATAAATTTTTATATTGCAAACATATCTCAAAAGATAAAATCGTTATACGAAATATAGTATAAGAGGCTGGAGCGAGCTGCTATGTAAATGAATTTTTTTCATTTAAATATTCTTCAATAGTGTAGTATCGCTTTTTAAGCAAAGAATTTTTTAGTTTGATTTTAAATTTAGTGAAAGTAGTAAAAACTATAGAAAGTAAAATACCGATTGTGTGTCATTTAATATGAATTGATTTAAATTTCAAAAACAAATCCATCTGAGACTTAATTTATTAAAATTTATGAGACATGAGAAAAGCTAAAATAAAAATTCAAAAACTTAATTCAAGTTTTACGCTCAATTTAACCCCTATTCAATATTCAAGTTAAATTTAATAGAAACTTCAACTTAGTTATTTCAAATGAAAATTTTGTGCTTCGCATTTATAATGGCTTTTTTGAAAGCTCTGATTGTTTGCATCCATCATACTGTCTGTTAAACGTCGCTTTAAGGTTTCATTGTACTTTTGAAATAAACAAAAAGTGCGTAAATTGCGGGTAGAAAGAATTATGTTGTTAGGGAATTTTAATATTATATTATTATACATATAATACTGTACAATGAAAAAAATTGCAAAAAACCGAATAGGGGATGTAAGAAGTGAAATAGAACTAATTTATAATAAAACTACGTTTTAACGGTTTTAAGCGCGGTAAAGCGCAGGTGTTTACAAGCTCGATTGTGAATGTGGATTATCATACATTGGGCAAACAAAGAGGAGCATAAAAACACGGGTAAAATAACACATTGCTGACATGAAACACGCAAGGTCTACGAAGTCTGCGATCAGTGAACACACGCTGGATAAACCCAACCATTACATCAGATTCGATAACCCACAAATCCTCGCGAAAGAGAATCGTTTCATACCAAGATGCGTGAGGCTATTGAAATCAAAAAACACCCAAATTTCAATAGAGAAGATGGTTGGCAGGTACCACCTGTTTGGGATCCAATCATCAAAACTATTAAGACCCAAACCCAGCAAAAACCAACTGCCAGACCTCAAGACACTGTGAGCTCTTTCTGCGTGCAACGAAACAAACCAACTTGACTGATCATTTCTTTTATTTTTTCCTTCCACTCATTTTAATATTATATAAAAAAATTTAGAACTAGGCATGTTTGCTGAAGAGTTTCTTGCGCCGCTTCTTCTCTTCAAGCCACAACATGTTGTGAAGCGGTGGTAAATTAGATTAGGCTCCCATAGAGTAAATAATATCCATAAACAAAATTTAAAACTAAATAATTAAAATGAACAAGTTGGCGGTAGGCTGAATAAAAACTTTGACAATACACGTTTGACAAATGTCATCTTTGTCTTCCGTGACCACGGCCACTGAAAAGCGGCCGAAACGTCGGATAAACCTAAATCAAATAAATAACCGCGCTTAAAACCGTTAAAACGTAGTTTTATTATGTGTACAAGTCGCGAAAACTTAAGAAAATATTATATAGAACTAATTTAGTTTTTTTTTTCAAATTTTTTGTTTCTCAGTTTGTACCGGCTAATCTCCGGAACGACTGGACCGATTTTAATGAAATTTTGTACGGTGGTAGTTTATATCCCTGGTCAACATATAGGATACTTTTGATCTCGAAAAATTAAAGAGTTCCCATAAGATAGTTTAAAAACTTTCTACGCGGACGAAGTCGCAGGCAGACGCTAGTCTTTAATATAATAAATGTGTAAATGTTTCGAGGTTGTACAACGCATTTAAAAATTAGAAAATGTCAAGGGCGGCTAATTCGGACCAACCGATTTTAAAAGTGCATCTTTTATCACTTTTATCTGTCTGTTAGAGTACCACCTGAAAACTACTGAACGGATTTAAATGAAACATTACTGGACAACTGTCTGGACATATAAATTGGTATTATTTTCCATTTCTGCGCCAATAAATATAATTATGTATGTATATATTTATAAGATACTAGCTTCTGCCCGCGACTTCGTCCGTGTAGAATATTTTTGGAACGTAGTTCCTTATCGCGCGGTACGAATGAGGGCTAGACGGAAAAAATTCTTACGAAAAAAGTTGTCACGACACTTTTTGAACTTGCCTAGATAAAATGCAGTTGCATAACCCTTTATGCCCACGCAGTTAGAGTTTAATTTGAAGTACATTATTATTTAAATGTCATGGGTTGCTGACGTACAGATAGCATTTGCGGACATATAGAGTCTTAATGTCATTAAAATAAGGAGCAATATCGCGAATCTGGTTTAAAGTTAAATTTGTTTCAAGAGTCGAATGGCAGGATGTGATTCGATTTTTAAATTTTAAATTTTTAAATTTAAATTGTTTCTTATATTGAAGTAAATAGGGTTCAAACTTACTCATTTACTATTTTTTTGAGTGTATACAGGTTTTTTGTAAATAATAAATATGGAACTTCGTTCCATCCGGGTGTCCCTTGACACCTCTCAAGTTTTTTTCATAAAAAGTATCCTATGTTACTTCTAATACCTCCAAGAATATGTGTACAAAGTTTTATGATGATCGGTTGAGTAGTTTTCGCGTGAAAGCGTAACAAACAGAGTTACATTCACATTTATAATATTAGTAGGGATTCTTTAGTGGTCCGGAAGAACCGACCGATAAGACCGCCTGTTGTATTTTAAAATTTTCTTTCTGTTAACTTTTAAACTAACTTTTAAAACACAATTAATTATATTCATTCATTTACGATTTTTTTATGACAGGATAATTATGACTTAAGAATGATTTAGATAAATAAACATATTGTATAGTTTATTTTGTGTGGTCTTGTGTTATTTCATTCCTTTTTTATAATTAATTTTCCAATTTTGGATCAAATATATTACAATTTTCTTATATTTGGCTCATACAGCTAAATGTGTAATGTGAATTATTTTTTTAGTGGAAGTGGAGACGCATTCAGGCAATCTCCGCGGGTGGGGTTAAGTGTTCAATATATGGCCATCCCTTATTCCCCAATTAAGAACAGGTGCCCGGAGAATATAGAACTTTGCACTCACCTCGCAGTCAGCCACCAGCCCACGACAGCGCTAGTTCAGGGTTCTGCCGTTGCTTATTCACGTGGCAATAAAGGTGGCAAAGTCCTTCTACACGAGCCCCGGGGCGCAGGGACGCAGATAAACTGATCACAAGTTTTAAATGGTTGGGCACATGTTCTAGTATTTAAGTGGACGCGGAAATCTTCGATAGCGAATATGAGTTTGTAGTTGTAATGTAAAGGCGGGTGCGATATTAATTACGTGCGTCGCGATGGCGTGGCGTTTGGCAACGTACTAAACTCACGCGCCGAGCGAGCGGCGGCAACATATGGTTGCAAGGCGCTATAAACCCAAGGCACAATTGTTAATTGGGAAATACGCGGCGCCAACAGGCAGCTTAGCTGATATGTGTATTAATTTATGTATTTTATATTGTAAGAATGATAATTATTGTTGGTTTCCCAAATAAATAAATAAATGTAGCTCTGAAAACCGTCTAAATCCTTTCTGGTCAGATGGCGCCACAGGTCGTTCCTTTTTTGTGTCATCATTTCAAACATGCATATTGTAGATCAAATGGTTGTAAATTACAAAGAAAATGGTTAAAACCAATGCTTGGAACTGTTTGAAAATAAACCAGTTTTAATGCGTTAAAACCGGTTTTAGTGAACTATTTCGTTCGTAATGTAAACCTTAAAATAGTGGTATATAAACCTGCACTAACAGGTTTTTTCAACGAGACTGAGACTGTCTCATTCATTCTATCTGAATAAGAAAGTAAGTCTCAACATGTGTGTGTGGCTGAAAACTTGCTGTTTCACGTGGCAGTGCTTTAAAGGTTGTGTGGCAAAAACCGCGCTAAACCGGTTAAATTACCAAAATCTATTTAACGAAATTTTGTCACCAAAAATCGTCTGATGGAGGTTGAAGTTAGAACAAAGCCTAAAAGAAAAGTTCCTATAAACTAAGGCTTTAACCGGTTCGACTTTTTTTCCGCTTCCAAACTTGGTTAAATCTTCTAATTTTTCATTTACATACGTATTTCCCTTTATTTGATATATGACATTATTTTAAAGATAATCATCCTTACATACACTATTACTACACTACATACATACACTATATTTTTCATCAAAATAGGCCCCGACACTCTTTTAAATATTTTTTGCTGCACATATCTCATACTTTCAAGATTTGGCCATGGACGCCCGCTTGAAGAATTCAACCTAGATAAAAGGTACACCTGACAAAGATCCCGAATATAAATGTACCTTAAACCAGAATCGAATCCAGAACGATAAATTCAATGTTGCAAACTTGGATCGTAAAGCCGGTCGAGATGAGTGCCAAAGCTGGCAACTTCGCGAATTAGCCGGATATTTATGCGGGTGGTAAACTTGTTAATGTTGCGTGTAATAGTGGCCCGGATATTTCGCGGTTCAACCGGATGCCGGCGGCTATTATCCGGATTGTTTCAACTTTATATAATATCAATATTTAATATGAAATTGCGATGAAGTCTTTCTAGTTTTGGTTACACTTCCCTCTTTCATAGATGGCGTTAAATCTGTTAAAAAGAAATATACTTTTTTTGTAGAATAATAACATTTTCAGTACATTGATTTCATTTCTAAATGGCGCCAGTCAAATAAAATGTTTCTCAATGTAGAAAAATGTCATATAATCTCATTCACAAATAAAGTTAATGAGATTGAATGAATAATTTTAACATTAAGTAAAAAAAAGAAAGTGTTACTTACTTATTTAATTTACAAGCAGTGGCAGGAACAAATTAATAAACGTAGAAGAAGATTTTGGGTACACCCTGTTTTATCCTGTAGGGAATACAAGGGAGTTTCGTGTACTTTTTGAAGAGTTGAGAAATTATCAAGATTTTTTTTAGAATATCTAAGAATGAGTGTAAGAACTTTTGATACACTGCTGAACATTTTACGAAGTAAACTTCTTCATCATTCATACGGGGAATCCCCTCTGCATTACAGATATTATGATTAAATAGACACATCGCTTCATACACAGAAAAAATAATAATTATTATATGAAATGAATATCACAAACTGTGGTATGTTCCGAGAAGTTTAGATACCTATCGCTACAATTTTTTTTAACTCAAACTATGAACAAAAAGTTTAATAATAAAAAATTATCTTAGTTTTTGGTATTTTTAAGGTAGGGCATTGCTCTACAATGCCTCCCCCCCTAGCCACGGCCGTGCCGAAACCTCGAAATTATAATCCAATAAAATGGGGCGCTTAAAACTGTTAAAACTTAATTTAGATTCAATGTAAAAACTCGACACCTCCGACAGATTGATCAGAGTATAGATTATAAATACAGTCTACTTTGTTTACTATGAGTGCTGAGATTTTCGGACGAGCAACTTAGTTGTAAGCGTGTTAGTCTACATTATCACGCTGGCGGAGTGTTGCGCGCGGACAAATGAATAAAGTTTTCAAATAAAAAACTTCGCAACAAAAGGGTTTTCGGGTGCACGCTCCAAGCTTTGTCCGATCAACATTTATGTGCATATATTTGAATGAATCACTCTTGAGCTGTGATTAATTTTGATTTTGATCTATGACGTCATCACAGTGACTTCCGACCGCTTCTTATATCATACTAGCTTCTGCCTGCAACTTCGTCCGCGTGGAATAGTAAAAAAAGTAAACTCCCCGATTTGAATAAATGGACTATCTAACAGTGAAAGAATTTTTCAAATCAGACCATTAGTTCCTAAGATTGGCGCGTTCAAGCAAACAAACAAACAAACAAACTCTTCAGCTTTATATATTAGTAAAAGATGGATTTATTTTACATAAAAAACTCAATATTTTCTTAAGTTTTCGCGACTAGTATACGTAATAAAACAACGTTTTAACGGTTTTAAGCGTGGTGGTTTATTTGATTTTTAGTATTTCGACGTTTCGGCCAATTTTCAGTAGCCGTGATCACGGAAGACTGACAAGTGTCACTGAGTATTGTTAAAGTTTTATTTAGCCTACCGCCAACTTGTTCATTTAAATTATTTAGTTTTAATTTTGTTTATGGTTATTATTTACTCTATGGGAGCCTAATCTAATTTACCACCGCTTCGCAACATGTTGTGGCTTGAAGAGAAGAAGCGGCGCAAGGAACTCTTCAGCATACATGCCTGGCTCTAATAGTGTCGGATTGTAAAATGGACAGCCTGGAGGAGCAATGAATTGCTGTGAAATTTTGTGTGAATCTCGGGAAATCTGCAACTGAATCTTTCCTCCACAGTCATACAGATGCACTAAATTGAAGTGCTGAAACGTCATAGTCATAGGGACGTCGTCCGACGAAAAAGGCCAAAACTGTGGAGAAATGACAACTGGTATTTCCACCACGACAACGCTCCAGCCCACTCAGCGCTCAGAACTCATGAGTTCTTGGCCAAAGACTCGACCACAGTTCTTCCCCACCCCCTACTCAGCTGACCTTGCTCCTTGTAACTTTTCCTGTTCTCAAAACTAAAAACCCCCCAAAAGGAAGAAGATTTGAAACGATTACGGAGATTAAGACGAATGCGACGAAGGAGCTGAAGGCCAGCACAAAAAAAGGGTTCCAGGGCTGCTTCAACAAGTGGAAATACCGTTGGGATAAGTGTGTGTTGGGAAGGATGTGTAACTCCCAAATAAATTGCATTTTTAATGACCTCAGTCCGTGTATTAACAGACTTCGAATTCTACTTTATTTGATTTAAATAAATTGACAAGAGGTAAGCTGGATTCAGTTGTCTTCGTTTGGATATTATGAACATTTTAAAAACTACCAAATTACTGAAACATTATATAATAACGGCGAAATATTGTAATACTTGGAACAACTCAGAGGGGTTTATGGTAATAAAAGAACACAAATGGTCACATAGTTATAATCAAAGAAGTTTACGGTTTTAACACATTTATTACACTGATTTTAACAGTCGTCGAGTATTTTAGAAATCCTCGCCATCCCTCCAACAATTTAACAGTTTAAGAAGCTTAGCATATTTGCACAACAACAAAATCATTGATAAACTATTTTAATTAAAGTGTTATTAATGAAAAGAATTTAATACATTACTGTTTGGAAATTTTATATAATATTTTATACAAGATAATATATAAAACATTAAGAGATTTTGAATTATAATCTGTCCACTATCATTACATTACAAAGGATAAATATTGTATCAAAATTATTGTAAATTATAGACAACTACTTTATACAAAACAGGTGCTAATTACAGAATAAATAAAAATATAACATTTTTATTCAATTAAAGAAATGGTCAATTGTATCGTTTAGAAATAAGTAATAAATTGTGTGTTTATTATTTTATTAAACTTACTAAATAAGTAACATTCTGTTATCGTAAAATATATATGAAACAACTTCGATACACCCCTTTTTGAAATTTTCGAAAACAATTAAAGACGTCGCCTCTCATGCCGTTTCAATTTGGCAAATAACAAATTAAGAGAAGTTAAGTCTCATCAGAATTAATTTCACTCGAAATTGTTAGGAGTTTCATTCAGAGATAATTTTTAGACCCATTTATCTGTAATTTCATTTAAGTTATGTCTTTTGGGATGCCTAAGTATTTTAATCTGGTTCAAAAGAGGGTATTTCTTTTCTTTATCTGCTAAAGTAGACACGTCGGCAGATGGGCCACTTGATGGTAACTGATCGTTCTCACCTATGAACATTTGCAACACCAGAGCCGTTGACAACGCGTTGCTGGGACTTTAAGAAACCCCATGTCGTAGAGCAGAGAGAAAATCTTCTAATTTCTCTTTATGGTAACCATAAACAAGGGGTGTGTCGCACTTTGTTTCACTTCTACTGCGTTTGAACTGCACACACACACCTTTCTCTTAAAAAAAAACTTTTGAATTTTAATTTTAATGTATTCACTAGCGGCCCCGGTAGATGTTGTTGTTCCAGCGCCATCTACCGGCTTTAATTGTGAATCTAAGCCATCTCGGGACCCACTCAAACACATAAAAATTCATCAAAATCGGTGCAGCCATTTAGGAGGATTTCAGTCACATACACACGTACCGAAGAATTATATATATAAAGAGAAGAGATACATTGTCAGCGCATGGTGTACATAGACTAGGAAGTAAAATTAAAATTTTAACCTATATGTATGACCTTCAAAAAGTGTTCTCCAGTGGAACTTTTTTTGAATAAAATCTTTTGTATTTGAATTTGATAGGTACACACCGGTCCAGCCGGGTATGGAAAACGCTCGCGCCGATGTGTGCACGTATTATGAACATTTATCTATGACGAACACTCGTAGTCAATGGTCAATATTCGAATCTAATATGGAACGCAAAACCGAATCTTTGAACGTGCAACTATTTTTATCGAATTTTATTGTAAAATTATAAACTACTGATCATGAAAAAGTTCTTCATTGAAGATTTCTACCCTTTTTTTTATTGGAAGAGTTTACCAAAAGGCAGACGGCCCACTCGATGGAACGCGGTCACCATCGCCTATGGACATTTGCAACACCAAAAGTGCTACAAATTCGCTGCTGCTCTCTTAAGGGAGACTGGAACCTGGTCACTAATGCCGGAACACAACTCAAGGTTGTTATGGCGGCATACTCTAGACCAGCCATCCAGTCGGGAAAATGCCCTACCACATGGCTGTGGGTTGTTTTGACGCCTCTTACGATAGGCCGCCCGGCCGCAGGAAATCGTATTCTTTCTCCGTTTCTACACGGAATTATACGCTTCATACAGTCTTGTCAATTTCCGTGCATATTGATCCAGTAGTTTCTTTACAAAAATATAAAGACAGACGGACAAACCTCATAAGAGTGCTATTTATACCAATATAGATATGAAACCTAAATATATAATGACCAAATTGCGATCAGCCTAAATCAGTAAAATGAGCGCTGATATAAAACATTCCAAAAGTAATATACGGCGTGTTTCTTCCGTGATAACTTAAAACAGATACAAACTTGAACCGAGAACAAATTCGCGAGAACTCGACTGGCAACTTTCAGCGGCTGTAGTAAATCTTGGGCAAAGTATAAATAACTCCAACATTCAACCTTTTAAAAACTAAGGCAATAAAAAAGAAATATTCCCACTGAAAGTTGGACGATAAACGTGTAACAGTGTAATTGCTAGACAATTTATGTGTTCGGTCAAGATCGGACCTCTTCGGGTGGTTTCGGTTGTCTTCGGCAATATTTGGCGACGTGCAAGTGCACTTACCTATCTGCACGACTAACGTGTAATAGTGTTATTGGTAGACAATTTATGTGTTCGGCTAACATCGGACTTCTTCGGGTGTTTTCGGCTATTTTCGACAACACTCGGTGGCGATTATTAACTGGTTTATTTTTTCCAAAATTAATATATTCGTCATATTCATTTTTATAAGTGTAAGTATATAGTTAGAAATTTAGAATACCATTCTGTCACTTATCATCCATATAGACCTAGTAGTTTTTGAAATCATTACTATGACATCTATAGTATTATAAAATAATCTGAAAATGCCGTGACTGTGCATTGAGGTTATTAAGAAAAAACGATGCCTTTTTTTGAGGTATCTAATATGTTTGTCGGTTTGTCTGTTTGTTCGGGATTCACGTTAAAACGACTAGGCTTATTTCAATACGGTTTTCGCTGATCGACAGATAATTATTAGACTTAAAATCAGCGGTACTTTTTATCCTGGGAATCCCGCGGTATTTATTCTGGGAATGATTTAAAATGGCCAAAATAAAAATCGAATGGCAATAGGATTTTTTCACTGATCGCAAATTTTATGTAATAAAATGTGTGATATTTTTTAACCTGGGAATTTTCCCGGGAGAAGTTTTTCGTTGGTCGGGTGCATAAAAATAAGCTTATTCTGACACAGTTTTCAATAAAACGATAGCCCGCATTCTTTTTTAAATGCTGCAGTCCTTTGTGTCCCGGAAATCCCGCGGGAATTTGCAATCGAGCGTGGACGAAGTCGCGGACATTTCCTAATAATATATATAAAGACGGTGGACGGGCGGACATGTCTTGTTCCGTTGTCAAAATGGCCACCGAGGCCTAAAAACGATTTTTAAACCGTATACAAAGGAATTCATTTGTAAGAAATTATTTTTCATCTTTTATGTCCTTGGGCTGTTTTTTTGTTTTGACAAGAACGAGAAAAAGTTGTCACATTAAGATGTAAAAGATCAAAACATCCGGCCACGAGGAAAAATGTTTTTTCTCCTACATAACTCGCGATGCACGAAAACACGGTTTTCGCATAATTTATAACTGTCACTGGTATAGTGTTAAACGGTGGTATGTTATAGACGCTGTAGGCAGCGTACAGCATAACGCTGTACGCGACCGACGAATATTATTTTATAGCAATTCCACCTAATGGAAAGCGCTTACCCTCGGCTAGAAACGTTTTTGATACTGGGTGCGAAGCCAACGCGTGGCTAGATTTTAGGAAGGGATAGGAAGAATGGGATATGGAACAGATAGGTACGGGATCAAAGGAAGGGCCATTGGAACTCTCATTTACCGAAAGAGTGAAAGAAAAACACATTTTTTTTAACAGAGGCATTGAAACTAGTGTAGGCACATTTCACCGATCACCAGTTAAATATCAGTGATTTAAAATAAATCAATTATCACTCCAGTTACAAGAATAGGAAACGATTGTTAAATTTCACTAGAACGATTTTTTTTTTTTTATTTGACTTGACTTTATGTTGTTGGTCCGAAGACCTCACAACTTTACCGGGGTCTTTGGGGCGAGCGCCTTCGCTAGGCGAAGGCGCTCGAGCCCGGGGGCAACTTGCTTGAGGGAGCTCCCTAGGGAGTTTTACCTCGGCTGGACTGTTGCCATGAGAGGGGGATGAATCTGATGATGCCCGCCAATGGGCGACACAATGAACTAATTGAGAACGGGCGTCGGGTAATATAAAGCCCGAGAAGAAGGATCCCGGCGGAGCGGGATCGGCGGTTCGCGGCGGCCTACGCTATCTTACTGCCGTTTCGCGACGTGTTATGGCTGGGAAAGAAGAAACGGCGAAAGAAACTTCCCAGCAACACGCCTAGTCTATCCTGTGGGGGGGCTATGTCTCCTGGCGTCCCTCTCGAGGACGTGGAGAGATCGTGATTGGACTAGAACGATATTTCACATGAAACAAACCGTTGAAGCGCCATGCATTAATAAATACCTACTATATTCTTTAAAACGTTAGTCATAAGTTAGCTTGAGTTAATTACCGTGCCTTGTAGAGTTACGAGTGTAACGTATTATTTAATTTTACATTTCCAATAGTCACATGCAGTTCTAGTCATCAAGAGGTCACTATACTGTTATTTTAATCCTTACTTCTTCACGGGTGGTGACTTTTCACCGGTGAAATAGCAGTGATAACGAAATAATTTTACGGCATTGAGCGATGTTTTAAAGTAGCTATAATTTCTATCACTAATTGAAATACGCGTTGAAAAACAACAAAGTCAAATGGGTACTAAATTAATTAAATTGTGTATAGCAAAAATATGTCTCGCTATGGTATTAAATAGGTGCAGTTTAGTAGTAGTAATGCAAGACTATTAACTTAATATTTTGTGGCCTTACTTATAATTGTTTGCAAAAATTTTAAGAAACTGCTCAGCAACTGATAGACGAAAATCTTACCCATAAACTCCTCTGAAAGATAAGAGGTGGTGGTATAGCAACTCATAAATAACTGTCAAAAATAACCAATAGGAGAGTAGAGGTAGTTTAAGTGACTGCTAAGAGGCAAGATGGCAGGTTTTATTTGCAACAGCACTTGATTAGGGGCTTAAGAGTTTCTTATTTAAGAGATGGCTAATTCTTTTTTAACAAGATTATTATAAGTAAGGCCCTTAGTGTTAGTCTAGGGCAGTGTTATTCAATCTGCAGGTTGCGACCCCCAGACGGGTCGCAGAGTCTTGCTCCGAGGGTCGCCGAGGAAGGGGAATAGGAAATTTATTTTTCTACCTTGTATTTAGGTACTTTCTAAGCTCAGCAGCTTTTTGAAGAGTATAAGGCCCTAATCATGAATATGAGTAACAAAATAGAGAAAAACATAAACGTAGTGTTTTAAATTACTAACTTTTTGTCTATGACCCAAGGGGGTCGTCAAAATTTTTCAACCTGTAAAGGGGTCGCGTATTCAAAAAGATTGAAAAGCACTGCTCTAGGGGGTTGCCTGGAAGAGATCGCTTCAAGCGATAAGGCCTCCCTTTGTTCAATATCTACTGTACCTAGTTTTAAGAACGTAGTTTTAATTCTTGGTGAACCATAAAGTGTTTTCATTAATTCATATTATATTTAGAAATATGGAATAGACTCATAATAGTCTCGTTTGATACCTTAACTCTTAGATTTAAATTTAAGGTTGATTTAACAGTTATTAATTTCATAAACGCTACCGATATTTAAAACAATGATCAGAAAATATTACCTGACCTTGGAATATGATGATATTTAATTGTATGTACATATATAGTTCTCTATAAATATTTATATATTTTTGTAGATATGTATTTGTATGTTATGTATATTAAGTATACATCTATTCAATATATATAACATTCGTATATACTGTATTATGTATACCACCATCATCATTCATCATCATTATATTCTCAATTCATTCCTGGGGTTGTCTGGAAGAGATCGCTTTTTAGCGATAATACCCTTTGTGCATAATGAGACTAGTTTTAGTCTGTAAGTTCTTTTTTGTATTGGTGTACAATAACGAGTTTGATTGATTGATTGATAATTTCTTCATTAAATATCCATTTCATATTAATATAAAGGACTTATTGAGTTCAGCAGACAAGCAAACGACTTACTTGATGGAAGGCGGTTACCATCGCCTGTAGACATTTGCAATACTAAAGATGCTATAAACGCGCTGCTGTTCCCTAAAGGAAGACTGGAGCCTGGCCAATACTCCATGCTCATGGTGGTAGCCATCCAAACAGACATATGCACAACCACCAGGCAGGACGGCCGGCCGCAGGAGATAGTATTCTTTCTCCGTTCCTGCACGGATAGAAATATAATAAAGAAATATTTTAAAAAGGACTGTTATGATGCGATATTACATGCCTAACTTAATCATAAACCTATATGAATGCCGAATTCGACCCCAAAAAAGGTACCAAATATATTCAAAAATATTTGCAAAACATGACGAAATACATTTAGGGTTGTCCAATAAACATTACCATTTCCCCAATTTAATAACGAAAGGCCAACTGTAGTGTTGCTTATTCAAATCTGTTTCGGCATTGGAAAGATTTTTCGGCAAAGTTATTTCATATTCGATTAGATTTTATGTGCATATTTTAAATCGTTATTATTTACGAATATGCTTGATATATTATACTGTTACGTGCGAGCGGGCGTACACTTGTGGATTGGAACAAAACACCAGTTTTTGTCTAAAACCTTTTATTGACTTACTACATAGCCGCACGTAATACCTTTCCGCAGGGTTGCCCCTATACGCACGACTAACGATGCACTGTTCCGACGATAAGTCGTCTCACTCACAATACCGTCGCCGATATTATGTAGACCACCTTCTGCTACTACAGTCCTCACCTCCGATATTATCGCGTGTAGCTCGCTTCTGGTTCTTCTCTCGAACTACGCTACACACCTTCACTTAGCTGTCCACTAAACTTGTCACTAAATTCACCACTTAATACGTCACTGTCTTCTATTACACTTCTCTTCCAACTCTTCCGTGTCGCACTTGTTGCTTCGCCGTCTTGAACTAAACTCAACTCTAAACTGCCTGGTAGGCGCACCTTACGCTGTTAATATACCCGGAAGAATTTTCTGGAACATAATTTCGTTATTCTTTTATTTACTATCTGTCCCTTTCTAACATCTATCTATCTCTGTATTTCCCTTCCCGAACTTTCTATTCTAGAACTTTCGTTCATCGTCTATCCCTTTCTAAAATATATCCGTCCCTGTCTTTTCCTTCCAGATTTTCTACCTTTTTTTAAAAAGTTCTTAAACTAAGTAGATGGTTACTATACTATTCCGTTTTATTATATAATATATCTAATAATAAAAGCTTTTAAGTATACGAGTTATCGTAGTAGGACATCTGTTTTAATTTATAAATAAACCAGCAGACAAAAAAATACTGAACATTTTCAAGTAAAGCAAGTTACGCTTATGTTATGATTAATATACAACACATGACTTTGAAACTGATCCCAGATACCTAGTCCCAGGGTAAATAGCGGAAAGTTCATTTATAAAATTTTCTTTGTCTGAAATTTAGCCAAGCGCTAATTATTTATTTTCTTCTTTCTTTCTTTCTTTTCATTTCTACTGAAATATATCCATAGTAGTAATTAGTTACCGAGAAAACTAACTTTGTTATATATCTACAAAGATATCTAAATCTGTACGATGATAAATGGTTCCGAAATCCATTTAAAATCTCATAATGTTTCCATAACTTAAAATTTAATCTTTCAATAAGGTAAACATCACTAAGAATGATAGTTAATTAACAATTTATTAATTTAAATTATAAAACGTGTTTTGTTTAATATTTTTAAATATAACGACACAACTTATAATTTAGTTGATAGATAACTTTTATCTGATAAATAATAATCAGACTTCTTTCTCTTTTTTTTCAACTTCTCCCGATTATGTGGGGTCGGCTTAATACATCTTTTCCTTCTACCCTCTTTTCTAACATACGTCAGTTGTCACACCACACGTCTTTGTGTCATCTTTTACACAATTCAGCCATTACCATTTTTCAATTAAAACTTAGGTCCCTAAGAAGATTAACGGCCTTAATTATAATAATCTCGTTAAGAAACGATTAGGCATCTCTTAAGTTTTTTTTTTATTGCGGGAGTTCAGCAGACAGGCAGACGGCCCACTTGATGGAAAGCGGTTACCATCGCCTATGGACATTTACAACACCAAAGGTGCTACAAATGCGCTGCTGCTCTCTTAAGGTAGACTGGAACCTGGTCAATAATGCCGGAACACAACTCAAGGTTGTTATGGCGACATACTTTAGCACCAGGGGTGGTAGCCATCCAGTCGGGCGAATGCCCTACCACCTGGCTGTGGGTTGTTTTGTCGCCTCTTACGACAGGCTGCCCGGCCGCAGGAAATTGTATTCTTTCTCCGTTCCTGCACGGATAAGTAATAGAATCAGAATCAGACCCTACTCAATTAATATCATATATAAGTGAAAAAAAGGTTTTCACTTATAAACGTGTATTACCTGTTGTTTACCTAAGAGGAGCATAGATAAATGAAATTTGAACGATTAATGTAGGTTGTATCCAAAATATTCGGCTAAAGAGGAGTTTATGGGTAAGATTTTCATTAATCACTTGCTGAGCAGTTTCTTTAAATTTAAGAAACGATTATAAGTAAGGCCCTAAAACTTTCGGCATGATGCCGAAAATTATATACCTGTGACATCACTAAACTGACTTTACCTCCGGTATTTCTCAGCCTAGAAGGATTACAGATTACGTTGTAACATCTTTATATGTACGGACCTTTTGCAATTACATTCGTAATACGTTTTATTTAGGTTCCTTTGGGAACTTTGTTTGAACATTTTACCTGTAAGCCATGTAGGGGACGGTTTTGCTACTTTATTTGACATTTTATGTAAAGATTTTTTTTCTTTGGCGAATTAAGGCTATGTGTGCAATGTTGGCAAATGTTGAGCCGACGTGTAGCCATCTCTCAATAGGAATGCGGACAACATAACAATAAATTCTAATATTTTTACATATGGTTACGAGTTGCAGGACTTGAATTAAAATGCCGTTAGAATTACTATAGAGTTTATTAGAACTATATAAACACGTATAACACAGGTACAAATATAACAGAACACAACAAGTCCAAACTTAATGCAGACATTCCTAATTCAATAACACGCGCAAAGTCCGTCACTAAAAGATTCCGATTGTAGTACACACGTCTTGCGCCGCTTGTGGTTTTCGCTCGACTGCCTCGTCCCTCAATTGGGGCATTCCTTTATACTTCACAGATGCAATATGTATGCCCGGCCGCATGGACAGAATTTCCTAGAATCATGTTGTACTTTAAATCCGAGACACCTGGCTATAATGATCATAATACAACAATAGGCCGCAAAAGGTTACTATACACAATGGGCTGTTTTTAGTAATCACAATTTTTAAACACAAAGTAAACAAAAGATGTCCAAATGCCGAAAGGTAATAAAATATGTTTCTACAGGCATGGAGGCGTGAATTTGTCTTTGTCGGCGTCTAGGTCGTAACAATATAAAAGAACAAGCGTTAAAGTAACATAATTATTATCATCTAACTTTTAAAATATCATGAAAGTAATAATTTTAATTTCTTTACAAAGAATAATTAATGCGCTGTTTGACTCTGTAATATCTACTCATGACTTCATAAGTAAGTACGTACAAAGTCTGAGGCTGCGCCGTTCTGTAGGTTTGTAAAAAGCACCTCAGCGGATTTCGTAGTCTCCTATCGTATTGATATCTACAGAAACGTAGCATATGTCGTAGCATGCTACGCGTCGTAGTTTACTTTTCATAGCAGCGACATCAGGCGTAGTTCAAGTTGTGGTTTTATTCTTTGAATTTCATTGATCTATTGTTCGCGCTAATCTCTTTGTTCACGCCGCCGTGAGACGTCATAAAACCTTCTTTCCTCTGTTGGTATTTCATGCGAATTCTTGGAAGCCATTAGACTGACCATTTAACGGTTTCAAGAACCAGTGGCAGCTTGTTGCTAGAAGGCCATGTCTAATTTACAAATGGATGAGGATCGGTTAGTCGGGAAATGCGCCAGTCGTGTTCAGTCGTGTATATACTTAACATAAGTATATACAATAATAGTAAGTAGTCAATGCCAAACCGTTTGGACACGGCTAATGGTTTTAAATTTGTTAGCAATTATATAATTATTAACGGTAATTTAACTTCCGTTCATATTAAATTGACCCATAGTAAAATATAAGTTATTTTTACAGCCTACTATTGTCGCTTTCCTAGCAAATAAATTCTTTCTTTCTTTAATTTCTATTAATTAATCTCTTAATACATACACGTTGACCGGACCACGACAATTCTACATAAATTATTCAATATTAAAAAGAAACACACATAAAATGAAACGAAGTAAACGGTAATTAATTTGAAAAGCCTTCTTAAACCCTAATTAATGGTGTGATTAAAAGTAAATAATGTTGCGGTGAAATAGGACTGAAATGTGTGCCTGGATTAATTTCAGCCTGGGATTCAGCTTTGTTTCAGCCTAAATCTGTTAATTAAACACGTTGGTAATTGTTTAAATAAATTTCACGTTTATTAATAGACTTTTTAACGAATACTTGTTTATTATGCTGATTTAATTTCATGATATAAAGAATAAAAGTATATTTTTTTTGATGAAAAGTGGTTAACATTTGCAACACCAAAGGTGCTACAAATGCGCTCCTGCTCTTTTAAGGGAGACTGGAACCTGGTCACTAATGCCAGAACACAACTCAAGGTTGTTATGGTGACATACTTTAGACCAGAAGTGGTAGCCATCCAGTCGGACAAATGCGCTACCACCTGGCTGTGGATTGTTTTGTCGCCTCTTACGACAGCCCACCCGGCCGCAGGAAATTGTTTTCTCCGTTCCTGCACGGATATAAATGTGTTTTCATAACACTACTTACTTATGATAATTCTTTTACGGTGCAAGCTGTCAAACTTTGGAATATGCTGCCTCTCACTGTCAGAGACGCCAAATCCTTACCAATATTTAGAAATTTGGTCAAAAAACACTATTTGTCCACAAATAGCTATGTCTGATTAACAGAATATAATCATGCTAATACATTTATTATAATAACTTATGTATTATTGTATATATATAATTATGTATATATGTGTGTATTCGTATATTTATTTTTTAAATTAGTTTTGAATATTTATATATCTAGTGCCTTTTTCTTGCACCACCTATTTCGCCTGATTCAAATTTTTCTCATTTAGGTTGCCTGGAAGAGATCGCTTTGAGCAATAAGGCCGCCTATTGTATTGCCTAGAAAATATTGTAAATATGGTCTGTTTCTGTAATTGTATATCTACTGTACAATTGATTGACCTACCAAAATTTATTCTGTGGCCGAGGAGGAGGAGCTCATCCTTCTCCCACCATCACAAAGGAAGTCGCAGGATCTACTTCCTCTGCGTGTAATTCAAATTTTGAAATTAAATATATGCAAATTTTATAACACGGAAGCCGGCGCAAGAAAGGCGGTATTCGTACATTTTTACGCAAACGAAATTACCACTTGTACGTTTGTGTAGCTGTGTTGGTATGCACTTAAGTTAGGGGTAGGACTACGTGATGAGCGGTAGCGATTTTTTTGTTTATTTGGATGTTTTGGTGTAGAATAATTTGAAAACTTCTTGCCAAAAATATTTTTACGACCGACAAAAACCAATTCACATCTGCAGTTTATTCCACCTTTCCGCATTTGGACTTCTTTTGTTTGCTTTGTGTTTAACATTTGTAATTAGAAAAAAAGCCCATTGTTTATTGTAATCTTTTATGATAGTCATTAGCCAGATGTGATTCTTGGAAATTTAGTCCAAGCGTTGTCGAGACATATTATATTTGACAGTATAAAGCAATGCCGCAACGGAGGGGTGCGGCAGTCTAGCGGTGATCACAAGCGAGACAAGACGTGTGAACATTCGATAAGCTATATAGTGACGGACTTTGTGCGTGTTATTGAATCGTGTATTACGTTTGTACTGGTTGTGTCCAGTTTTATTTTTACCTGTGTTATACGTGTTTGTATGGTTGTAATAAATTCTATAGTAATTCCAACGGTATTTTAATTCGAGTCGTTGGGAATGAGGTCTAGACGAAGGAACACTGGAACATATATTCTTTCATTGCCCCAATATTACTTCCCAAATTTATGACATGTACCCTCAGATTGAGATCTTTCTGTGAATGTCAATTTCCTACTAATTCTTGTCCATACTAAATTTGTATATAACTTATGTAATTTTTTATCAATTATTAATATTTATTTATAATGCAGCTATTTCAATACAACTCATCAGAAAATGTTACCATTCTACCACCGTTTAAAAAATGAAAGTATGATGTTTTTTTTTTATATTTAACTATCACTTTTACATAGTTACACTGATATTGGCAAAATCAACGCAGTAAACATTGGAATGGAGTGGAAATTCTTTATCGGTCTTGTGAAGTTTAACGGTACTGTCTTTGAGAGAAGGTTGTATGGTTCGAAAAGTGTTCTCGAGGTGTCAAAGAAATCAAACAACTGTATTGTACTATTAAAAAATGTAATAAATCTTCACAAAAAACACATGTACAAAATATAGGTTAATATTCACACACGATACAGTCCAAAGGTACTGAGGTGCACCGATGCAATGCACAAGGCAACCGGTCTATCGCAGTATACGGGTTATATTAATAAATGAACTGCGTAGTGGCTCGAACGCAAAATTGCTGACCGTCCCAACTTGTGACATCACAGTCTAATGGAGAATTTAGTGATTTTTGAGTTTGCCCATTCAATTCTGAATATTTATTTTAATATTTGATATCATACCAATCTGTCCTGCTTTTATATTTTGAAATTTTAAAAATGATGATACAGTTTATTGTATGTGAGATATTTCAGTAAATCAACTTTTTCGAAACAAAGCGTGCTTTGGTGTTGCTTCTGCTATTACAAAAGTACACAGTTCATGATATAGATCGTGGAGCGATTTGCTTATTTCTGGCAAATTAATTTTCTTACAACTAGTACACTAAATATCATTATAATATAAAAGAGCAACATTCGTTTTACAAAATCTGGTACGAAATACTATATAAATATGTGGCACATAATATATATATTTATAAATGTAATGAAACTATAGTTTTAGTAGTTACTCATATAGTAATGCCATAATTTCATATTGTTACCACCTAGACGCCGACAAAAACAAATTCACACCTGCATACCTGTAAAAACACATTTTATTACCTTTCGGCATTTGGACTTCTTTTGTTTACTTATTTATTGGCATGTGTTTATTAATTATTCTAGAGAACATTCCATTGTTTTATTGCACTCGTTTATGGCTGTTGCGGTCGACTCATTAGCCAGGTGTTTCGGATTATGATACGGGGACATTGCATTTGCGCAGTATAAAACGATGACCTAATGGAGGGGGTAGGCAGTCGAGCGATACCCGCGAGCGAAGCAAAACGTGTGTATTACAATTGGGAATCTTTTAGTGACGGACTTTGCATGTTTTATGGAATTACGATCTTCTGCATTACGTTTGGACTTGTTGTGTTCGGTTATATTTGTACCTGTGTTATACGTGTTTGTATAGTTCTAATAAACTCTATAGTAATTCTAACGGCATTTTAATTCTAGTCTCGCGACTCGTAACAATTTATTATATGAAATTACGCAAGCAATTATATTCGGCATACTATAACTTTGAAAGTTGTGAAAATAAGTAGTTGTATTGTTATGAAAAACTTGTTCCCGCCAATATTCGTTGCTTAAAGATGTTACCACTTGAGATATCGAACTTTTACGGTAAGCAGTTGGCTTTAGGGTAAAGTGTTTGTTTGAAACGAGTACCTATTCGATCGCGATCTATATACCAGTAAAGGTCGATAATTGAAATTGTGTTTACATGTGGAAAGTAAAATAGTATTGAAATCGTGCATGAAATTTTTCTGAAGTTCGGTGTCGTACAATTGTGACATACGATGATAAGCAAGCAAATAACCCGCTACCGCTTGTCACAAAGCGCTCCATCTTAACGTTGTATTAAGGCGACTACACACGCCCGCTCTTGTACCAACTAGTTTTTGTTAAGGATTATGGTACTAATAGCGAGCTAGCGTCGCTGCCAACTGAGATTTTAATATTAAAATATCGTGTAAAAGCTAACAAAATTACCACGTATCTTACTGAACACTTTAGTTAAATTTTAAACTGTTAGATTATGATACTATTTTGACGCGTTTATTTACTCTCAGAATAAAAAAGAGGGTAGTTTGTATACATTACATCACTACTCGGTTCATTCCCTCATCGCTCGAATATAAAAGCGTGCAAACGGTACGACGAGTCAACATTTGAACTCCGACTTTGATCGGGTGCACGTTTTAATTGGAATTGGTCCGATGTGTCTGTTGTAGTAGCTCTTTAGGTTGGGTAATTAATGGGTGCGAAGTAACACTTAGTTACGTCTAGTATTTTCTTAAGATTAGGTAGGACAAGAATAGTACAGGTCGCGATGATGGAATTAAGCTTGTAATCAACAACACCGTTAGTGATAACTTTGAAAACGTAAAAACATTTAACGAGTGCTCTAGGGATATAACAACTAGCTCTTTACCATCATCACCACTGGAAGCTGAGCTGCTAATGGCACAGTGTGTAGATGAATGTGATATTTCATTTAAATTTAAGCATATTGTTACATGCCGACAAAGTTAATGCACACCTGGTTTATTAACTTTCCCCGCATTGGACTTCTTTTGTTTACTTTGTGTTTAAAATTTGCAATTAGCCAATAGCCTATTGTTATTGTATTTGTTTATGGCCGCAGCTGAGCAGATTACGGTTTCACGGAAACTTCAGTTCACGCGGTCGATTGTTGTATTGTACAGTTTAGTATAAAACGAAGCCCGAACGGGGGGTGAGGCAGTCAAGCGAGGATTACAATACGAGCAAGACTTGCATTCGATAAGCTATATAGTGACGGGCTTTGCCCGTGTTGTTAAATCGTGCAATTTGCACTGGTTATGTCCAGTTATATTTGTACCTGTGTTATACGTATTTGTACAGTTCTAATAAATTCTGTAGTAATTCCAACGGCATTTTAATTAGAGTCCCGCACTCGTAACAATATAGATACATATGACATTGTTAAAGCTTTCAAATCATTAAATATAAAAACACAACTGACTTTTGGGGCGTATCTTTAAAAATATTAAATAAAGTAATAGACGCCATTACACCATCATTAGTAGAAACATTGAATGGATGTGTATGTAGATTACTGACAATGTATTTTTACAAAAAAGAGCCGTAAGGTCAATTTACAACCTCGGCCCTCGGGAGTCTTAGACAACGCTTTAAGGAAATCAATATATTTTTAAAATACATATTATATTCGTAATCATTTGAGTGACTATAAGAATATACGGATGTTCACAATTTCAACACCAGGCACTGATTGTAATAGACTGATATTGCGATCTTTTACATTAAAAAAGTATTGTCCTCTTTCTTGGGGGTTGGCTTACGCTTCTTCAATAAGATTCTGAATGAAATGTTAGATTTGCCTTTCACTAAATTTAAATCCAAGTTAAAAAACATGTTTCTTAAAAAGGCATACTACATATTGAAGAATTCTTAAATGACAGTACTTCATTTACATAGTAGTTCGCTCCAGCCTCTTATACTATATCTTGTGTAACGTTTTTATCTTATCGTTTATCGTTTTTTCATTTTTCGTTCCTTCTATTGTGTCTTTGTCTTACTGAGTATGAGTATTTATGTATAAAATTTATTACAGAAAAAATTGAGTTTACCAATTTGATACGTGTTGCTGGGGAGTCCTGGGGCATTTGGCTCTTTTAAATGATTTCTAGGAAAATTCCTTCATGAATCCCGGGATAAAGCATAGCTAAGATTTAAAGAATTTTCTGTCGATTAGCGAAAACCGCATCGTAATCGGTCCAGTAGTTTTATAGTGATACCTGAACATACAAACAAGAAAACTAAAAAAACCATTCTCCATCGTTTATATTCCTGTTATTATTTTTTTAATAACTTTTTAAAGTATTATAAATAAAAGTGTTCAGCACAATATGAAAATAAGCGCTTTATAACGAAGTATGAAAACTTGTCTAACAATTACCCAGGAAAACCATCTGCCAATAACCATGCTTCGTCCGGGCTACTCTATTAACCG
Source organism: Dendrolimus pini (assembly GCA_949752895.1). Classification (NCBI taxonomy): domain Eukaryota; kingdom Metazoa; phylum Arthropoda; class Insecta; order Lepidoptera; family Lasiocampidae; genus Dendrolimus; species Dendrolimus pini. Next base: position 796,517 of record OX457150.1, read on the forward strand.
GTTTACTTTAACAACATCAAAAACAATCCCGGACGAAACAAAAACATGAGCCGGTCCACTAGCTAATTGAAACGGGCATGCCGCTGGCCTACGTCCGGATATACACCCCACGATTACGTGAATTTTCACTAAACTCTATATTAAGGGGAGGCATTTTCAAAAATTCAACCTCAAATTTGGAGAAAAAACTATTTTTACGAGCTACACAAGACTCGATTTAAAATATCGTTGAAATTACTATAGAGTTTATTAGAACTGTACAAACACTTATAAAACAGGTATAAACATAACTGGGTACAGCCAGTATAGAACTGCACGATTCAGTAACACGCGCAAAGTCCGTCACTATATCGCTTGTCGAATGTTCGTCTTACTTGTATCGTAATCCTCGCTCGACTGCCCCACCCCTCCGTTCGGGCATTGTTTTATACAAAACTGTACAATACAACAAAGGACCGCGTTCACTGAGTTATTTGGCATACCTGGCAAGCTTCGACGCCAAGCAATAACAACAAGGATTAGTTCGACACTAATGACGACTATAAAATAAGTACGATAACAATAGAATGTTTTTCCTAATTGCAAATTTTAAACACGAAGTAAACAAAAGAACTCTGAATACAGGGAATAATTATTGATATAAATGAATGATATATAATGGTAGAATGATTAGTGTGCTGTACGGCCGAGACTGTTCGCTACTTAATTCGAACTCTGCTGTCTTCCGTTGACACAAAAAACTTGTAAGTATGGGTTTTGTATGTAAAACGCATACATAATGTACGTGGCCCAATAGGTATGGACCTAGAGCCCGTAGTGATTTTTTATAAACTATTTTTTTATTGCCTAAAGGGGGCAAGTAGATAAGATAGCCCATCTGATGAAAAGTGGTAACCGTCGTTTACGGAGGATGTTTGCAATACCTGGGGAGTTCCCAGCTTTTAAAATATTTAATAATCAAAATCAAGTTGTTTCTAAGGTACTCTATAATACGTTAACCGTGATATTTATACATTTAATTTTTAATTTTTGTAGCCATTTCAGCAAAAATATGATCTTTATGAGATGGTTATTTTCGTCTGTTGTTGTATATCTTAGTCATTTTTTTTAACTACTCGAACCGTATCGATGATATTTTATAAATAGATATTTTATGTCGCCACGCAATGCTTTGAAGTTGTATAAAAAATTTTGATTGTTTTCCAATATATTGTTACATACCAAGAAAGACCCCACAGCTGTATGTTGTAAAAACGAATTCTTTGAATTTACTTTGTGTTTAAACTTTAAAAACATCCATTGTTATCGTGCTTATTTTATGGCTGTAATTAGTATCGAACGACTTAATCCTTTTTATTATTGCATTGCCAGATGTGTGGGTTAACGCCCCCTTTTATACAGTTTAGTATAAAACAATGCCCGAATTGAGGGGTGGGGGCAGTCATGCGACGACCACGATACGATTAAGACGTGTAGTACTTTCGATTAGCGACATAGTGACGGACTTTGCGCGTGTTAATTTGCACTGAATCGTGCAGTGTGAACTGGTTGCATCCAGTTTAATTTTGTACGTGTTTGTACAGTTCTAATAAACTGTATAGTAATTCCAACGGCATTTATTTTAATTCGAGTCCAGTAGCTCGTTGCAATATAGTTACAGTAGTGTTTGGTATTCATCAAGCAGAATTTGAAAAATTACGACGATTTTTGTATTTAATTGTATTTAGTTCAATAGATGGTGATCTTACAAAGACGTAAAATATATATGCTTCTTTAAACTTTTCAACTATAATGTAAAAATTTGATACTTACACAGCTTCGAAAATGCTTTAAAAGTTATTTGTGCAAAATCCGTAGTAGCGAGTAATTTTTGAGGTATTCTCAATTAAATCCTTTTTAAGCGTAAAAATTACCACTATAGAACCCTTCATTAGAGTTAGCCTGACAAGCACTTGACCGACTTTTTAATTATTATTTTTTTAATTTCCAATAAAGTGAACAAAAACTTACAATATGCAGATATCTGAGCCTTAAATATTCTAACCGGCTTTTTTATGAACACCCTGTTTTTATATTAAGACCCGGGTTTTAGGTATTTGCATATTTATTTTATGTTGTTTCAAAAATGTTTTTTGAACCTGTTGAATAATTGAAGCCGTCGATATCGATGAATATTTATGGTTTTGTTTTTAAGGTTTGAAAAAGTGAATTTTCAATATGAAGCTTATGACAGGGTCGATCAGAGGAGCGAAGTGTCAGACAAAGGGCGATTAGAGACAGTACAATATTTTAAACACTAGGGATTTAATCAGAACCATACGAGTATGGTGATAACTCCGCTTATTATTGTTACGACCAAATGCCGACAAAGGAAAAATTCACACCTGCGTCTGTAGAAAAACATTTTATTACCTTCCCGCTTTGGACTTATTTTGTTAACTTTGTGTTTAAAATTTGTAATTAGAAAAATAGCCTATTGTGTATTTTAATCCTTTATGGTAGGCATTAACCAGATGTGATTCTAGGAAATTATTGTTATTATGTCGAAACATTGTATCCATAAAGGAATGCCTGAACGGAGGGGTGAGGCAGTCAAGCGACGATTACGATACGAGCAAGACGTGTGTACATTCGATAAGCTATATAGTGACGGTCTTTGCATCACGTTTGTATTGGTAGCGTCCAGTTATGTTTGTACCTGTGTTATACGTCTTTGTATACTTCTAATAAATTCTATAGTAATCCCAACGGCATTTTAATTAGAGTCCCGTAACTCGTAATATTATTATTAAATCATCATTATTCAAGTGTTTTCTACACTTGAATGATGATAACAATTCCTTGCCTCTGCTTCTATTTTTGATATTGATGAAGGAAAGTCCAACACAGCTTTATGCTGAGTGGCCTCATTTGTTGGAAATGCGGCGTACGACATATTAAATTTAAGCCTAGAAATGTATAAATTATTCCTACATCCTTCCTTTCTTAGCAAATAAATTCTTTCTTTGTTTGATATCTAGTGTATGCCTTGCAGAGATTTGGGTAAGAAAGTACCAAATATTAACTATTTGGGCAGGGTTTCCCCTTTATTGTTCAGCCTTTGGTGTGACTATTCACACCGCACAGTAAGCAATGAAGACTGGCTACACGCCACTCCGTCTTTTATACGATAATGCTACCCTACAAAATAATAACATTGGATCATTGCTAAAAATAGCAATTGCATCATAGTGTTACCAGGATCATAAATACAATTATAACAATTAAGTCCGCTTGCATGGCGTTCCTTATTTAAGAAACACTAAACGCAATTAACACCCTTAAATACGATTAGCGTCTTGCACAACGCAAAATAAATATATAATAAAATATGTTTAAAGAATTGTCAATTCATTTTGTGTAAAACGTATTTAGGCAGTTTAATATGATTAACTAATTTTATTTAAGGGCGATCGTTATTCAAGCGACCCTTAGTTACTGATGCACTAAATTATTCAGACGATAATTTAGTGGGCTTATAAAATTAACTAACAGGTAGAAAATAGTAATTTCATTATAAATCGATTTATCTAATAAATCGACTAAAAATATTACTATTTATGACGATTGTCTATGTGATATTAATATACCCTATGGTTCTCATGATTACTGTGGTTGACATCATGTAACAATAGTTTTCTCTTTGTCCACAGAACACGCCTCAGCGATAGTCGGCACAACAGCGCAGTTGCGATGCCGTGTCGATGGCAAGAATTGTGGCCAGATGCACAGCATCAAGTGGTACAAGGCCGACTCCAGGGTCTATGTGTACTCCCCCTCTAAAGACGCAGCCATCAACCGGCCGGAGGGAGATATGATGGATAGGTAAGTACTGAGTTCTTTTTATAATTTTTATTGGATTACTGCAAATCTGAAGTTATCGACGTTCACATTATTTTTATCATTAAACTAAAGAAAATCGAAAATTTAAACAGAAACATCGCTACCACCCCCGGTCTAGAGTATGCCTCTAAAGCAACCTCGAGTTGTGTTCCGGCATTAGTGGCCAGGTTCCAGTTAGTCAGATGACTAATACATTTGTATGTTATATTCCAAATTTCAATGATATTCCAAAATAATTTCGCATTATATACAATATACATACAAATATATGAAATTGACTATACAGATATATTACCAATTAAAACTGATACATACAATTAAAAATACCTAACGAACTCTAAAAAGCTATAAACTAAATTATCCTCCATCAATATTCCTTTACCAATAAATTAAATATACTGCAATAAAATCTAGACCATAAACTAAAGTTGATCACAATAATAAAAGATTCAGAAACGAATACTTCAAATAAAACGCTACTAAAATATTTTTACAATCATTAAAAACATATGCACAAATGTCTTTCAGTCTAGACAAGCCATTACTGACCTATCGTTAGTAAATTTATTCGTCTCTCGCATGAAATGAAAGTAGATTTTATTACCATTGAAATAGAGAGCATTTTGGTAGAGTAGACATTTATTAGAAATGCCATTGAGGCGATAATGGAATAAAAAATTAGATTGCTATGGGTTCTCTATCGGTACACATTTCTATATTAAATACTTTAAAGACGGCCATTGCTAATGTGCATTTTTTTTCAAAATTTTACTGCATAATTGTGTTCCGGTGTATACCTATCTATCTAAAGAAAGTTTGTGGATTTGGTTGTAGGTAATAATCTCTTGAACTATTGAACCAATTTTGCAAACGATTTAACCAGTGGAAAGCTATTATTGTTACAACTTAGGTTCCGACAAGAAAACAAATTCCACCTGCATATTCATATGCGTTCCACCTGTAAAAAGCACATTTTATTATCTGTCGGCATTTGAACTAATTGTAATTCTTTTATGATCATCTTCTTTTGTTTACTTATTTATTGGCAAACGTTTCCAGAGCCCATTGTTTTATTGTACTCGTTTATGGCTTGGCTTTCGGCCGAATCATTAGTCAGGTGTTACGGAATACGTCGACGGGCCCATTGCATTTGTGCAGTATAAAACGACGGCCTGATGGGGAGATGGTGCAGTCGAGCGAGAACCACGTCTAGGCGTGACGTGTGGTACAGTCGGGAATCTATTAGTGACGGACTTTGCAAGTTTTACTGAATTACGACCTTCTGCATTACGTTTGGTTTTTTGTGTTCGGTTATATTTGTACCCGTGTTATACGTGTTTGTATAGTTCTAATAAACTTTATAATAATTCCAACGGCATTTTAATTCTAGTCTCGCACTCGTAACAGTATAATATTTTTTTAAGTTCTTGTCCGCGGCTTCGCTTGGGTATCCCACTGAGCAATAATATATATTGTTTGTTTTGGAGGGATTTTTGAGGTGATTACTTATGGGAGGGTAAACCGCTTCGTTACGTAACGCGTTACGGTGCCAGTCTGTGTGGCTTCTCTTTCCCTCACGCATACGGCAGCGGTAGGCAGGCTAAGTTATCACATTTGTCGGGTGTCGAGAGACGCCTTCGTTTTTGAATGAAGCCCAGCAAAGGGGTCACGGTTCAGCTGTTATAATATACTTCCTTGTCTAATTTTGTCAACAGACTTAGTATTTTCCAAGAAAAATGGCAGCTATATACAAAGACGTGGACAGACAAAGGCTAGTACGTGATTTCATAAAGAGCTGTTTTTTTCTAAATGACTACGTAATAAAAATCATGGAAACCGTTAAAACCGGTTGAAAGTGTACATTCTATATTTAAACGAAGAATGCAGGTGTTCTATTGTGAACCGGCTTTGTTCGACCGGATTTACATTAAATATTCAAAACCCAAATCAATGTATATCCGCCATTATAACCGGTTCTCTGTAATTTACTATACAGTGCATATTAAGTTGTTATGTCAAGAAGGAATATAATATAACAGTGCAAATTGTCACAAAGTGGTAAACAATTTATAATGTAGGTACTTAATGCATAGAATGTTTTGTTACTGCCTTTTCTGATGGTAATGTATTAAAAAACGTGTGTGTCTGGGGACGCCCGACATAAGTGATAACTTACGTGAGAGAAAGGGAAGCCACATAGACTGGCGCCGTAACGCGTTACGTAACGAAGCGGTTTACCCTCCCATAAGAATTTATCATTTCAAAAAGACGGTGTGCATCTCGGGACGCCTGAAAGAAGTGATAATTCAAACTAATCTAACGTGAGACAAAGGGAAGCCAGACAGACTGGCGCCGTAACGCGTTACGTAACGAAGCGGTTTACCTACTTTAACTACTTTACTTTTATAAGAAGTTATCGTTTCAAAAATTGTGTTTGTGTGTGCAGTTCACTTGCAGTGGAAGTGAAACTTCATAGAATATACTCACACATAATTCTTCTCAATATAATTTCTTTGGACTACATCCGTCAACATTTTGTAACTCAAAATAAACTGCTTAAGTATTACATTCAATTATTCACTGTTTTACTCGTAGTTTAAAAAATATAACTATCAGTTTTATTTCTGTTCAAATTGTTATGTTTACTGATCGGTCCATGTAAAACTTGTATCTCATACTCTCGCAGGACATAGTCCTGTAGATTTGTTTATCTCATTTTGTATCCGTTTTTCGTTTCATCAATATCATTCATCAACCTTGCTGTGGGTTGTTAATTTTGCAGGAAATTGTATTTCCTCCGTTTCTGCACGACTAAGAATGCCACTGTGTCAGAATTAAATCCGAAACAATGCTGATTATCAGGACAAACCTTTCATATTACAAAATCACTGCATAAAATTCATTTTAAAAAAGTTTGTGTTAGTCAATTTTTAGCTAGTGTTACTGGGGAGTTTCTTGCTGCTTCTTCTCCTTAACAGCAATAACACGTTGCTAACCGATGTACATAGACTAGGAAGTAAAATTAAATTTGAACTTATATACATACATATTACATGTGTAAATCACTCGCGATTTTACAATAAATCTTTTCAGTTCATGCAGTGTTCCTGTGGAATGCGCTACCTGTGAAAATCAGGCGTGCCCAGTCTCTTCAGGACTCGTGAAGGATTATTTATTACCTCGGGCTCTAAAGTCTATAATAACATCTTCATCTCACCCATATTTACGTAATTCTATACATTATTACTATGATTATTATTTATTTATATATATCAATGTATGTATATTTTTGTCTTATTTCCATGTCTATTCATACTTGCTGTACAAACTCTGCATGTTTCTGTGGTCGTTTGACTTAAGATAGAAAAAGAGTGTACAATTTAATGTCAATTGAGGAAAATATATTCGGGTGATATAATAAAATTTATTAGGAGTTTTCTTCATAGTTATATCGAAATTCGATATAACCATCGTCCCTGCATCCACACTTGCCATCTCAAAATCTTATATATATGTTACAGCCAAAGTAATAAATCCGGATATTATATATATTATATAGCCATTATTTATAATGTCTACTTAATTTAGATAAAGTAATAATTGACACAGAATTAATCACATTAACTAGCAATTTTATATAATATCTTCGAAGCCTTGGATAATGTAATAAAGCAAGTAGATATAGTTAAAGATTATAAAATTATGAGTGGGATACATGGTACATATATTTATTATGCACAAATCCGAACTTTTTTAATATAGGTTAGAAGGCTAAGGCGGGTGCAAAGCGAAGAGGAGCACCTGCTTTAGCCTTCGTGGTTATTTTTTTTATAACCACCTAAAATTAATTTTTATATTTCAAGTAATAAATAAATGTGCCGTATATTTATACCGCACCCAAAAATATATTTCAAATTGCCTAATAATTAAAATAACATTGTCATAGATATTAATTCTACCTTAATTAACATTGTTATAAAGTTATTTAACTTTGATTTATAAAGTAAATTTAAAGCCCACTAGCTACAATTTTTTTTTAGAGACAGATATCAATACAAGTATCTGGTATCACTCTTTAAAGACTACAATAATAAAATATATAATTTAATACTTTGGCTAACTTTGACCGGCTATTATGAATAATATCCGGATAAAGTGTTTATTTATCACATTGTCTTGTCAATTTTGCTATTATATATAATGACCAGTCATTATATATAATAGCTATTTAATAACTATTACTGTAACATATATACTTTTTAATTCTATTATATTGCAAAACCCACATGTTACACAATTTTCTCTAATCCATCCTAAGGTTGTCTAGAAGAAATTGCTGTTAGTGATAAGACCACCTATTGTCTTCTGTACTTAAACTTCTTGAATTTTATCTTAATGTTATGCAGTAAAGTATATTCTATTCTATTCTATATGTATTGACCTTCAAAAATGTTCTCCAGTGGAACATATTTTGATTAAAATCTTTTGAATTTTTCTTTGAATGTATAGGTACTCTAAAAAATTTAATCAGGGTCAATCGTCTTTCAATATGACAAGGAAATTATGTCGTAGCTCACGTACTAAATCAGCAAAGTAGGAAAGTAACTAACAACTAAATCGTTTAGTTCCAAACTAAGGAAGTTACTTGATCAACTACTAATTACTATTGATAACGGTAGCACGTGGCTCGACTGGTAGGCACGTTTTGCTCAAACTTTCAAAAAGAGGGTAGTTTGGTAATTATTTCTTTGATAGAAGCATAACTTCTTTATAAGATTTTTATGTTATAATTTGAAAAAAGGGAAATAAATTAACAATACGTATTTAATAAGATGTGTTTTACAAATATTTAAATTCGGCCAAGTGCGCGTGTGGACTACATACACCTATACTATAATACATCTGTAAACTGTTTCAGTTTGTACAATACGTTTAAAAATGTGAAAAAAGTTAGGAGGGATAATATCGGATCAGGAGATTCCCAAAATGTAATTTTTAGAATTTTTGTCTATTTGTCTGTCAGAGCAGCACGTGAAAACTACTGAACATATTTAAATGAAATTCGACATAGAGCTAGCTTTTATCCCGGGGGTAACATAAGGTACTTTTTTCCCGAAAAATTAGGTGGTCTCCATGCGATAGACGAAAATAGCGAAAAAGATAGCGGTGATCGCATCTTTTTAGGAAATTACTGAACGCAAACTAACAAATGAATGAAATTCGAGATAATGTTATCTTATAACCCGAGTTAAGACTTAGGATACATTTCATCTCTGTTTGAGGAGAAGAAGCGAGAAGAAACTCCCAGCAACATGTCAAGTTAAAAATCTTCTTTTCATATTTATCTTTTTCTATTATCCCTGCAGGAACAGAGAAAGAATACAAATTCCTGCAGCCGGGTTGCCTGTCGTAAGAGGAAACAAAACAACCCGCAGCCAGGTGATAGGGAATTTGCCTGTCTGGATGGCTACCAGCCCTGGTGTACAGTATACCGGAGTTGTGTTCCGGCATTAGTGATCAGGGTCTAGTTTCTCTTAGAGCACATTGGTAACACGTTTGGTATAACAAATATCCATAGGCGATGGTAACTTCTTTCCATCAGGTGGGCCGTCTGCTTGTATGCTGAACTCGTGCAATAAAAAAAACAACAGAGTGGAGAACCTTGTTTGCTGAAAATTTACAAATTTGAAAGAAAGAAAGAAAGAAAGAAAGAAAAAACATTTATTCAGAACTACAACACATGAAAACACAATATACAAGCATAAATAAATAAATGTACAATGTGATACAATGCAATAAAAATAAAAATAAAGTGCAGCTCTAAATTGGTCCTAGCTCAGCATGTTGCTGGTTAAGTTAACCAGCGCTGATCTTCCGCTAGGGCCATTTAAGTGACACGGACACTGCAGCAAATAAAATATAAAGTGAAAGAAAAAAAAAAAAAATAATGATAGAAAAAATGTATAAAAGAAAAAAATAAAAAAGATGTGCACAACAATTGTAAAAAATATTAAATACATATTATTTATATAGTTATAACAATAAGAGCTTAAAAGAAGCAATGTTAAAAAACACACGACACAACACAGATAGGATCGGTCAGGCATAAACACACACACATCATAACATCCTCCAAATGGGCGCCATTATATAGCACTTGTATCATGGACGAGATCAAATTGGCACATTTGGTGCGCATACAAGAACTTTTTTAATTTAATTCTAAATCCCTGAACACTTTGCATATTTTTTATGGGGGGTGGGATATTATTCCAGCATTTGGAGGCAGAATACCTAAAACTACCCCTAAAAGCAACTGTGCCATGTCGTTGCGTCGTAAGCTGCATAGCGCATTGCCGCAGTCCAGCCGATTTTTTTGAAGAAAACCAGGAAAGCTTTTTATATAAATATGAAGGAGCTTTATGCTTAATAACTCCGAAAAGTAGGCAGGCGAGATGCAATTTACGGCGGTGTTTCATTTTCAACATTGAACATTTGTTTATAAAAGGCGTCACATGACTTCTAAATGGGATGTCATAGCAAAAGCGTGCACAAGCGTTCTGTACTCGTTGGATGAGTTTCTGCGTTCTACCCAGTAGACGAGGGCCAAAAACGATATCAGAATAATTAAGCTGGGACAGGACTAGAGACTCAATTAGTTGGATTCTCAGATTATGACTTAGATATGGCCGAATTTTATATAATACCTTAAGTTTATAAAAGCATCTTTTTACTGAGTTGGCAACGTGATTTTCAAATCTAAGTTCACTATCGACTTGGAGGCCTAGGTTTCGCGCTTCGTACACCCTTTCAATAGGAACATCATTAATCATAACTGCAACTGTTGGGTTAAGTTTTAATACATTACTTTTGCTGCCAAAAACAAGATATTTGGTTTTGGAGGGGTTCAGCACTAAACAGTTCTGTTTAGACCACAGCGCTATTCTCGACAAATCCTCATTTATTTTAACTATAGCACAATCTACATCCGCCGGCTTAAATGATATATAAATCTGGGTATCATCGGCATAGGTGTGAATTTTGCAATGTTGTATTTGTCGAGTGATGTCTGCTGAATATAAAATAAAAAGAAGAGGGCCTAAAATTGATCCCTGAGGCACCCCCCTACGCACCGCCATCTTCTCAGATATAGAAGAGGAACCATTGCTACGATCAAGTTGAACGAATTGATACCGGTTACTTAGATAGCTAGTAAACCAGTGCACTGCCTTCTGATCTAAACCGTAATATTTTAATTTTGAAAGAAGTAACTTAATATTTATGCAGTCAAACGCCCGGGAAAAATCGAGGAGCACAAGCAAAGTGCACATGCCCTCGTCTTGTGCACATAGTATATTGTCCGTAACATCTAGTAGCGCTGTCACCGTACCGCGACCCTTCCTAAAGCCCGATTGTAACTCCGGCAAAATATTATTAGACTCAAGAAACCTTGTCAATTGTAAGCAAACTGCTTTTTCTAAAATCTTTGACAGGCATGGTAATATACTTATCGGTCTTAAGTCTTTTACGTCAGTTGGATTTTGAGTCTTAGGAATAGGACGGATAATTGCAGTTTTCCAGATATCAGGAAATATACAAGTTTCTATCGATAAATTTAAAATGGACCTAATTACTTCCATAGTATAAGGTAGTGTCAACTGAAGCATGTCAAGATTTATAGAATCATTTGAAATTGTTTTAAAAACTATACTTAAATAATTTACATTATAAAATATGTAAGTAAAGTAACTGCGTCGCTACAACTTCAATTAAATTATTTCTTTCTAATAAAAGAATTCCGGCATTAGTGGCCAGGTTCCACTCTCCCGTTAGACAGCGGCAGTACATTGGTAGCAATTTTCATACCGCGACTGTTCGTTAAAGAGACGTACAATAATGTAAGATAATCGGTCTGATAAATTTCTCGTGCCGAGACCCAACCGTGTAACTGCACGCATTAGATCCACACTATAGACCCAACACTCATTCCAAAGTGCACTTCACTCGCTAATTATCCGGGCTAACCCGACGCCCGGGTCATTTCAACCGGTTATAGTTATTATCCGGGTTTATTCCGCGTGAAATTTGTATTGACCTAATTTTGATGGTTGTTAATTATCGTAACATTATATTGTGATGATAGGGCGAGTTTATGTGTGCCGTTATGCCGCCATTTTGCGTTTGTAGGATAGTTTCATGTTGACTATTCTCTATTTTTGTATTATTACTAGCAATAGAGGTATTTTACTATATACTAGCTTATGTTTATGAATTATATCAGCAATTAAACGTATAACAATTGAGAAAGCTATAATATTGTTACGAGCTACAGGACTCGAATTAAAATAAATGCCGTTGGAATTACTATACAGTTTATTAGAACTGTACCAACACGTATAAAACAAGTACAAATAAAACTGGATGCAACCAGTCCACACTGCGCGATTCATTGCAATTCAACACGCGCAAAGTACGTCACTATATCGCTAATCGAAAGTACAACACACGTCTTACACGTATCGTAGTCGTCGCTTGACTGCCCCATCCCTCTGTTCGGGCGTTGTTTTATACAAAACTGTATAACACCGACAAAGGGGCCGCGTTAATCCGCACATCTGGCAAGCTTCGACGCAATGCAATAAAAACAAGGATTATCCGACACAAATGGCAGTCATAAAATAAATACGATAACAAAAGCATGTTTTTAAATTTTAAACACGAAGTAAACAAAAGAGTTCCTAAATCATAGAAGGCAATAAATTGAGTTTTTACAACAGCCAGATGTGCGTTCTTTGTCGGTATGTAACAATATAAATAAATATTTAACAGAAACACAGTTTTGCGTGCTCAATACGTTACGGTAAGTAGGAAGAAAAAACAAATGAGAAAATAACAAAGCAGGGTGCAGACGTGAAGCTAGTGCCGCGCCACTGAACTAGTCTTGCGCTGCAACACCTGCAGCTTCGTCCGCGTGGTGCGGTTTTTTTAACTATCCCACGGGAAATCTTTAATTTTACGGGATCAAAGTATCCTATATGTTCACCAGGGATATAAGCTACCACCATACAAAATTTCATTTAAATCGGTCCAGTCGTTTCAGATATTAGCCCGTACAAACGGACAAACAAAACATTTGAAAAAATCTAAATTAGTTCTATTTCACTTCTTACATGCCCCTGACTCGGTTTTTAGCATTTTTCATTGTACACAAATTCAACCTCTCCAGATTTTATTATATGTATAGATTTATGTACTTACTAGGATATGCCCGCGACTTTGTCCACGCTTGACTTGAAATTCCCGCGGGATTCCCGGGACACAAACCATCTTCTTCAATTGAATAATCGTTTCCAACAAACACTTGCCGTTTTTATTTTTTCTGCTAAGACTACCACCACTCACCAACTTCTGTAAACGTCAGTGTCTCAAGTGGCGCCATCTTTAAACAGCAAATGTTCACAGGAACAAGGTTTCATAACAATACAACTACTTATTTTCACAACTGTCAAAGTTGTAGGTACGTCATATTACATCTTATATATATAAATGAATCGCAAAATGTATTGGGAACCGCATAACTTGAGAACGACTTTACCGATTTTGGTGATTTTGTTTTTGGGTTTTTTTAGTGGGTTCCCGGATTGTTTAGATTCACAGTTAGAATTGGTAGGTGGCGCTGAGATCCGGTTCTATAATCCTCCTAATCACCGGGAGCGATTTTGGTGATTTTGTTTTTGTGTGTTTGAGTGGGTTCCCGAATGGTTTAGATTCGCAATTAGAACCGGTAGGTGGCGCTGAGATCGGGTTCAAAAATCCTCCTAACCACCGGGAGCGATTTTGGTGATTTTCTTTTTGGGTTTTTAGTGGGTTCCCGGATTGTTTAGATTCACAGTTAGAATTGGTAGGTGGCGCTGAGATCCGGTTCTATAATCCTCCTAATCACCGGGAGCGATTTTGGTGATTTTGTTTTTGGGTTTTTTAGTGGGTTCCCGGATTGTTTAGATTCACAGTTAGAATTGGTAGGTGGCGCTGAGATCCGGTTCTATAATCCTCCTAATCACCGGGAGCGATTTTGGTGATTTTGTTTTTGGGTTTTTTAGTGGGTTCCCGGATTGTTTAGATTCACAGTTAGAATTGGTAGGTGGCGCTGAGATCCGGTTCTATAATCCTCCTAATCACCGGGAGCGATTTTGGTGATTTTGTTTTTGTGTCATGAAACAGTCTTTTTAGGAATTCAGAATATATGGCGATACGAAGTTCGCCGGGTCAGCTAGTCTATAGATAGTTAGTAATATAGTTTGTAGTTTATATTTATTGTAGTTTTATGTATTTTATTACGAAAAGTTGTAACTGAATAAAAATGTCGCAATTTTAGGATGCCAAAATAAATAATAGTGATACTGCAAACGGCTGATAGATTTTCAGTATAAAAGCAGCTGATATTATTTACTCCGCAGTATTGCTTTGTAAGCAAATATTAGAAGTATGCAATATTGCTTCATATTGTCTATTTCGTCGAGAAATTGTCATGCGTACAATGCAATATGAAACTCTGGAATATTCGAATCAAAGGGCATTATTTTTCGATTTTATATAACTTGTTTTTAATAAAATAAAAAAACTTCGTTTAAAAAAACCGACTTCAAAAACTAAAAAGTATAAAATAACTTATTTCTAAAGCTATGTATTATTATCAATATAAATTATATAAAACATCTCGAAGTCGGTGCAAAGTAAAACATAAAAAATATAAACGTCGTTTAAAAAAACCGACTTCAAAAACTAAAAAACTAAAAAGTATAAAATAACTTATTTCTAAAGCTATTATTATTAATATATATTATCTAAAACATCTTTAAGTCGGTTCTTAGTAATTTTTATGTTTTATTTAGCACCGACTTCAAGATGTTTTAGATAATATATATTAAAGATAATAGCTTTAGAAATAAGTTATTTTATACATTTTAGTTTTTGAAGTCGGTTTTTTTAAATGAAGTTTTTATTTTTTATTTGTTACTTTTTAGTGTCTAGCTATGTATGGGTGGACCTACGAATGGTGCCGCGCTTCTTTAAAAATATAGGTCCCAAGAAACGGGAACAAAAAAATGTTCGTAAAATGAAAACTACTGGGCCAAACTATGTAAATTTTTAGGGGACCACATGGCAGCTATTCCGCATCGAACAAAAAAAGAATCACGTAAATCGAATCATAAATCTCAGAGTAATCGGTGTACATATGGAACGGAGTGAAAATTATTTTCATGAAAAATGTTCATAAAATGAAAACTACTGGGTCAAACTATGTAAAAATTTTAGGGGACCAATTGGAAGCTAATCCGCGTCGAACAAAAAAGAATCACGTAAATCGGGTCATAAATCACGGAGTAATCGGCGAACATACATAAAAAAAAGCATAAAAAAAACAAA
Organism: Dendrolimus pini; assembly: GCA_949752895.1. Lineage (NCBI taxonomy): Eukaryota > Metazoa > Arthropoda > Insecta > Lepidoptera > Lasiocampidae > Dendrolimus > Dendrolimus pini. The sequence continues at coordinate 811,826 of OX457150.1, forward strand.
ATCCCACAGGAACTTGCATACATACATAGGTACATCCATTGCAAGTTAAATAAAAGTTTGTAAAAAGTAATATTGGTTCTTTAAAAAAACCATCATTCGTTACATTTTTCCAAAGGGTTTAAAAAGTATTTGAATGCATTTTAAATCTTGGCATGAGGTGAGAATCTTAAATAATAGTGTAAATCTTTTTTATTTCTTAAATAGTATTATATTATATATAAAAAAAATTATAAACAAAGTGTAAATCATTTTCATAAGCTTTCACCTTTCGCAATAAAACAGGTCTTATAATGTAGCTAGTATAGTAGTAGATATCAATAGGTTAATAAAGTGATGCAGAAGAATTTATGAAACTTATTATCAGATCATATTCCAGAAGTAAGAAAAATGCTGCCAGCCTTCTAAGTGCCATGTCCAGCGACAGTAGTCTGGTGGGGCTGGACGGGCTCTAATATAGGTTTTTGTTAACTATTTGTTGCGGACAGAGAGTACCCCTTGACCCGCCCGCCGGAGCATACCTACTCTCCGCGCCTCGCATACCGCGGACGCACATAGCACGCACAAATAGCAGCTAGGCGTCAGACGGTACGCGGAATACAGAAGCGGCTTTGGAGGCAAAAATTGTAAATTCTTCATTACAATTCTTATTAACGACTTGCCAGTCTCTGTCGACTCTCTCGCACAATTTGTCATTTTCATTACGTACTTCTTTATGTATATTCTAAGTTATATTATATATATAGTTTAATAATAACCATACAGTCCAATTTAATATCTAGTTTCATTTCCAAAGAAGAAGCAAATGCCACCAATACTTATTGTATATAATATATTATATTTTTAAGTTAGGTTTATTTATAAGATAGTTTAATTTTTAGTATTAAAATTGTTATTTAGAATTTAATTATTTAGGCAATAAGCCTGTAAGAATAAGCCTGAATGGCGCTCTGTTGTTCTTGCCTACCCCGCAAGGGAACTGGCGTGAAGTTATGTATGTATGTATTTAGGCAATATTTTTACGTGTAACGGAACGTAATGACATATGAATGATATTGTTACGACCTGAACGCTGACAAAAGACAAATTCACACCTGCATACCTGTAGACGTTTTATTATGTTTTTGGCATTTGGACTTCATTTGTTTACTTTGTGTTTAAAATTTGTGATTGGAAAAACAGCCCATTGTGTATTCTAATCTTTTATGGTAGTCATTAGCTAGGTGTGATTCTAGGAAATTCAGTTCACGCGGCGGAGCAAACATATTGTATTTGTACAGTATAAAGTAATGCCCCAATAGAGAGATAAGGCAGTCGAGCGATAACCACAAGCGGAGCAAGACTTGTGTACATTCAGTTATCTATTTAGTAACGGACTTGAACGTGTTATTAAATCGTGCATTATGTTTGGACTGGTTGTGTTAGTTATATTTGTACCTGAGTTATACGGATTTGTATAGTTCGAATTTATTCTATAGTAATTCTAACGGTATTTAATTTCGAGTCCTGCAACTTGTAACAATATTAATCAACTGTCATAATAAACTGAGAATTAACAGTTGAAGTAAAAGTTTAAAATTGTGATATGCGAGTTACATTCAATCCATCTTTTTAATCCGTCGTTTTCTTTACACAAAAATAAAGGTTATTCTCTGTTATCGTTGGAGCAATCCTGTCTATCTCCGATGTATTCAAATAGGATTGGATCAGCGCGAATTTAATAAGATGAGATTTTTATATCGAATACCCATCTGTTCTCATGCAGAAGTATAAATGTCTAAACTCGAAACGGTTAAAAGGGAAATATTGTTTGGAAATTCGGTTATTTTATTCTTATTCTAAAATAAGTGGTCGTGATTTGGTAAGTTATTCATTATTCTGATTATCAAGAGTCGAATAAAATATTAAAGGATTATATTATTACTAGTTACGCAGGACTCGGATTAAAATGCCGTTGGAATTACTATAGAATTTATTAGAACTATACAAATACGTATAACATAAGTACAAATATAACTAGACACTACTAGTACAAACTGCACGATTCAATAACACGCGCAAATTCCGTCACTATATCGCTCATCGAATCTACGTCTTGCTCTTATAATAATCTTCGCTTTACTGCCTTCTCTTATTCTTTTGTCTGTCTTGTAATTGTGTAATATCAACTTTTTAAAACATCATTTGAATTATAATTTAAATAAAAAGTGTACTTAAGCATTTAAAACAGAAATTATAAGGTAGATTTTAATATGATCCACGAAAAAGCTGCCGACAAACTGCGTTGCAGTTTGGCAATGTAATTGTTTGTATAATCTTGTTACTTAAAAAAAAAGTTTTTACATTCTTTAAGTATGTGTATTTAATTTACAAAGTATGTAGCTTAGGTATGTTTATTTGTGATCTACCTAATAATCTGCACCACCTACATCGCCAGATTAGGTTCAATTATTCATTAAATTAGGTAACTTGGAAGAAATTGTCTTTAGGCGATAAGCCCGCCTATTGTTTCTACCATGACAATATTGTAATTGTGTATTTTGAAATTGTATATTTGGTGAGCAATAAAGTGTTATCTACCTATCTATTTATCCTTTTAGCTGCTTATAGAGCAAAAAATATGCCAGCGCCAATCCTAAATAACCTACAAAATTACTACATTTTAGACTTTGCTACAATTTCCTGCGCCCGGGCGGCCTGTCGTAAGAGGCGACAAAACAACCCACAGCCAGGCGGCAGGGCATTTACCCGACTGGATGGCTTCCACCCCTGATCCAACTGTTTCATCCAGTTCCAACTGAAAACTGCTCTTACACACTCGTCGCTTTGTTGTAAGTTGACTGGAAATAACCTTAATAGTGGGAAGGTTTCAAGTTCAGCCTCTCCAAGCAATAAGGCCATTGTAACAAAAAACAAGTCAATCGTAAATAATAACATTGTTAGCCCTGTGACCCAATTGGCCCGGTCGTCCGTTCGACCGGAAAATGCCGGTCGCAACCAGTTATGTCCGGTTTCGAACCGGTTACAACCGGACAAATGAGCGCAGAACGGAATATTATGAACTGTTTAGGCTTTATGCAGCGGAAAACTATTTTTTACTTTTGTTATTTTTATTTGACAGTTGTAAAAGATGGTACATTTTGTTTTTCGGTATTCGAAATCAAATCAAATGTTGACTTCTCACATTTTGTCATTGCTGTTCTTTCTATTTAAAAGTTATAAAAAATGGTGAATTGTGTTTTTTATTATACACAGCATATAATTTGAAAAATTGTACGCCGCATTTTCGGCAAACAAGGTTTGCACTCAGCATATTGCTGTACAGGAATTGTCGGACACACATCTATCTTATTCACTGTTAATTACATTGTTATCAGTATTGTTACGACCTGAACGCCGACAAAAGGCAAATTCACACCTACATTTTATTACGTCTTCGGAATTTGGACTTCTTTTGTTTGCTTTGTGTTATAATTTGTGATCGGACAAAGAGCCAATTGTATATTATAATCTTTTATGGTAGTCATTAGCCAGGTGTGATTCTTGGAAATTCAGTTCACGCGGTCGAGCATACATATTGTATTTGTACAGTATAAAGCAATGCCTCAATGGAGGGGTGAGGCAGTCGAGCGATAACCAGCCGCGAGGCAAGACTTGTGTACATTCGGTGATCTATTTAATGACGGACTTTGCACGTGTTATTGAATCGTGCATTACGTTTGGACTGGTTGAGTTCAGTTATATTTGTACATGTCTTATACGTCTTTGTATAGTTCTAATAAATTCTATAGTAATTCCAACGGCATTTTAATTCGAGTCCTGCAACTCGTAACAATATTTACCTTATATGGATTTTTAGCTATTTATAACTATAAACATAGTTGCATTAACTTACGTATTTATTTTCCAAGTTCTAAGCTTAATTTCCTAAGTTTGTAATTTGGGCACATATTATTCATAATATGTTTGAATTTACCGTTTCGCAACATTTCGTTTGTTCTCTGGAGACTGTTACCGGAGTGCATGTGGGACTCCCAATGACCAATGTAGCAATAATTAGAATTAAATTAATAATAAATTAAGAATAGTGTGTATCTTCTGCTTCTATCTATATAAACTAGTGGTCGCCTGTGGTCGAGTTTATACCATAATAATAATTTTTTTTTATTGAAATAATGTATATTTTATGCATAATTTAAAAAAAATAGCAATCTGCATTCCTTCTCTATATAAACTATAAGTGTGTGACTACCGATTTTTATGGAAATTTTTGTGTTCTTGAGTCTCCGGATTATTTAGATTCACAATTGGTAGGTGGCGCTGGGATCGGGTTCTAGGTTTAGGTTCCTCTAAATCTCCTGGACCGATTTTCGTTATGTTTTTGTGTGTGAGTTGTTGTTGTTGTTCCCGGGCGGTTTAGATTCAAATTCATAAGTTTTTATTCAAAGTAAGTTCCACTGGAGAATACTTTTTGAAGGTCATAACATATAACTTAAAATTTAATTTTACTTCCTAGTCTATGGACACTTTCGCAACGTGTTATTGCTGTTAAGGAGAAGAAGCTACAAGAAAGTCTCCAGCAAAACGTCTAGCTAAAATTTGATTAACTCAAACTTATTTTAAATATTTATACAGAAATATGTTACTTTTCGATGAATTTATGGAGTTGTATCAAACATTGCATACTAAGTAAGACAATGACACACAATTGGAAATGGTAGGTGGCGCTGGGATCGGTTCCTAGATTTCTATCTTTTTAAGGCAGGACGTTTGTCAGGACCGCTAGTATAATATAAATTACAAAAGTTTTTACGCCAAGCAGGCAAAAACATGTGATTATTATTAAAATGTCAATATTACGTATTTGTATACCTACCATGTTATTATTCAATAAGATATTGTTAGGTGTGGGGGCAGGGGTCGCCCTAAATGAAGCACCTCTTAGCAAGTTGACTGACTTTATTTATAGGCGTTACAACAGCAACAGGTGCGATCGGCACAACTGTATCAAACGGCACGTTCGAGTTTAACCAACACAACTTAGCACTAGCCCCGGACGTTACACTGAACGTAGATAGCACTAATTATATCGATTACACCGATCACTGGTGGTCCACAAGATCCACGTAGTCACGCTGAGAGTCCGTTGGCTGTAGAGTCTTTCGAATGCTCTTTGATACTTTTCCTTGTGTGTATATTCAACCGACGAAGTTTAAGTTGCCGTAGGCTCGCCCCGAGCTTACTAAGGTACTACAAAAATGCAGACGCTTAGCAGCTAACGGAGCGAGCTACGTATCCGCGGTAAGCGGGGCGTGGGGGTACAGGATTTACGGAGGAGAGGTCAGGGGGGTGATTCTGTGCGCAACATATATTATTTGGTTGATTGGCCGTTCCTCTACTCTGTCTACAAAATCTACAATTAACACGAGCGAAGCCGTGGGTGAAAAGCTAGTATTCCAATATGTTCCGCAATATATTTTATTTTATTGCTGGAGCACAGCAGACAGGCTGACGGCCGAACTGTGATGGAAAGTGGTTAATGTCGCCTATGGACATTAGCAATACCAGAGGTCCTGCGAATGTACTGCGGGCCTTGAAGGAGTAACCGGAACCTGACCACTGATGCTACTCTAGACCAGGACTGGTAGCCATTCAGTCGGGTAAATGCCGTGCCACCTGACTGTGGGTTGTGTGGGACGGGTTGCCGTAAGAGGCGACAAAACAACCCACAGCCAGGTAGGTAGGGCATTTGCCCGACTGGATAGCTACTACCCTGAGTTGTGTTCTGGCATTAGTGACCAGGTTCCAGTCTCCCTTAAGAGAGCAACAGCGCATTTGTAGCACCTTTGGTGTTGCAAACGTCCATAGGTGATGGTAATCGCTTTCCATCAAGTGTGCCGTCTGCCTGTCTGCTGAACTCCTGCAATAAAAAAGTATTACTTTTGATATGTTTCATACTATTAGCAATGTAGCGTTTATATGTTGCCCCGGCCTGTAATTGCGAAGAGGACCAAAGATCACGCCTCAGCGCAAGATTAGAATTCCCACGGGACTGGCAGCGAGTTCGATAAAGTCAATATTCATGTATTGTGGACGTGCTCAGAAATGTGGTAAGGAGTGAGCGACACAAAAGCCTCCAAGGGCGCGTTTGGAGGACGGCACTCTATTTATTTAGGTTCGGTTACGACTGGCTGGTGAAAGTTACGAGCGGTAGCGATTGACCTAAGTTAACGGCAATGATATCTTATCGTAATGTATGACCGAGGTAAGTTTGCTAACTTACCTCGGTCATACATTACGATAAGATATCATTGCCGAGGTAAGTTTGCTAACTTACCTCGGTCATGCATTTCTATCATTGAAGTGATACTTCTTTCAGAATAGTTGTGATTTGAAACGAAAAGCGATTAACACCTAAGGCTGGTGTGCACCGACTTTTAACCGATGGGTATAATAAATTTATCGCTAAAAATGTATGCATAAACAGTGATTATTCTATTTTAACCGCCGGTTAAATGTCGGAGCACACCAGCATAAATCTATTGGATTAAGACTGCAAGAGAATGAGATAATACATTATATTTAATCATTAAAATAAAGATATAAATAATTTCGAATTATGCTAATACAAAAATATGGGTGCTGAATTATTTTTGCAAGCTAAGCAAGTTACGTTTGTTAGTTTAATAAAAATAGCAACCTGAGGCCAATCTTAAATAACAAAAATGGTGACAAACTAAAAGTTCTTTTTTGAAATTGACTACGCCAAATAAATCCCGGAGCCTCTGCACTGCAGTAATGTAGGGACCATCGACAGTTTCATGACAGTCTGTTTTGAAATTTCACTCTATAACTTTGTAGCATCATATCGGTTACGTCTTTCTGTCACATTTTATCGTTGTAAACGCACTGGGTTTTCGAGAAAAATTACTCTGTGACACACAAAAACAAATAGACAGACTGTCGAACGAAATATGAGGGTTCTGTTTTTTTTTTAATGACTAAACGCAGAGGGCTCTGTTTCTGGGTTTCAGTGATCTAGCCAGGCTAAGGCTTAACCCACTCAACCACGGAGACCGTTAAGCAAACGCAGACGAATTTACTCATAGTAGATAGTAGTTGCACCGAGAAATACCTCCTTGTTAAATTTTCTCTCCCCTCCTCACCGTGAAGAAAGAGAAAATAATTTTTAAATTAGGAACACGCAAACAAATACACGACTTGTATCAGGGCCTTATATTGTTGGAAATACATGAAATAAATTAAATTCATACATAATTAAATAATTAATTTCTAGGCATCGCATAAAAGTTAATATTCGCCCGTTTGGATGGCTACCACCCCTGGTTTAGAGTACGCCGCAACAACAGCCTTGATTAGTGTTCCGGTATTAGTACCTAGACTTCAGTCTCCCTTTAGACAGCGGCAGAACATTGGCAGCCTCTTTTTTGTTACAAATGTTCATAGGCGATGGTATCAGCTTTCCATCAGGTGAGCCGATTGCCTGACTGCTAAATTTGTGCAATAAAATAAAATCAATGCTAGTGATGCGTCAAGCTCCCGGAGAAAAAGTGAAGAGAAGACTGCTGGCAAGATATGTGTTTCTCTTCGCTCTTCCTCTCTACGTCACCTTTACCTGCTTCCAGCCATCGCATCGCGCTCACAGACAGAATTAGCTTTTATAAAACTACCATACCTTAATAACTGCATCCGAGTATCTCTCATACCTTGTACCACACCCCAATTTATTTAGGCCCGCCTGGGGGGTGACAATAAACAGCCGTCGGAGACCGAACCCTGGTCATCGCGCCATGAATAACAACACCTATTTATATAGCTGAAGGATTTAAACTGATTTTATGGTTATACCTTCATCGCAAGTGAGGGTAGAATACAAAATTTATTTTATTTTTCTGCATATTTCTACAGTGAAAGGAACCTCTTTCCTGACATTGGCATATTTGCTGGTCGGCAAAAGGGACTTAATGCTAGCCTCTCATATATCCGCCCGCCTATGGATGTTACACACGGCGATGAAGCGTGTTATTCACCTCGACAAGCCCGCACTGCCCGCTTTACACCATAACATGACTCATAGGATGTTCCTACTTGAAACTAGTCTTTTTATTTTGGCTAATTAAAACAATATTTTATTTATTTATTAACTAAGGTCTCACAGCATTATACTTTTTAAGTTTTTATTTAGAGAGCAAGCATCACATATATACATTAATATTTGTCTAGGTGCGATTTTCCCTTTTTTTATGGATGTATAGGTTTGCGTTTGACCACTGTCTCACCATATGTTGAGGGATGACGCAGTCTAGGGCAGACGTTTACCTAAAAGATACCTATTCGCTCGTGACTTGAAGACTTCAAGATTGTATTTGTCAGGAAAAACAGACTCCGGCTATCATTATTCCGCTAATTCTTCTTTCGAAGTATTTTTCTTTCTTTCTTTCAAATAAAGCATCCCATTTTTCGCGATGAAAAGTATGTAATGAACATAAATGGTATTAAGACTATTTATCGTGGTGAATGTCGTGTATCCGGCTCGATCTCTTCTTCGATCTCTTCTGAGCATTGCCTTCGAGAAGGCAATGCTCAGAAGATTGGTGAATTTTTCAGATAAATTTAGTATTATCACACCAAACCAGCATGGATTCAGAAAAGGAAGCTCTACTACTTTGGCGATATTTAAGCTTATAAAGACAGCGGTAGAAGCGCTATCGAATAATGAACATATAGCAGCGCTCTACTTAGATATGAGCAAAGCATTTGATCTGGTTCACCACGACAGATTGCTGACGAAACTATATAAATATGGAATACGTGGAAATGCATGGGATTGGTGTAAAAGCTATCTTGTAAATAGGCAGCAATGTACTGAAACAATGAAAATGTTACGGTCTAGGTTAGTAGCTTGTAGGTCAGATTATAAACTAAATTCAACTGGCGTGCCCCAAGGCAGCATATTAGGACCGATTATGTTTCTGCTATATATCAATGACGTACCCAATTGCACAATCCATAAGACAATACTATATGCAGACGACACAACAATATTAATATCAGCAAATAACAACATAAACTTAAAAAAGAATATTGATACGGCATTGCAGAATATCACTTCATGGTTAGGGGATAATAATTTAAAAGTAAATATTTCAAAAACTAAGCTAATGCAATTTCAATTCTACCAAAGTAAATTTCCTACAATAATAGTCACACACAATGATCAAAAAGTAGAAGAAGTTGATTCTGCGAAATTCTTAGGAGTCATGATAGACAACAGATGTAACTGGAAACGCCAAATTGAAGAAATTTGCTCAAAGCTCAATAGATTTGTTTTCGTTCTGCGTAGACTAGCTCAAAATGTTTCAACAGAAGTAGCTTTGCAAGCTTACCATGGCTATGTAGGCTCAGTATTACAATACGGTATCGTTCTTTGGGGAGCTAGCACAGATGTAGATAGAGTTTTCAAGGTTCAAAAGAAGTGTCTACGTGCTATATATGGTTTACATTTTTTGGACTCATGTAGACCTCTCTTCAAAAAGCACAAAATTCTTACGGTACCCTCTGTCTACATTAGGGAATTAGCAATGTTCGTAAAACAGAATCCAGATTTCTTCCCTACGTACGGAGAATCAAGTCAGAGACCACTGAGGCCCTCCATAAAAAATCGACTTTTATATCCGTCGTGCAACCTATCCTTACAAAAAAAATCTAATTTTATGGGTGTAAAAATATTTAATAATTTGCCTGCTGCCATAAAAAGTACTAATTTGAATTTATTTAAAGTCAGTCTTCACAATTGGTTATTGGAGAGGTGTTTTTACTCGGTGCATGATTATTTTAATTGGAACAAGATATAGATGAGGCTGTATGACATTTATATGAATTTAATTATTTGACATTATTATCTTTTGACATCAATACTTTAATTTATTTTTCCGTGGTTTACGTAAATAATATTTTAATTTAAGACTATGTAATATTTGTACACCCTATGGGTAATGACATGTGAACTCATATATGTAAAATTTAAGACCTGTATTTTTATGTACCATGTCATATGCAAATAAATTTCATTTCATTTCATTTCATTTCATTTCATTTCGAAGGACCAAAAAATGGTGATGTAAATATACGTCACTCTAGGTGTAATTGACAAAGGAGAAGAAAATGGTCTTTTATGTGGAAATTTTGGGCCAACTTCTTGAGCAGGTGATCCGTACTAGGGTTGATGTCTTAAGGTGAGTACGCACCAATTCAGAGGATGTTTTAATGTCACTTTAATCACAAGGGAGTCGCGCGTAGAACGGGACTTCGTTCTATGACAATGTAAATTGGACTGTTGCCGGTGGGTGGCGCGTGAGTCGAATCGTAGCTAGATCTAGTACATAATTTTGTACAAAAAAAATCATTAGTGATAGCGTAACAGGCATATAGTTACTTTTGCATTTACAATATTAGTTTCATCAAAGGCCGTTCAGTAGTTTATACGTTAAAGAATAACAAACTTCTATCCTTACATACTTTCTTGTTTATAATATCGAGGGTTGAAAAACTAAACGCTATAAGCGAAATTTTGGGCTTTTATCATTTTTAACCGACTTCGAAAAAAGGAGGAGGTTCTCAATTCGTCGGTATCTTTTTTTTTTTTTTGTTGCTTTTTTTTATGTATGTTCGCCGATAACTCCGTGATTTATGATCCGATTTACGTGATTCTTTTTTTGTTCGACGCGGAATAGCTTCCAATTGGTCCCCTAAAAATTTTACATAGTTTGGCCCGATAGTTTTCATTTTATGAAAATTTTTCATGGAAATAATTTTCACTCCGTTCCATATGTACACCGATTACTCTGAGATTTATGATTCGATTTACGTGATTCTTTTTTTGTTCGACGCGGAATAGCTGCCATGTGGTCCTCTAAAAATTTGACATAGTTTGGCCCAGTAGTTTTCATTTTACGAACATTTTTTTGTTCCCGGTTCCTGGGACCTATATTTTTTAAGAAGCGCGGCACCATTCGTAGGTCCACCCATACATAGCTAGACACTAAAAAGTAACAAATAAAATTTAAAAACTTCGTTTAAAAAAACCGACTTCAAAAACGAAAAAACTAAAATGTATAAAATAACTTATTTCTTAAGCTATTATTATTAATATATATTATCTAAAACATGTTGAAGTCGGTGCAAAGTAAAACATAAAAATTACTATATTTTGAAAATTAATATATTTTGAAAATTACTAAGCACCGATTTTAAGATGTTTTAGATAATATATATTAATAATAATAGCTTAAGAAATAAGTTATTTTATACATTTTAGTTTTTTCGTTTTTGAAGTCGGTTTTTTTAAACGAAGTTTTTAAATTTTTTAACTTGAAAGTTTTCTTCCGACACATTAAAAAAAATTATTATTTTCTGAGTTCAGCAGACAGGCAGACGGCCCACTTGATGGAAAGCGGGTACAATCGCCTATGAACATTTGCAACACCAAACGTGCTACAAATGCGCTGCTGCTCTCTTAATACTGGAACCTGACCACTAATGCCGGAAAACAACTCAAAGTTGTTATGGCGGCATACCCTAGACCAGGGGTGGTAGCCATTCAGTCGGGCAAATGCCCTACCACCTGGCTGTGGGTTGTTTTATCGCCTCTTACGACAGACCGCCCAGCCGCAGAAAGTTGTATTCTTTCTCCAGTCCTGCACGGAAATTTTCCAAATGTCGCGTAAAACAAATAGCATATTACCGTTCGATATAACAAACTGGTAGGATTATCTCATAAAGTGCAACGACCTAAAATCTCGATGAAAGTCAGTAGTAAATCAAGCAAATAATCCAAGTAAATATAACGGTTTAAATCTGTTTTAAAAATGGCCCCGAGTCACAAATCAAAGTGGACACATTCGGACTTAATGGCCGATCGGAGTGTAGTGGATGCGAGCCAGATTTATGCCCAGCAGTGGGACGGCTTTGCGCTGCACGAGTAATTATCTTGGATGTAGGTGCATTGCTTTTGTTCTCGTTTTAAAGTCGATAGATGTAGCAATTAGAAAAGCTGTTTTCTTTTATAACTAGTTAGTGTAGACAATCTTGCATGCTGTACATTAGTCTTTAGTATTATATTGTTACAAAATGGGCCACCTGCACACCTATTGTTACATACCGCACCGGGTTTATTGCTTCTTCCGCATTTGGAATAGCAATGACGGACTTTTCGCGTTTTGAATTGCATTGAATCGAGCAGTGTGAACTGGTTGCATCCAGTTTTATTTTGTACTTGTATTATACGTGTTTGTACAGTTCTAATAAACTCTATAATAATTCCAACGGCATTTATTTAAATTCGAGTCCTGTAGCTCGTAACAATATGTATAAATCATTTAAGCACTACCCGCAACATAGTGATGTTTGATATTTTTATGTGAATTTATGTGTGTGTATAGGTATATATGTTACAGCCATAGTGATTACATAGCTATTATATATAATGACTGGTATGGTATTATGTATAATAGCAAAATTGACTCGTCAATGTGATAAATTAATCACTTTATCCAGATATTATTCATAATAGCGGGTCAAAGTTAGCCAAAGTATTAAATGAAATATTTTATTATTGTAGTCTTTAAAGAGTGATACAAAATACTTGTATTGATCTGTGTTTAAAAAAAATATGGCTAGTGAGCTTTAAATTTACTTTATAAATTAAAGTTAAATAACTTTATGTAACAATGTTATTTAAAAGATTATAATTCTACGTTAAATAACAATGGTAATTAACGTAGAATTATTATCTATGATAATGTTATTTTAATTCTTAGGCAAATTGAAATATAATTTTGGGTGCAGTATAGATATACGGCACATTTATTTATTACTTGAGATATAAAACTTTTTGGGTGGTTATAAAAAAAAATATCCACGAAGGTTTAGGGGGGTGCTCCGCTTCGCTTCGCACCCGCCTTAGCCTTCTAACCTATATTAAAAAAGTTCGCATTTGTGCGTAATAAATAAATGTGCCGTGTATCTATACCCCACCCATAATTTTATAATCTTTACCTATACCTACTTGTTTTATTACATTATGCAAGGCTTCGAAGATATTATATAAAATTGCTAGTTAATGTGATTAATTCTGTGTCAATTATCACTTTATCTAAATTTAGTAGACATTATACATAATGGCTAGATAATATATATAATATCCGGATTTATTACTTTGGCTGTAACATATACATATGTATATTTTATGTATGTAATGTTAATAGGTGTATTTGTTATAGGTGTGTCTTTTAGGTATCATACTTACTTATATGGTAGCTTAGTCTAGCCCCACGTTGGGCGCCATTATAGTAATTGATGTTAGAGATAAATTTGTATTTATTTAGATTTCATAAAACGTCTTATAATCTGTAATTCATGACGAGAACATTATTCGTATTTATAAATTGTTATCTCTCTCTCTCTCTCTCTCTTTATCTCTTTCATTATTATTAAAGATAATAAAATTAATTTGAAATTACATTTCTTAGGCATACAAAAAATATTTTGATTTGAAATAGCCAATACTGCAGAACAGCTATTTCATAGATAAAGACATATTATTAGTTTTTACATAATTATATTAATATATGAAGCAAAAACTTTGTACCCCTTATAACGAAAATTGTGCGGACGTTGGAGTATGAAATTTCGCACACTTATAGCTAATATAAAGGAGTTCATAATGCTAATATTTTTATAAAATTATGCATAAAAAATACTGTTACAACTCAGGTGCCGACGAAAACAAAATCCATCTGCATATCTGAAACAAAACACATGTTATTACCTGCCGGCATTTTAACGGATTGTAGCTCATTTATGATCGTCTTCTTCGTCATTGTTTTATTGAACTCTTTGATGGCAGTTTGCGGTCGAGTCATTAGCCAGGTGTGGCGGCTTAATCCGACTTAAATACGGGGACATTGCATTTGTGCAGTATAAAACGATGACCTGATGGAGGGGGAGGTAGTCGGGCGAGAACCATGAGTCGAGAGAAACGTGTGTACTACAATCGGGCATCTATTAGTGACAGACTATGCGCGTTTTATTGACTTACGACCTTCATCTTACGTCTTCAGCATTACGTTTGGACTTGTTGTGTTCGGTTATATTTGTACCTGTGTTATACGTGTTTGTGTTGGAACTCCAATAAACTCTATAATAATTCAAACCTCATTTTAATTCGAGTCTCGCTCAACTCGTAACAATACATTACATCAATAAATAAGAACACAACACACTACCATGTATTTGAAACACACTTTATTGTTGCCTTGGCGAAATCTGTGATTATAGAAGTATAGTCTTTGACAACAGAACCTTAATAATGTTCAAACTTACAATATAAATTAATTATGGTCGATTTTCGACCACTCGACGACCACTGGTACTCGTAAATATACAATGTATGTGGTCAGTATATCGATTTATTATGTTATTTGTTCTTTTTAGATACAAACTAAACTTCACTCGTCGTATATCATTATAACTTTAAACCGAGTTTTCTGTTTGAATAATGTATTGGATATTGTAATATGAAAAGTAAATGTATCTACTACAACATTGTTACGAACATAAACACATTTCTTCGTGAGATTGTTACATTTCTATATATATTTTGTAATGATTTGATAACTAAGAAAATACAGAAACAAGTTTTTAAAATACAATTAAGTGCTTAATAAACACAAATGATTTTTAGTAGCTTTTATTTAACTTGCAATGGCTGTACGTATGTATGTAAGTTCGGGTGGAATCTTGCAAGTTAAATTTAACCAACGTCCCGGTTTCTGATTAAGCTGCAATTTAGTAAGCATATGTATATCGCGTGACAATCCAATAATATGGTACAATAGAGCTGATCTGATGATGAAGTCGGAAGGTGGCCATAAGAATTCCTGTAGACCCGTCGTGTTTGGGCTCGTTTTACTTGTCTTGGCTAGCACTCTGCTGCTACATAATATCCAGGATCTCAAAAGCTTGTATTAAAAACCTTAAAAAAACGAGTTATTATTTAATGTGGAAAGGGGAAGAAATTGTGTACAAAGCCTTTGTTAAAGTGAGAATTCGCTGCAATAGCTTCCAATGGCTGGGGAAATTATCTGTTTTCATTTGAAGAATTTTCTACTATATATTCGGAGTCCAAGATCCAATATTAATGAAATTCATTTGGGACCATTTTGAACCTATGCGGAACCCAAAAATTGTATCAGCGAGAGGGAGAGGTAAATGATACTTCAGCTTGCAGATGAGTAGTATTCACTGTCGAGTGCTGATGTGAACTGAAGTAAACTAATTTATTTTGGAAACGGTAACCTTAAGTACAAATATTAACAAGTCGTATATGTACTATATATAGCACAGTGTGTGAGCGGGACGGATGATGTGCGAGCGAGATAGAGCGACTGTTGATGTGTGCGCTCCCGCGTTGCGCTAGTCAGTAGTTCGTCGTCCGCTGTGATGACTTATGCAGCTTCCATACAATTATCAAAATTAGATCAGACACTAAAAAGTTATATCTGACTGACCATACATATAATACACATGAGTTGCTAGGTCTTAAAATTCCACAGCAGAAGTAACGTTTACAGTAAGTGAAATATTTTGCGCGTGTTATTGAATCGTGCAGTTTGTACTGGTTGTGACCAGTTATATTTGTACCTGAGTTATACGTGTTTGTATAGCTATAATAAATTCCATAGTAATTCCAACGGCATTTTAATTCGAGTCCTGTAACTTGTAGGTAACAATATATTTAACCATTTTTATCTTCAAAACTAATACGTAAAAGAAGTAGTTACGCATGAAAGGCACTCCTATGAAATATTTTTATAAAGGTGCGCAGTAATAAATATGTTACGAGTAAATGCGTTTAGGTTGTATCACGTACGTTTGCTTAGATGCTTACCCGTTCCGAATCACGTACAGACGCCCATTGTTGATAATATATTTATTGTAATATATTTTTTTGTATAATATATTATAACCGATCCCAAATATAAATGGGCTTTGGTTGGGTCTTATTTATATTCTTTTATTTGGAAGGATTTGAAGGGTCCTTTGATGGGATATGTTTGTTACGGGCTGTGCTATACCTTTTCATTATACCCGCTAGATGGCAGTCACCCATATTAACATTATTGTGGAAATCCAGGATCGGCAGTGGTCGAGTGTTTGAATTATAAATAATGAGGAATATACAAAGGATACAAAGGCATCTAATGAACTTAATAATGCACGACTAGATGGCACAAATGACAGGACAAAAATGTGTTACTCGGTCTGTTACGCTTTTACGAAATAAAAATACCGTGCAGATTTTGCTGATATTTATTACATTACTATAGTAGAATTATTTTCTCCGTGCAGTTTGGGTTATAAATAATCGGAGCGGTGAAGCGAGTATTTCGCTCTCTCTTCCACTCACGGGCCTAGTGCACGGGCAGGCATAGTGATACGCATTATTGTTGTCGATAAGCGTTTCGATAGTGTATTTAGTTTTGTCATTTTGTGGGTTAGTGATATAAATGAAAGAAAAAAAATAGATAAAACAACATATTTATTAATAATAAGAACAATAATGATTTAAAATAAATTATTAATTAGGTATCTATGTATTAAAAAACTATAAGTACAAAAGTTTAGAATGTAACAAGTTATATTAAAAACAAATATAAATACTTATATCTAAGTTTAACATTAACAGCAAAAAAGATAATAAGGATTTTTATAAGAATGATAATCTTTCTTTGATAAGAATGAGTTTTTATCGATAATGGCGTTGCGCCCGCGCAACATGCTCACCGCCCTAGCCGGGCTGAGGCCGAGTTTGATTTATGACCCAAACTGCAAGGAGAAAATAATTCTACTATAGTCTTAATACCAGGGATGGAGATCCCCGAGAAATAGTGTTATTTCCCGGACAAAATTTAGTAAATTTTCCGGGTCAAATAGTGTCTAAATAAAATTGAATATAAAGCTGTGTTGGTTGCTTGACCTTAAAATAAAATAGAAAAACACTTTAATATTTAGTTGAATTAACATTGTATTTATATGTCCTAAATTCTGCAAGCTATCAAATGTACAGGGAGAATTTTTCAAGTGGGCCTTTGTGACAAAATAAACCACAAGATATAATGAATTATCAAAGGAATGTCCGTGCCGAAGTTGATGTAAACTAAAAATAATTACAATTTCTGAAAATCATTTACCCTGGTATTTTGTACAAACAAAAATTTTGTTTATCAAAGCTTTGTAACTCAATTCCAGCGTCACTTACTGGAATCTACCCCATCCCGGGATCTACTTGAACACACAAAATTTCATGCAAATTTAGAACCTGATTGCTTCGCCACCTACCGGATGTAATTGTGCATCTAATTTAATTGCAAACGTAAACTAAAAAGATATCATCCGTAACACATTCCCCCATAGATGACTCCACAATTTAGGGTTACGTGTCATGAAACGAAAGTACATAAAAACATTACGTGACTCCCTTGGACAGTTTCGTGAATGGATAGGGGAGCGAACGAATTTATTCCCGCGCAATCGCCATCTTGTTTTGCTCGGGCGGCCATTTTGATTCTACTAATCATTGCTGGTTCAAATGTAAGCAGTTGTACTGTAGCTTACGTATACCACTATCACCATTATAATCTCAATTCATTTCTGGGGTTGTCTGGAAGATACTGCTTTTTAGCGACAAAACCGCCCTTTGTGCATAATTAGCCTTAGTTTTGGTATTTAAATTTATTTTTGTATTGGTGTACAATAAAGTGCTATCTATCTATACGTAGAATTGGCATATTAGGTTAGCTTAGGACCCGAGTAGGTGCTAGTAAAGTGAAGCACTTTTAAGTAGGACCTCGTCAGTGAGAGGAGCTCAATAATGCCAATTCCCTACTTTTTAGAAGGGCTCTATTTACTTGAAACATTATTTGTGCCTTTGAGTGCGTGTCAGAGAAAATTACATGGCGCTCATGCATACATCAATTGGTTTTGTGCTTCAACTCTGAATGTAATTTTGTAGGAACCTATCTCTCTTGGTATTATTACTCTATGTAAATTTTCTAAATGAAATCACAGTCTACTAAAATAAAATTATCGAACCAACGACCAGCTGTGCGAGATCCACGATCCACCATTGCGCAGTTATTTTTATTTTCTTTATTAACCGACTTCGAAAAAAGGAGGAGGTTCTCAATTCATCGGGATCTTTTTTTTTTTGCTTTTTTTATGTATGTTCGCCGATTACTCCGTGATTTATGATCCGATTTACGTGATTCTTTTTTGTTCGACGCGGAATAGCATCCAATTGGTCCCCTAAATTTTTTACATAGTTTGGCCCAGTAGTTTTCATTTTATGAACATTTTTCATGGAAATAATTTTCACTCCGTTCCATATGTACACCGATTACTCTGAGATTTATGATTCGATTTACGTGATTCTTTTTTGTTCGACGCGGAATAGCTTCCAATTGGTCCCCTAAAAATTTTACATAGTTTGGTCCAGTAGTTTTCATTTTATGAACATTTTTCATGGAAATAATTTTCACTTCGTTCCATATGTACAACGATTACTCCGTGATTTATGATCCGATTTACGTGATTCTTTTTTGTTCGACGCGGAATAGCTTCTAATTGGTTCCCTAAAAATTTTACATAGTTTGGCCTAGTAGTTTTCATTTTATGAACATTTTTCATGAAAATAACTTTCACTTCATTCCATATGTACACCGATTACTCTGAGATTTATGATTCGATTTACGTGATTCTTTTTTTGTTCGACGCGGAATAGCTGCCATGTGGTCCCCTAAAAATTTGACATAGTTTGGCCCAGTAGTTTTCATTTTACGTACATTTTTTTGTTCCCAGTTCTTGGGACCTATATTTTTTAAGAAGCGCGGCACCATTCGTATGTCCTCCCATACATAGCTAGACACTAAAAAGTAACAAATAAAAAATAAAACTTCGTTTAAAAAAACCGACTTCAAAAAGCAAAGTAAAACATAAAAATTACTATATTTTGAAAATTACTAAGCACCGACTTTAAGATGTTTTAGATAATATATATTAATAATAATAGCTTTAGAAATAAGTTATTTTATACATTTTAGTTTTTAATTTAAAGGAACGATAAACAGCTACAATATAAAAAGTTACAATAAGATCCGGTAGTAATATTGAAGCCAAAGACGGATACATTTACAAGAATTAATAAAAATACAAGAGGTAGAAAAATATCAACAATAAGTAAAAATAAGCATACAAAAAATAAAACTACGTTTAAAAAAACCGACTTCAAAAACTAAAAAACTAAAATGTATAAAATAACTTATTTCTAAAGCTATTATTATTAATATATATTATCTAAAACATCTTAAAGTCGGTGCTTAGTAATTTTCAAAATATAGTAATTTTTATGTTTTACTTTGCTTTTTGAAGTCGGTTTTTTTAAACGAAGTTTTATTTTTTATTTGTTACTTTTTAGTGTCTAGCTATGTATGGGAGGACATACGAATGGTGCCGCGCTTCTTAAAAAATATAGGTTCCAAGAACTGGGAACAAAAAAATGTACGTAAAATGAAAACTACTGGGCCAAACTATTTCAAATTTTTAGGGGACCACATGGCAGCTATTCCGCGTCGAACAAAAAAAGAATCACGTAAATCGAATCATAAATCTCAGAGTAATCGGTGTACATATGGAATGGAGTGAAAATTATTTTCATGAAAAATGTTCATAAAATGAAAACTACTACGCCAAACTATGTAAAATTTTTAGGGAACCAATTAGAAGCTATTCCGCGTCGAACAAAAAAGAATCACGTAAATCGGATCATAAATCACGGAGTAATCGGTGTACATATGGAACGAAGTGAAAATTATTTCCATGAAAAATGTTCATAAAATGAAAACTACTGGACCAAACTATGTAAAATTTTTAGGGGACCAATTGGAAGCTATTTCGCGTCGAACAAAAAAAGAATCACGTAAATCGGATCATAAATCACGGAGTAATCGGCGAACATAGATTAAAAAAAGTAACAAAAAAAAAAAGATCCCGACGAATTGAGAACCTCCTCCTTTTTTCGGAGTCGGTTAAAAATAATTCATAGAACATTTACCGAAGAAAGATAAATGTAAGATTGTTTTGAATGACAAGAGATAACAAAGTTAGGAAAAAAAGTTATTCCAACTCGAGTGTACTATCAAAGTCAGTTAATACAAGCAAAATGGACCTTTTTTTCGGCAATTAATTGTATTGGCAAGTTGCGGAATATAAATTTAACAAATCATTTATTTTGTCTGAAAATATAATTAATTATACAATTGAACTAAATAAAATTATTTGAATACAATGCAAGAAAATTCAACTTATATGGGTGAGGTGCCCAGAAGGCTGGCTGCGTTTTCTCGATGGATCGCCATACCGATCCGTTGCCCGAAGTAAGCACCAGCCCTATGATCACCTGAAGAGTCAATGATTCGTTTCGATAAATTTTGGTAGAGGCTCATGGCCTCAGGACTCCACGGTCCAAGAGTCTCGACAGCAAACGGCACAAACATATAACTCTCACTGGTTGCATATTTGCGCCGTGATTCAGCTGTTTCCGCCACCGAACCTGCTGATCTAGACGTGTTTGGTAAATGGGATGCGGTAAACGTGTCTACGCAAATCGCATCCCACACCAATGGCTTGCCACGCTGCCGGGGAATTAGAGTCATTCCGTCCGGACGTCTACCATCGTTATGTGCAATACCGTTCGGCTCCAATAAAGCCGGCACGTTAGCGGTGGTCGCGCCCTCCGTAAGACATCATTCAAGGCGGCGTGGTGTGACCATCTGCCGGCACCGCGGCGGCAAGAAAGACCGTGGTTATATACTTTATACAAATTGAAATTAAACTATAAAATCTAGTGCCTGACCGTTGTCAGTTGGAAACATGCCCAAAATACTGGCTACATTGCCTCACTATATGGGAACGCTAATGCTTTGTCCGAGGTATAGCCCAGTCTTTTGGTCACGTGAGACGTCTACGAGGCGTTTCACTATGTCTCAAGAAAGTTTGTGCGCCTCAGCTCCCCATGGTCCCAGGGTCTTGACCCCAAAATCTGCAAATATGTAACCATTTCCGATTGCGGAATATTTGCGGCATTTTAGGACCTCCTGTTGTGCAGCTGCTGTACCGGCAGATATGCTGGTGGCTGAAATGGGACGCCGCAGTATCGACGCAAGACGCGTCCTATACTAAAGGGCGGCCCATCCTCCAGGACACCAAAGACATTCCATCGGGCCTCTTGCCATCGTCGCGGTACAAGCCGATTGGTTCTAGAACGGCAGGTACCCCGGCGGTGTTGAGAGCCCGACGGATTATGTCAATTAATTATTAATTTCTTATAGCGTAAAAGAGACACAAGTAAACGACCTCATATTCGCATTTATAATAATACTTGGGATGCTACAAATAATTTCAATTATAGCTTAAACAATAATAAATTCACTAATTGATTATTTTCTTGTACAAATTTATGACATCAAACAAAATCTATGAGTTTACGACGTTTTTTATTATATTAGAAGAGACGCTGATGAGCGACGTTCACCCATCTGATAACCAGAAGTAATTTACGTACATTTAATTTATAAAATATGTAGTTTAAGTATCTTTGTTTAAGATCTACCTAATAACCTGCATCACCTACTTCGCCAGATTAGGTTAAATAATTCCTTAATATTAGGTTGCCTGGAAGAGATTGCTTTAAGCGATAAGGCCTATTGTTTGTACCGTGACAATATGGTAATAGTGCATTTTTTAAATTGCATATTAGTATTATCTAAAACCAGATGAGACATATTTTTTATCAAATTATATTAATTTATAAACACGCCTAAGATGGCTTGCCAATGGAAATGTGTTTACGGCTGTTTTTAATTAAATTCATTTAAATAAAAAAAATTATAACCTTCATCTCTTTTGATAACTAAACATATTTAGTTTCAACTGATAGTTTTTAACATGGAGAATATGCCTTGATAGGCTTGCCTACTTATATCTATGTATGCACAGGTGAGCCAATATAGTTAACTAGACATGCCGTGTTTGCATAAACAGAATATATAGTGTTAAGTTATGAAACGGTTTAGTTAACATATTGTTACGAGTGCGGGACTCGAATTAAAAATGCCGTTGGAATTACTATAGAATTTATTATAACTATACAAACACGTATAACACAGGTATAAATATAACTGGACGCAACCAGTACAAACTGCACGATTCAATAACACGCGCAAAGTCCGTCACTGTATAGTTTATCGAATGTACACAAGTCTTGTCCGTATCGTGATCGTCGCTTGACTGCCTCACCTCTCCGTTCGGGCATTGTTTTATATTCAACTATACAATATGTCTTGACACAATGCTCGACCGCATAATAATAGTTTCTAAAAATTACACCTGGTTAATGACTATCATAAACGATTACAATACACAATAGGCTATTTTTTCTAATTACAATTTTTAAACACATAGTAAACAAAAGAAGTCCAAATGCCGAAATGTAATAAACTGCAGGTGTGCATTTACTTTTGTCGGCGTGTAACAATACAAAAAAAGAACATGTTTATAATGTATATTCAATTATGCAGACCAAATAAAAACTGCACCGTTTTGTTAAACACTCGGCCTTACTTATAATAATCTCGTTAAGAAACGATTAGGCATCTCTTAAATAAGAGACTCTTAAGCCCCTAATCAATGGCTGTTTCAAATAAAACTTGCCATCTTGCCTCTTAGCAGTCACTTAAACTACCTCTCGATGTTGGTTATTTTTGACGTTATTTATGAGTTACTTTACCACCACCTCTTATCCTTAAGAGGAGTTTATGGGTAAGATTTTCGTTAATCAGTTGCTAAGCAGTTTCTTAAAATTTAATAAACGATTATAAGTAAGGCTATAAAAAATTGTATCATAAGAATGTACTTTAGTGACAAAAATAACCGTATAGGCTTGCCTGCAAAAAGCCGTCCATGGATGGAATATTATTTCCATGCTTTGAAGACTTCCAAAGTAGCCATGAACACTTTTGGACTGGCAAGCTGTCCTAGGCGTGTTAACAAATCAATATAATTTGATGAAAAATATGTCTTGTCTGAATAAAATATGGTCTGATCTTCAGCGTCTCTTAGACCAAGATAAAAAGTATTTCAAGAAGTACAAGAATTTGATACGTACACGCACCCACCCCTCGTGCCCGGGGGAGGTTAACCCGGTGTATCTGTATGAGGATTTATATCCATCCCTTTATCTTACCTCGTTACGTGGAAACGTACACGAAAATAAACTGGTTTGAAAAGTTTTTCGGGTTCCGTTTGTACTGTCAAATGTTTTTATTGTAATCTCAAACGAAATAAAAGTTGCTATTTGTTGTCGGTAAAGAGAGAAGAGGGTTTTTGTGTTATTTCAATGCTATAAATGTAATAAACACAACAATATATCATTGAGACGTGTATTTCTATTAATTTTCCCTCGACAAAAAACATTTTGACACAAAAATCATCATCATCATCTGAGCGTTAAATCCCGGTTGCGTTCGTAGTGTTCACTCCGACGCTCAGAGTCCGCTTTCCTACTCTTTGCACCACCACCACTTTGCATGGTCTTCAGCATCCCCCGTTTTGTGACCATTGGTCGTATGTCATCCTTCACAACGTCAAGCCAGCATTTCTTGGGCCTTCCCCTTCGACCGGGGCCTGGCGGAGGCGGCATGGCTAGACATTTGTTCCCCACATAATTAGCCGGTGTCCGGATTGACATAGAAAGTATCAATCATATTTAAATAACATTATATGGGAAAAAAGGTTTCAAACTAATGAGACTACAACAAAAGTCTAGATGTAGCCTACTTGAATAAAAGCGTCAAATGAAGTGATGATTTTTTAAAAATCTTGTATCATCTAGAACCCAATTCCAGCGAAACTTACCCGGTCTAATTGTGAATCTAAACTACCCGGGACTCACTCAAATTCTAATAAAATTTCATCAAAACCGTAGAACCGGATTCCAGCGCCAAGTATTGTGTTTACATTGATTGGTTACATTATTGAAGTTTTAGTAGGGATCCCTAATTTTTATATAGCCTATATTAGTGTGACCCGTATTGGGTGAAGGAGCGAGAAGGAATGCGCCTCCATCTCAAAGGAAGATCTTCCAGGGAGGTTATTGTTGTTCCTCGCAGGCATATGCACATTTATCATTGTCGGAAATTTCTATATATTCTTTTGGACGTTTCGGGAATCTTTTGCGACTGAAAGAAATGAAAGACCTTTTGAAATCGGTCCAGTAGTTTTTAAGTTTATTTGTTACAAACATATAAATTTACAAATCACTCCTCTTTATAATATAAGTATAGATAATACATTCTCTCTCAGTACAATTTGGCAAAATGACTAAATTCACAAATTTGAATTTACTACATTACATCTATACTACATTACTACGATTCCTCTTCTCTCTGTTTGTTCCTACTTTTATTGTTTACATCTATTTATTAATATCTATCTGTCTATGAGTAACAGTTAAATTATCTACTATTTATATGATGTCAATGTTATACAATTATATACATGCAACATATTTTACTTGCTCTCGTTTCTCTTTATCACCTTTTCTACTCGTCTATTATTACTAGCGCAAACCGTAAGAAGTCGTCAACCGCCTTCTTAGCCATCAGATCTCCGATATTTTCTACTGTGACGACCATACGTAGGGTGCTGGCGAAGTTAAGCCGCTCACGTATGAAAAGGGGGCATTCGCAAGCCCTGTGCTTCTAAAGGGGTTTCTGGAGTCGCAGAATCGCAGGGATACGAGGGCCCCTCCGAGCAAGGTAAACGCTTTGCGGTGCGATCGGTCTCACTCTGAGAACTCGGGCCGAGCTCTATCTATTTTTGACTCTATAAGGAATTTATTTCTCTTATTTGTAGATAAATGTTACTATAGTATTAATTAATTCCTCAATGACAAATATTAGTTTACATTTTGATTTATATTTTTGACTTTTGACCTTTGATTTATTACGTTTTCTTGACATTGTTTTATGCTATATTTTATTATAACTAATATATTGATTTATGTTTATAATATTAGAATTGTTGTAATTTTTTTTGTTTGTTTTTAGATAGACGATCGATTGATCGATCGCTCAAATATTTGCATGATCATCTATTGTGTCAAATACAGGGAGAACAGTTACAGTTAGTTTGAGAACCTATATTTTTTTCGCTTGCTCCTCCATTATAAGGTAGAATGGAGATTATTATTTTCCTAACTTTCTTACTTTTTTCTTTCTTTGGGATGATAAAAGGGGATATCTTTAAGTTGGTTCTCTTTTTCCTTTTAAAAATTCTTAAAAATTATTACATTTTTCCTTACTACTAATACATTCTTTATGTGTATTTATTACTTACAATCTATTTTCTGTTATTTATATTTTTATGATTCATTCAGTCTTATTCGACTGAGGTATGAACGAGTTCTGTCATTTTCAAAATGCATACGGAACCTAAAAATTACGCTTGTCTATTATTTCCTTATATCCAGAACCCATGGCCCTCAGCCGTACATCAAACTTGGCATGTTTTTATTCGTGTTAAATTAGATTGCGACCTTTTCAGTTTGAATAGGTTATTAGCTCGAGTTTTTCACATTTGGGATTACCCGCAATGTGTGTGAAAAACTTTTGATTGGGAATGTTAGGAATTTTTTTAGACAAGGGTAAATTTGAGTTACGTTTTTTGTATTGTTGTCATCATTGTTTATCCCTTGAGATTTTTTTTGATTATTTTCATATAGACATAGATTTAATCTCTTTAAGAATAATACCTATAATTCATAAGCAATACGTTTGTTTCTTTTTTTTTACCACCTCTGTAGTAGAGCGAATAAAAATATAGTCAAATCGTTCAAGCTATTAATAATAACAGCCCATAAATGTACCACTGCTGAGTTCTGGCCTCCCATTATAGGGGGGACCGGAACGGACAGTATATCTGCCAGGCTTGTCCAAGGCGGCTTGGCAGGTTTGACACATCGGTTCTCTTGATGTGGAGGTTGCATCACCATGTTTTCCATCACCGTTGTTAGCTCGAGGTAATTGATACAATATGCACATTAGGTGAGAAAACTGCCTAAGTGGTGCTTGCGTTCCGGCCAGGATCGAACCCGCGCCCTTTGAGTTAGGGACGCGTGCACTAGCCATTACGCTAGTACGAATTTCATTCAATTAAATCGGTCAAGTAGTTTTTGTTAATTAGTAGCAGATTGTTACACTACTTAGACGTGAAAGTGACTTATATAGGTATGAGATAGTTTGGCACACAATCGTAGTGATGGCGCTAATAGTTCGAGTGCCTAAATAGGCCTTTCACCCAAGGTTTACACTCTGCGTTTCATTTCGAATATGAGAAAAGTAAATAAAAACCGATTAGTTAAACAAACAACTATTGTTCTAATGAGATCAAGCGTTAAATCCATAACTAAACATAAAAACTAAAATTTAGGTTGCCTGGAAGAGATCGCTTTGAGCGATAAGGCCGCCTATTGTATCGCCTAGAAAATATTGTAAATATGGTCTGTTTTGTAATTGTATGTTTTGGCGTGCAATAAAGAGTTATGTCTCTCTTAATCTGATGAGCTCATTTAGTACCTAAGAGTTTTTTTTCTGTGGCATCTACCAGCCATTGATTTTTTGACTAATAATGAAAAGTAATTTGTAAGTATAAAATGATGTTACAAACTGTTGATAGTTTTATATTACAATTTATGCTGCGTTTTAACACTAGCTGTAAAAAAGTTGGGACAAGAGTTGCATGTGTTATCTATGGTTCGCATTCTTCTTCTTCAGCCAATTTCAGTCCACTGCTGGACATAGGCCTCCCTAAGTACGCGCTAAATATCCTGGTCTCCCGTCTTCCTCATCCAGCCCCTGCCGGCGATCTTGCGCAGGTCGTCAGTCCACCGGGGTTTGCCGAGACGTGGCCTCCACTCCAGGACTCGTTTGCTCCATCGGCCGTCGGTCCATGGACGGTTCGCATAATTTTTATATTTTTTGATAGCAGGTAAATCGTTTCCCAGGGACGAAATGTACTGTTATCATCCTTATGATCAGGAAAGTCTTTAAATTTAAAGTTGAAATCCGGGCTATTATTTTCACCAATATTTCTGGCATAATTGCATAATAATTTTGTTACCTAACCACTGTAAAACTAACATTAAAGTATGTCATACTAATCATATTAACCCCTAAATAACTTGTCAATGTATGGTACATTATTTGCTCACATGTTTAGAGTTACAATTTCGACCTAATAATTTATATAGAATATGAAATATGAACTTTTAGCTGTTTCTTGTTTTGTGTGCCAAATAAATAAATAAACTCCAAGCGTACTTTAAGAATGTGAGTAATGAAAAGTAGTTTTTTAATTTGTATGTGAATGTTAATGGCGCCTACAGTAGTTTGCTTTGCAAGACGAGTTTTAGCGAAACTACTATTATATTCTGTCAGGCGCACTGTATTTTCTACTGGCTAATATTTATATGTCTGTTTGTATGTTTTTCTTGTATCCGTCTTTATATAGCCGAAGTCGCCGCGCACGGGCGTATCTTTTTTAATGTTTAAGAATGAAACTTTAGGCGTGTTTTGTCTTGTTATGCACTTTTCGCTACGTCTAATTCTTCGAAAAGTAATTATTGACTTGTAATTACATATAAAAAAAATTAGAAAAAAAAAATATCAGCTAGATATGTTTGTTGAGAAGTTTGATACAGTGTTGCGTGATTGCATGCGGTCTAGCGTGCGTGTATGTGTTTGTATGCGTAAGTACGTGTGTGTGTCATATATATTTACACATTTGAAAAGTTAGATGACAAGATGGTATTTTAATAAATAATGTTTAAATTAGTTGTAATATGTATCCACATCATTATAATTACGTTACTGTTACATTTAAGATGATGTAGTGTTAACGACCGTTTCACGCAGATGTAGCGATGGGTTTAATGCGTCATTTATGATGAGCATAGAGCCTATTTTATCGTCTGTGTAATGGATAGTGCTCTGAGGAATTGTTTAATCTGGTGCCAACTTCTCATTTCTGCAACCCCCATTTCCTTGAGCTCCCACGCTCAACCACACAACGGTTTTCTAGAACATTTATTCCGCGTACAACAATGGTTTACATGGGGTTTTTTAAGAAGAGCGTTATAAAATTTATTCGAGGTCCGCAATGTGTTGGCGACACCCCTGGTGTTGCAAATGTCCATAGGCGACAGTAACCACTTTCCACCATCACTTTCCACCTGCCTGTTTGCCTGCTTCAGGCAATAAAAAAGAAATTGTTATTACTTTATAATGACGTTGAATATTAACAGATAACATATTATGAAGTACCTACTCCAAGGAAAAGGACATAAAAAATTGACACTTTTTCGAAACTTATCTGTGAATACGATACTGTAGCGAATTTCCGACACTATACGATAATAAATCGAATAGCGTAAGACACGAAGTAATCTTAGAGTTCTTGGCGTTTAAACAATCGGCTGCAGGGAAAAATAGCATAACATACCAAAACAGTCCAGAAAAAATAGGTTTGTCATTTTCCCTCTTAAATTTGACTTAAGATTGTTTGTAATTTTTTCATGCTTGAAACCTATATGATTTTTAAGTGATTCAACGTATACTTTTATTTTATTGTAAAACTATGGGTCTTCAAAGCACAAGGTTCCAAACTTTAAAATGAGACATCTCAAAATCAATGTTGCTTGACAAGTTCGTCTTTTTCTCTGGGGTCTTCATATCTTATACTAATATATAAAGCTGAAGAGTTTGTTTGTTTATTTGATTGAACGCGCTAATCTCATGAACAACTGGTCTAATTTGAAAAATTCCTTCAGTTTTAGATAGCCCATTTATCAATGAAGGCTATAAGGCTATATATCATCACGCTAAGACCAACAAGAGCGGAGCACCAATGAAGAATGTTTCAACGTCGGGGGATTTTGAAAACATATTCCACGCGGACAACGTCGCGGGCACAGCTAGTGTTTTATATGCCCTAATGTAGCTAATTATTAACGGCGTTATTTAAATGATATTAACAAGACGCATTTGGCCACAGTCAGTAACAATGAATTATTCCAGATAGAGCTGAGATATCATAGAGAAGCATTTATTGTTCAATGAATATTTTTCCAGTATATTTTTATCTATTCAGCAGTAAAGCCTAGATTTAATCAGTTCGATCTAAACTAACTGCCTGGGTACGCCATCTAAATTAGATCTAGGCAATTCTGTGATATTATCATCGAAGCGATTTTGTGACTAGAATACTTACTGCGTCTAATCTGAAGGTCCTGATTACGAGGGTTTTTGGTCAGCGGAGTGTGAGAAGTACCATACTCAAAGTCAAGGGTAGATAAAGGATAATTAACCTTCATACCAAAGGTCAGCAAACGGTGAAATGATAAGTTTTAGGCTCTGCGTAAACGGGTCACCGGCCATTCGTGTGCGGCGAGTCCCAAAATGCATGAAGAAGCTTGTCAAATGCTTGTTGCTGACCAACGACGACTGTGTGCGCCCAGCCTTATCTGTGCAGTAATGGATACAGAATACCCTGCTGCTGGTACCCGGCTGCCTGTTATAAGAAGCGATAAAACTACTTACAGTAACTACCTACCTGATGGTAGTACATTTGCCCGTCTTAATAGCTATATAGTATGCCGCCATAACAACCATTTTTTTTGAGGTGGGGTAAATGCATTTCGCACAATATCGGGTCCTTTACTAGGGATTAGACCAGAGTCAAATCGCCGGCTTGTGTGGAGACTCGACTACTCAATACTCCACCCTCCCATGTGCCCCGCGCTTATGGCAGAAACAGCGTGAGACTTAGAACGTTACGCCCACGCTGATCCTCGCGAATCATTGCTTGAGAATGCCCCAGGAAAGGCAAAATCACTTCGTCAACAGGGGTGAAGACTCCTCTGCTCCCTAGATGCTAAAGGACGCCATAACAACCCTGACTTGTGTTCCAGCCGACATAGTAGAACCATGCTGGGAAATTGTCTTGATTACAGCCCTGAGAGCCGTTGAATGAAGAACAAGAAAAAAGCTGGACAAAGCAACTAATTCCTGACATACTATAATTGGAATGAAAACTGTAGGGAGTTCGGCAATGTAAATTACTACATAACGCAGATGCTTACTGGCTGTGACTGTTTCTAGGACTACTTATCCAGGATTTGGAAAGTAAAAACAGACACTTACCCATGTGAAAAGGAGGACACCGCTGCGCATACTATGTTAGAATGCGCGACATGGGAAGAGCCGAGAAGAACTGCCCAAACAAATTTAAGTGCCAAGATAACGGCAACTAGAATGCTGGACTTGAAGAATGAAGTAAATTAGGACAATGTCAACAATATGGTGACCGAAGTAGAAACAAAAATCCCTCTCTTTCCCGATGCAGTGAAGTAATGCCTAACGGTATACCAATACAGTGCGAGGTTTTATTTTAAAAAAGAAGCTCTTAGCTGGGTCTATCGGTGTAGTACTGCGTACTCACAGAACATCGGCGTAAAATGATTTGCCTTGCTAATCGTGTTTCCTGCGATGAGTAAAGAGTTTCAATGACCCATTTCCCCACTCCCTCTATCTATCCTATCCCATCGCGTTGGCCTCGCCATTGGTGTTGCAAACTCCTATAAACGACTGTAACATCTTTCCACCAGATAGCCCATCAGCTTATTTGTTATACTCCAGCTACAAAATAAACTGCACAGCAAAATATCTAATATTAGTATATTAGTATTATATATCCACTTACAAATTAGCAATTCACATCTCTAATTAAACGCCACAATGCTAATTATACTAATATCTAACATCGTCCAAAGATAACTAATACCATAAATATATAAATAATCGGCAGACAAACATACACATTGTATATCTCCAAATTAAGCAAGTTACGCTTGTGTTATGGGTAATATACAACGTACTACGCTTGGGCTCCAGACACCCAGACCGTAGCGAAAAATTCTTTTTCCAAAATTTACCAGCCAGGAATCGAACTCGGAGCCTCTGCGTTGCAGTGAGGTTGGCCGCCAAAGGCATGCTCAACTACAGGATCAAAACCCAAGTTCCTACTAAAATTTACATCTGTAACATTAAACCAGTATAAAGTTACACTACAAGAATTTTTGGCAAAGAGCCAAATGGAGTGTGTAATTATGACCAGTGCCACCCCTACAGGGGAAGGGGGTAGACACTAATCGAATATCCGCGTAGTACAATCAGCAAAAATATCACCAATTGCTTGCATTTTGTTGCAGACAGTACTAGGTACTGTGACGGTCAGCAGTTCCTAGCTTTTTTTATTATTATTTTATTATTAATGTAAACACTATTTTATAGTCTTCGTATAATGCTGGCTGTACACTCTCGTCGAGGGACGGTGAGGCTGGGCGAGCGCGAGAGTGTACAGGGTACTCGATCTGTCTCTCGAAGCCTCGCCGTCACTCGCGGGCTCTCCATTCGGAGTCGGTTTTTTGAGCGCGAGTCAAAGGGCCTCGCTTACCCTCGCCAGGTGGCGCAAGTGCATCACTGTACACTCTCACGTCATTCAGTTGAGCGCATGCTTTCTAACCGTACGGACGTTTTTATAACTGACTTTCCAAATCAGCCCTACAAGAATAAAATAAAGATAAAGTAGCCTAACCGAAAAAATTACTTCAAGCCTTCAAGCTTTTAATGTATGTACTTAAAGTGTCCTATTTCGATGCATCGTGAGCATCCACCATCTTCGTTTACGCCATTTCTTTTAAAGTTTTTTCGTCTGATATATGTGCAAGTAATTATAATAACTGATAGCGAATAGGGTAACAGCTGCCGTAATTTGTAACGCGTCCATCATCTCGGTGTTCGCAAAGTGTACTGAATAAACGAGAGTGAACAGGGTCGCGCTCGTCCTTCGACCTCTCGCGCGAGTGCTCTCGTGATGTCTCGTCGAGAGCTCTCGCGCGAGAGTGTATACCCGCATTATGTTTATTTTTAAGTATTTTACAGGAACTCTTAGTTATTATTTTCAAACACCTATATTAGTCTTGTGACCGTGTCCGCTTCAGGCATTGGAAGAGGAGCGAGGAGCTCGATGATCAATCTCTTGTGATTGTCTTTTGACTACCAGTATATATAAAGTACTCTGTGCTTTTGACGTTAATGACAATGACGTTTGATTGTACAGATTAAATACTGTAGTATAGACTATAGATACTGTAGTATAGAGTATAGAGATAGTAAATGTTAGTATAGAGCTGACCGGGATCTATATCTTCGAATGAGAGACTGGTTTAGGATATAACTTTATATATTTTCTATTGCTTTGGGAGGCGTTCTTCGATTTTATTTTCAAAGAAATTACATGTTTCAGCTAACGGAACACCTACTTAATAGGTGAAAGGGCATCACACTAGCGAACAGTTACAAAAAAGACCGTTTAAATTTTCATTTCGCATAAAACCAGGTGGAACATGTACAATAAAATATTTTAAATAGAACATATTGTTACATCCCGACAAAGTGGATGCACATCTGGTTCAATACATTTCCCGCATTTGGAATTCTTTTGTTTACTTTGTGTTTAAAATTCGCAATTAGACAAAAGCCCATTGTTATTGTAGTTGTTTATGGTGTGCAGATTACGGTTTCTCGAAAAATTCAGTCCACGCGGTCCTTTGTTCTATTGTACAGTTTAGTATAAAACGATGCCCGAAGGGGGGGGGGGGGGGGGTGAGGCAGTCGAGCGACGATTACGATACTAGCAAGACGTGTGTACATTCGACAAGCTATATAGTGACGGACTTTGCACGTGTTATTGAATCGTGCAGTTTGCACTGGTTGCGTCCATTTATATTTGCACCTGCGTTATACGTGTTTGTATAGTTCTAATAAATTCTAAAGTAATTCCAACGGCATTTTAATTCGAGTTCTGTACCTCGTAACAATATTTTTTTATTTTCAAATTTATTCATCCGGTATTCATAAAACGCATGAAAACTAACTTCAGCGGTGACGTACTTTTGATAGGCTCCGCTTTCCTACTTTTTCTACTCCACTTCGCGCGGTATTCAACATCCCCGTTTTGAGATCATTGGTAAGCATGTTGTCTTTTACAACGTCAAGCTAGCATTTATTGGGCCTTCCCCTTCGAACGGGACCTGGCGGAGGCGGCATGTCTAGACATGATATTTTTATATAACATGTCATATTATAACATGTCTACTTCATGACATACATACATATTATTTTGTAAAGCAAGCAAAGTCGCAAGTAAAAGCTAGTATAGTTATAACAAGATACAGAATGTTACCAACACAACAAGAAAGTTTTTCCCACCCATTCGCGTGTCGTGTTGGCAACAAAGCAAATCCGCTAAGTCCCTTCCGATGAAGTTTCTCATCGGGATAATAGTTGGCAAGTGAGCTCAGCGTAACACCTTGTTACGTGATCTAATATGGCGGCGGGTCACGTGGTAGTTTATGCTCGTCTTTTGTGTCGGTCAGGTTGGTACTTATGTTTAACGTTTAAATTTTCACTCCAGAATCTTCAGAACTTAGTTTAAAATATTTATTTATTTATTTATTTTATTTTAGGAAGGCTTACAGTCTAATATATAGAAAATATAGAAACAACAATATTTGAAAAAAAGTGCTGATAATAAGCCTCCGCCTATTGGTAAAGAAAAAAAAAACATATAAAGGCATAAAAACGTAAAAAAAAAACAAAACAAAAGACACGTGCGTGCATACACGATATTAAGGGATATTAATGTAACAATATTTTTTTTAGCTATTTATTGTATCGAAGAAATTCTGAGCCAAATTGCGCTTAACAGAATTTATGGGCGTGCAATACAAGTCGAGTTTTGAATCTACTACTATTTCATTAAAGGAATTTGAGCTTCGTATGATAAACGCGTTTTGTCTGTAGTTGCTATTTACGATAGGTGTGTGGAGTAATCCTCTCTGCCTAAGGCCAAGTTGATTAGTCCGTAATGATACTTTCGAGATCATATCTGGACAATCAATCTCACCTCTAGCCAACTTCATCAGGAAACAAATATCACTTATATTGCGCCTGGAATTTAGAGGTAAGAAATGATATTTTTTACAACGATCGAAGTAGTTGTTAGATGATCGTTGTGCCCGGTAATCTAGGTATCTTAAAAATTTCTTTTGAATTTGTTCTACTCTGTTTATATATATGCTATATTTCGGATTCCAGACTTGAGATGCATATTCAAGATGACTTCGAACAAATGAGCAGTAAAGAACTTTTAACGGTTTTAAAGATCGAAAATATGTTGTAGCTCTCATTATGAATCCCAAAGACTTAGATGCCTTGTTAATGATAAGGTTTATATGGTTATCGAAAATAAGTTTGCTGTCGTGCAGGACACCCAAGTCTTTGATAACATTCACTCTGCTAATTATGTTATTATAGAAAGTATAGTCAGAATTTATGGTACGTTTTTGCTTTGAAAAGGTAATAGTATAACATTTTGATACATTCAGTTGTAGTCTGTTAAGAGTACAGTATTCCGAAAAACGATTTAAATCAGTAGTAAAGGAGTAGAAGAGTATCTACATTATTACGTACTGGTCTTAATATTTTCATGTCATCGGCATATAACAGAATTATAGAATTTCTAAAGCAAAGTGTCACATCAGCAATAAAAATATTAAAAAGCAGGGGACCAAGGATGGATCCTTGTGGTACCCCGGAAGGTATTAATTTCCATAACGATGCGTTTCCATGTAATACTACTCTTTGAGTTCGATTTCGTACATAGGAAGAAAACCATCGCAATAAATCGCCATGAATTCCAGAATACCTAAGTTTGCGCAAGAGTATCCGATGGTCTATGCGATCAAAACATTTACTATAATCTGTGTAGACCACGTCAACTTGCGCCCCTTTATCCATAAAGTCTGTGAGATATTCATTAAATAATACTAAGTTGGAGGTAGTTGACCGATTTTGCATAAATCCATGTTGGTCTTTACCGAGACTGCTAGCCAGGCCTGTATATACAGCTGAATGTACCAACTTTTCCAATACTTTGGAGAAAAGACAAAGTTTGGATATAGGCCTATAGTTAGCAATATTGGATTTGTCGCCTTTTTTGAATATACGGGTAACAAATGCAGATTTCCAGATTTTAGGGACTTCCCCTTCCATCACAGATCGTCTAAAGAGGATGCAGATCGGGGCAACAAGATTTTGAGCACACTTTACGATGAATAGAGGTGGAATAAAGTCTGGGCCACCAGATTTCGTTAGATCGAGTGATTTCAGTAAACGTAGGACCTTATCTGCCTGTATGTCTATTGTACTAACTAGAACATTAGAGCCCAAATCTATTTCATTGTTAGGGTCACTATCCTCAGTAACTAGCTCCTGATAAGTAGACTGAAAGTAATCAGCAAATAAATTGCTGATTTCCTCCCCTGTTTCAGCTGTTAAATTATTAAGATGCATAATATTTGGAAAACTGCTACTGTTTGTCTTGCTTTTTATATAGGACCAAAAGGATTTAAGGTTTGATGCTATGGATGATTCGACTTTATCCATATAGTTATTGAAGCATACCTTTTCTAACTCTACTACTTTATGGCGTAAGAATGAAAACGTATGATAGTCTGCTAAGTTGCCATAGGTTTTGTATTTGCGATGAAACTTCTGTTTCTCTTTTAAAGTTTTTATTAAGGCTGCACTGTACCATTTAGGATGGAGCTGGTGTTTTACTGATATACTAGCAACCGCCCGGGATTTATTCTGCGTTTTTTTTTAGCACAGACAGGGCCCCGATCTCTAAGTCACATTGACAATCGAATCGAATTGGTATCGTAACTTTGAGGATTTTGGTAGTTTATAAACCATCTCGGTTCAATATTGAATCAATCTTGATTCGAGCGGGACTGATTTAATGTGCATTTTAGAGAATATGAATATTAAAATTTTACCATATGTCAGTCGAATACTCGCACTGGCATGGTTTTTTCCTAAATTACATCCTTGCCCCCCCCCCTCCCCAAGTCGTGGTAGCGTAATGGCTAGCGCACGCGCCCCTAAATCGAAGGGCGCGGTTTCAATGCACCTCTTATTCAGTTTTCTGACCTAATGTGCATATTGTTACAATTACCACGTGCTAACAACGGTGAAGGAAAACATCGTGATGCAACCTGCACATCGAGATTACCGATGTGTCAAACCTGCCAAGCCGCCTTGGACAAGCGTGGCGGGTATACTGTCCCTTCCCCCTATAATGGGAGGCCCGAGCCCAGCAATGGGACATTTATGGGCTTATATTATTATTATATTTTTATATGCTTGGGCCTAGGGTAACCGATAGGGTTTCTACATTTTCAAACTGTAGTGAATAATTCTAAGAATAGTCAATTTTGTAAATACAAAAGAAACTTTACTTCAAAATTATCCTACTAATATTATAAACGTTAAAGTTTGTAAGAATGTATGTATGTATGTTTGTTACTCTTTCACGCAAAACCTACTGTATGGATTTTGATAAAACTTTACAATAATATAGCTTGCACATCAGAATAACAAATAGGCTATAATTTATAAAGAATTATATATAAGTGGGAATTCCCACTATGTCGTAACGATTAATTTATCGTCGTCTCTAGCTGTTCCCATTATAACGATTGTTTGTTTTCTAATTTTTTTATCGTTTATCGACTATTGTATCTAGCTGTTCCCATTGGATCGCGACGACATTTTATCGTTTCACGGCAGTCGCTTTGTCGTTTACACATCATTAGCAAGGTACTACAGTCGTGAGGTGTAAGGGTAAATACGTGTAAACGACGAGATGATATTTTTATCGTGGCTACGATAGATTTGCCGTCACGATTTAGTTGTAACGTTTTTTTATCGTTTTACGACTGTCGTGCTAGCCGTTCCCACTGTCATGACAATCTGTCGTCACTGCAAAAAATGTCGTATACGACAGTAAATAGTGTCGTTCTATATGTGAACACCTCCAGCCACGACACTTAAAACTACACGATTATCTGTCGTCACGACAAAGTGGGTACGCGCCCTTACGCTTTGAGTAGATTTTCATACGGCGTATATTCGATTGAATGTTGTTTTTATGGTTTCATAGCAGAATAACTAAAACTTCAACTCTAGGGAAACCTTCGTCGTACGCGGACTGCTAAGCACTTAGCCATTTATTTAATAAACCAAACTAAAGACAATATCGCATAAATTTGAAATGTTATATCATAACATAATAAGTAAACGAACTCTGCTTATCCTCTGAAGGTAACAGCGTGAAGTTATCTCCCGAATCTTGACTTTTACGACCACGTGGGGCGTTAACCAGATTTATTATCGGAGTATTATGTGTTTTATCACAGTCCTTTATGTACGGGCGTAAATGTTAGTTTGTGTTTTATGTATATGTCATTTCTTCTTCCACATTATAAGATACCGGGGTTATTTGGAGAACCAGAAAGTAAGGAAAAGACTATTTGAAGAAATAACGACGTTATTATCTTACTTAACATATTCTGATTTAAAAACATTTTGAGAAATTGTAACTAGTAACTAAGTAATGCTTTAAACATAGATTAATGTTAATTAAAACTTAATAAATAAGTGAATGTTATTTTTTTTCTTTTTTAACAACTCTACGGACTCGAGTTCCGTACCCTTTTTTATAACTTAATTTCTAGATTTAATTTTTAGGATTTAACATGCTTATTGTTATTTTGGTTCTTGTGTGTGACATTAATTTAGTATTTTGTCTTGAGGTGTATGTATCTTACGAATAACTTATTATATCAATTTGTTCTAATTTTAATACAAAACTTATACTAATATAGAGTGTATCTGTTACATGCTGGCGTTGTGAGGAAGTGCATGTGCAATGTGGGCCTTATGTATATACTTATATACTCGTATATTATCCTATCTAGTGCCATGTGTGTTTGTTTTTCCTTTCTCTGCCTGGGTTATTAATTTTTAGGCTCTTTGTGTGTCTTGGTTTGTTTGTGAAGGGTGCGTGTAATGCAATGCGGTGGTAGTGCGCGTTGATGTGAGTAAGTGTATAAGGTTTGTTGTTAGTTGTGTGTTTGTGACTTTGAGTGACTGTTTTTACAAATGTATGTACTTGCTAAAAAAAAACTTGCTAATAATAATATTCTCTGATAGTCACAAATAAGTATCATCCATTCCCGATACTTTTTTGTCAGAATGTGTTTATACACAAATGGTACTATAATATACGAACCGGTCATTAAAAATTCCTTAGGTCCAAAATGACCCTTAAAATTCTTTTCGTGCGGCATTATTAATTGTTTTCCAAAAATAGCGGATATAACTTAATCCCAGCTGAGAAACTTAATTCCAACTTAGTCTGCAAGGAGACATAAAGCTCAAGTTGAACAGATAACATTCTTAATTAAGTTAAAGTTGGTTCTATTTTAGTTTTTGTTAGTTATCCATTACAGTTCAGTTGTTCAACAGACGGATTAATGTTCAAAGGTCAGATGCCTATTATTTATTAATTTACATAAAAATGGTAATAACATATATGTTGGCGAGATTAACCGTGTAATGATAACGGTTTATGTTGCTAATAATGAGTTAATTGGAAAAATTAATTTAATATTTTGAATTTGTGACAGACATAGACTATAAGATAGATAGCACGTGAAATTTTTAGTTTTCTCTACCAATCTCATTCCTGCAATTTGCGCTCAAATGAAAATCTTTTATTAAAAATACCTGCACACACTTCTTCCTTCGTAGGAAACTCTTTTGCCGTACAGGCTGTTCGCCTGTGGAACTCCCTCCCTTTACCAATCAGACAAGCGAAATCAATTACTACATTTAAAGGTATGGTCACTGACCATTATTGGTCCATTAAATCAAAATCGTTGCATTCAATTATATGTATATATATTTGTTTGTTTGTTTATGTAAATATATTTATAATGTCATCATATATCTATTTAAGAACTTGGTCAGCAAATTCTATCTGCAATATAATGATATATAATTTTATAAAATTAGTAGATATTATATTGCATATAGTTTTATGTTTATTATCTTTAAATAGTTGCATATTTTCACCATATCTTGTATATGTATATAACTTATGTGTATATTTGTATATATAGTATAGTTATATATTTATTATTAAAATGTATGTAAGTAATCGTACAATAATTATGTATACCACCATCGCCACTCCTAATCAGAATATTCTTGCCACGGGTTGTCTGGAAGAGATCGCTTTTTAGCGATAAGACCGCCCTTTGTACCCAATTAGATTATTACTAGTTTGTAAGTTTTCTGTAATGGTGTACAATAAAGTGTTATCTATCTATCTATCAATCATATTATATATATATATATATATATATATATATATATATATGTCGGAGGGAAGTTATAGTTGGATGGATTATTATTTGGATGTATAACGCACAATATCATTTGTTTACATTTTAATTACTTCTAAAATTCTTAATGTAATTTAATTAGATCTGTTAAATGTTTCTATAACTTAAAGATCGTTCTAACCTAATAAAAGTTATGAATATTGTAATTTAATAAACGACCAATGAGAGCAGAGCATGTCTTGAGCGGGGTCAGCGCCCTCTATACTTTGAGTAATATCTACTTGGGTAGGCTGAAGAGTTTTTGTGGCACATTTGGTTGATGGCAATAGATCGAGTTGGACCATTGAGAATTGTAAAGAAATTGTTAAGTTGGAAGTATGAGCGGTGCCCTGAACCCGCTGCTCGGTCTAAACTATGTCATAATGTTGATCAAATCTAAATTAAAAGTGTATAAACCGTGGCTATTGTGTTTTATGCTCGCATTTTATCCTGATGATGCCCACTAAACCTACAATAACTAAAGAAGATGTCGTGAGAACGAGGTAGTTCTCCGACATATATATATATATTATATATGTGTATGTATGTGTATCTGTATATATAAGTATATAGTACTTTGTTTATATTTTATTTTATTTTTATAATAGGTACACCACCAAAAATCTAATATTTAAATTTCGTTTAAAATCTATATAAGATATAAGATAAGGCCGCCCATTGTTCTAATGCAAATGTATCCATATCAATTGTCTAGGTTTAAGTTTATGGTGAACAATAAAGAGTTTTCATTCATTCATTCACTTTATTGCACACCAAAATATACAATTACAAAAACAAACCATATTGTATACATAATGTTATGTATTGTTACAACCGACAAAGACCAATTAACACCTGCAGTTTATTACCTTTTCGGCATTTGAACTTCTTTTGTTTACTTTGTGTTTAAAATTGTAATTAGAAAAACAGCCTATTGCGTATTTTAATCCTTTATGGTAGTCATTAGCCAGGTGTGATTCTTGGAAATTATTGTAACACGGTCGAATATTATGTCGAGACATATTAGATAGCTTAGTATAAAGGAATGCCCGAATGGAGGGGTGAGCCAATCAAGCAATAACCGCAATCGTGGCAAGACGTGTGTACTCTCGATAATAATAAATACCGTTGGAATTACTATATAATTTCTTAGAATTATACAAACACGTATAACACAGGTACAAATATAACTGAAAAAACCAGTACAAACGTAATGCGCGATTCAATAACACGCTCAAAGTGTCTCGCCTCGCTTGTGGTTATCGCTTGACTGCCCCTCCCTTGGGGCATTGCTTAATACTGTAAAATATAATATGTCCTCTTGACCGCATGGACTGAATTTCCATGAATCCCTGAATCTATGAATACCTGGCTAATGACTACCATATAAGATTACAATACACAATGGCCTATTTTTCTAATTACAAATTTTACACACAAAGCAAATAAAAGAAGCCCAAATGCCGAAAAAGGTAATAAAATGCAGGTGTGAATTTGTCTTCGGCGTTCCGGTGTTAACAGTATATTCTATTCTATTCTAAAATTGTAGCTAAAATATGTATAAAAAGACCTTAGTCCAAACTTAATTTTATAATTAGTCCATTAAATCCCTTCGGCAACTGGTAAAATGATGCCTTTCATCTATTCATGAAATATTTAAATTCCTTTGAAAAGTTAATATCGGACTTCCGAAAACAGTCTTAACAGTTGTATAAGATCTTGGTAATATTAATTTTCTCAATAATCCAAGCAATCGTTCAATTATTTCCATCACAGTGGGAAAGAGAATGTTTTAAACGACTTTCCAAGTGACAAACTGATGCTCACACCGTACAGTTTTTAAAAATCTTCCCGCGGCCGGGCGGCCTTTCGTAAGACGCGACAAAATAACCCATAGCCAGGTAGTAGGGTATTTGCAGCCTTGCGTTGTGATCTTGCATTAGTGGCCAGGGTCCAGTCTGCCTTTAGAGAGCGGCAGCATATTTGTTATTAAAAGTGTCCATAGGCGATGATAAACGCTTTTCTTTCAGGTCTCTCTGCTAAACTCAAGAAAAAAAAAATGGCTCATAAAATTATCGTTTAAAGTCGTTTATGCTTTATTTATAATCTGTAAAAGTGTATGTTTGAGTATATTTAAAGCAAAATGGTAGGATTAATAGAAGCAATTGAAACGAAAAATGTGTAGAAAGATAGTAGCATATGAAAATCTAGCGTCTATCTATATTTCTATAGCTCCAACTCTGAAAGACAGGTATGTAGATGTAGATATGTCAAAATAATATACACTGTGTGCGTGTGTTGTAAAGACCATAATAGCACTTAGCTTATACACCTTAATTATTATACAGTTTTATAAGTCTTTGAATAAGTAAATTTATAATAAATCAGCATACAAACACACTTATTGTATAAATTATAGAAAATTTGATAATTATACTTCCTGTTCAAACACAACGCCATAATTTTAGTTTCATAATCTTGATCGATTGTGTATCATCATCGTCAGCCATTCGCAGTTCACTGATGGACGTAGGCCTCTTCAAGGCGGCGCCACTCATCCCTGTCCTCCGATTTCCTCAGCCAGCGCCTGCCGGCGACCTTGCACAGTTTGTCGGTCCATCGGGCTGGAGAGTGTCCGACACTACGTCTACCGAGACGCGGTCTTCATTCCGGAACACGTTTGTTATCGATGATCAATTGTATAATATAAAACTAATTGCACCACATCTTTTTAAAATTAAAAGACGCCAATGGGATCTCTTAACTCTTTGGTATTTGACCTACCTTTGTGACGATTTTAATAAACTTTCAGCTACAGTACTATGATGAGTTTTACTTAAGTGTTAATATGTGAACAGTATAAAATGAGTAAATAATTAAGCTATTTCGAACAATTGAATTCCATGTATGCTTGGAATTCAATTACACACATGGATTTTACTTCCGGAGTCTCTGCATTCCAGTGAATTAGAACTTTTAT
This sequence comes from Dendrolimus pini, assembly GCA_949752895.1. Taxonomy (NCBI): domain Eukaryota; kingdom Metazoa; phylum Arthropoda; class Insecta; order Lepidoptera; family Lasiocampidae; genus Dendrolimus; species Dendrolimus pini. Next base: position 854,410 of record OX457150.1, read on the forward strand.
CGTATTCCCTATTCTATTTTGTATAAAAAATAACCAAACTAAAATCATACTTGTAATTTCAAATTGAAATGAAAATTTATTGACATGTAAGCAAACCCTGTATTGCTTACATGTCAATAAATTTTCATTTCTCATCATCATTTCACATACAATATTATTAAAAATATACTTGAGGATAAATACATTTGACGCGTGCAGACAATAAATCAAGACGCGTGTAGACAATTAATCAAGACGCATGCATTTCAACCTAGATACTTATACGATATAGATTAAAAAACTGTTATATTAATACTTTTCTTTAAAAAGTACAGAGCACAAAAGAAATGCCCTCGTTCTACATTGAACAATAAACAGACCTAGAATCTTTTGTAATAATTTTTCTGAATAAACATTTTTCATTCCCGACCATTACACTACGGTGTGACAGACGTCCCAACACCACAAAGAAGCAGCGGCTGAGATAAAAAACTTTTCAGTGGGTATTAAAAACTTTTTGATTTTTTGTGAGGAGACATCGCGGATCGTGCTGCCAGGAGTACTTATTAAAATATCGTGAATTAAAAATAATATTTTGCATATAACTTGGAAAGTATTTTGTAAGAATATTTTTAAATGTGATGAATTAATGAAACTTTATTTGCAAAAATACTGGTATTACATAACATAGTAACAAAGTCAAATGTTCTCACTGTATTAGATCTACACATGGTTATACAAGTATTTGAGGTCACGTCGTAATCATTTACTGTCTTAGATAGTTTTGTATATTATTCAACTTAAGAAATTTTAATCTAAGTTTACTGTTAATCAAAGTAATTACTTTATATATATATATATATATATATATATATATATATATATATATATATATATATATATATATATATATATATATATATAGTACTTTGAAATAAGGACATGTATAAATTAGAAAGAAAGAATTGTTTTATTTAGGACAAATACTTAATAAAACTACGTTTTAACGGTTTTAAGCGCGGTAATTTATCTGATTTTTGTCATTCAGAAGTTTCGGCCGCCTTTCAGTGGTCACGGACGACGACAAATACTTGTCAAATGCATGAAAACACTTTATTGTTCACCAAAATATAATACTACTTTCTTTAAAAACTAGAACAAAGGGCGGCCTTATCGCTTAAAGCGATTTCTTCCCGGCAATCCCCTAAACTAAATAACTAAACTAGTGATGTGTGAGCGAGAAAAATAGATGATGAGTGAAAGACTAAAAAATAAAAGATAAACAATAGACAATGATGGAAAAAAGGACAATACACAATCGAATGGTAACGTGAGTTGAGAACTGGTGCTGAACGAAGAACGATGAATGGTATTATAAGAATATAATTAGTAAGATGTGTTAGAGTCCTACACTATGTTTGCTGACACGCAGTCTTCATTCCTCGACATCCAGAAAAATATTACATTACGATTTGAAATAAAAATTGCACCAAATCAAACTCTTGTAGTAAAAAAACCGACTTCAAAAACTAAAAAACTAAAAAGTATAAAATAACTTATTTATAAAGCTATTATTATTAATATATATTATCTAAAACATCTTAAACTCGGTTCTTAGTAATTATATATTAATAATAATAGCTTTAGAAATAAGAATCACGTAAATCGGATCATAAATCTCAGAGTAATCGGTGTACATATGGAATGGAATGGAATTTTTTTCATAAAAAATGTTCATAAAATGAAAACTACTGGGCTAAACTATGTTAAATTTTTAGGGGACCAAATGAAAGCTAATTCCGCGTCGAACAAAAAAAGAATCATGTAAATCGTATCATAAATCTGGGACTAATCCGTGAACATACATAAAAAAAAATTCCGACGAATTGAGTACCTCCTCCTTTTTTTGACGTCGGTTAGAAGACATTGTCAAACTATATCGTCTGAACCCACGGGTGAAGGTGAGTGCAGCAGACTGATGAGAGGTACTCGTTAATCGTATAATAATAATAATAAATAACCGCTTTTTCTCTCTCCGTTCCTATTGTCACCGAGTTACTACATCTTGCCCGCATTTTTGAATTAGAGTAACAAAGCAAAACCTTAGAAATCAATAAAAATAAGTGTTTGAATTTCAAAAACAAACTTCCCTAGTTATATGTAAAATCAGGGAAGTCGTGGAAATCGTTACATCTGGCAACACACGCCACAAAGAACATTTTATTTCTGACGGGAAATATATTTCTTTACTTATGCAAAAAAATTAAAACCATACCGCTGTTGTTTTGGAGTTTAACTTAGTTTTCTAAAACATTACGTTGTTTACTGCCTTGAAGATACTCTGGAGTCTGTTCAAGAGTACAGCAGACAGGCTGATCACCCACTTGCTGGAAACGTGATAGAGCCATGCTGGAATCATTATCTTGATTACAGCTTAAATCGGTGTAATACCACGCTCTCACAGAATATCAATGCAAAACGGTTAGCTTAGTACTAATCGTGTTTCGTGCGATGAGTGAGAGTACCGATGCCCCACTTCTCACTCCTCCTATCCCATCATCCCTATCATATTGTTACGTGAGAGCGGGGGTACGCACTTGGGATTAGAGGGAAACACCATTTTTTTTACGAAATGCTTTTATTAACATACACAGCCGTACGTGATTCTTCTCCGCGGGGTTGCCCTTAAACGCATAACTAACGACGCACTGTTTTGACGATAAGATGTCTTGCTCACAATACCGTCGTCGATATAGCGTGGACCACCTCCTATTGCTCCGCGCGTAGTTCGCTTCTGGATCTCCTTTTACATTATGATAAACTCCTCCTTCAATCCACTGTCTACTAAACTCGTCACTGTCTTCTATTAAACTTCTCTTCCAATTCTGTCGTATCGCACTAGTCGCTACGCTGTCTTCCACTGAACTACTACGCGCCTTACGCAGCTTATATACCCAGAATCTTCTGGAACATATGATTTCGATCTTCTTTTCGTTATTTATTAGTTCATCATCTATCCCTTTCTAAAATGTATTAATCCTTGTCTCTTCCTTCCAGAATCTTCTACCTTTTTCTGATAGTCTTGAGACCGGCTTACGTTACCAGAACGTTCTACCCTCTTTTGCCTCAATATCCTCTTATTCCAATCCCATACCCCATTCCTCCTGACTGATTTTATTATCCCGTCCTCTTAATTCCTACCTAAAGACTGGCAACGCGTTGGCTTCGCCTTGCAAATGTTTATAGAAGATGTTAACCACTTTCTAAGAGCTGGATCGTCTGCTAGTGTGCCATTTGCAACACCAAACGTGTCATTAATCTGCCGTCGGCCTCGAAGTGGAGACTGGAACTTGGACACTTAAGTTGCAACACAACAAGGTTGTTACTCTAGGCCAGGAGTGGTAGCCATCCAGACGGGCAGATGTTCTACCTGCTGGCGTGGGCTTGCGCCTCTTAGGGCAGGCCGCCCGGCTGCCTGTTCTGAATGCTTAGGCGTCCCCTAAAAACGCGGGAATAGGAGCTTAGATTTAGGTTTAGTGGGTACTTTGGCAGCTGGTTTATCGAGACTACTGCCTCGGTGAAATAAGCATGGAGAACAGACTGCTGAAAGTCCCACATATCCCTTGGTGTAAAGCCTTCCCCCGAGGCCCGAGGATATGTCCAAGACATTACTCCTGAACTGTAAAAAAAAAAATAGACGCCCGGTTCCAGGAGTTAGTAGATATATTTTCCATTTATGAATTAATTTGCTGTAAAATACTGAGCCATGGTTCCGTAGAGGTGACAAAAGCCCTTTATTTATACTATTGGGCTACAGAACTTTAAAAAAACATATTTTGTTCAAAAATATCTCAATAACCATTCAAAGGTAAAACTAGTTTTAAGTTTTACCTTTGAATTTTAAGTTTTCGCAACTAATTTAAATGGGTTTAAACTATCGAGTTGGGGTGTGTTCTGGTGCACGGAAAAACAGCTCACAGTGTCATGAGGTCTAGCAGTTGTTGTTTCCTGAGTGTTACGCGATGTCCATCACAGCAGTTATGAGAACCATAGATTATATTAATATCACATAGATAATCTTCATAGATAATAATATTATTATGTAGGGTAGTTTTCGTATATTTTCGTATAAAAGGCGGTGTGGCGTGTAGACGGTGTTCATTGCTTACTGAGTGGTAAAGGGGAATCTCTGCCCAAATAGTTAATATTAGGTATATTTGGTACTTTCTTGCCCAAATCTCTGCAAGGCTTTTTACATGAGTCTTAATAGTTTCTACGATCGGAACCCAAACAGCTGGTTACTTGCCAACCACCTTATTTATTGAAATTTTGGTGTTGTTTAAAAACCAAATAAATACCGCGCTTAAAATCATTAAAACGTAGTTTTATTATTGTTACATACCGACAAAAAGTGAATGCACATCTGCCTGCCATAAACCTGGTTTATTACGCTTCCCGCATTTGGACTTCTTTTGTTTAGTTTCTGTTTAAAATTGTAATTAATAAAAACATTCTATTGTTATTGTAATTGTTCTATGGCAGTCAACTGTGTCGAACTGATTTTGTTGTTATTGTTTTGTGTCGAGGCATATCGTATTTGTATAGAATAAAAGGAATGCCCGAACGGGGGGGTCAGGCAGTCAAGCGAGGATTACGATACGAGCAAGATGTTCAATCGATAAGCGATATAGTGACGGACTTTGCGCGTGTTATTGAATTGTGCAGTTTATACTGGTTGCGTCCAGTTATATTTGTACCTATTTCATACGTGTTTGTATAGTTCTAATAAATTCTGTAGTAATTCCAACGGCATTTTTATTCGAGTCCTGTAGCTCGTAATATAATATAATTATCACAAGATTTATTTTTCCGAGATTTTTTTATTGAATTATAAACATCATGATGTGCTTAAGGCTACCCTAATCGTTTAATACATTGGGGACTATACAGCTTATACGATATACTATCCAGCTCAGCAGTCCTTAGTTCGAATCCCTCTAATCCACAAGAAACCGGCACATAAAGGCTCGTTACCTCCTTTTTTGCATTAATATGCTCGCGATGACGTAACAAAATTACACCTACCCTCATTATTCGACCTGTAATCGTGACTATACCAACAAGTTTATTTTTATCCAATAATCAAGCAAAACTCGTCTTTATGCGGACAACATAAGATTTGAAATAACTGCATAGTAATAACATTGCCTACAAAGCAAAGTTAAAAGGAAAATCCAAGCGAATAAGACGTGTATGTTTGAGATGTTACGATTTATGGATACTGCATTACATAAGTTTGTATTAATACAAACTTATAAAATAGTCAGAAGTAAGCGAAATTCAACTTTAATGTAAGGAAATATAAGCTCAGGGGTATGCAATTTTGTTGGGATTCGAAATAAGGCCCTGAGTATGTACACAATGAAGTTTGATAGAAAGATTAATAGCCGATTTAATTAAATCTAGCGTCTCGTACAACAATAAACCACCGCAGAGCGATACTATGGCATGTGCATCGGACCAAAGCCGGAGTGAGGCTGCATTCGATGAAAGTCAGAATGTGAACGTTGTTGCGTCCGCACGCTGTTATATTCGAGCGATGAAGGAACGAGCCGAGTAGTGGGGTAATGGATGCAAACTACCCTCTCTTCAAATTCTGTCCAATAACCTCCTTAAAATGGTAGATGGTGGCGGGATGGCGATGTCTATACAAATGATTACTCAATTTATTCTTGAGTAACGCACAGCCTACCCGCCCTTCTTGTCCACGCAGATTGGCGGGTTTGACACATCAGTTATCTCACGATGTATTCCTTCAACGTCAGCGTTTGATGGGAGTGATTATTACTCCCTTCCAGCTCCAGGCTATCTTCGAAAGCTATCCCTAAAAGTCACACAATGGACGACGTGATAACCCCTCATAACTCATACGAGGTCGATATTAGGCCGCAGAGGGATGGATTTACATACCGCATTTCGTTCGGCCTTTGCCGGATGTTTGATTTATGCTGAGTTAGCCCTATTCTTGAAGTTTTCCTATGGTCCAAGAGATAAGCTTTTGCTGTTTGAACAAAATCTAGATAGAAAGATCATCGAATGTTGTAGAGCATGATCGCATCTGATAATTCTTAACACTAGGGTTTGAATAAGATATCATGAATATGTTTCAGTTCATGAATATCCCACTGCTAGGCATGGATCTCCCATTTACAGAGCGAGCGAACAGTATACCCGCTATGCTTGTGTAAGGTCAATCTATGGCTTTGACACATCGGCTATATCGTCAATGTTTTCCTTCACCATTGGAACATGGTAATGGTAACAAGTTAGGTCCGAAAACTGCTTAAGTAGCGTCTAATTTCCGTGCAGTTTAACCCTTCTCGAGACGGGACAGTAGCCCAGCTAACTAGGGCTAGGAGCGCTAGCACAATGTGCCACCTCGAAAGTGATACCTCGTTCTTGTCATCACTGCGTTTACTAAGGCCCTCCGACTGGGTGACACTTTCGTACGACTCCTTTTTTTTTCTTTTTCCTCAACTGAGTCAGTTGTTTCAACTGCGATCGTGGCGTCACCTAGTGTACTTTCGGAGCGAGTATCTTATAACGGCGGACTTTACGCGATCTATGTTATTACGATTTTCTTCTTTACGGTTTGGTTTATTTTTAACAACTCTACGGACTCGAGTTCCGTACCCTTTTTTACAACGTAATTTCTAAGGAAGTTATTAGAGTTTATACACGCTTATTAGTTATTTTTGTTATTGTCTGTGACATTTGTTCAATAATGTTTGTGTTGTAGTGTTACAAGATTAAAACAATTATAAAATTACATACTATTGAATACAATGTAAGAAAACTTAACTTATTTGTGTTGTATTCTACCCATAGTTCCTCAAGACTATAAGTAGCAGCCCAGATCACCGTCTTCTATGGGTAAGGTGCCCAGAAGGCTGTCTACGTTTCTTCGCTGGATCGACATACTGATCCGTTGGCTGAGGTAGGCACCAGCCTTCTGATCACCTGAAGATTCAATGAGCCGTTTCGATAAATTTTGGTAGAGGCTCATGGCCTCAGGACCCCATGGTCCAAGTGTACCTTACGAATAACTTAATATATTAATTTAACCTAATTTTAACACTAAACTTATACTAATGTACAGTGTATTTGTTACATGCTGGTGTTGTGAAGAAGCGCATGTGCAGTGTGTACCTTATGTCTTTACATAATTATATATATTATCCTATCTAGTGCCATGTGTGTTGTTTTTTCCTTTCTGTCTGGGTTATTAATTTTTAGGCTCTTTGTGTGTCTTGGTTTGTTTGCGGTTTGGTTTTGTTGTATTCGATTGTATTTGGAACAACTGTGTATTACGTGTGTTTACTTCTAATAAAGTTTGTAATAATTCCAATGGAATTTTAAATCACATCCCATACACAAATTCGTAACAATAACATAATTATTTAAATACTGTGTTTGATAGAATTGTCCCGTTAATAGGATAAGTGAAATCGCTTTACACTTAATACTTGTACCACACAGTGAGCCGGTGATTCGTAGTTATTCTAAGTAAAATTTGGTATAAATTTTATTCTTCTCAGTGAATCGGTGTGACAGTTACCGTATTACCTATTGCCTCTTGATTTATGGCTTTTCAGTCTTGTCTTTGCAATGGACTATGTGGGTCAGAACGGAATATTCTTTGGCATAATATTAGTTTCTCTTATTTTTCAAGATTTCTCCGTTATCTGCGCAGGAACGGAAAAAGATAACAATTTTATAAAAATAGGGCATTTGCCCGTCAGGATACCTACCACTCCTGGTCTAGAGTATATCGCCATAAAAACCTTCAGTTGTGTTCTGGCATTAGTGGCCAGGTTTCAGTCTCCCTTGGAGAGCGGCAGCACATTAGCTGTGTGGTGTTACAAATGTCCATAGGCGATGGTAACCGCTTTCCATCAGGTGAGCCGCAAAAAATCTTTTATCTACCCATAAAAAAGAACTCACGATAGCTTAGTGGTTCGCGCACTAGCGTCACAAACTCAAAGGGCGCAGGTTCAACTCCTGCCGGAAAGCATGCATAACTTATTCAGTTTTCTGAACGTTTGCACACACTGTTACAATTACCACTGTTAGTGAAGGAAAAATGGTGCTGAAACTTGCACATCCGCCAGTCTGCATAGGACAAGTTAATTGTTGTCTCTGAGTTTTGTAAATTGGTATTTGGCGTCGATATTACAAAAGCTTTTGTTGTAAATGTGAATGGATTGCCTTTTATTCTTTTATAATATGACAAAACCCCATTGGTGTAGACACGGGTGCGCAATTTTTAAGGATTGCGGGAGTTTAGGCGACAGAGCACTTATCAAGAGGCGCCGCCGGCGGATTAGATGTGCGGCCATAGAATTAGCGGTTAATATAATTATCATCATATTAAAAAAATTGGTATGGTGGAGATACCACCTATACGAACTAAGCGCTTTGATTCCACCATCTATGCGCACCGCAAATGAGTGGAACTCACTACAGGAGTCTGTTTTTCCCGAAACCTACAGCCTGGATGTCTTCAAGTCCCGTGTGAATAGTTTTGATGGTATAGATGTTGGATGGAATAGATACGATTTATTTGTACAGAGAGACTATATTAATTTAGTTATTTTCAATACAGTTGCACTGAAACAGTCAGTTGTAAACAGACAATTCTATATTTAACAGAAACCAGCCTGTTACGAACCAAAAAGTTCTCAACAAATAGGTACCTTCTAGGTAAACGTGATTGATCTTAGACCATATCTCCGCTCAAAATCGCGCGAGATAATGGTCAAATGTGAACTTATGCAGTAATAAAAAAAGCATATCATGAAAGATAATAGCCCAGTAGAAAATGTAACTTGATAGCATCACGTTCGTATTTGCCCAGCACTTACCTTTTTCTTTATTAGATTTATTTCATTTATGTAACAATTGCTATTATCAATCATATTCGATTCGAAATATTTTCAGCAGTACACAATAATATTAAAAAACCTCAATGGTGGAAACTATTATAAACTACTACTATAATACGCTGTCGGTGGGGAGCGTTCCCAAATTACTGGCAGCATTTCCATGTTGTTGAGCAACGTTAATGCGTTGCCCTAAATACAGCTAAGACCTTTGGCCACGCGAGACTTTCACGCAACAAGACCGCGTAATGGTGCATTTTTTGTAATTGTTTATTTTATTAACAATACCATGACGTGACGATACCTTAAGGGCACAGCGGAAGATTAGCCCTGGTTTTAACCGACCGGCACTATGCTGCGACTGATGCCCCTTTTGGGACAAAATTATATTAATTTTAGTTTTTAAATACGTAAGGAATTATACTGTATCTATATAATTTGTCCTGGATACAAATATTTTCTTTCTTTCTTTCAATAAAGTGTAATCTATTTATATACTTTAATCTAGCGTGTTTAATGGCCCAACAGTATAAATAAGCGGCTTTATCTAAGGATTATCTCTTTAAGAATTACGCGTGTGTGCCCTTTGTTTGAACTGGGTTTTTTCAGCAAACAAACCGCCGGGATTTACTCGCCGGGTCTTGACTTTACGTGTTTAAAACCGGGTTAAATGCGGAAAATGACCTGTTTTTCTTGTTTATTGAGATGACGGGCCATGGAAAAGTAATTTATTTGATTTTTATTATTCCGACGTTTCGGCCATTTTTCAGTGGCCGTGATCACGTAAGACAGATAAGTCAAGTCTCAATGAGTATTGTTAAAATTTTATTTAGCCTACTGCCAACTTGTTCATTTTAATAATTTAGTTTTAATTTTGTTTATGGTTATTATTTATTCTATGGGAGCCAGATTTAATTTACCACCGCTTCGCAATATGTTATGGTTTGAAGAGAAGAAGCGGTGCAAGAAATTCTTCAGCAAACATGCCTAGCTCTAAATGTACAAACGTTTAAAAAAAGTGTATATAAATACATTTAAATTATTTTTTAATAATTTAAACACTATGCTCATACACATAAAAGTGTTCCGAGGAACTGTTGGATCTGGTGCCAAAGCCCTCTTTTTTACAACCGCACCACTCGCTATCGACGGGATGTTCACCCCCGTTTCCTGGAGCTCCCACGTAGCAACGGTTCTCTAGAACGTTTATACCGCGTACAACATTGATCTGGAGAGAACTTCCCGCCAAGGCTTTCCATCTGCGCTACGACATGGGGTCGTTTAAGAAGGGCGTTATAAAATTTCTTAGAGGCCGGCAACGCGTTGGCAACGCCCATGGTGTTGCAAACGTCCATAGGCGACGGTAATCACCTTTCATCAAGGCCGTCCGCCTGTTTGCCTGCTTCAGGAAATAAAAAATAGAAAGTTGGGAATATTTTTCGTTAATAGTTCAAATTTCATGTTTTAAAGCTTAAATATAATAGATTTTAGAACGTCACGGAGTACCCCTCTCACCCCTTGTCACACAATGTTACATTAATTGACCTCCCCCCTCTCTTAACATGTGACGTATTTTACAAAAGGCCTTAACAAGATATTGAAATATTCGAAAATAAAACATATAGTGTATAAAAAATAGAGGTAATAAAAACGCCTAAATTAAGACATATTCTATGAAGAAACAAAACATTTCACACCTCACTGGACGCGCAATTAACTTACAACCCAAACTTCAAGCCTAGTGGAAATTCCAAAAAAATACCTCCATTTCCCAAACTGCCCACAAACTATTATATACTTTACAATTACGTGTATAAGGTTAGAATTCCTTTGGGGACAGCCGGTAAGTTACTTTTAGTGTTTTATTAAGCAATAAACTAGTCCGCCCTTGGCTCTATGCTAAAACAACGTGATTTTATATCGCGAAGGGACTAAAGTGCCCTTTATGGCCCATGACGATATTGCTGTTAGAGTTAAGGACAAGACTGCTCTACGCAAAAATATATTCAATGTAGTGGGTAGGACTTGATTATAAAACGTGTTTGTAAGAGTAACATGACATTTTGTACTGAATCAATACAATATAGCGCTTCGAATGATGCGAGGAGATTGTATGGTTTGTACCGCGGCAGTACATTTGAAGCGATGAGGCCGGTGAGGTGGTGTCATTCCCTCGTATGTCCCGTTCAAAACTTCTAGTTCATAAAAGTTTGTTAAGGATCGGATGTGAAAGGCCTTGATCATCTCATTTTACAAACAGTCGTACTATGGAATGTCATGTTGTCTGTCTTTGTCATGTGAATATCCGTAGAAGCTAAGATCAACTGCCAGACCTCAAGAAACTGTGAGCTCTTTCTGCGTGTACCGGAACACAAACCAACTTGATTGATAATTTTCTTTATATTTTACCTCCCGCCCATTTTAATATTATATAAACTTATTAGAGCTGGGCATGTTTGCTGAAGAGTTTCTTGCGTCGCTTTTTCTCTTCAAGTCATAACATGTTGCGAAGCGATAGTAAATTAGATTAGGCTCCTATAGAGTCAATAATAACCACAAACAAAATTAAAATAAACAAGTAGGCGGTAGGCTAAATAAAACTTTCATTGACCCTTGACATCTTTGTCTTCCACGATCACGGCAACTGAAAAGTGCCCGAAACGCCGAAATCATAAAAATCAAATAAATTACCTCGCTCAAAACCATTAAAACGTAGTTTTATTAGCCGTAGTTATTGTACTGTTGTAGCATAAGCCTCGTTCCGCCCTTCCTGTTAAGTTTGAGGAATGAGTAGTAGCGCGACATAGATTTTGAACTTACATTTTAAAGTTCTAATCCGTATCAGTACAAATGTATTTCGTACGGGACAAATGTACTGACTCTCACGTGGACTACTCATCACTACTCTCCAAGATCCGATAGAAAACGATAAGTTGGCAACTCTCGATATTCACGACTGAGTTTTGTCGTCGTCGCTGCCGTCTGCCTGTTTACCAACCAGATTCGCAAAAATTGAATATATAGTATTTGTAGATAATGTTACTTGAAACTAGATGTCGCCTCTGTAAAAGTATATCGCGTTATGGTGTGCATTTTATTTATACGTACATGAACCGGGTGTATTTGTGTTTTTCTTGTTAGCACTCACTGTAATAAATTATCTTTGAAAATTATATGTCTATAATATTATTATATCATGTAGAAAATCCCCTCACTCCCAAGACTGGTACTAACATATAGGTTGGTCGAATGTTTGTAAATTTACCCTACTATTTCTATATTACCACAATAATACAAATATTTTATTTATAATGTTACGAGTTGCAGGACTCGAATTAAAATGCCGATGGAATTACTGTAGGATTTATTAGAACTATATAAACACGAATAACAGAGGTTCAAATATAACTGTACACAAGTCCAAACGTAATGCACGATTCAATCACCCGCGCAAAGTCCGTCAGTAACGTCTTGCTTCGTTAGTAGCTATTGCTAGACTGCTTCCCCCCTCCATCAGGTCATTGTTTTATACTGCACAAATGCAATATGTCTGCCTTATCTAAGTCGGCTTGTTTCGCCACACCTGGCTAATGACTCGGCCGCAAGCTGCCATAAAAGAGTACAATAACAATGGGTTATTTTCTAATCACAAATTTTAAACACAAAGTAAACAAAAGAAGACGGTCATAAAATAGTTTCAGTGTTATCAGCTCAAACGCCAACAGGTAATAAATGTGCTTTGTTTACAGAAATGCAGGTGGCCCAAATTGTAACAATAATATAATGTGTAGTTTGCCGTGACGTCGCTCTAGGTTCAAGTGGAAGATCAGCATTGGTCTAACTGTCTAACAGATCGACATTTTTGCTGGGCTTGATCCAATTTTTCGGACATAATATGTATATCTTCTGATACTTTGTGGTTGTTTTTGGAACGAAGTTCCTTATCGCGCGTTGCGAAAGGGGGCTAGACGGAAAAAATTAAGACCAAAAGTTGTAACGACACTTTTTGCTATAGTTGTAAGCCGTGCGGCGTGCGCGTGTTTCTCTGTCTGTCTCTCTCTCTCTCTCTCTCTCTCTCTCTCATAGAAAGCAAGCCAGTTATTTTCGTTTCGTCCTTCTATTTCGCATTGAACAGTGTGGTGTCGCGACGATTATTTTTGTTCAGTGTATACAGGCTTTTTTGTACATAATAAATAATAAAAAAATAATAACAATAATGAATCCTGACAGTGTTTCTGTACAAGTTCCGGATATTGCTGATGGAGTTAGTTTTCTATTTTTTTATTATGCTTTATTTATTACTTCAAATGTGTTTGTTTCACTTGTATATCTCCTAGAAAATAAACCTTTTTTCTTTCTTTCTTTCTAGATATTATTTAGTTAAGTATTTTGTGAATCATACGCCTTAAGGGGCCTTGCCCCAGTTAACCGTTTACGAGCTGTTAGCGTATCCGGGCGCCCTGTCATCTCATAGATATTACCTCATACGGGGTTTTGTGCTTTCTGTACGCCCACTTTGTGCTCCTAATACTCGCATTCCTTACATTGAAGTTTTATAACACCAGCGTGGGCTGAAATAAAAACGATTATTTGACAAAGGCGACACACATAGGATATAGTAAGTGAATGGATCAAAACATTTCTATAGTTGCATGCCGAAAGAGGTTGCCACTCAGTATATTGCATATATTTATATATTTTTATTTAAATTCACTAAAAATTCTCAAAATGTGCTCTTTGTATAATAATGTATAAGGAATGTAATTACGTCGCTATTTCTTCAAATAAAGTCTTTCTTTCTTTGATAAAGTAAATATTTTTAATAATAGCACATTATTATCCCAGTGCTGGACTCGGGCCTCGCACTATTGGGGAACGGACAGTATACCGGCCACGTTCGTCGAAGGCGGATTGGCAGGTTTGACACATTGGTTATCTCGATGTGCAGGTTTTACCACGATGTTTTCCTTCACCGTTATTAGCACGTGGTAATTTTAATAATATGCACATTAGGTCAAAAAACTACCTAAGTGGAGCATTCGTTCCGGCCAGGATTCGAACTCGCGTTCTTTGAGTTAGGGACGCGTGCTTTAGCCATTACGCTAAAAAAGTGACTACTTGTACGGAGTCATCATCTTCCAAGCGTTAAATCTTGGTTGTGTTCGGAGCGTTTCTACTTTTTCTACTCCACTTGGTGCGGTCTTTAGCATATCCCGTTTTGAGACGATTGATACGCATGTCATCCTTCACAACGTCAAGCCAGCATTTCTGGGGCCTTCCCCTTCGACCGGGACCTGGCGGAGGCGGTATGGCTAGACATTTGTTCCCCGCATAATTAGGCGGTATCCGTAAAACGTGGCCATACCAGCGTAAGCGACACTCTTGCAGTTTGTCTGCTATGTCACGGACATGAAGACTGCCACGGTAGCCGGAGTTCCTGACACGGTCTTTCCACATCACTCCACACATCCATCGCAGCATATTCATCTATAAATTTACTTCTACGGTGTTTATGTCAAATTTTAACCGATAGAGAGTGTCGGGGTGAAGGTAAGGAAAGGAATGCTCCGGTGGTTTGGGCATCTGGAAAGAATGTATGATGAAAGAATGACTAAACAGATATACAATGCAAAAGTGGATGGATGCAGAAGTCGCGGAAGGCCACGTCACATCTTTAATGATAAAATTGATCGTGTACTAGCAGAAGGTGATGTCAGGAGCCTTAAGAACAGACGAGCGTGCATGACAAGAGCTATGAATGTCAGAGAAGCAAGTGAGGTGTGTAAGAATAAGCCTAAATGGCGCTCTGTTGTTCGTGCCTACCCCGCAAGGGACCTGGCGTAAAGTTATGTATGTATGTATGTATGTTTAACCGATACTAAGGCAAATGAACGGTTTGATATAGGAAGCCGGCGTATTTAAATGTCAGTCACGAGTTAAGTGAAACGAGTTCCACCCCTTCTATTTAAATGAGGGGTAGTAAACATGTATAGGGGTCAGTGGGTCAACAATAATTGCGCGTTTTAGTGCACTATACTAAAACGGTTCCGAGGTATGTTGGTATACTCGCGTAGTTTTAAGATCTTTGCATTTTATTGTATGAATTCAGCAGACATGCAGAAGGTCCTGATGGAAAGCGGTTACCATCACCTACGGATATTTGCAACAACAAAGGTGCTACAAATTTGCTGCTGCTGTCTAAAGGGTGACTAGACCCTGGCTAATAATGCCGGAATACAACTCAAGTGTTACAGTTATTTAGTTGTTCTTGTTATATTTCTTTTCAAGGTTATTTATTTATTTATTTATTAAGGACAATAAACAGATATACACTAAAGTTACATAAAAAAAGGTAAATAGTACAAATTCAGTGTTTATCCTACTACATTATCCACGAATATCAATGTGGTAGTGTACAATTTTTAAAGGAAAACGGAACAAATACATATCAAACGCACACACACACACACACAACACACACACACACACACGCACACACACACACACACACACATACACACACACACACACACACACACACACACACACACTCACTTTCACACTCTCAATCAAAAGAAACAAATCAGCACGCTTATATATTTAAATATAAGCGTGATTTATATATAATTTACTATTATAATCAAATAGTTATGTTTCCTCTTGTTTTTAACGATACAATCGGCTATTTCCTTAATCGAATAATAATATTTTTATTTATACGGTGATTAGCGCCTCTTTTGTATAGAGTAAGTAATTCTCTATAATTTAAAATAATTTTATGTAATAATATTGTTACGAGTTTGTCAGGACTCGAATTAAAATGCCGTTGGAATTACTATAGAATTTATTTGAACTATACAAACGCGTATAACATAAGTACAAATATAACTAGACACTACTAGTACAAACTGCACGATTCAATAACAGGCGCAAAGTCCGTCACTATATCGCTCATCGTATACGTAGCAAGACGTATACGTCTTGCTCATATCGTAATCCTCGCTTGACTGCCCCACCCCTCCGTTCGGGCATTGTTTTATAGTAAACTGTATAATACAACAATCGACTGCGTAGACTGAGTTTTTCCAAGAAACCGCAATCTGCACACCTGCGACGGGTATTCAAGTACAATAACAATAGGCTATTGTCTAATTGCAAATTTTAAACACGAAGTGAACAAAAGACCTCCGGATGCGGGGAAAGTAATTAAACTGCGTTTTATGACAGGCAGGTGTGCTTTTACCTTCGCCGGCATGTAACAATATTTATCTGCAATATGTGGTAATTGTGTAAAGATTAATTCAAAATCTCTCAATTGTATATTGACTGTGTTTACTACATTTTATTAACCGACTTCGAAAAAAGGAGAAGGTTGTCAATTCGTCAGGAATTTTTTTTTTTTGCTTTTTTTTATGTATGTTCGCCGATTACTCCGTCATTTATGATCCGATTTACGTGATTCTTTTTTTGTTCGACGCGGAATAGCTTCCAATTGGTCCCCTAAAAATTTTACATAGTTTGGCCCAGTAGTTTTCATTTTATGAACATTTTTCATGGAAATAATTTTCACTCCGTTCCATATGTACACCGATTACTCTGAGATTTATGATTCGATTTACGTGATTCTTTTTTTGTTCGACGCAGAATAACTGCCATGTGGTTCCATAGTTTGTTAGTGGTGACATAGTTTGGCCCAGTAATTTTCATTTTACGATCATTTTTTTATCCCGTTTCTTGGGACCTATATTTTTTAAGAAGCGCGGCACCATTCATAGGTCCACCCATACATAGCTAGACACTAAAAAGTAACAAATAAAAATAAAAACTTCGTTTAAAAAAACCGACTTCAAAAACTAAAAAACTAAAATGTATAAAATAACTTATTTCTAAAGCTATTATTATTAATATATATTATCTAAAACATCTTAGTCGGTGCTTAGTAATTTTCAAAATATAGTAATTTTTAGTTTTACTTTGCACCGACTTCAAGATGTTTTAGATAATATATATTAATAATAATAGCTTTAGAAATAAGTTCTTTTATACATTTTAGTTTTTTAGTTTTTGAAGTCGGTTTTTTTAAACGAAGTTTTTATTTTTATCTTCATGTTGGCAGATGCGATACATTTATACTGTGTTCAGTCTATTTTATTTCATGAAAAACTAAGTATGATATTTTATATAAGATATTATACAAAATATTGTCTAAAATTCTTTTCATTCATAACCCTTTAATTAAAATAATTTATAAATGACTTCAATCCGGTATCGGTTGTGCCAATTTGCTAAGTTTCATATACTGTAAAATTATTGGTGGCATGGCGAGGTGTTCTAAAAATACTTGTTGAGGGTTCAAAGTTAATGTATAATATATTTTGGCGAATGATGGTGGAACCATCTAGTTAGTTTTAGAACTTTTAGAAAAAACTAAAACATTCTAGAAGGAAAAGACAAGGACGGATATATTCTAGAAAGGGATAGATGGTGAACGAAAGACAGAGATAGATAGATGTTAGAAAGGGATAGACGGTGAACGAAAGACAGAGATAGATAGATGTTAGAAAGAGATAGATGTATAAACGAAAGTTCCCGAACAGAAGGTTCGGGAAGGAAGAGACAGAGATAGGTAGATAGATGGATTCCAGAAAATTCTTCCGGGTATATAAACAGCGTAAGGCGCGCATACCGGGCAGTTTAGAGTTCGGTTCAAGACAGTCAAGCGACAAGAGCGATAGAAAAGAGTTGGAAGAATAGTTTAGTGGTGAAATTAGTGAAAAGTTTAGAGGTCAGTAAGTGAAGGAGGAGTGTAGCGTAGCTCGAAAGACGAACCAGAAGCAAGCTACACGCGGCAATATTGGAGGTGAGCACTGCGGAACCAGGAGGTGGTCTAATAAATATTGGCGACGGTATTGTGAGGGAGACACCTTATCGTCGGGACAGTGCATCGTTAGTCGTGCGTATAGGGACAACCCTGCAGAGAGGTATTGCGTGCGGACTGAGTAAGTCAATAAAAGCGTTTATTTAAAAACTCGTGTTTTCTTCCAATCCATAAGGGCGTACCCCCGCTCGCACGTAACAATATGTTTAAACCGTAAGGTTCTCTGATTAAAAATGTAGTGACTAGCTCCTGTTCTTTTATTACCATAAACCCTTCCGAGTTGTTGCTAGTACTACACAAGGTTATTACGATGGCATATTCTTGACGCTAATTGGTTTCATAAGACGTATATGTTCAATTTTGAAAACCATTATCGACTATAATAATTCATATTGCACTATAAATCATATAGGCATGCTGAGAGCGCTCAATGTATCGATACAACGGACAAAGCGCTAGCAACTAAGTTTGTGCATTGTGTCGCCAACATTACTAGTGGCTAATGGACGTAACTTTGCTCTAGGGGTGTACGCGATCGAACGGATTTTACCTGGGCTGGCTTAAAGGCCTAGTTGCCAAGCCATAAACTCTAAAAAAATACTTTACCTACGCTTTTAAGGTTTCTTTAATACTGTATAACTAAACTTTAATGTGCAAGACTAAGACCTAAGATTCGTAGTCTTTGGGTTTAACATTGCTACAACAAAATTGTGTATGGCGAATAGCAAATATGATTTATTTTGCCTGCCACCAGTTTTAATATTATATAAAATTATTAGAGCTAGACATGTTTGCTGAAAAGTTTCTTGCGCCACTTCTCTTCAAGCCACAACATGTTGCTTGCTGAGGTAAATTAGATTAGGCTCCCATAAAGTGAATGATAACCATAAACAAAATTCAAAGTGAATAATGAAAATGAACAAGTTGGCGGTAGGCTAAAAAAACTTTAACAATAGTCATTGACACTTGACATCTTCCTCTTCCGTGATCACGGTAGTGGCCGAAAAGTTGGAATATTAAAATACCTCGCTAAAAACAGTTGAATCGTAGTTTTATTATGTATCCTAGTCAGGAAAACTTAGGAAACTTATAGCAAATTTGACACAAAATTATTAACTTTAGATAGATTCTCGAGCACTTGTTTTCCTTCTACATACATCATATTGATAGACAAATATGTATATACAAATATAACTGAATACCCCTGAATATAATTCAAATATCTAAAAAAAAATTCTCTTGGATTTTCCATGAGAAGTAAAAATTTCAAATTGTTTAGATGTAATGTTCCAAACTGTAACATTGCAGGTTGCGCACTGTAATTTTTGGTTCTCCTTCCTCACCGATATAACGCTCGAATCTGTATCATTACAGGTTGCGCACTGTAATGTTTGGTTCTCCTTCCTCACCGATTTAATGCTCGAATCTGTATCATTACAGGTTGCGCACTGTAATGCTTGGTTCTCCTCCCTCACCAATGTAATGCTCGGCTCTCCTCCCTCACAGATGTAATGTTCGAATCTGTGACATTACAGGTTTTGCACTGTAATGGTTAGTTCCCTCCCTCACTGATGTAATGCTCGAATCGGTAACATTACAGGTTGCGCATTGTAATGCTTGACTCTCCTCGCCGATGTAATGCTCGAATCTGTGACATTATAGATTGCGTACTGTATTGCTTGGTTTTTCTCCCTGACCGATGTAATGCTCGAATCTGTAACATTACATTACAGACCAACGCTGGTAGGGAGGGAGCAACTTCATAGTAGATATTTAACACAATAAAGTGTGATACTTTTTTAATATTTTGATCTATAATAAATAGTATTTATATTGTAAGTATTCTTTATAAAGTTTCTAAAGAAATATAAGATACGTTTGAAGTTGGTAGAAGTTACCAGACAGTTATATTTTAAAGTTGTTTGAAAATTGTTAGTAAACAAGAAAACTTTACAATACAATCTCTTATAACAGTTATTTAAGTATTTCTATATTTTTAAATAATATTTTCATTAAAAAACTTTGTGATGAGGTCTGCGTCGACATAACTGACGTGTGAAACTCCGCCTTGGAGAAGTATGGCTTGCATACGGTTCCCTTAAAATAATTAGAAGCTCGAACCCAACTGAACGACTTCTATGAGTTATTTATTTTATTTAGGTTTATGGCTTGGCAGCTAGGCCTTTAAGCCAGCTCTTAGTTTTTAATATACATTTAGTTTCTTCATTTTCTTAAGCCTATTTGTAGCATAGCTGAACTGTAGGTAATCAGCTAGTGCCATTCAACGGAGTTCTTGTGACAACTCAAAAGGCCACATTTGACTATACAGTTCACATTTCTCACAAAACACATAATCACTACTCAAAAACTATCAATATCCTACAACTATTGCTCATTTTAGAGTAATTTTACACATTTCTAGAAAATAAAACTGCACAGCACAACGTCTCCTTTCAATTCCCGCCAAAAACTCTACGAGTTATTTATTATTATTAATTATTAAAGGAAGCCGATTTTGATATAGCAAGCCGATTGCGACGTACAGCATTAAGAGAAATTTACCCCTGGAACGCCGTAGTTTTTTTTGTAAATTAAGGTAAACAGGAACAAATACTATTTATAAAAAAAAACACATTCAAATTCTTCATTATATTTTGTAGGGAAATTCATTCTTCAATATATTTTCTTCATTATGTTTTATCCGTTCAGGAACGGAGAAATAATACAATTTCCTGCGGCCGGGCGGCCTGTCGTGAGAGGCAACAGGACAACCCACAGCCAGGTGGTAGAGTATTTACTCGAATGGATGGCGACCATCCCTGGTTTAGAGTATGTCGCCATAACAACCATGAGTTGTGTTCCGGCATTAGTGACCAGGTTCCAGTCTCCCTTAAGAGAGCAGCAGCGCATTTGTAGCAACTTTGGTGTCGCAAATATCCATAGGTGATGGTAACCGCTGTCCATTAAGTGGGCCATCTGCCTGGTTGCTGAACTCTTGCAATAAAAAAAGGAAAGTAAGAAGTGGCAATATTCTGGATTTTGCCGTTGCCCAGCTGTGGGTACGCAACATAAGAGTAGCTAAAAAGTTTCAAATTTAAAAGTTTTTTTAAAAACTAGAGGGCCTGGCAGACGTCTGCCCTGAAGAAATAAAATTGAGAATCCGATTGCAGCGCCACCTACCGGGTCCAATTGTAAATCTAAACCATTCTCGAATCCATCTGAACACACACAAGCACAGTTTTTTATATATATAAAGATAAGTTCCACTGGAGAAAATTTGATGAAGGTCATAAATATAAGCTAAAATTTAAATTATATTATATTAACCACACAGACGCAAACCACGTGAATCTATAATATTATAAAATTCTAGACATTTACACTGAATGAGTCTGTACACTGAATCATTAAAAAAAACTGGAATCTTATATATAAAACTGAATGTTTGTCTGTATGTCCTTTATAGAATCGTAAACTATACATTTGATCATGTGATCTTCAGCAAATTTATTGTGCATGAGCCAAAGAAAGTTTCTGAGTTGGTTCACAATTGGACCCGGTAGGTGGCGCTGCTGTCGGCATATCGATTGAAGCTTTTCCGGGCAGGATAACGTCTGCTGGGACAGCTAGCTGTATATAAAAATGAATGTTTGTCTGTATATCCTTTATAGAATCGTAAACTATACATTTGATCATGTGATCTTCAGCAAATTTATTGTGCATGAGCCAAAGAAGGTTTCTGAGTTGGTTCACAATTGGACCCGGTAGATGGCTCTGCTGTCGGCATATCGATTGGAGCTTTTCCGGGCAGGATAACGTCTGCTGGGACAGCTAGCTGTATATAAAAATGAATGTTTGTCTGTATATCCTTTATAGAATCGTAAACTATACATTTGATCATGTGATCTTCAGTAAATTTATTGTGCATGAGCCAAAGAAGGTTTCTGAGTTGGTTCACAATTGGACCCGGTAGGTGGCTCTGCTGTCGGTATATCGATTAAACCTTTACGGGCAGGACGACGTCTGCTGGGACAGCTAGTAGACTATATAAACGACAGAGAACACGATGCAATTTTTGTTAGATTTTTGTCTGTTTGTTCGAGAGTAAAAACTACTGGGCCGATTTCGATGCGGTTTTCGCTGATCGATAGCTAATTTTTAGACGTAAAATTTAAAAATTACGAGCACCTGTACCTTGGTTTACAACATATGTCAAAGCAGAATTACAGACTTGTTAAAAATGTTGCTAGTAGAAAAGAAAAAAAAGGCCCCGTATTAAAAGTTGTTACAGGAGTATTTATTTTAATTTTAAAGTAACGTATTTATAGTATTTATTAAAATTTATTTCTTTCTTTCACGTATTAAAGTATTATTGTTAAGTATTTTATAAGTAGAATTAGTTTTATTAATTATTATTCTAATAACCAATTTGGGTCGTTTTTCGTTTTACGTCTGCACTGAAAATCAGCGTTGTGTCGGATATAGTTCCGGCACAGCAATATGCTGAGTGCAAACCTTGTTTGCTGAAGATGCGGCGTACAGATTTTCAAAATATGCTCTGTGTGTAAAAATGTAATTGCGTCGCTATTTTTTGCAAATAAAGTTTCTTTCTTTCTTTCTTTCTTCTTTCTTTAAAACAATCATGCCAGAATATGCACAAAATTTTTCTTCACTTCGCTTGACGCTTTTTTAACGTACGCTCCGTCTATACTTTTATTCGTCTGAGAAGTCAAGAAAGGCTATAATAAAGCGACTCAATTAAGTTTATACAATACTAATTATTGATTGCAGTTAAAACAATCGTTTAACTAAATAATTGAAATGGAGCTTCATTAATTTAATAGTTGGAAGGTAGTTAGGCGCGATGCCGTTAAGTACATGGCACAAAGCCGTCTAAAAAACTAGAGCACCTGAGGCAACACTGGCCGTGTGTCACACCGAAGCGTTTTTTGAATTTTTATTAAACTAGGATTTTCACCGCGTTCACACCGCGACTCAAACCATAGTAAGGACGTGTATTTTACTTACATATTAGCTTAATTAGGCTTTTATGTATCACGAGCGACACTACGGCTAATAACCAGTATACTATCTTATATATATAAAATTCTCGTGTCACAATGTTAGTTACCATACTCCTCTGAAACGGTTTGACCGATTCTCATGAAATTTTGTGTGCATATTGGGTAGGTCTGAGAATCGGACAACATCTATTTTTCATCCCCCTAAATGTTAAGGGTAGTCCACCCCTATTTTTTTTTAATTTTAAGATATATAATTTTTTTTTATGATACAGCATTAAAGAAATACATACAACCCTAAATTTCCATCCGTCTACGATCAACCCCTATTTATTACCGGACAGGACGACGTCTGCCGGGACAGCTAGTATAAATATATACTTAAACCTTCTTTGAAAAATTATCTAACTGATGGTGAAAACCGCTTAAAAATCTGTTGCGTGGTTCAGGAGTAGTTTGGGGATATACAGATAAGCAGATACAAAAAGCGACCTTGTTTTATACTATGTAAATAAAAACGAGCATTAAAAAATACGCAGTTTTGTCTGTTCGCTGTATGCGGGAGAAGTAACACTACCTTCCAAAATCGTAAATATTGTATCCTCTCACTAAACTTCTGAAATATGAAGTGAAATATGTTGAAAAACAGTGACAGTGCAGAATTTAAAAAATAACTAGGGAAAATAGATTTGAATTTCTTAAAGTAAATTTTGAAGTAAGGTATATTTTCATTATTTTTTATGGTATGTTTGACATTTGTCACCTTTACGGAACATTTTATAATTTGATGGACAGCCACGCGCTTGCCGTGACTTGTTAATTTAAAAAATATATAATCATTTAGGTTCAAATCGCGTCTAACAGCTGGTATTGTGTATAAAACAACCGAACTCTCAAAGTAAAGCCGGTGAAGTAAGCCGATTTTTCAATAGGAAATTGATCGCGCCGCTTTGCCTTACGAGAACTTAGTCTTAAATAGTCGAATTAGTACGGATAGATATGGAATAATTTCTAATCGATACTTTACTTTTAAAAGCACAGACGCAAACCATATGTATACTAGATAACTTTATGTACATAAGTTTGCAAAAATGACTTCACTTCATTTAATGCTTTTGTGAAGTAGCTCCGTCTACACATACTCTTATTATGTTTTGGTCTTATTGAGTATGCACTGTTTACTACAACTCAGTCAATTCTTCGAAAAGTATACTGGGATAGATAAATATGAAGAAAGAGTTTACACCTGTTGTTGGGGAGTTTCTTGCCAATTCGTCTCCTTAAACAGGGATAACACGTTGCGAAGCGCTGCACATAGAATAGGAAGTAGATTTAAATTTTATTTTATATTTGTGACCTTCAATAAAATGTTCTCCGCTTATCTTGAATAAAACTTAATATGTGCTTAAGGCCACATGAAATAAGTGAAAACTTCATCAAGACGGGTATCGCTCACGGAGCAAGCATACCAATGACGCGTTGATATCTCTTTCGCTCCCTTAGTCGACTCCAGCCGAGTTTATCCAAACGAGCGTTACATATCGGCTATGGCTTGTTGCGTGACGGGTCAGTCTCAAATAAAGTGCTCATCGCGCCTAAAGAAGTTTTCATTTTAAAAATTCGCTACTGTTTAAATGCAGTTCTCTATTAAAAACTCGGCATGGCTAGAACAATAAAGGTGCTCGAGTTCTGCAATAGCCTGAATAAAATCGCATCGCAACGCTATACGCATCGGCTGAATGGCTCTCATGCCCGTCCACTCAACTAAGCCTCTCATTTGCGTGCTTGCCTGTAAATTGGATTGTTTACGAACTCCGCGAATTCGATGCGAATCACAGGAAGTATTGAAAACGGAGGTAGTACGTAGTAGGTGGTATGCTCAAGTGCTTTTAGTACTCAAGTATTTAGGTTCCTTAGGTATTTTACAACAACGGAACTGTTTATGTTGTGACATTGTAAAAGACTACTAAAGTCTGTTTCAAATAAGACGGTATGGAAGAAATTACCTAAATAAAATTATGATTAAATAATATTGAGATTATATATCATTATAAAATATATAATTCTTTAGATCGTGCGTATGTCACCGAACTCCTCCTAAATAATTGGACCGATTTTTCCGAAATTTGTTGCGTGTTCAAGTGGATACGAGAATCGTACAGATCCACAATTGGACCCTGTAGGCGGCACTGGAATCGGGTTCCAGGATTTAGACGAAAATCGTGTTTATTCAAGTGGGTCTATCGGTGGCTTAAATCCACATTTGTACCCAGTAGGTGGCGCTGCAATCAGGACCTAGAATTTTATTTTTCAGTGTAAGGCAACGTCTGCCGAGGCCGCTAGTATTTTATCAATAAGTATATAAGATTAATACTACGGTGTAAATGCAGTTCTCTATTAAAACTCGGCATGGCTAGGACAGAGCTGGATCTTTTCAGAAGAAGAAGAAGAACTGTATTTACATGGCTCCTCTTATTTATAACTTTTTGCCAAATAATATTATAAACGCAAGAAAATTCACTGTAGTCTTAAAAAAGTGGCTGATCAACGAGTGTTTCTATATTGTAGATGAATTTCTTAAAAAAACTGTTTGTCGTTATTATCTATATGGAAAATCTTAGTGATCTGATTTTGTTATTTTTTCTCTTGACATCAATTGCTTATATATTACCCAAAATTGATTGTTTTTAAATTAGAATGTTTTTGTTAATTTAATCTTAATTTTTAATTCATTCCGTACACCACTATGTGCTAGAATGTACGGTGCATCTACAATTGTATAACACCTGTATTAACTACATTCTTGCAAATAAAGATATTGATTGATTGATTGACAACAAAGGTGCTGGAGTTCTGCAATGGCCTGAATAAAATCGCAACGCATCGGGTGAATAGCGTTCACACCCGTACACTCAACTAAGCGTCTCATTTGCGTGCTTGCCTGTAAAATTGATTATGAACTCGCGAATTCTATGTGAATTACATGAAGTATGGCATAATTATGAATGTAGTACTTCATAGTAAGAGGTAGTAAGTAGTAGCAGCGGCGTAGCGTGGGTGACGGCCGCCCGGGGCGGAAGACAATTTTCCCGCATTTTTATTTAGGTATTTGAATTTAATGCATTCTATATCTATACTTAAAATAAAAATTGAAAATGCGGCGTACAAATTTTCAAAATATGCTCTGTGGATAACAATATATAAGAATGTAATTACGTCGCTATTTTTGCAAATAAAGTTTTTTCTTTCTTTCTTTCTTCTTTTTTTCTATGCTGATGTTACGACCTGAGCGCCGGCAAAAGACAAATTCACACCTGCAGACGTTTTATTACCTTTGCGACTTCTTCTGATTACTTTGTCTTTAAAATTTGTGACTAGAAAAACAGCCCATTGTGTATTGTAATCTTTTATGGTAGTCATTAGCCAGCTGTGATTCTAGATAATTTGTTTTTCATTTTCAATTAACGTATACGTTTGTCAACTTTGAAACTATTCCGAAGCCACTGAATCCAATAGAAAATCCAAATATATATCAAAATCGATCAAGAACCAAAACAGCTATGAACATACAGAAAAAAAATATAAGACAAATTGAATTCGGAATCCTCATTTTTTGAATTCGGTTAAAAATAGGAACCGTTTGACATCTGTACTGAACCCTTCGTAGTTCGTGAATTGCTCCGAAATCACCCAATTTATTTTATTAATTTTCCTCAAATACGTGAACAGCCTTACTAGCCGGAATTCCAGGCTATTAACATTTTTACAGCCTTTTTTCATGAAAATAACATTCAGCTGTGTTCTTGGCTAATGGTTGTGTGCCGTAAAAAAAATTATAGCCTCTATCGCCTTCGAGTACGTGGGCTCGTTAAAAAACGATTTGAACGTAAAATAATATTTAGTAGTTAAATCGGGATAATTCATCAAGTAAGAAAAAATAAGCTTTTTTAAAAAGGTTTTTAAATACATGCTTTTGAGATCATCCAGGATCATGTAGCAGCAGAGTGCTAGCCAGGACAAGTAAAACGAGCCCAAACACGACGGGTCTATCTTGTTTAGTACAGGAGTTCTTATGGCCACCTTCCGACTTCATCATCAGATCAGCTCCATGTTACCATATTATTGCATTGTCACGAGATATGCATAGGCGTGCAAAATTTCAGCTCAATCGCAAACCGGGAAGTTGGTCAAATTTAACTTGCAGGATTCGACCCGAACTTACATAGGTATGTACGTTGCAAGTGAAGTAAAAGCTTGTAAAAATTTGAAGAAATAACAACATTGCTTACATGTATCTAAAAATTTAAAAGCATGTTTTGAAAGGTTATGCGCTGCATTCAGCAAACAAGGCTTGCAGCTTATTGCTGTGCCGGAATTAAATCCGGCACAACGCTGATTTTCAGTGCAAACCTTCCTTTTGATATTACATCAATTATTTAATATTTTAATTTTAGTAAATTAAAATGTGCTGTGCCCGCGACGTCGTCCGCGTGGAATTTGTTTTCAAAACTTCCCGATTTCGCAACATTCGTCATTGGTGCTCCGCTTCTATTGGTATTATCGTGATGATATATAGCCTACCTCGATAAATGGGCTATCTACCACTGAAAGAATTTTTCAAATCAGACCAGTAGTTCCTGAGATTAGCGCGTTCAATCAATTAAACAAACTCTTCAGCTTTATATCATGAGATTATCATTTTTTGTTTATATTCGTTCATTTTGATTATTCTATGTCTTCGAAAACCACGGGGTAATGACCAAATGGCCCTGACTTTTGGAGGGCTTGCCTGGGACCATGAAGTGTCCAACTCGTAGGTCATAATGAAATAACGGGCATCAAAATATCTTACTTTCATTAGTCCATTCAATAAATAATTTTAATTATAGTTTACAATAATTAATACGTCTAGTTAAAATAATGACGTCTATAGCTAGTGTTATTATACTGTTACAACTTAGGTCCGGACAAAAACAAAATCCACCTGCATATATGAGACAAAACACATCTTATTACCTGCCGGCATTTAAACTGATTGTAACTTTTTTTATGATCGTCTTCTTTTGTTTACGTAGTGTTTAAAATTTGTGAATAGAAAACAACCCATTGTTTTATTGTACTCTTTTATGGCAATCATTAGCCAGGTGCGGCGTGTTAAGTCGACTTAGATACGGGGACATTGCATTAGTGCAGTATAAGATGATGACATGATGAACCACGAGCGAAGCGAGTCGTGTGTACTACAATCGGGAATGTAATAAGTGACGGACTTTGCGCCTTTATTTGAATTACGACCTTCTGCATTACGTTTGGACTTGTTGTGTTCGGTTATATTTGTACCTGTGTTATACGTGTTTGTATAGTTCTAATAAACTCTATAGTAGTTCTAATGGCATTTTAATTCGAGTCTCGCGACTCGTAACAATACAAAGTCAAGGAGACTATAACGTTTTGTGCAATGATAAAAAGCATCGATTAGCAATAATGATTCCTAATATTCTTCTTCCATGCCTTCACAAGACTGAAGTATTTCTTCGTAATCAATTAATTTTGAAGCAATCAATTGCAGGAGCAATTCATTATACGGCCAGTTCATTACTTAGGTTAAGGGAAACTTGCTGTTTCACTGAGTACTAATGAAACTGATTTTTGGAAAAAATAGGGTTATCCTTTCAAAAACCATTGTGGTTATTTTTTTTGAATACCACGAAATGGCCCGGATTTTTGATAAAGGCCCCTTGGCAAATTTAATGTAAATGTGGCGTGACGCTGACCGGCGATTATCCCTGTCTACACCATATAATAATGCACCCAAGGACAATCCCCGGTCAGTGTAGGACTATTGTGGGAAATGAGAACTAAAGGTACCGGGCTATTGGGATGAACTGCTAGTAGAGATACAGATCGAGGACTATGGGAACTATGGCGTCTGCCCATCGCAATGTTCAGGGAACATGAAAAAATGCAGACATGGGAATGGCTAAGGGGTGTCAAGAGGTAGGCTGCAAGTTAACCGAGGCTTCTTCCGACGTAATTCCATTTTTCACTTTCACCTCTGGAGCTTGAGTCCTGGCTCTAGCGATCTCCACTACGTGCCGGCTGGCTAAGGCAATCACGCCTTGCCTTGGCCCCCGAAGTCAGGCCCGAGGTGTCGCTAATAGCCTAAGGCATCGCCACAAAGCCCCTTGCGAGTAAACTATTATATTGTTACAACCTAGGCGCCGACAAAGTCAAACTCTACGTACAGATTTGTTAGCACATTCATTCATTTGAACTAATTGTAATTATTTTATGATCTCTTCTTTTGTTTACTTATTGAATGGCATACGTTTTCTACAGAATAGCCCATTGTTTTATTGTACTCGTTTATGGCCACTTGCTGCCGAATCATTAGCCAAGTGTTGCGGATTAAGTCGACTACGATACGGGCACATTTATATCTGTGAGGTATAAAAAGACGGCCTGATGGAGAGAGACGTCAGTTCAGCGACAACTACGATCAAGGCATGACGTGTGTATAATCGGGAACCTAATAGTGACGCACTTTGCGCGTTTTATTGAATTACGACCATCTGCGTTTGTTGTGTTCTGTTATATTTGTATCTGTGTTATACGTGTTTATGTAGTTCTAATAAACTCTATAATAATTCCAACGGCATTTTAACTCGTCGAGGCTCGCAACTCGTAACAATATTGTAATATTTGTCTTCAATTTGTCCGCAGAATATCAATATCGTACTCTCCGAACGCCAGTCACGCTGAGCTGGTGATCTCCAACGTGAAGGCGACGGACGAGGGGGTGTTCCGTTGCGAGATCACCTACTTGCAAGTCGGCGAGGACTGTAACACCGTGCAGGTCACAGACTTTAACACGTACAGTAAGTCTTTATTCTTTTTATACATACATGTAGGATCCTTAATTGAACCCACACACTATTGTTTCAGTTGTTAATACTGGAAGTTAATAACCTTTTTACATAAATAAAACTATAAGTAATAAAAAATAAATAAAACTAAACTATAATTTTGCTCTCTTTCTATTTTATTTAGTTTTAGTATTTAATTTTAGTTTTCTATCCTATAGTTTAGTTTTATTTATTTGTTATTACCCACACACTTAATTACTTGATTTATGTAATCCCTTGATAAGGATGGAGATTCCTTAATATTGTTACATTATTTGGTTGCATAGTTGTCGTCATGTTTCTTTTTAAGTTAATAATTAATTTTATGTACTTTCTTATTTCTAAACAATCGGTCATTTCCTTAATTGAATAATAACGTTATATTTTTATTTATTCTGTGATTAGCGCCTATTTTGTATAGAGTAGTTGTATATAATTTACCATAATTTTATGTAAAAATATTTATCCCTAATACGATGTGGTAATTGTGTAGATTATAATTCAAAATCTCTCAATTGTATTTAGACGGTATTCACTACATTTTATTATCATGTTGCCAGATGCGATAGAGTTTACTACATATAAAACTTTAAATATAATATCTTATATAAAATATTATCTAAAGTTTCCAAACAATGATGTAATAAATTCTTGTCATTCATAACCTATTTAATTGAAATGGCTTATCAATGACTTCAATCCGCTATCGGTTCTCCCAATTTGCTAAGTTTGAAGAATGTGAAATTGTTGGAGGGATGGCGAGTTGTTTTAAAAATGTTTGTCGAATGTGTAGAGTGAGTAGATGAAATGTTATTAAACCGTAAGGTTCTTTGATTATATTTATTGTGACCAGTTGCTGTTGTTCTTAAATCCATTCTGAGTTGTTGCAAGTATTACAGTATGCCCCGCTGAGCACGCTCGTATGCTATCCTGATGAGCAACGCTCTTATTGATGGTAAAAGCAATCTTAATTATTTCGTACAATATAAGTTTATAATATAATACCAGTTTAGTTTTCATCAAAATTGACCTTCAGATTTTTTTGGATGTTTTTCGCTATTTCATATTGTTTAGAATTTGGCTTACTTAAAAAGTTCAAACCTGTATAAGAGTATATGTTGTATGTAACATAGATGCTTTTCAAATTCAGATTCAAAACTTTTTATATAAAACTAGAGGTCCCGACAGACGATGTCCTGCCCTGAAAAAATAAAAATCTAGGGGCCGATTCTATGTAGTTCCTCCTACCGGTTCCAATTGTGAATCTAAACCATCCGGCGATCCACTCAAACACTCACAAAAATCATCAAAATCGGTAAAGTCGTTCTCAAGTTACGCGCGTACATACATTACTATGATTCATTTTTATTTGTGTAAATAAATTTCCCATCCACCTGATATCCCGGGATAGGTGGAAGCGGGACATTGGATCTGTCATTGTGTGAGAGCGATTCCAGCATTGTTGCAACAAAAAGCAGTCGAAAATAACAAATTAAACAAATTCTGCGACAACATCCACACTTCACGACAAAACTGTATTTTCAAGTCGACGAAATCAACTTATCGATACTCTATAGCAATTGACTCTATCAGATTATTTATCGCATGAAGTACCGGCGTCTGGTGAACACTGGCACGTTTTACTTATAACTTGTATCAACAATCGACCAATCACAATAACACAAGCTAGGGTTGTTCATAATTTTTACTTTTGTATCGATATTTTTAAAGTGAAACTTTTTTAGAACCGTTGTGATTTGAAACTGGATGAAACGAAAAAGCGACATTAAAAAGAGAAAACGCAAAAAAATATTAAATGTTTTACTGCAGGAGTTCATCAAACAGGCAACCTTGACTTGTGTTGTGTTCCGGCACCAGTGACCAGTTTCCAGTCTCCCTTAAGAGACCAGCAGCGCATTTGTAGCACCTATGGTGTTGCAAATAACCATAGGCGATGGTAACCGCTTTCCATCAAGTGATCCGTCGGCCTGTCTGCTGAACTCCTGCAATAAAAAAAAAGTGAATTCATTTTGAAAATTGTTGGAAAAAATCGATAAAAAGTTTAATCGACTTTTTCCATCCCTATTCAGAAAATACTCTAGTCGTTTGTCTCACAGATATTACGTTTGTATCGCCTCCAGCTACCGATTCATTGACTTGTAAAATTTTATCTCTTTCTCGCACTGATTGTTACCATCATTCTTCGTCTCGCTCGGCTCCAAGTTTCGAAATAAGATGTACGAGTATATCGATACTATGTACGTACCTCCTTTATTTCAGGTCCTATACTTCTTCCTTTTGGGAACTATAACCTTTCCAAGCATTTATTTTACTTTTGATAACTGAATAATGGATCAATTAGTAATTAACTAATGCGTTAAAATAGAGTAACTAACACGACTTTGATATATATATATATATATATATATATATATATATATGTATATTTCTATTACATGTCGACAAAGGTGAAGGCCACTTAGTGTTTAAAATTTGCAATTAGACAATAGCCTATTGTTATTTTTTCTGACTTTGTTGGCCGTTCTCAGGAATAATTAACCAGGTGTGCAGATTAAGTTTTCTTGGAAAAACTCAGCCCCCTCAGAGTAGCAGTTTGTACTAGTAGTGTCTAGCTATATTTGTACTTATGTTATACGTGTTTGTATAAAATAAATTCTATAGTAATTCCAACGGCGTTTTAATTCGAGTCCTGCGTAACTCGTAACAATAGATTAAAACTGTGCTTTGGTGGTAGTATAGTCAAGGATGAGTAGCCAGTTTTTTTTAGTTTAATTATAACTTCTGTACTAGTGAGTTCATGTACATTGATTTGTTAATTTATCTTATTATATAGTGTCACAGACATATAGCATTGCTGCCGTCTTGCAAGACAGGTAAAGCAATATTTTTTTTTCTTTTCTTTCTTTCTTACTTTCGCATTTATAATTTCTATAAGTTTTAAAGCTTTACCTCGCCCGGGCATCCGCACGATCTATCTTTTATCACCTATATATGCTATTCATCCCTTATTGGCCACACACGTAAACCCTTGTAATTTAATAATAGCAAGTATGTACATGCGACACTGTCATTAGGTGTCGGTATAATCAAAGGGCCGTCGATAGCTTTGATCCCGCCGACAATGTATATTATGTGCACCTAATTAAGGCACACGAAGGTTGATTAACAAGTAACTTTACGTTCAAGTTAAAATAGCAACGCTTAAATGTTAATTTTTAACTGACTTCGAAAAAAGGAGGAGGTTCTCAATTCGTCGGGATCTTTGTTTTTTTTTTTGTTTTTTTATGTATGTTCGCCGATTACTTCGATATTTATTATCCGATTTACGTGATTCTTTTTTTATTCGGCGCGGAATAGCTTCTAATTGGTCCCCTAAAAATTTTACATAGTTTGGCCCAGTAGTTTTCATTTTATGAAAAATTTTCATGAAAATAATTTTCACTCCGTTCCATATGTACACCGATTACTCTGAGATTTATGATTCGATTTACGTGATTCTTTTTTTGTTCGACGCGGAATAGCTGCCATGTGGTCCCCTAAAAATTTGACATAGTTTGGCCTAGTAGTTTTCATTTTACGAACATTTTTTTGTTTCCGGTTCGTGGGACCTATATTTTTAAGAAGCGCGGCACCATTCGTAGGTCCACCCATACATAGCTAGACACTAAAAAGTAACAAATAAAAAATAAAAAACTTGAGAGGTGTTAAGGGACACCCGGATGGAACGAAGTTCCTTTCGATTATTTACAAAAAACCTGTATACACTCAACAAAAATAATCGTCGCGACACCACACTGTTCAATGCGAAGTGTAATAGTAAATGAGTAAGTTTGAATCCTATTTACTTCAATATAAGAAACAATTTAAAAATCGAATCACATCCTGCAATTCGACTCTTGAAACAAATTTAACTTTAAACCAGATTCGCGATATTGCTCCTTAATTTAATGACATTAAGACTCTATATGTCCGCAAATGCTATCTGTACGTCAGCAACCCATGACATTTAAAAATAATGTACTCCAAATTAAACTCTAACTGCGTGGGCATAAACTGCATTTTATCTTGGCAAGTTCAAAAAGTGTCGTGACAACTTTTTCGTAAGAATTTTTTCCGTCTAGCCCCCATTCGTACCGCGCGATAAGGAACTACGTTCCAAAAACTTCGTTTAAAAAAACCGACTTCAAAAACTAAAATGTATAAAATAACTTATTTCTAAAGCTATTATTATTAATATATATTATCTAAAACATCTTGAGTCGGTGCAAAGCAAAACATAAAAATTACTATATTTTGATTATATACTATATTTGATTTGATTACTAAGCACCGACTTTAAGATGTTTTAGATAATATATATTAATAATAATAGCTTTAGAAATAAGTTATTTTATACATTTTAGTTTTTTAGTTTTTGAAGTCGGTTTTTTTAACTTTGGACTTTCTCTATAGCTTTGTGATAGATACTTGCGAGGGTAATTTTTACTACATGGTATATTATCTTTAAGAATCTTTGTTTTTTTGGCAAAGATGGCGTCTTGTCCGTCTGAGCTGACTGAGCTCTGTCCTAGCTACGATTATAATGGAATATACATATTGTGTACTGTTACGAGTGGCGAGACTCGAATTAGAATGCTTTTAGAATTACTATAGAGTTTATAAGACCTACAAACACCTGTAACACAGGTACATATATAACCAAACACAATATGTCCAAACGTAAAGCAGAAGGTCGTAATTCAATAAAACGCGCAAACTCCGTCACTATTAGATCCCCGATTGTAGTACACACAGTTTTGCTTTGCTCGTGTTATCGCTCGACTAACTCCCCCCTCCATCAGGTCAACGTCTTATACTGCGCAACTGCAATGTTCCCGTATCTAATTCGACTTAATCCGACACACCTGGCTAATGACTGGCGTAAAAGATTACAATACAACAGTGGGTTGTTTTCTAATCACAAATTTTAAACACAAAGAAAACAGAAGAAGACGAACATAAAAGAATTTAAAATGTTATTAATTCAAATGCTGAGAGGTAATAAAAATGTGTTTTTACAGATATGCTGGTGTGAATTTGTTTTTGTCGACGCCATGGATGTAACAGTACTATCAAAACTCTTTGTTCCTTTTGTAGAGATATATACTGATGTATTTTAGAAATAACATAATTTGTCGTTCATTATAGTATGTCAATACCATTTTTGCGTGCTCCAGAGAAGTACACTGCCACACACTAGAGGCGCGAACTTCTGTGTCTCTTACATTGGTAACCTCGATTTGCCTGTTTATTCATGATGCTTTCCTTCACTGTCAGGTCTGATTGAATATACATTTAATCATAAATATGTCAAAATTAATATAGGCAAGTTTTTTATTTAAATTTCACTACAGTATTAGATATAAGGCTGTATACAGCATACATCTTTGTGTTGAATTTCAACGGTATAAACCAAATAGTTTTCGAAAAAATACTGTAACATCGGATAAACAAACGATCGGACATGACATCTATATATATAAATTCCCTGTCATAGTCTTTTACCACACTGAACTCCGAAACTACTCGACCGATTTTGATGTTTTTTTCTTATTTTGCTGGATTTGTGACAACTTAGACATTCTGCTGTCACCTAAGTTACATAAGCATCAAATAGATGGCACCAAATTTTAAGTTCCATCCTTTCTTTCATGCCACCATTTATTTCATGTCACACTTGATTTTGAAATTTTCAAACAACATAAGCGTGGTCTTTTTCATTCATTTATGCATCATTATTTGGAATCGGTAGGTGGCGCTAGGGTCGGGTTATACGATCTTCCTAATTTCCTGGACCCATTTTGATGATGTTTATTTTTTGTGTCTTAGAGTGAAACTTCGGGTGGTTTAGATTCACATTTTGTACCGGTAGGTGGCACTAGAATCGGGTCGAAGATTTTTATTTTTTCAGGGCAGGACAACGTCTGCCGAGACCTCTAGTATTAAATAAGTGAATTGTAAAAGTGGTAAGTATTGTCTGTACTTGTGTACTAAAATATATGTTTGCCTACCCCCATTAAAAAAAAAATAGTATTTTCATACAGCTTTGAACGCAGTCTATTACTTGTGGTATACGAGCACCCACCAATATTTCCTGAACAAACTTGCAAACACCTTTACACGATACGATACGACTACGATCCGATTACAAACAGTTGCATGATTTATAATACTATTTTATAGCCGTTGAATTCCAAATAAATTCAATTTGAATAACCGCAGTTAATAACTGATTTCGTCTAAATATATTTTATAATGTTGAAAAATATTCTGTAACGATTTCGAACTTTTCTTGGTTGCATAAATTTAGTATAAGTGACTAGTATATAGGCCCGGGCATGCTCGTTCGCCTGGGAGTATGTGTGCTAACTATAGAAAAAACACGAAGTAGTAGGATCAGTCCCTTAGGGAAGTTACGCTAATTTGAATGTGGACTTATATATGGAGAGATATCTAGAGGTTTACAGCGGTGGCTTTGGAAGAATTGCTTAGTGAACACGTGTCCAGATATATTGGTAGGTGAACGGCAGAGTATAAAGTGCTAAATTGTTTTGATACTTCTAATATTTGTAACATACTCGTAAAGTTGATCCGTTTATTAGAAAAGTGAAAGCTCCACTCATCTTGAGAGTTTCCATCTTCTGGATCAGGTCAGATTTCAGCTCGTAGAATAACGGTCTACGTCACCGGTTCTACAACACAATTGATTATTTAAAGTGCAATGTAAAGCAGCCGAAAAATCAAAATTAGATTAGATAATATAAAGATAAAATCAAGACCATTTATATACAAATATAATCGGCGGTCTTATCGCCCATTGCGATTTCTTCCAGACAACCTGTGCATGAAGGATAAAAAGGACAACAAAAGTCGGGCCAGCACTCAAAAAATATTTTAGTTTATTAATCAATACATAGTAATATATAAGATCCTACTGTAATATTATAAACGGTCAAGTATGTAAGAATGTATGTATGGATGTATGTTTGTTACTCTTACACGCAAAAAGGACTGAATAGATTTTGATGAAACTTTACAATAATATAGCTTACACATCAAAATAACACACTGTAATTTATAAAGATATAATGTGAATTATCCAAAATATAACGTATTTACATCACCACGCGGGTGTAATTGTGGGGCGCAGCTATTTATTTAATAAATATAAACAATAATACATAATTATGTACCTACTAAAATAAACAAAATAATATAATAAATAAAAAGTTGTGATAGCGTAACGGCTAGCGCACGCGTCCTAAGCTCAAAAAGGTCGCGGGTTCGATCCTGGCCAGAACGTAAGCACCACTTAGGCTGTTTTCTGACCTAATGTGCATATTGTTACAACTACCACGTGCTAATAACGGTGAAGGAAAACATCGTGATGCAACATGCACATCAAGATAATCGATGTGTCAAACCTGCCAAGCCGCCTTGGACAAGCGTGGCGGGTTTACGGGACAGTTATGGGCTGTTGATATTATAAAATAAACATGATACTTAGCGTAACGATATGCCAGTCCCATACATTTTCTATGCTATTCGTTTAGCGCTAATTTCATTTTTCTTCAGGCCCAGGTAAAAGCATGAGCTTCAGGTACTATTGTTTCGATTTATCCAGCATGAAATCGTGTGATATAAAGAGCATTATTTCGCTTCAAAGACTGAATATCAAAAACTTCCAGTGAATGAGGGCTTGGATTAAAAACGCCTCCCTCAAAACATGTCACCGCAAATTACTAGCAGAAAGGAAATCTTCTAAAATTTTCTTTTTAATATCCCTCTATTTTCAATGTTCTTTGGAAGTCAAAAGAAAACTTGGAATTTAATTTAATTATAGGCGGTTTGAATTAAAAAATTTTTTTGACGATGTCGTTTTATTTTT
The DNA here is from genome assembly GCA_949752895.1 of Dendrolimus pini. Taxonomy (NCBI): domain Eukaryota; kingdom Metazoa; phylum Arthropoda; class Insecta; order Lepidoptera; family Lasiocampidae; genus Dendrolimus; species Dendrolimus pini. The sequence continues at coordinate 892,083 of OX457150.1, forward strand.
GTTTATTTTATTTTGATTTTTATAAGAAATCGAGTCGGTAACGCATTATAATTGCCGTACTTTATTGTTGCGGGTAACGGAATAGTGAATTATTTAAATTAATTGAAAGTAATCGATTTGAACATAAAAAATTTAAAAATTAATTAAGTACCTATTTATAAATAAAGTCGATTTTTATAATAAATCCGTCATCGAGCTGTCAATAGTAAAATTAATATATATTTATATAGATACGGTATCCCTCATTGTATGTGGCCTGACACGCACTTGTCCCATTTTCATGATTAGATGCTTAACTATAAAAATAGCAGACTTTGAAATATCCAACACAAAGATAGCAAAACTACTTATTTGTTTATCCGTTACTATTATATCTAATGCCTTTATGAAACCCCGTAACCCTGTCATTGCCGGTGTATTAAACACTACGGGCCTACGGGTCAATAAGACCCCGCAATGTAATCCCTTAAACAATAAAAGCCCCGAACGTTTAATGCCGTTCCGTGCCACGCTGTTGAATATTTATCATTTTATCTCCTTTGTTTAACAAAAGGAGGCTTCGTGGGAAAACCGACGTCCAAATAATATTAATTGGCGATTATTTTGATAACGCCGCATTGTGGTCATTTGATGTACTATCGATGGCTTCATTTACAGTTTGGTGTGGAATTTATGCATGTTTACAATTAGAACTAATTGTGGAACCAAGAATTTATGTTACACTTTGTACTAGCTACGCTACGGTAATGTCCCTCCGTCACTGATGGCAGAGAGTCGGGTCAAACTTTTCTGAAGTAAAAAAAACTCCCTAGATTAAATCCAGTCTTTGAATGGGAACGACAAACACACATAATATGTATCAATGGAATTGCTATTGGATACTTGTTAATCTATTTATACATATAATAAAATTGTAGAGGTCAAATTTCTGTACAATGAAAATATATATATATATATATATATATATATATATATAAAGCTGATAAGTTTGTTTCTTGTTTGAACGCGCTAATCTCAGGAACTACTGGTCTGATTTGAAAAAAAAATCAGTATTAGATAGCCCGTTTATTGAGAAAGGTTATATGCTATAAAAACCATCACGCTAAGAGCAACAGGAGCGGAGCACCAATGAAGAATGTTTCAAAATCGCGGGGTTTTTTTTAACTTCTTTTTTTGAACTATTCCACGCGAACGAAGTCGCGGGCAGAAGCTAGTAATATTATAAAATTTTGAACATGCCGTATCTGTACATTAAAAATATTAAAAAAACAACTGGAATAGACTATATAAATGATGTAGAACACGATGCATTTTTTTAGATTTCTTGTCTGTTTGTTCGGGATTCACGTAAATCATTATGTCGACTTCGATTCGGTTTTCACTGATTGACAGCAAATTCTTAGACTTAAAATCTGCGCTGCTTTTTATGCTGGGATTCCCGCGGATTTTTTTCTGAGGATGACTTAAAATGGCCATGGCCTTAACAAAGTTTATTTTTTTTACTCCGGGTATCCCTCGGTAATTGTTCAGAAGCATAAAAGTTAGGTTATTCCGGCGCAGTTTTCACTAAAACGATAGCTTTTATTGTTTTTTTAAATGCTGTAGTAGTTTGTGTCCCGAGAATCCTGGGGAATTTCAAGTCAAGCGTGGTTGAAGTCACGGGGATATCCTATAAAACAATTTATATATGGAATATGGACATTTCACGTGGAACCGACCGGGTATGATAGGCTTACGTTTTCGATTTCAGTTACAATATTGGAGTATGTTATATCTGTCCATATTCTCAGCACAGATAAAAAATATTTTCACAGTGGAAAACCTAGTTTGAAAGAGCTTTGCAAATTTGATAAACCGTCGGGCATGTACTACTTCGAATTGCATTATTCAAGTTTAAACGTATATATTACATTAAATAAACAATTGGATTTTACACTTCGTTTAATGGACTTTTCAGTGTCATAAGCTAGAATATATCTAATACATATTTTTATCATAAGAATATTTTAAATACACATTTTATTGTTTTTCTTACAAAGTTCTACATTTTTTTAAATAAGCCTTATTTTGCTTTTATATGATGTGTGTGAGTTTATGCTAAATTGCATTATGGATCTAGAAGTCGTTTAGGGGTTACATATAGTATTTGAATGTGGGAGGGCGACTGCAGTCCTCTTTTTCGTGTAACCAGTTAGCGTGACTTATTCAAGTAGGTAATAAGGTTTTTTCTTACGTTGATAGAGGTTTTATAGTAGATAGCGCAATCGCAAACTGGCCTGAAAGCATGCACTACTTAGGCAATTTTCTGATCTACCGTGCATATTATTGCAATTGCTCCGTGCTGTCGGTGATGAAACCTGCATATCGAAATAACAGATGTGAAAAACTCACCGATCCGCCATGGACAAGCGTGGCGGGTATAAAGTCCGTTTCCCTTCTTTAATATTGGTACGGTCGAGCCCAACAATGAGTCTTTATGGGCTATTATTTAATATAACATAAGGTACACGAGGCATTTAACGCCCACTTAACTTAAAACTTAATTTTTACCTTAAGCATTCATTAAATGGAATAAATAATGCAATAAAAATGTTAAGCATAGTTTTTAGAACCAAAACATACCAGTTGAGTATTGAAACTATTTATAATTTCCATGCAAATAATATATTTTTAAGAGCTTTGTCTTGGGCGTTATTAAAAATACTATGTTAATTACCGCCCGTATAGTAAATAAAACGCTGGACAGAAAAAAAACACGATTCTTGCTTATTGTCAAATAAAACATAACAGTCACATAAAAAAATCTTTATTACAAACAAAAGGAATGAAATTAATTAAAATTTAACATAAAAACTACGAAACTTTGAGCACGCTTAAAGTAGTATGAAACATTAGGCTTTAATCATTTCTAACAAAAAAATCTATATCAGAAATATACATTAGTACAAAATAACAGTATAAAAGGCGTTTTTTTCAAAAACAGTAAGATTTGTCTAATCGAACATTGGGCGCTACTAAACGGTAAAAGGTAATGACGCCCAAAGGTAGTGGGACCAACACGTCCCTTAAGGTCATATTTAAAAAATAAATTAAGACAAAAGATTACTTTGATAGTTATCGTCACACATTTATTATTTAAGTTTAATTTAATAATATAATATTATTATAATTTTTAACATTAAACGCCCACGTGTAGGTCAATAGCGCCCACAAAGAGTAATAACGCCCAACAGACGTTTGACTGGGCGTTATTGTCCTACTGGTCGTTACTGTAATTTTGAACATTTTTCTTTAAATTATTTTGGGCACAGTGAAAATGTTAGCAAAATATGAAAGGTAGCTGCCTACACTGTAAATAAATGTAAATTCATACAAGACATAACAAAATAACGAACTATTTACAATTTCCTTAGGACAGAATTTATAACAGCGACGTTCGTTTCTGAGCATCTTAAACTACAGCGCGTCACTGACATGGCGACGGCTCGGGAGGTTTTGTTTTACGCTAGACGGGTCACTAATAGTGTATTCTTTTATGCGCGTCAGCCGTGTCGCGGCTAACTCGAATCAAAGTTCGTTTTATGGCGTTTGGGCGTTATTTAACAGAGGGCGGTAATTGCCATACCTACCTTATAATAACACTTAAAAATCAAATCATATTTGTACAATCCATTATTGTTATTCATAATCTATAAATGTGAACTAACTGTGTAAGCCTTTTCCTAAATAAAGTTAGTATTATGAATCAAAGCATATTTAAATTTCAAATAAATTAGTTTAGCACACATACACAGTCAACACCGATTAGATTATTTCGATATGAATAATCAATCTTCATACTCAAAACTCCCCTGCGTTCTTGAATTGATAGCGTTACTTTACATTTGCATACAAATGTGAAATTAAAAGTAAAGTCAGCTTTAAAAGGGCACATTCTATCTGGGCTTGTAGAAGAAAATTTCGTCTAAATATACAGAGCATTCAGCATATCCTAAGGTAGAAATTCTCTATTTATGTTTGACCTTATGAATTTTAACAAATATACGCATTATTTTATATTTTATTATACTTATATTTAACTATTATAGCTCGTTGAGTTATATGCACATCTAGATTAATATATGACTGGTATTACAGGTGTCATTCAAAAGTATGATATAGTTCAGGCGGGAAGTCAGTCGGTAGGGGAACTCCATACACTATTAATTTCTGTATTTGAATAGCCACGGTGACAACAAATTGGTCAGTAACGTTAATGCAAGATTACTACTTAGCTCAGTTGTTAAAAAAGGTGAATATCGAGAGGTATACGAACTTGCCCCACTGACGGACTTCTCCACCCTGTCTACATATAATAGTTTTGTGCTTGTTTATTACACTTCCATTACTGTGTAATTACCACGTATTAGCGGTAAAGGAAAACATCGAAATAAAGTATCCATAACGTGATAATGGTATAGGTATAGTATATATATATATATATATATATATACCTATATATATAGGTATATATATATACCTATATATATATACCTATATATATATATAGGTAATGAGCCAGAGATTGTTCTTAAAAAATTTTCCAACCATATAAAAAGTGAAATTGAAACTCTTGGAAAAAATGTTTAGAAATTTTCTTTTTTTCCCTGAAGGCTCGTGGCGACAATTAATACTTTAACGCGAAAATTAACGGAACAATTTTGCGATTTAACAGTATAAGCCCCGGGGTCTTTTGGTCCCGCGCGTAACTACCCTAATTCGGCCTGCGGCAGTCGCAGTGTTGGGTGTGACTGGATGCTTTTAATATATGCATATTGGTCTCTTCTGCTCGTGTTTATCATGCTATAGTATATTGTTAAAGGTATATGAACTCAATTTTATTATTATGTATCAAAATGTAAAAAAATGTGAATTATATTCTAGGGAAGTAGCTTTTGCCTGTGGCTTTGTTTGCACAAAAAATAGAAATTGTCATAGTTTAAGTAGTCAAAAATATAATTTATTTGATTTTGGTTATTCCGACGTTTCGGCCGCTTTTCAGTGGCCGTGGTCACGCACGACAAAGATGACAATTGTCGACGAGTATTGTTAAAGTTTTATTTAGCCTACCGCCAACTTGTTCATTTTAATTATTTACTTTTAATTTTGTTTATGGTTATTATTTACTCTTTGGGAGCCTAATGTTATTTACAACCGCTTCACAATATGTTATGGCTTAAAGAGAAGAAGCGGCGCAAGAAACTCTTCAGCAAACATGCCTCGCTCTAAAAAAATTGTAAAATGTTAAAATGAGTGGAAGGAGAAATAAAAGAAAATATCTTTTTCACCATCTTAGGGGTAAGAATTCCAAAAACGTCGATCTACTCTATCTGTGCAGGAACGGACAAAGAAAACAACCCACAGCCAGGTAGTAGGGTATTTGCCCGTCTAGATAGCTACTAGAGTATGCCGCCATAACAACCTTGGGTTGTGTTCCGGCATTAGTGACCAGGTGCTACTGATGCGCTGCTGCTCTCTTAAGGGAGACTGGGACCTGGTCACTAATGCCGGAACACAACTCAAGGTTGTTATGGCAACACACTTTAGACCAAGAGTGGCAGCCATCCAGTCGGGCAAATGCCCTACCACCTTACTGTGACAGCCCGGCCGCAGGAAATTGTATTCTTTCTCCGTTCCTGCACGGATAAAACGCTTTCCATCAAGTGGGCCGTTTGGATGTCTGCTGAACTCCTGCATAAAAAAAAAGTCAGGCAGTCCCACACAAACGATCTTCCAAGTAATGAGTGCTATTCTACCCGGTGTCGTGCCAACGTCGAAAATTCAAAACAAAATTCAGATTAAATGAAATTCCACTTCAATGAAATTGCGTGCAAAAATGTAGCGACCAAACCGTATAAGAAATCAGTTAGCGAATTATTTCAACAAGCAGGAATTATTGTATCGTTTACTTTTCTAACGCTTCGCTGTTAGCACGACACGTTAGGGCTGCGTTTCACATATAAATGGAAGCGTATAAGATGTCTAGCTATAATTTAATTATTCAAATCAAATAAATTTCATCAGAATTTACTGTATTTACAAGCTTTTATTTAACTTGCAATGGATGTACCTATGTATGTATGTCAGTTCGGGTTGAATCTTGCAAGTTAAATTTGAGCAACTTCCCGGTTTCTGATTGAGCTGAAATTTTGCACGCATATGTATATCGCGTGACAATGCAATAATATGGTACCATGGAGCTGATCTGATGATGGAGTCGGAAGGTGGCCATAGGAATTCCTGTACTAAACAAGATAGACCCGTCGTGTTTAGACTCGTTTTATCTGTCTTGGGATCTGGTAAGCTTTTATTTAAAAACCTTTTTAAAAAACAAGTTATTTTATTTAGACAATGCAACAGATAATAATCAATAATTAACATTATATAATTTGTAAATACCGAGATCTAGATTAGTATCCAAGCGTGCTGACATTATGAACGTAATTTTGTCGGCGGGCTACTTGGTAGTTTTACTCATTGTATGTCGGAAAACATCAGCGTTTCGAGATGAGAAACAAAATATACAGCACGTCACTACAGCTTGAATGTCGCCGGTAAGTCTAGGTAAGCACACTCCATTCCACACCGCGCCATCACTTAACGTCAGGTGAGACAGTGGTCAAACGCAAACATATACATCCATAATCAGCCCCGCCATCTTGGTACCTTTATACCTATGTAAAAGTTTTATAGCTTAGTCCTGTTAAATGACTTCCAAAATAAAATGTTGTTTTGCAGGATTTTGTACGTGTAGGTATGAATTTATATATTTCATCATATTTCATAACAGCATCCATTAAAATGGAGCTTTATATGTTTGTATCGGCAAACTCCGATTGACTATCATAGCAATTAATATCAAACTAACCCACAGCGAGAAACATACATACATACATACATCTATCACACCTGGACTTGCTACGATGTAGGTACATATTTTGCTTCTAATTTCATAATTTTTTTACTTGATAAACGTTTAATATTTTTATCCGTGCAGGAACGGAGAAAGAATACAATTTCCTATGGCAGGGTGGCCTGTCGTAAGAGGTAACAAAACAACTCGCAGCCAGGTGGTAGGGCGTTTGCCGGCTGGATGGCTACCACCCCTGGTCTAAAGAATGTCGCCATAACAACCTTGAGTTGTTTTCCTGCATTAGTGACCAGGTTCCAGTCTCCCTTAACAGAAGAGCAGTGCATTTGTGGCACCTTTGGTGTTGCAAATGTCCAAGGGGGAAGGTAGCCGTTTTCCATCAAGTGGGCCGTTTGCCTGTCTGCTGAACTCCTGCAGTATTTTTTTTTAATTATAAGTGCTTGTTACCTGGTCATTATTTAAAACATCTGCGAATTGATCGTAGCAAACACCAACTCATAGCAAGTAATTTTATAGCAAACATATTAGTTATTATCGCTTTAAAACGTGAAACATTCTTTAGACTTAGCATAAAAATCTGTAATTGAAACCGGCCCGTTCACACGGCAGGTGGCGTGGAAATAATTGGACCCAACGGCGGCCATCTTGGATTTACGATTTTACCTTTCTCCCTTACTTTGGGTAACAGTCTGTTGCATTAATTCGCGGAAACGGATCGTTGGTTTTTAGGGAACATTTTTATTTTTATTAGAATTTTCAGCCGTCTACTTGTCTGAGGGAAATTCATGTTGAAGCAAAATTTTCAGTAACTCAGTATTTTTGCAAAAGTACCGAAATTGAGTGTTGTATTTTTTTTTGTGCGTGTGTGAGGTTTTATTATGTTGTTACAATTTGGGCCACCTGCACATCTGTAGACAAAGCACATTTATTACCTGCCGTGGCGTTTGAGCTAATAACATTGAAACTCTTTTATGTCTGTCTTCTTTTGTTTAAAATTTGTGATTGGAAATAAGCCCACTGTGTATTGTAATCTTTATGGTAGTGATTAAGCAGGTGTGATTCTTGGAAAATTCAGTACACGCGGTCGATCAGACATATTGTATTTGTACAGTATAAAGCGATACCCCAAAGGAGGGGTGAAGCAGTCAAGCGATAACCACAAGCGAGGCAAGACGTGTGTACATTCGATAATCTATTTAGTGACGAACATTGCGCGTGTTATTATATTTGTATCTGTGTTATACGTGTTTGTATAGTTCTAACAAATTCTATAGTAATTCGAACGCCAATTTTAATTCGAGTCCTGCAACTCGTAACAATATATTCCGACATAAGTTTTATATTTGTATCTTTTACGTTACGTACACGGATACATAATAGCAAGGTTAAAACTCAGTAGTCCACGTATTTTATTGTTAGTTTTATTAAAATTTATTTATTTGTTTTATTTATTAAATATTATATAAATAGAATTACTTTTATTAATTGTTATTTTTTTCAATTAAATAATTGGGCCTTACGCCACAAGGAAGGCTTGCACTGAAAATCAGCATTGTGTCGGCTATAATTCCGGCACAGAAATATGCTGAGTGCAATTGCCTTATTTGCTGAAAATGTAGCGTACAAATTCTCAAATTATACTCTGTTTATAATAATGTATAAAGAATGTAATTACGTCGCTATTTCTACAAATAAAGTTTTTTTCTTTCTTACATGTACGTACCAAAATCTGTCAATACAGGTAACAGACCAAACCTTCGAAGATGCATCCACGATTTTTTTAGGTTTTACATATTTTCACGTAGCATCTAAGATTTCTGTAAATATATAGTCTTAAGTTTAATGTTAAATTAATTAAGCAATAATTACATCTAGAGTAAGGCACTCGTCGACTTATTTACAGTCCCCTTTCAAGCAATCAAGCCTAGCTCCCGCACCGAGCCATGTGCTTTTGTCTTGTGCTGCTTCATCAACATACATCAAGGGTCATCCATCATAGAAGCACCGCACATAAATCAACGTCCAGTCTATCCGTTCAAGAACGGAGAAAGAATACAGTTCTGCAGACGGGTTGCGTGTTGTAAGAGATAACAAAACTACCCACAGCCATGTGGTTTATATTATGCCGCTATAACAACCTTGAGTTGTGTTGCGGCATAAGTGGCTAAGTCTTCCTTAGGCAGCACACGGGTAGCGTCTTTGGTTTTACAAATGTCCGTAGGCAACAGAAACCGCTTTCCTTCAGGTGAGTCGTCTGTCTGTTTGCTGAACTCATGCGATATTGCATACAATTATGCTTCATTATTGAATTCTTTTAAACCGACTTCCCAAAAGGAGGTTCTCAATTTGGCCGGTATGTTTTTTGTGTGTTATGTATTACACCGATTACTCTGAAATTTATGATCCGATTTGCGTGATTCTTTTTTTATTTTTAGTTCGACGCGGATTAGTTGCCCTTTGGTCCCCTAAAAATTTAACATAGTTTGGCCCAGTAGTATTCATTTTATTCATTTTCATTGTTTTGTTCCCGTTTCTTGGGACCTAAATTTTTTAAGGCGCGTGGCACCTTTCGTAGGCATACCCATAGCTAGACACTAAAAAGTAAAAAATACAAAAAACTTGGTTTAGAAAATCCGACTTCAAAAACAGCTTTAGAAATAAGTTATTTTATACTTTTTAGTTTTTGAAGTCGGTTTTTTTTTAATACCAGTGTCTGATATTATTAGAATAGTTTAATGGTTGCCTAAGCATAGTCGCGACGCCACGCTCGCCGATAAATAGTCCAAAAACGTCAGAAAACTACTGTATTGTGCCCAAAACCGTTCTTTGAATTACCAACTGTGTCCCGGACATCTCGTGTAGTGTTTGTGTAATACCAGACGCGCGAATCCAGCCGAAATCCTGCATCATTCCTTACATGGTTCCAGTGATGGTAAGCTATCATTCTTTTCTACTTGGTACACTGGAATTTGCGAAGCGACATCAGGTCTAACAGAGAATCAGAGTTTACTCCGGCTAAGTCAGTAAGTAATTCATATCTTATCACTGGTTATGAATCGAATCGACTGATTTTGAAAAAAAATACAAGCTGTATTATACGATATCATAGTGTTACGACTTCAAGATTCGAATTAAAATGCCGTTGGAATTACTATAGAATTTATTAGAACTATACAAACATGTATAACACAGGTACAAATATAACTGGACGCAACCAGTACAAACTACACGATTCAATAACACGCTCAAAGTCCGTCACTATATAGCTTAATGAATGTATATATGTTTTGCTCGTATCGTAATCGTCGCTTGATTGCCTCACCCCTCCGTTCATGGTGCATTGTTTTGTACTAAACTATACAATACAATACTTGACCGTGTGGACTAAATTTACCAAGAATCATAACACGGTTACACTACACAAGAGGCTGCTTTTCTAATTACAAATTTTAAAAGCCGAAAAGGTAATAAACAGGTGTGCATTCACTTTTGTCGGCGTGTAACAATAGTTTAGATTTTAAGGATCAATTGATTTGAATTGAAGCAATTTCAAACGGCAAACCAAGAGAAAAGGTTCAAAACCTAAATTGAAACCGTACATATACTTTTGAGAATAAACTTCTGTAACCCAAATATCTAATAGGCCACCCCCTGTAAGCTATAATAAGGCAGATACAAAAACTTCCAAAATGTATTCTCGACTTGAAATCTCGTATCTTTATTTTCATTTTCCATTGCTGTTCTGACGGAAGGAAACGTCAAATACTTTATTTTAAAACGTTGAAAAATTCAGTTCCACGAAGTAGCCGCGTATTTTGTTTCAACTCACGCGTGTGTTTCGATTTGTGTTGCCAGATGTAGAATGTTTCCCGAAATGTTGAGTATTTATTACAAGCTTTTATTTAACATGCAATGGATGTAGCTATGTATGTAAGTTCGGGTGGAATCTTGCAAGGTAAATTTGACCAACTTCCCGGTTCCCGATTGAGCTGAAATTTTGTACACTTATGTATATTGCGTGTGTAAATATGCTACCATGGAGATGATCTGATGATGGTATCGGAAGGTGGCCATAGGAACTCCTGCGCTAAACAAGATAGACCCGTCGTGTTTGGGCTCTTTTTACTTGTCTTGGCTAGCACTTTGCTGCTACATGATATCCAGGATCTCAATAGCTTGTATTTAAAAACCTTTTAAAAAACAATTATGATTATCTTAATCAGGACAGACAATGCTGCTATTGAATATATAGTGCTAGGGATAACGAGTTGTTTATGTCAGAAGTTATAAATTTGGACCGATATTGTTGTAATTTCTAATAATACACAGACAGGAGTAATCAATAAAATAATTAGTGTTGACGACAGAGAAATTTCTTAACTTATCATACTTTTTCTCAATGTTTATGTATTAAAAATTATTATTTTAAATTTCTGTCGATATTTGCTTTATATTTTCGCCACTCGTTCGCTATATTTAGTAATATTTGTTTAAAATTGTTAGGTATTTAGCAATATGTTTCCAATTAGTCACTAAATCTTAGCAATGTGCTCATCACAAATAAATATATATAATTCTTTCGTTTGTAACATCATATTCATTTACAAATAAAAAATTATACTAAAGCTTGATTTACAAACAAAACAATAACATAGTAAATGAGTCCCAAATCAACATCAAGAGGAACGTTTCTAAAACGCGTTTACCGCGTTACCACGTGTACAACGCTTGCGCCGCTCAAAATGCTAGTTCTCGTACAGGCCAGCCGCGCAACACTTCTATCGACAGTGTAGATAAAGCCACGATAAAGGCGATTCGTGGTTTTATTTTATTTTTTAACTGACTTCGAAAAAAGGGGAGGTTTTGAATTCGTCGGGAATTTTTTTTTTTCGTTGCTTTTTTTATGTATGTTCGCCGATTACTCCGTGATTTATGATCCGATTTACATGATTCTTTTTTTTTCGACGCGGAATAGCTTCCAATTGGTCCCCTAAAATTTTTACATAGTTTGGCCCAGTAGTTTTCATTATATGAACATTTTTCATGAAAATAATTTTCACTCCGTTCCATATGTACACCGATTACTCCGTGATTTATGATCCGATTTACGTGATTATTTTTTGTTCGACGCGGAATAGCTTCTAATTGGTCCCCTAATAATTTTACATAGTTTGGCCCTGTAGTTTTCATTTTATGAACATTTTTCATGAAAATAATTTTCACTCCGTTCCATATATACACCGAATACTCTGAGATTTATGATTCGATTTACGTGATTCTTTTTTGTTCGACGCGGAATAGCTGCCATGTGGTCCCCTAAAAATTTGACATAGTTTGGCCCAGTAGTTTTCATTTTATGAACATTTTTCATGAAAATAATTTTCACTCCGTTCCATATGTACACTGATTACTCCGTGATTTATGATCCGATTTACGTGATTATTTTTTTTTCGACGCGGAATAGCTTCTAATTGGTCCCCTAAAAATTTGACATAGTTTGGCCCAGTAGTTTTCATTTTATGAACATTTTTCATGAAAATAATTTTCACTCCGTTCCATATGTACACTGATTACTCCGTGATTTATGATCCGATTTACGTGATTATTTTTTTTCGACGCGGAATAGCTTCTAATTGGTCCCCTAAAAATTTGACATAGTTTGGCCCAGTAGTTTTCATTTTATGAACATTTTTCATGAAAATAATTTTCACTCCGTTCCATATATACACCGATTACTCTGAGATTTATGATTCGATTTACGTGATTCTTTTTTGTTCGACGCGGAATTGCTGCCATGTAGTCCCCTAAAAATTTGTCATTTTTTGGCCCAGTAGTTTTCATTTTACGAACATTTCTTTGTTCCCGGTTCTTGGGACCTATATTTTTTAAGAAGCGCGGCACCATTCGTAGGTCCACCCATACATAGCTAGACACTAAAAAGCTATTATTATTAATATATATTATCTAAAACATCTTGAAGTCGGTGCAAAGTAAAACATAAAAATTACTATATTTTGAAAATTACTAAGCTTTTTATTTTTTATTTGTTACTTTTTAGTGTCTAGCTATGTATGGGTGGACCAACGAATGGTGCCGCGCTTCTTAAAAAATATAGGTCCCAAGAAACGGTTTATAAAAACCGACTTATTTCTATATATAACTTATTTCTAAAGCTATTACTATTAATATATATTATCTAAAACATCTTGAAGTCGGTGCAAAGCAAAACATATAAATTACTATATTTTGAAAATTACTAAGCACCGACTTTAAGATGTTTTACATAATATATATTAATAATAATAGCTTTAGATATAAGTTATTTTGTACATTTTAGTTTTTTAGTTTTAGTAGTAGTAGTAGTAGTTTTAGTCGGTTTTTTTAAACGAAGTTTTTTTATTTTTATTGCAGGAGTTCAGCAGACAGGCAGACGGCCCACTTGATGGAAAGCGGTTACCATCGCCTATGGACATTTGCAACACCAAAGGTGCTACAAATGCGCTGCTGCTCTCTTAAGGGAGACTGGAACCTGGTCACTAATGCCGGAACACATCTCAAGGTTGTTGTGGCGATATACTTTAGAACAGGGGTGTTAGCCATCCAGTTGGGCAAATTCCCTACCACCTGGCTGTGGGTTGTTTAGTCGCCTCTTACGACAGGCCGCCCGGCCGCAGGAAATTGTATTCTTTCTCTGTTCTTGCACAGATAAAGATGGTATTAGTAACCCAGAGTTTCGACATCAAAAGCCCAGATATTTATGTATTCGCTGTTAATGAATGCATATTAGCAGAATCTTAGATCCTCTTGTTGTACACATATGTTAATAAATGAGCGAATAACTCAACTTAATATGAAGTTAATAACATAAAATTGTTAGAATTTTTCTGTCAATAATTCCGGAGAAAAATACCTTTTAATAAATTCTTGTAGATTTTAATGCTTTTGGAGTGGTAACATGACTGGACCCCTGGCAACACATGCCCCCAATCCGCGTTACATTGCCGGCAATGTACACAACGGAAACTGGCTCCTCCGGAACTGTACGTACAATGGTTATGATCCATTGTGTTTCACGCGATAACGCTAAAGTGATGTACTGGCTCGGCCGTTTCCTTGGTAAGGGGGTGGGAAAAATGTATATACATTGTTTTCTCTTAGAAGATCATTTTAGCAAGGCTTATATATAATAATAACAGTCCATAACGTCCCATTGCTGGGCTCGGGCCTCCCAGTTCATAGGACAGTATACCACACTTGTCCAAGGCAGATTGGAGATTAAGACGCATCGGTTATGTTATGTCATGATGTTTTTCTTCACCTTTATCTCGTGGTAATCATATCAATATGCACATTAGGTCATGTCTAAGCGGTGTATGCTTTCCAGCTAGGATACGAACCCTTGCACTTTGAGTTTGGGACGTGTGTTCTAACCACTAAATTAACACGGCTGACAATCGGCAAAGCTTAGAAACGGTTTAAAATTAACCGGTTATATCTGGTTTCTGTCAACCTGTACTACACGTGGCTGCGGTTTAAAGGTGTGCGACAAAAACATTTCGAGTTCGGTTTATTCAAATAAAAACTATTTAACGTACTTCTGTTACAAAAAAAATAAAAACTTCGTTTAAAAAAACCGACTTCAAAAACTAAAATGTATAAAATAACTTATTTGTAAAGCTATTATTATTAATATATATTATCTAAAACCGACTTCAAAAACTAAAAAACTAAAATGTATAAAATAACTTATTTCTTAAGCTATTATTATTAATATATATTATCTAAAACATCTTAAAGTCGGTGCTTAGTAATTTTCAAAATATAGTAATTTTTATGTTTTACTTTGCACCGACTTCAAGATATTTTAGATAATATATATTAATAATAGCTTAAGAAATAAGTTATTTTATACATTTTAGTTTTTTAGTTTTTGAAGTCGGTTAAACGAAGTTTTTAAATTTTATTTGTTACTTTTTCGTGTCTAGCTATGTGTGGGTGGACCCACGAATGGTGCCGCGCTTCTTAAAAAATATAGGTCCCAAGAACCGGGAACAAAAAAATGTTCGTAAAATGAAAACTACTAGGCCAAACTATGTCAAATTTTTAGGGTACCACATGGCAGCTATACCGCGTCGAACAAAAAAAATCACGTAAATCGGATCATAAATCACGGAGTTAACGGCGAACATACATAAAAAAAAAGCAACAAAAAAAAAAGATCCCGACGAATTGAGAACCTCCTCCTTTTTTCGAAGTCGGTTAAAAACCATTTGATTGAGGTTAAAAATAGAACAAAACTGAAAAATACCTATGTAGTTAGGCTGTAACCGGTTTGACATTGTTACCGGTTCCCAACCCTTGTATTTTAGAACAAACGCACCATTTTTACGAACAATTACAATATTTCAGAAAAAAAGACCGTTGGGTACTGGGGCGTGACATTAAGGGCATGGGGGACTGGCGCCTAAGCTTTATTTAGACATAGCCAAATCTCTGGTAGATGCTTCAAATGACCAAATGGCCATATACTTCAGGCAACTCACTAGCGTGGCCATCCAACGAGCTAATGTAGCCAATATCTTGGGAACATTCTCTCAACTGACGGCGGTCTGGCACTTAATTTTCTTTCTTTACTACTTTATTATTCCGTCGCTCTTATTTGTTTGGAGCATATTAACCGCATTGGCAAAATAGAATCTTCAATAAACGACCTCTCAATTCATATATCCCACCCCATCTATTTCGTCCTAAAGGTTAGCTTCGCCCTTGATGCTCCAAAGGGCTATAGGCAACGGTCACCACTTTCCATGAGCTGGGCCTGTTTGCCAGCTTTGCAATAAAGAAAAATCTACACACATTTAGAATAAGATATATTTTTATTACAGTAGAACAATTTCATCCTTCACCTGAAGATATAAAAGTTTTAAAACGAAATTTCCAGGAAAAATCCATCACAATCAAACTGCAATAACTAAACTTCTTGGGAGCGGTGATATTTCTCTTCGCAAACCGGCTAAATCCGGCTTCAACCGGTTTCATTGGAGATAAGCCCGGTTGGACAACCGTCGGGAAATGTACGGTAACCGGTTCGAGTGTTATTATTCTCAACTAAAAACCAATTTGCTGGTTATTGACGAGTAAAGGAATCTTATTGGTTTAGTTAGGTACTTAGATGCATGCAGATTTTTTTATGGTTGTGCAGTTATTTCGCTAAAATTGGGATCTTTATTAACCCTTAAGACGGAACCGCTTTTATACGTGCAGGAACTGAGAAAAAAATACAATTTCCTGCGGCCGGGCGGCCTGTCGTAAGAGGCGACAAAACAACCCACAGCCAGGTGGTAAGGCATTTGCCCGACTGGATGGCTACCACCCCTGGTCTAGAGTATGTCGCCATAACAACCTTGAGTTGTGTTCCGGCATTAGTGACCAGGTTCCAGTCTCGCTTAAGAGAGCAGCAACGCATTTGTAGCACCTTTGGTGTTGCAAATGTCCATAGGCGATGGTAACCGCTTTCCATGAAGTGGGCCGTCTGTCTGTCTGCTAAACTCCTACAATTAAAAAAACCACCACAGTTTTGTAGCCCGAACTGTCACACACGGTTAAATGGGAGGCACCACAAATTTATGGTCAAATACAGATAATTGAATTGAATGTTGAACTGATGCTTTCTCCCTCTAACTACATAGAATTTGTATTAGAATAAAAGAGACGATATAATTATCTTGGTTTTGGCGCGGCAATTTTGATGGCAGCTTGTGGAAAAAGGTTAGGGTTTAGGGGCCAACTAGATGGATATCGCCATCTCACTCGCACATTTTCACATTTTTGAAGATATAAATTATCAAAGTTTACTTCAGATAAATAAAGAAAGAAAAAAAGTGTTTGAAAAAATATCGACGTATTTGTTTACATGTATCTTAATAAATAAAATCACTGTACAAGTCCGTATTTGCGTCGCTTAAGTTATTCAGCTGTTTCCGCCGCCGAATTGACTCAGCTAGACGTGTTTGGTAAATGGGATGCGGCCAACGTGCCTACGCAGGTCGCATCCCACACCAAAGACTTGCCACGCTGCCCTTAAATTTTTAAATATAATGTATTTTTAGTGTCGCTTTTTCGTTTCGTTAAGTTTCAAATCACAACGATTCTAAAGAAGTTTCACTCCACAGGTGACCTATGGTATAGCATATTTTCCCCGCAAATTGGTAATGCGCTGGAACCTTGTCAAATTTACATTCACGTGACGTCAACCGCAACTCGATATGTACGCGTACTTGCCGGCCAGTGATGCTAACAGTACTGAGTGTTCGGCTACGGTTACGTCACCAAAATGGCGGCCAAGCGCAATAGCAATTTGCGGGGATAATACTGAACACCTCTGACCTTTTAATTTTATAAAATAGGCCAAATAAAAAATTACATGTTTACAATAATATTAGAAATCTAGCGATAATGGAGGACATTTTTTAAACAGTGGAAATCCACGACACAAATATCTCCGGCCAATGTATTCCATCGTCGCGATCTTGCCCATTATGTTCTATAATTATGGTCTAATTTATGAGCGTTGTCATTTTTATTATATGTAATCTGTTACGTCACGTACATGGAATAATTTATCGCTACATAAGTATATAATAACAGCCCATAAACTTTCCACTGCTGGGCTCGGGCGTCCCACTATTGGGGAACAGACAGTATACCCGCCACGCTTGTCTAAGCCGGCTTGGCAGGTTTGTGTCATCAGTTATCTCGATGTGCGAGTGTCATCACGATGTTTTGTTTCGGCGTTGTTAACACGTGGTAATTGTAACAATATGCATATCAGGTCAGAAAACTGCCTACTTTGAGTTTGGGACGCGTGTGCTACCACCATGTTACCACGACTTATTAGCAAGGTTACAACTGAGTAGTCCGTGATCGTTCCAAAATCTGTCAGATTTCAATCAAATCAAGAAATCAGATTGTTAATGCACTTGTCGAATTTGAAAACCTGCCCGTAAAACTTCAAGTTAAAATTTTGTTGCGATTTGTTTTTCCACTTGTCCGTTGAAGTTTCACTTCTGCTATGTCCCAGCACACATTTCGTTTTTTGACTATGGGTTGTTTTGTCGCCACTTGCAACAAGCCGCCTGGCCGCAGGAATTAATATTATTTCTTCGTTCCTGCACGGATAAAAATGCATGATGCAGTGACTGCGTGCAAGGAGCGATTCAGTTCGTGAAAATGCTGGCTGTTTAAAAGGGCTGTAAATAATCACTTGTATAGTGACATACAGATTATACATTTTCACGAAATATGCATATAGGCTTATTAGTTTCTGAAACTGTCTTTTACAAAGATGAACCGACAGTCATAAATTTTTATATAAGAGTTACGTCTTTGCGAAAATGACTATGTCATCCTAATAACTACTTGAGTCTAAACAATAACAAATTCAACTAACAAAATCTTTAAAGTTCAAATAGAAATTCCACAGTTACAGTCCATAATAAAACTAAACAGGTCAGCGAACATAACGATTATTACGTTTTAATTGTTATCGCTTCTCGTTATTAACTTGTACCACACAGTTAGGGATGGGACCGTCATCGTGTGGGTCAAGTTGCGTAATGTCACGTGAAATGAACGCTGGAGGGACCTTTTCAATTCCGTAGTGATGTGCCCCAGGGGTATCGATAGTTTTAACTTTTATTCAAAAGAAATCGGACGTCTCTCAAAGGAATCATCTTATTTAGATTAACTTCTGTTATAACGTCCAGTGGTTAGTTTATTTCTTGATTTAATTTTGATCAACTTAAGGACTATGTGATCTTTTTGCATGCCACGATGGATAAGTGGGTACCTCAGTCAGCTTAGCTCCTTCAAGAAATATTCTAGTACTTCACCTGAAGATGCTGGTGTTTCTCCTACCTTCACGCATACTCTACATGGAACTACACATTTGTGACATTTGTACTAAATAGGGATCACTTTATATTAGTTATTGTTGCATTATATTTCTGAAATTATTAATCGTAGTCATTGGAACATAATACATATTATCACTCCTGTTTCCCATGGGGGGTAGGCAAAAACTATAGATCTCTACTAAACGACGATCTTAATAAACAACTTTCGCTTCATCTACTCTCCTTAACCTTCTCATACATGCACGAATATTTGATATAGGTTTTACCTGACCTCTTTTTAAAACTTGGATCATGGTGTATCTCTCGCAGTCTACCGGCACCATCTCTACCATTCACAATGTTGTCATACACTTGTTTTGTAATTATATTTTGATCCATTCTCTCTGTATGCCCAAACCACCTTAACATTCCTGTTTCAATTCTTGTTTTTAGATCTTCTTTCAATCTATAACATTCTCTTTTTACACTATTCCTTCACATATATTCTCAAAGCTCTTATTTCGAATGCGTTTATCCTACTTTCATGCTTCTTCAGTCATACCCAACTTTCGCTGCCATCCATACAATAGTGTTGGTACCAACACCCTTTTATGAACAGCCAGGCGTGCCTTTGTATGGACATAAAAATATAAAGTTAAAACTCGTTGAGACGTTTCGAAGGTAAATTTGAAAGAAAACTTCAAATAGACTGATGGATAAAAATTCTAAAAATTCGCATTGTAGGAATTGTATACCTAAGAATTTTCACATTGTATATCTTGTTTCCAGAGACTGGAATTAGGATAGTATTAGGATTAACCTGAATTTAGCACTCATTTTGTTTCTATTGTATAATAAGACTATTATTTATTTTACATTTGTTTTTGTCCTGCATACAGTGTTTTTCTCTTTCATTTATTTTAAAATCACGGACATACGTTTCAATTACATTTATTGATATAGATTGTATGAGCTGCAAAATTGCCTTGAAGAAACTCGAAACTCAATTCGCTCAAAGCCGACCTATCGATATTTTATCCTTTCGATCGTTATCCCATACCTAATTCCTTTGCCCAGGTAATGCCTCGTGAAATGTCCCCGCCGCATAGTGATGGGCGTAGTAACAGGAATGTACTCTGGTAATGAGGACATTTGCCCATATTTGGGACGCAGGAGCCCATGTGAAGGAGTAATGTCGGATACTTTTTGTGGGCTCATTAAAAATACAAGTTGATGCGGCAATGTTGGAAGTGACTTGGTACGTCAAGCTGACGAATTTTCTGTTGTTTCTCATAATAACTATTTAATGTATTTTACTATATCTACATCTGGTCATACGTATATTTATTTCTAAATTTTTATAGATAGTATACTACATATGTAAATATTTTTGGGTTGGGTTTACATGTATGTCCCCGGATGATTTCCTGGATGATTTTAATGGTTAATGTGTTTAGGAATATATTTAAGACTTATTTATAACAACTGAAATTGGTTTTGAGTGGAAAAAAAACATATTCAATTAATTATCGAAGTTTGAAATTCACAACAATGATCTGGTAATTTTGTCAAAACCGACTGGTAACCATTCACTATTTATTTTATATATTAGTGAAAAACAGAAGTGAGGTTAGATTGACAAAAACATTAATAACTCAGGAACTATACATTTCCGCCACATGGGAGTTGCAGAAGGGGTAAGTTTTCCTCCCTCCCCCTCCCCCCTTCCCCCTCATTACTTATGATTCCGGGGACATATATGTAAACCACACCCATATTTTTTATTCGAAATGACCACCCTGGCGATTAAATTAAGCGTTAAAAAGATATTCATCATCAAACTTTCATGTCACTATTCACGTCTTCAATTTAATCGTCAAAACATAAGGTACCATTTTTATAGAGCAGTTAATTTCCTACAAAAATTTGTATTGCGCATTTAATAATAGTCATTTATAGTCGAGTTATAAAAATCAGAAACAAAGATGAAATTTGTCTTAAAATAATCATACTTAAATCTTGAATATAATTTAAATGAGGTTTCCGGAAAAAATATAGGATACCTTTTTTGTACAGCATTACATTTCCTACAAAATTCTTTGAGAGCACTTTTCTGTACAACCAATTAATGATGAGGTATGATTTTTGTCCATTGGACTGAGAAAAAGATGAAAACCTGTGATGCGGAGGATCTCCCTTTAAAATTAACAGCTCATATTTGGTGAAAATTTTTAAGGTGTCTAGCAAACCATTTTTCCGCGTCACTTCTAAAAAAAAAAAAATTTTTATGACCCATCCTAACGTCGTTATAATATTTATTTAAGCTTTAAAATACGAAATTTGTAGTATTAAAGAAAAACTTCAAAACATTTCCAACTCTACCTGTATGAGCATAGTATTTAAATAATTAAATATAATAAATTCTATCTAATTCTCTCGCAGACTTTGTCCTATAGTCTCATCGAGATTGAAATCACAACTTTTCTAAAGAAGTGTATAAGATTTTTTATTCCTCAGAATTTCGAGGTCGTAAATCATAGCTAAATATACTTAATACTCGAGAAGATAATATTTCAACATCATTCAACCAAAAATATAGTATTGAATAAACATAAAAGGATATGAATTTCGATAAGACAAACGGTTTCCGACATTTCTCCTGAAACTGAAGCGGGAAACGCTTGTATTAGAAAACGATTTATTCCAAGATTCCAAGTCGAAATGATAAATAGATCCGTGTTGTTTCAATATGGAAGTTTGTTTGTATTCTCGGAAGGAAACGACACTGTCGTTCAAATATATCCAGCACGTACGATATTTTTGATTCTTCGAAAAGTATATTATAACATCCTTCTGTATAATCTTAATCCATATTGTTACAATTTGGGCCACCTGCAAACAAAGCACATTTATTACCCGTCGGCGTCGTTTGAGCTCATAACACTGAAGCGCTTTTATGACTCTCTTCTTTTGTTTACTTTGTGTTTAAAATTTGTAATTAGAAAAATATTCCATTGTGTATTGGAATCTTTTATGGTAGGCATTAGCCAGGTGTGATTCTTAGAAATTCAGTCTGGGCGGCCGAGAGACATATTGTAATTGTGCAGTATAAAGCAATGCCTCAATGAAGAGAGGGGCAGTCAAGCGATAATTGCAAGCGAGGCAAGACGTGTGTAAATTCGATAAGCTATATAGTAACGGATTTTGCGCGTGTTATTGTATCGTGCATTACGCTTGTACTAGTTGCGTCCAGTTATATTTGTACCTGCGTTATACATGTTTGTATAGTTCTAATAAACTCTATAGTAATTCCAACGGCATTTTTAATTCGAGTCTCGTAACTCGTAACAATATCAATAAAAATGAATCGTAGAAATGTAGGTCTCCCAGAGCCCCTATTAATATTGGAGTCCCACAAGGTTTGATTCTCGGCCCCTTCTTGTATAGGCGCATAACTTGAGAACGATTTTACCGACTTTGATGATTTTTTTGTGTGGTTGAGTGGATCGCCGTGGGGCTTAGATTCACAATTAGAACCTGTAGGTGGATTCTATTGTTTCAGGGTAGGAGAACTTCTGCCGGGACTTCTAGTTGTTTATAAAAAAAGAACCCGAGGCACATAAAATACGATGAAAACGATTTTTAGCTGGACGTGTTGTTGGGGAGTTTGCCACGTTTTCTCCTTATAAGGAGAAAGTGAAACCAAATCCTTACCAATATTTAGAAATTTACACAGTAAACACTATTTGTTCACAAATAGCTATGTCTGATGAACACAATTTAATCATACCAGTAAATTTATTATAATAACTTATGTATTTTGAAATATATTTTGGTATTTGTATATTTATTTCTTAAATTAGTTTGAGTATTTATGTTTGTATTGCCTTTTTCCTTCACCACCTACATTGACTGATTCAAATTTGTTTCATTTAGGTTGCCTGGAATAGATCGCTTTGAGCGATAAGGCCTCCTAATGTTTTCCTGGAAAACATTGTAAATGTTGTCTACTTTTGTAAATGTATATTTTAGTGTGCAATAAAGTGTTATCTCTCTTTCTCTCTCTCTCTATGTTGAACGTCACGGGATCTAGAACAGTGTTACTGCACTGTGACGCCCCCTAGCGCTAACTTGGTACAACCCAGGGAGCAGGTTGTGCCAGTTCGTCAAACAGGGGGGAAAGTCCGCTGTTACCTCCGTATACAGCGGCCCCTATACCCATACATTTGATTTCAGCTACCTCCGTTTAATTACCGAGTATTATTATATATTATATTGGAATAGTTTTCCTTTCGTCAGTGTGCAATACAGCTTACAATGGAACGTCACAGAACAGCTGTTTTCAGAGGTAGTTTCCGTTATGCAGCAACAAAGTGCCGGAATAACATTCCTCCACCTATAAGAAACGTCTCATCAGTGTCACTCTTTAGGCTCACACTAAAGAAATTCCTTTGTGAACACCAAAACGCACAAAGTGACTTAAGGCATGATACAAGTGCTTTATGACCAAATTTACTAATACCTATGATAACGTTTACAATAATCTGTTTATTTTATTTACATACCTACTTGTTTTTTTGTTCACGTACCTCACTGTTTATTTATCTATGTATGATGTAAATATTTCTAATTATCTGTTTCATTTTTATAAATATTAAACTGTATTATATTATATTTGTGTTGTATCGTGCTCCGTGACTGCACCTGCTGGTCCCAGGCGGAAGAACAGCGCTGGCCTTAGCAGCTAGCGTTACGCTGAGTCTGGGTCCAATTTTAGGACTTATATTGATACTGTTGTCTTCTACTTTACTCAGTGTTGTTAAAATGTTTATTTGTCCTAAATAAAATAATTCTTTCTTTCTTCTTTCTTTTTTTCTTTCATATAATTTGCACCGCTCAACGCTGTCAAGTAAGTGTAGTCAAGTCTCATAAACTCCAGTACCCAACTGAATCTTTACCATGCACAAGGACGGTCTTGCATGGAATAGGTACTGTTCTCATCTTTGGGATAGCTCAGCCAAATACCAGCTCGACATACTCGAGTCAATAGAGTAAAGAGCTAGGAAACTTATAGGCAATAACCGACTATTCGACGAGAGGCTTTCAGAGTCTAAATTATCGACGTGATGTCACTAGTTTCTCGGTATACTATAGGATACACTTCGGGGAGTGAACCACAGAATTGCATGAATTGGTTCTCCCCTCACCATTTTACCACCAGACAAGCAGACGTACGAGCTCACGCCACCGATATATATAGCAAAGCGGACAAAACGCTATGCTTCCATTTTTATCATACGTACCGCTGAAGAGTGGAACTCTTTACCGTCGTCTGTTTTACCTGAAGAATACAATCTTGATTGTATTCTTCAGGTAAAACAGACTAGTGTCTTCAAGTCTCGTGTGTACAGGTACCTTCAGGTAAGCGTGCTGCACCTTAGACGGCATTTCCACCTGACATCAGGCTCAATGTCATTCAATCGCGAAAGTATTCAAAATAAAAAAGTTACCTAGATCCAAATCACCACAATCCAAACACTTAGATCTGTATAGCCAATAGAAGTACACATTTTCGCGAATTTCGCAACTAAAATATCGGACTGAATACAACTGTGAATTTTCATAAAATAGAACGTACGAATTTCGTTGAGTTTGGCCAGAAACGAATTTTCGGACTTCGGCCAATACTATCATTATATAAATAAACATACCCGCACTATCGGGCACTCTGCGCTTTTGTATAAGGCCACGTGTACACTGTATAATTTCAGTAATGCGAGAAAATTTAAGGTGCAAGAAAGAACTTCCTCCAACAGTTTTCCCCTCGCATATGATATGGGGTTTTTTAAAAAGGGCATTATAAAATTTCTTAGAGGTCGGCAACGCGTTGGTGATTCCCCCGGTGTTGCAAACGTCTATAGCCTAAGGTAACCACTTTCCATGAGGTGGGCCGTCTGCTTGTTTGCCTACTTCAGACAATAAAAAAGTATACACATAATATTTTCTTAAGTGTTCGCGACTACTACACATAATAAAACTACATTTTCACGATTTTATTTACCGTGCCTAAAACCGTTACAACTTAGTTTATTAAAATATACACACATAACTAAATTAAAGCTAAAACATTATATTGAAATCTCTTAATGGGTATTTGTGGAGTCTTTTTTTTTGATGAATAAAAAATGAAATGTAGCAAACAGCATTTTTTTGCAGGTTACTTCGAAAAGTTGAAAAATTGAATAATTTTAACTGTTAAAACTCTTCATATAAATTAATTAAACAAATGAAAGTAAAGTAAATAAATGAAAGATTATTATCGCGTGTTTCCTACCTGTACCCTGACTTCAACTTCATGCTTCGGATGATGTTGAACTAAAGAATAAAAAATGGCTGCCAGCTTTTTTCTTTGCTCAAATGACACCTTAATAAGAAAAAAAACACCCAATATCTTAAAAAAGATTGCATTCCTCTGAATTTTTGGGTTTTTCGCTAGCGTTCTGCTAATTTTTCCGGTGTGTATTAATATGTCTTGTTTTTAGTTTTCTTGTAGTACATTTAGCTTTATTTTTTTATTTATAAGAAATGCAAACAGATACAAAATATATTTTGTATATAATGTTAACTATACTCTTTATTATGTTATTAATATGGTATCCAACAGAACTTTTCACACTTTATTTAAGGATATATGTTATGATAATAATTTATTTTCTTTTGCTGCTAACGTTTTAACTTACATGTAGTAAAAGAAATAATAAAATAAAATATAATGCAGGTGGAGACGACGTACTTCAAAGTATGTTTGAATTTGCCAATGGCCATAGAAAATATATCAACTTCATTTTCGTGTTTATTGTACGAACCTATCATAATTGCTTTAAGTTGAAATTTTGTATGCTAATGAATGGCGATGCATAACTATACCTATAAATATATAAACATCTTTGTAACATACATTCCATAATTACCTTATATCGATTTTATTTTTGAGAAAAAAATACTACAATTACTCTATATAAAATAAAACATGACTGTCACTAACTTAAAGGTAAATATATGTCTGATTATAACCACGATAAAGTATTTGATTCATCTTTTTTTTATTTGCTAAAAACAAAACAGTATTTCATATTTGGCTAATTTCTTCTAATATATTTTATATCTTGAACACTATCTATTTTTTTTATAATAAAAACACCAGTGTCCAAGAGTGGAACATTTATGGGCTGATATCGTTACTTTCACCCTTAGACCATCAATTTATAGACGAAGTCTATACAAATAAAAACCTCAAAAGAAATTAATTATTTCTTACAAACTTGTATAGCGGATCTGAAAACTCGTCACGCACTGAAACACGATCGGTATATTATTTCAAAATCGGTATCCTTTAGCTGACGTGGTAAGATTTAATGTAATGTAAGACCAACCTCATTTGGTCTTAGCTTTTACCTAATCAATTATACAGATCAGCCGTAGAGTAATTCTTGCATCCGACGAACAGTGTGTATTCACCTTAACTCGTACATTCGCCGATATTGTTTCACAAAGATAACATTATACAATTCTGGGAAAATGTTTATGGGTCTCCATTTTATGTTAATCAGGAACAACAACTTATTGGCCTTGTAAAATGTGATATTTGTACATATATCTGAAATTTAACATGTAAAATCGTACATGGGTGGCTACCACCCCTGGTCTAGAGTATGCCGCCATAACAAACTTGTGTCATTTCGGCATTAGTAGACACGGTTCCAGTCTCCCTTAAGAGAGTTCACTTTACTGTTTATGAAAATATTCTATATCTAGGTATATTAATACGTGAAACAAAAACTTTGTTGTACCCTTTTTTACGAAAATTGCGCGGTCGGAGGAGTATGAAATTTCGCACACTTATATTTTATATAGAGAAGAAGCGACGAATGCTAATATTTTTTTAAATCTTGATATATAAAAATGAATGTTTGTGTGTATGTCATTTATAGGATCGTAAACTATACATCCGATTTTGATGAAATTTTGTGTGTGTGTTTGAATGGGTCCCGAGATGGCTTGTGTGTGTTTGTTTGTGGCTGTACACAATTGGAATCGGTTGGTGGCGCTGAGATCGGGTTCTAGAATCGTCCTAATCACCGGGTGCAATTTTGGTGCTTTTATTTTTGTGTCATGGAACAAAGTCTTTTAGGAATTCAGAAAATAGGCGATATGAAGTTCGCCGTGTCAGCTAGTTATGCATAAAAAATACATTAAATCAATAAAAAGAACATAGCACATACTACCATGTATTTGACACACGCATATATACTCTTCTGTTTATTGTTCAAGTCAAATTAACAGTATAGTCGTGGCGAAATCTGCCATTATAGAAGTATAGTCGAATTTCGACCATGGGCGACCACTAGTAATAATAATAACACCAATCTATAGTATAGCTTGTAGGGGTCAAATTATATGTATACCCGCTACTGGGGAGTTTGTTGAGCCGCTTCTTACTTCTCCTTTAACAGTAACTAAAATTGCGTAGTTGTAGTGTTGTATTCTGTAAGTTTCCATGTTAAATAAATAATTTTATTCTTCCGGTAGAATCTTCTGGAATCCATAATTTAAATCTTCTTTTTGTTATCATTATATTCATCGTTTATGTCTTTCTGAAATATATCCTTCCGTTTCTTCTGGTATCTTCCACATTATTCTGAAAGTCTTAAAAGCAACTTTCGCTGCTAAGATGTTTATCCAAAGCTAACGAAGTCGTGGAAAGAATGTAAATTTTAGTTGAATATAATGACTTTTGTTTCCAAACTACTTCAGTCAACATTTACGTCGAACTCCAATATTTGTTGGTGGAGAAACGAGTTGGAACCTATGCAAATAAGACTCGAATGGAAGTCAGAAAAGCGTAGATGCATAATTATGTCTGGTTCCCTTTGACGATGGAGTGTAGGTATCTCATTATAGGACAGAGAGGATTTACACCTTACGATCCGATTTTTCAGGATACGATACGTATAATAAAATTTTAGATAGTGTAGATAAATAAAGCCTTTGATCTACGAAAAATGGTACAATATGATGAATCAAAATAAATAACATGACATATATTATATCAAAATGAAGTGGAATTTTACGCTGTCTTCTTACACGTGCCTGTATGTTATGTGCGTATTTGCCTATGATGAACCAGCATTCGAGCCTTAATTTAAAATTAAAATGTACCAGTGGCGCGGGGTGGAAGGAAATTTAGCTGGGCTAAGCCGGTTGAAAAACATGTCATATTATATAAGCACCGACTACACCGCTGTTGTGGAAATTAAGGCACAAAAAGCAAGCAGTAAAGCTAAATAAAAATATCAGATAATAAAAATGTGTAACTCGCGATTTATTTTCTTATTATTAGGTTGGAGAAAAAGTTTCTTCGCCTTTTGCCTATCGTTTTTTCATAAAGTTTACTTACATTTGACTAAAGTATGAGGTGCCATTTTGTTGGATAACTTTTTGCCATCTTGTAGATAGGGACGTGATCCCATTGCTAAAAATTTTTGGGGCTTCTGATCAAAATACTGCGACAACTGGTTTTGGAACTTTCCTCTCGTTATGTTAACCTGACACTGCCTAAGGAATTCTGCAGAGACCGAAACAGGTGAAAATCTGAAGGTGCAAGGTCAGGACTATACGTCCGATGCATTAACACCTCCCAGACAAATTCTCGTATTTTTTGCTTAGTGGCTAAAGATGTGTGAGGTCTAGCGTTATCATGGTGAAAAACCACACCCCTTCTGTTGATTAATTCCGGCCGCTTTCTCTCAACTTTTTGCTTTAATCTCATCAGTTGTTCGCAGTACAGTTCAGAATCGATGGTCCTGCCTGGCGGTAACAGTTCAATAATGAATAATGCCCTTCCAATCCCACCATACATACAGCATCACCTTGTTGCGAGTTAACCCGGGTTTCGCCACAGTCTGTGAAGCCTGACCGGCCTTTGACCACGATCTTTTTCGCACGTTCTTGTACATACGTGATCCACTTTTGATCACCAGTTATCAGCTTCTTCAAAAATGGTTCGGTTTCATTACGTCGTAATAAAGAATTGAGTACACGGTTAATTGGGATCTTTCAGTGAGCTCATGAGGCACCCAAATATCGAGCTTTTTTGTGTACCCAGCTTTTTTCAATTGCGCCAAAACCGTTTTGTGTCAATTCCCAGTTCTCCAGCTACATCTTAACTACTAATATGCCGATCTTGCTCCACTTTTTCAAAAATGGCATCAATTTTGTCTGAAACGGGGCGACCAGAGCGACGTGCATCTTTGATATCAAAATTTCCGGATTGAAAACGCTTAAACCAAATTTGCGCTACTCTCACAGATACTGCATTAGATCCATAAACATCACAATTTTTTGCCCGCATCTTGTGTAGCATTTTTACCTTTGTTGTAGTAAAATTTTAAAATATATCGAATTTCTTCATTAGATTCACTCATTTTAACAATAAGAAAAACAAATGAAATAATTTCAATATTTTCCTAATTTGAATTTGGAATTGTCTTCTTTAAAATTAAAACTTTTTAGTGATACCAATACCAGCCAGATACAAATGTTATAGGCAAAGAGATCTTATTACAAGTTCATACATACTATATGCGAAAAGACTTTTTCCCCAACCTATTACAATTTGTACAAATCCTGTGCATGATCTGGCTATGGGTTGCTATTTCATCCGATACGCCTGGAAACCCGATGAGCGTAAGAGATGGTATTACAATAATAATATATGCATGAATAAAAAACGTAAGCGCCAATAAGTTTATGGCGCTTTCGACCTTTTAGTCGCTAGTCGCTAGTTGCTAGTTGAAGATAGGCTATGGGGAATCGAGCTGTGTGAATTCCATGCCACTTATATGAACATTATTGCTTCATACTACTTTACTTTCTATATTATTATTTCCCTAAAAATATGTTAAATATATTGAGCCTATCTTCATAACACAGAAAATTCCATTATCAGGTCACGATTCGACTACGACTGAATCGTATGGTGTAAATTCGCATCTGTTCAATCTGTAAACGGAGTTATCTGACGATCGATATGATACGGCGGATAATTTTCATAAATAAGTGGATAGCATAGAGGATGCAAGAGTGTAAGAGTTCACTAATGACGTGTTTTGAAAATATGTACTTAGTATATTTTTAACCAGCTGTGTCCGCGGTCTGAATGGAGTTTTTTTTCGCGAAACTCTAATGCCTGATTTTTGAGGTTTTTTTTATTACTAACAAATCTACGGACTCTCGTTCCGTACCCTTTTTACAACTTAATTACTGTATGTTGTTTTTTCTTTCTGTGCCTAGATTATTAATTTTTAGGCTCCATGTGTGTCTTGGTTTGTTTGTGAATTGTGCGTGTAATGCAATGCAGTGGTAGTGCGCGTTGGTGTGAGTAACTGTATAAGTTTTGTTGTTGGTTCTGTGTTTGTGACTTTGTGTGGTGTTAATTTATTGTTTAATTGTCGTGACATGAAACATTTTTAGATGGTGTTAGTGATGATGGATGGTTTAGGAGGGGGATTATTGACCCTCCATTAGACGTTGGACCACCGTCTTGCCTCCCATGCGTATCGTCATTTTTATATTGTAAGGTTTTTGAGGTTACCAGTAATGAATTCAATATTGATAATGATTCCATAGAGTTATGTAATAGATAAACTTAGGTTTACTGTTAACCTGTAACTAGTACCAAAACTCGCCAGTAGATGGATCTATTTAAGAAGGAATCCCTATTAATATTATAAATGCGAAAGTAACTCTGTCTGTCTGTCTGTTCCGTTTTCATGTAAAAACTACTGGACCGATTTGGCTGAAACTCAGTATATATATGTTTTCGATGTCGAGAATGAACATAGGATACTTTTTATCCCGAAAAATGGGATAGTTTCCGGGATAAAAATATATTTGTCTTTCTGTTTGTTATGCTTTTACGGAAGAACTAATGTACCGATTTGGCTGAAATTCGGTACGTAGGTAAATTAAATAATGAGGGTGGACAAGGGATACTTTTCATTTTGGCCTTTTTACTCATTTTGGCCATGTCGGTCACTTTGGCCTTTTCGGTAATTTTGGCCATGTTGGTCATTTTGACTATTTTGGCCTTTTTGGTCATTTCGGTCATTATTGCCTTTTTGGTTATTTTGGCCTTTTTGGTCATATTGGCCTTTTTGGTCATATTGGCCTTTTTGGTCATTTTGACCATGTCGGTCACTGTGGCCTTTTTGGTCATTTTGGCCATGTCGGTCATTTTGGCCTTTTTGGTTATTTTGGCCTTTTTGGTCGTTTTTGCCTATTCCGTCATTTTGGCCATTTTGGTCAAGTTTTATAATTTATGTTGTTTCCAGATAGACGGGGGATGGTATAATTAGCGATATCAAATGAAGTGCATCTTCCGTGGGCAAATACATAAAAAATTATTAAAATATAACCTGTAGCGCTTGCTCTATAAACAAGAGACACGCACTAGTGACTAGAGGTTAACACGCGGCGCAGCCGCGGTGTAAACTCTAGTACCTATCTAATATTTATTTACATCAAATAAAAACGTAGAACAAAAGATATAGGGCCGCTTGCAGAACGATCGCCTTTAATTAAATTAGTTAATCATATTAAGCTGCTTAAATACGTTTTACAAAAAACGTATTGACAGTTCTTTAAACATATTTAGTGGCTATATTTGCTTTGTGCAAGATGCTAATTCTATTTAAGGGTATTAAATGCGTTTTGTGTTTCTTAAATAAATTTAAGCAACCTTATGCAAGCGGCTCATAGAAAAGATAAACACCTAATATTAGTCAGTTAAGTTGAACATAGTTTAACTATTATATTCAAAAACGCAATTTCATTAGATATTGAACCAATAGTGCTAACAATCAGAAAGAAACTACAGTTATAAGTACCTCAGAAACCGGCATAAAAAGGGCTATGTTACTCCTTACAACATCAGTTACCTGCTAATGAAAGTTCGATCAAAATCGGTCCAGCCGTTGCAGAGATTAGCCGGAATATACAGACAGACAAAAATACTAAAAAATGCAAAGTTGGGATAAAGAAGATGGAATAGAGAAGATGGGATAGGGAAGATAGGCTAGGGGAAGGAGCAAGTCGACCATCCGCACTTTTAGTCGTCGACAAACCCCACGCTTGACGCGGTAGATTCGTTGTACGTCGCGTTCACAGTCATTCTACTGCATGGGGCCCTTCATATACAATAAGCTTCCGAAATCTCTTAGAGATCTGTAAACTATTTAAAAAAAAATATTTGCTACTTACTGACCACTAAATTCTATTATAATATAAACATGTTTATGGAGGATAAAACACTATGAACTGATAAATATATTTGACATGCTTTAGTAGACATTTTATTATTAAGATTAATTATAGATTATTATTATATTGTATGGCTTTGATTATTATTATTTTTTTAATTTTAATTTTATTGATTGTAAAAATATGTTTATAAATGAATATTGTTATGTTAATTTTGCCCGCCCAATTATGGGCCGAATGCATTGATACTGTAAAAACAGTAACATCTTTGTACTACATGCATTAGGCAATCAATATATTCTATTATATTCTCCAATATTCCAGCGTAAAGAGACCGCATTTTTTACGGCAATTAATTTGACAAACAAATCTGTCTAATCACAGATCATAGTGTTTAATTTTCAAAACTGACTATTGATATAGCGTCAATCCAACGCCGAACTTTGTGTCCAACGTTGGCGGATTCTATACGCCGCCTGCAGCATCAGTGACAGACCACGGTCTTATCGCTAACTTCAAACTATGGTATGGTATGGAAGAGCGGGATCTTCTGACATAAGTAAATTTTTCGTAAAAGAAGATTCCAGCAACTGTCTACAATTTTGTATGTGTTTCCTAAGAAATAAATATTTTCATTTTCATTTTTCCATTTTCAAACTGTTAAGTTTCTTTTAGTAAAAACTTTAATGTCAGTTATTATAAAAATTAATACAACACAGGATAAAATATCTCTTTATATAATAAATTTTCTTCGTGACAAAGGAAAACTTTGTCGATTTTCAATTTAAGCAGAAAAACTCCATTCAGTGGGCTAACTGCCTTTGTGAGAAAACTTGATATTTTTCCAGTATCAAAGAAAATTTTCCACGTAGTAATTTTTATAGAAACTCATTATTTTAATTCTTGTGAATACTTAAGTTAACGCGTGTCTTTTAAGGTACCCTTATGCAATCGCTACATCTGTCTATCTCGTTGTGTGGTCTGAAACTGGTATACATACAGACAGACAGACAGACAGTCCTATGTTTTATAAATCTTAATTCTCTCTATTATCTATGCTGGAAGGGAAAATTAGTAAAATTTCCTGCAGCCTGTTTTAAGAGGTGACAAAACAACCCACAGCCAGGTGGTAGGGCATTTTCCCGACTGGATGGCTACCACCCCTGGTCTAGAGTATGTGACCATAACAACCTTGGGTTGTGTTTCGGCATTAGTGACCAGGTTCCAGTCTCCCTAAAGAGAGCAGAAGCGCATTTGTAGCACCTTTGGTGTTGCAAATGTCCATAGGCGATGGTAACCGCTTTCCATCAAGTGGACCGCTTGCCTGCCTGATGAACTCATGCAATATAAAAATTCTGGAACCTGGCCACTTATGCCGGAACACAACACAAGGTTGTGGATGCAGAGACGATGGTTATATCGAATTTCGATATATATATAAAGAAAACTCCAAATAAAAATTAATATATCACCCGAATATATTTTCTCCCAATTGACATTACATTTTTTCACTCTTTTTTCTACATAAAGTCAAACGACAATAAAAACCTGCAAAGAGTTTGTACAAGGTTGTTATGGCGACAGATTCTAGACCAGGGGTGGCAGTCCAGATGGAAAATATCATACCACCTGGCTGTGTGTTGTTTTGTCGCCTCTTACGACAGGCCTCCCGGCCGCAGGAAATTGTATTCTTTCTCTATTCAGCACGAAATTGCAAACATTCCAAATCAGGCACCTAAAAACAAAGCTAAAATTGAAACAATATCACGGTTAAGGTATCAAGTGAACAACGCAACAGCTCAAAAGTACAATAAGTACGACCTAAGTTATTCACTTAAGTCTAGAAATAAAGCTAAGTTAAAATATAACCTAGCTTAAGATTTTAGCTCTCATATATTTAACGGATAGTGTAGTAGCTGAAGGTAGTATCGATAACGTAATACGGTATGCAACGCCTTGCAGTGGCAGCTTGCTACTTGCCAATACATTTGAACAATCTCGAAAAATGGTAACTATATTTAGGTTATGTTTCTGTATGTATGTAAGTGTATTTTGGACTTGCATATTAATTATTTAATTTTGGTAATATATAATAATGAGTGAGAATTAATGTAAGTATTTCAGAAATCATGAGAGAAAGTCGTCAGCCTACCACCGCTCTCAAAGCATTTTTAATTACAGTTAAAGGAGAAGAAGTGGCGCAATAAACTCCCGAACAACATATCTTTACTTCATCATAATTATGCAACAAACTAAGTAACAAAACAAACATTAATTTCTTGTTTAATAATAAATACTTATTAAATTGTTTAAAAAAAATTTTTTAGTTTGGTTCTCTTTTTATTTTATTATTATCTTGTTTTTTGTAAAATATAAATACATCTTCTTACTAAAATTTATTTTTATACAAGTACTGTAAATTTAGAGAACTATTTCTGTAACATGCTTAAAATGACCGACACATAGCCCAGACAACAAACGGACATGATGATTTTATAAGATATATAATCGACATCTTTGTCTTCCGTAATCACGACCAATGAAAAGTGGCCGAAATGTCGGAATAATAAAAATCAAATAAAATACCGCGCTTAAAACCGTTAAAATATAGTTATGATATTTCGGGCTTCGATTTTTGTTCAAAATGGCAACGGCACCCTAAGCCCTACATGCCTAGCAACAAGCACAAAAACTATAATAAAACAATTTTTCGTTATTTCCCGGTTATGTTCGGAGCGTCCTTTTCGGAGCCAAGGCTTTACTTTCCAATTTTTTTTCTTATATCGATTTTCTTGCAATAAAGTTATTGTGGTTCTCGAGATAGAGTATTTTTGTTATGGCAATACCTTTCTTGCTTTATACTTTATTTTCATATAAGAAAACCTAAAGTAAATCCTTTTTAAGTTGGTCCGGGGCCAAGCCAGTGCGGTGGTGTGTAACAAATTTATCGATACAATAGCCCATATTTATTTGTCATTTCACCAGTTTAATATTTGAAACAGTTTTGCGGCTTTTGGAGGATATTGTTTGGGGATTTTATAGGTGCGTTAACGTTATTTATGTTTTGTAAATAAGAGCGAATCGTAAATGAAACGCTTTAATGATATAAAGCGCTGATATTTTCAATGTTATTTCGTGAATAAACATTAACTTTGGCGTTCGCTGAATGAAATATGAAAATTAAATGTTGAATTTCTAGCTGTAATAATCCTAATAAGTTATTTAAGTTAATAACTTGATGTTCATAGTGAGTTGGCGTTTGAAATGGTTATAATCGAAATAAATAATATAGTTGTGTTTATGAATTAATTTCTATTGATGTGGGCTAGTAATTTTAAAATACGTATCGTGCTGTATTGTGACACGGACTTTGTTTAGATATCTGTAGGTTTGTATATTGTTTTCTTTGTTCTTCATGGT
This sequence comes from Dendrolimus pini, assembly GCA_949752895.1. Taxonomy (NCBI): domain Eukaryota; kingdom Metazoa; phylum Arthropoda; class Insecta; order Lepidoptera; family Lasiocampidae; genus Dendrolimus; species Dendrolimus pini. The sequence goes on from OX457150.1 coordinate 927,627, forward strand.
GTTCTATATGAACCGATTACAGTTACATTGTGCTATATGTTCATAGTATATAATAATTAATAACTATGTGACATTGTGTAATGACATTTTGTTAATCGTTATTATACACAAAATAGTTACAAATAAAATTATAATGTTATGTTATGTTACATGCCGACAAAAAGTGGATGCACATCTGCCTGCCATAAACCTGGTTTATTACCTTTCCCGCATTTGGATTTGTTTTGTTTACTTCGTGTTTAAAATTTGCAATTAGAGCCTATTGTTATTGTACATGCTTACCCGTAGCAGGTGTGCGGATTACGGTTTCTCGGAGACCTCAGTCCACGCGGTCCTTTGTTGTATTGTACAGTTTAGTTTAAAACGATGCCCAGATATTGGTGAGGCAGTCAAGCGAGAATTACGATACGAGCAAGACCTGTGCATTCGATGAGCGATATAGTAACAGACTTTACGCGTGTTATTGAATCGTGCAGTTTGTACTGGTTGCATATTCGTACCTGTGTTTTACGTGTTTGTATAGTTGTAATAAATTCTATAGTAATTTCAACGGCATTTTAATTCGAGTCCCACACTCGTAACTATAAAATAGTAGTGATGTACAAAGGCGAGCTTAACCCTAGTTACCTACTCTACCCTAGTTATTACATAAAAATACTTATTGAAAATAAATATTACACTATAAACTACTTACAGATATATATACATAAACTTACATACACATATATCTACATATTACTAGGTATGTACAGATATATGTGTATGTAAGATATACTAATATTATATACTAATATACATATATATCAGTTAATTAGGATAGTGTTCGTTACTCTTCTTTTGAAAATGGTTTTATATTAGTTTGATTGGATAATTTGATTGACTAATATTGTACAATAGCCAGATAATATTATAAACTGACTGCAGGTATTTATGTGACGTTTATGCAATAAATTATATTCTATTCTATTCTATACGCCATTTGCCTGGATGGTTACCACCCCTGGTCTAAGATATGTGCGATGGTAACCGCTTTCCATCAAGTGGGCCGTCAGCCTGTCTGCTGAACTACTGTTGAAAGATTTCATTCACTCTCCCCCAAATACACATTACACACAATCACATACAATTGCAAAATGCACCGACTCCAAGATGTGTTACAAAATATTTCATTTTCATTTTAGTTTCAAGATGGTTTGGTTTTTGTAAAGAACCGTATTAAGATACAAATAGTGAACTACCATGCTAATAATAAAAGTTTAAACAAATTGCACAGTGACCGCAATAAAGTGTATATCATGTTTATTTATTTTAAAAGTCAAACCCTCGAAAGCTTCCTGTGAAGTGTCGATAGTTCATCCACCCCTATCCCCCTTTTTGCATCAGCGCGATTGAATTGTGGCGTGACGCCAAACGGGGTGTTGTGAAATATCGATACAGTGATATATCGATACGACGTACGTGCAACACTATTTGGCTAGATTTGCGGTTTGCAAATGGAAGTACTTGACTGTAGTATAAGGGAGTGCGTTCACGGGACGATTTCTCGTCCCTCAACGTTATAGTATTAATTTAAAAGAAATTAAAAATGGTAGAGGTGGCTGGAATTATTATCTTGATTACAGCTTGCTGGGCCTGCTTAATTTGTTTAATACCACGCTCTTACGTGAAATCGACATAAAACGGTTAGCTTTTCTGCGCAAACGAAAACAGCTGATCTGAATAATAACTAGTGAAAAACTATACAAACTCTGTACTGATTTTTTTATATTATACACTAGCGGCCCTTCGCGGTTTCGCACGGGTGAATATTTATTGTTTAAAAAACATTTTGTGCGAGATGTAGTCATAAGTGGGAAAAAATTTGGAGGTGGTGTAATGATCCTGACACGCCGCACACTCTGCGGTTCGCAGCGTGCGCTCAACTCCTGCGACCTCACTGAGTTATTATGGGTAACACTACCAGCTCAAGCAATTTCTACTACCTCGGACTTACATCTTTGCGTTATCTATGTGCCCCCAGACCGTTACCTAATATCACGCGATGTTGATATAACGGTTAATATATTGACGGAAACGGTTACTGCACTCCCAAAAGATAATTATTTAATAATTGGTGACTTTAATTTACCCTGTGTAAACTGGAAAACAGGCTTGCCACTGTTTCTTAAAAAAGGTCCCATCGAGGTTCAGAATGCGGCTGTGCGGTTGCTTGAACAGTTCGAATATTTAAGCCTTACTCAATATAATTTTCTTTGTAACTCTGCAGGTAACACTCTGGATCTTGCTTTCTGTAACTTGCCCGTAACTTTAGTCTCTAGTTCTGCACCACTTCTGAAAGAGGACACCGCGCATCCGTCTTTTTGTATGGAAATCCATGATTTACAGTCGAAGCCATTACAAGAGTCTTTCGTACCTAAACATAACTTTAATAAGGCTGATTATGAACAAATTAATAAATATATTTCTTCTTTGAATTCGGAGGCTATGTTCAGTGCAGATAATATTGATCAGGCTCTCGAATTTTTTTATGATGTCATAGAACTCTGTAAAGATAAATATGTTCCTATATATCGAAAAGGCTTTAAACGTTCATATCCAGCATGGTACTCTATTGCACTAATTAAAATTATTAAAGAAAAAACTAAAGCCCATTCTTGATGGAAAAGGTTCGGTAATCGCCTAGACTATGATGAATTTTCTCTATTGCGTGCAAGAGAACGCCGAATACAAAAACAATTTTTTAACAACTTCACTTGTAATTGTGAGAAAAATATAAAATCACACCCAAAAGCTTTTTGGACTTATGTCAAAGCTCTTCGTGGTGGATCTAGTTATCCTGGAATTATGAGCTTGGGTCAGAAAACATTTTCAGTAGGAAAAGATATATGTGATGGGTTTAATTCATTTTTTAAAAGTGTATTTGGCGAGCCTAGTAGCTATCAACAACGTATTCAGTCTGAACAGGTATCTGTGAATATTAGCATATTGTCTAGGATTCAAATTAATATCTCCACTGTAGAAGTATTCCTAAAGCAACTCGACAAAAACAAAGGGGCTGGCAGTGATGGCATTCCTCCGATATTTTGGAAATCTTGTTATAAATCTATAGCACCACCTTTATGTGCCATCTTTAATAGCTCTTTACGTGAAGGTGTATTTCCTAGTAAATGGAAATCTGCACATATCATACCAATTTATAAAGGGGTCTAAATCTCACATTGAAAATTATAGAGGTATTTCGATTCTCAATACAGTTGCCAAAGTGTTTGAACGCATCGTTTATAAAGAATTATATCCCATCATCTCTTTCTCTTTGCCCGATCGACAACATGGTTTTCTAAAGAAACGTTCAACAATCACTAATTTGGCATGTTTCACTGACTATGTATTAAAGAATATGGAGGGGGGTGGGCAAGTGGACGTAATATACACTAACTTTGAAAAGGCGTTTGATCGTGTAGATCATAATATTTTAATAGAGAAACTTAACAAATTGGGAATTCATGGCGACTTGTTGCGATGGGTGAAATCATATCTTTTCTGTCGATCTCAAGCAGTCGTACTTGGTGGATACAGATCAGACTTCATTAAAATTCCAACTGGAGTACCACAGGACTCCCATTTAGGCCCCCTGTTATATAATGCATACATGTACGATATTAATGATAGCTTGAAAAATTCTGAATTCCTTGTGTATGCTGACGACAAAAATATTTTTAAAAATTAATTCTGTAAGTGATTGTTTAAAGATACAGTATGATCTCGACTGCTTGAGCGCCTATTATGCAGAAAATAATATTAATCTTAACATACAAAAGTGTGAATGTATATCTTTTACTAGAAAACCTAAACCAATTTTTTATAATTATAATATTAGTGGATCGCCTATAAAAAGAGTGAGGTATGTACGTGATCTAGGCGTTTATTTTGATGACAAAATGTCTATGTCTAATCATATAGATATCATTGTAAATAAAGCTTTCAAAAATTTAGGATTCGTATTACGCATTTGTAAGTGCTTTACTGATATCTCAGTTATCAAATCTGTTTATTATTCTTTTGTCAGGAGTATTTTGTACGTGTAATACGCAAGTCCCATATGGTCTCCACAATATATCATTTACAAAGAACGCTTAGAGAGAATACAAAGAATTTTTTGCAACCATATTAACTATCTTAGTCGTATAAGTCCCAATTCCTATAAAGACAGCTGTAGTTCACATAAGCCTCTATCCTTGGATGAAAGACGTATAGTTTTAGATATGTCATTGCTTTTTGATATAGTCCATAGCCGTGTTGACTGTCCTGAGCTCGTCTCGAAATTGGCATATAATGTACCTAGATACCGTACTCGTCACACATCTTTGCTGAGTGTTCCTTGTAATTCTACCAACTACGCTCAAAATTCTTTGTTTTCTCGTATGGCCCGTACTTATAATACTAAATTTGGTAAAATCGATCTTTTTGCGTCCTCCAAATAGAAATTTAAAAGTAACATTATTAATGACTTGCTGAATTTTACATAACACAACCCGACTTTACTTTATTTGTTTAATTTCTACTTAACCTTTGTTTGTAAATTTATTACTAAAGTGGTAGTTTATAAGGAAAATCTGTTATTGGCCTTACTTTTTTATTGTAAACTGTTTATATTATATTGGTGTGTTCGCTGTTGGTTTTCTCAATAAATAAATAAATAAATAAATTTAGCCTATACAATTCAGGGATAATGTAGCATTTGGTAAAATAATTTTTGAAATCGGCCCCTTACTTTTTGAGTTTAGTCATTAGAAACATACAAAAATACAAATATTTCCTCTTTATAATATTAGTATAGACTAGATGTTACTCTTTTTTCATACAAGTGATATCGACCATACGCCGCGCGAGGGGCCCGTGAGTGGGCTCCAGATCCGGGTGTCACTAGCACCTCACGTGTGAAGTACTATTGCTACGCCGCAGTTAGAGTACCCACTAAAACCCCTGTCTGATCCTGGAACGTCTTTTGTCCGGGCTCGATCCCGCTTTTACCTCCAGCCCGGCCGGAAGACTAGCTGTTACCTGCAACTTCGTCCGCGTGAAATTGAATTTGCCTTCCGGTGTGGCGACTGTGGCTTACAATGTCTAAAATAAATGTAGCCTAAGTTACTTCTTATAACATCAGCTATATGTCAGTGAAAGTTCTCTCAAAATCGGTGCAGTCGTTTCAGAGATTTGCCCGAACAAACAGACATAGACAAAATTGTTAATATTGTTTTTTTGATATAAGTACCGTATTTACTTTCACCTTTACCAATAGACACTTCGTGAAAAGATCCGTAACTTATTGTATGAAATTATATACATGAAAAACTGAATTAAAAGCAACTTTTCGTTAATACGTGGTTTATTACACATTACACAAAAATCAGAGGGAAAAAGAAGTGAGAGTTTACAGCCAGGCTACAAACAAGGTCACAATAAGTAGGCAAAGGAACCTTATAACAAACATAAAATTACTTAATGCCACAATACTTGCGACAAATTGATCTGTGTATACAGTCCCTTACCAAGCCCACTGGCTTGGTTTATTTTTAAGCCAAGTCTTGAATTATATTTTATTCAACTGCAGCCAAACGTAAAAGGAAGGAAATGTTTATACTTCATCCCGATGTATTCGCTCCATCAACAGTGTAACGTATACTGTAAAATTTTTATTACACAATCGTCCTAAATTAGGGATCTTCCCGTGGTTGCAACGGCATATAGTAATATACTCGTATATGTTCATTCTACAGCAAACTAGGATTCGCCCGCGATTTCGGCCACGTTACATAATAAGTTAATTCATAGATGTCGTAACAACTTGAAACCACACTCAAGATAATCCCCGTGGGATTCACAAAACACGAAGTATCGCAGATTTTAAGTCCAGGAATTGGTACCCATCAGCGAAAACCGCATTACAATCGGCCCAGTAGTTTTTATGTGAATCTCCAACAAACAGACAAACACAAAAATCTAAAAAACAAAGGACGACACTTTTTAAATTTTATAATATTCTTACGAGTTTAGTGGGACTCGACTTAAAATTCCGTTGCAATTATTATAGAGTTTATTAGAACTATACAAACACGTATAACACATGTACAAACATAACCGAACACAACAAAATCAAACGTAATGGAGAAGGTCGTAATTCAATAAAATGCGCAAAGTCCGTCAAAATTAGATTCTTGAATGTACACACGTCTTGCCTTGGTCATGGTCCGCACTCAACTGCCCCCCCCCTCCCCCCCTCTTCATCGGGCCGTCATTTTATACCTCACAAATACAAATGTGCCCGTATCGTAGTCGACGTAATCCGCAAGACCTGGCTAATGATTTTGCCGCAAGCGACCGCAAATGAGTACAATAAAACAATGGGCTGTTCTCTAGAAGCGTATGCCAATAAATAAGCAAACAAAAGTAGACGATCATAAAAGAATTACAATTAGTTTAAATACCGACAGGTAATAAAATGTGTTTTTTACAGATTAGGAGTGGAATTAGGTTTTTTGTCGGAACCTAAGTTGTAACAATATCATGGTTATATATAAAAAAAATATTTAAAAAAATACTTTAATTTCATTAAAACATTTTTTTGGTATTTTCTAAGATTTCGGCAAAGTTCATGGTTAATTTTATACCAATTTAGTCTTATTTCAATTAAATATTTTTTTTTGTTATTTTTACTTACGGTTCAAAGAGAAGAAACGTCAAAATACATTTTAGAATAAGAAATCATCTACTAAAATCCATATCCGTTGAAGGTAGTTCGAAATTCAATATGGCCGTGTACAGTTCGCGCGTAAAGTTTGACGCTTCCGGCTACGGCGCCTGCTGCGTGTGACATCACACAGGGAAGTGACGTCACAAGGGCGTGGCTCCAGTTCAAAACTTGTTTCTGGAATGTTCTGGATTCAGAATGTATGTAAGGTTATACGGTGCTCTTAGGGTAAATCAATACTTTTGACCGACAATAGCTTAATGCTAATGAAATCATGATGTCAGTCCGTGTCTATTTTTGTAAGTTATTTTTCTCAGAGCCTACTGGGTCTATAGTCTATACGAATAACATGCACGAACGTATATGTATACTAATATTATAAATGCGATAGGTAGGATGGTTGTTTGTTGTGGCGTGATTGAGTTATCACACCACAACGGCTGAATGGATCTGAATGGAATTTGGCACATAGATAGATTATAATTTGGAATAGCTGATAGGTTACTTTTTATCCCAGAAAAATGTACGGTTCCCGTGGGAAAACGGGAACTAAGTGAACCCTTGGGAAAAAGCTTTTTATTATATTTAATGTTACTAAGTGGTGATCTAGTGCAACTGTGAAAAGATAAAGTTTAGGGGTTGACTGATTGAAATGTTTTTAAATACATTCATCTTTGTTTATGATCGTTAATACGATATATGTACTAAGTCAGATGTTATATGATGATTTTTTTAATCGAGTGGAAAGAAATTAGGTACCAAAGTCTATCTCTTCTGATAGTGAAAAATCCTAAAACCCAAACTGGTAAAGTTTGAATAATACTTTAAACAAACATTGGCTATGACATCATAAGTTCGTATGCTCGTATAAAATCAGCTAGAAAAAGCTGATACGTTTTATAAGACGCTAAAATATGTCTAAATTGAGTTTTCTTAAGTTTTCGCCACTTGTATACATAATAAAACTACGTTTTAACGGTTTTAAGCGCGGTTATTTATTTGATTTTGGTTATTCCGACGTTTCGGCCACTTTTAAGTGGCCGCGGCCGAAACGTCGGAATAACCAAAATCAAATAAATTACTGCACTTGAAACAGTTAAAACGTAGTTTTATTATATGTCTAAATTGGTTTAGCTGTCATCTACCGTGTTCACGAGTACAGTGCTACCGAAAAGTGTTACTAACATAAAATTAGAAGTGTTAGAACACAAATCGAGCACCGCACTAATCCGATACAAATGATACCAGCACAAACACTAGATACGGTCAGTGTTAGCCACGTTTCGCCTGCATAGTGTCAGCGCTACTAAATTTAGGCGAATCGGCCATTCAGATGGCACTGTGCTAATTAAACCGAAATAATCTCGACGTAATCAGTGCTCGTGCGACAACTGGTGTATTTACCCTACACTGCATGCAATGATATTGTTGTGCTAGAAGCGCTTAATAAATTTAACCAACTATGAATGTAGTCACTGTGTGAATATTTTGGAGTTTGTAAAAGATGTTTGTATCAATATGGTAATTGATAGTCAAATTACTTGAGACACTGTTAATTATAATATTTTCTTTAGTTTTCGCAACTTGTATCTATACATATAATAAAATTGTAGATGTCAAATTTCTGTACAATGAAAAAAAATGATAAAAATCGAGTCAGGGGTCAGAAGTGAAATTGAACTAATTTAGATTTTTTCAAATTTTTTGTTTCTTTGTTTGTACCGGCTAATCTCCGAAACGACTGGACCTATTTAAATGAAATGTTGTATGGTGGTAGCTTATATCCCTGGTCAACATATAGGATACTTTTGGTCCCGAAAAATTAAAGAGCTCCCGTGGGATAGTTAAAAAACTTTCCACGCGGACAAATTCGCGGGCAGAAGCTAGTACATAATAAAACTACGTTTTAACAGTTTTATGCGTGGTTGTTTGATTTTTATTATTCCGACGTTTAGGGTACTTTTCAGTGCCCTGATCACGGAAGACAAAGATGTCAAGTGTCAATGAGTATTGTTAAAGTTTTATTTACCGCCAACTTGTTCATTTTATTATTTAGTTTTCATTTTGTTTATGGTTATTATTTACTCTATGGGAGCCTAATCTAATTTACCACTCTCTCTCTCTCTTTGTCTTCCATGATCGCAACCACTGAAAATAGCCGAAACGTCGGAATAATAAATATAAAATAAATTATCCTGTTGAAAATCGTTAAAACGTAGTTTGATTACAGTGTACAGGAGGTTCATGATATCTCCATCAATTGTTTTTTAAAAGATGATATGGCATGGTAACTGGTACTTGGTGACAATGGGACTCTATAAGGATAGAGTCCCATTGTCACCAAGTACCAGGGAAATCGAGAGCACCCTTGTTGAGGAGCGATTAGCGCCTACACTCTTCATAAGGCAAACTAGGTACAGGCGTGTCAGTAATAAAATTTCTACAGGCGTTTAAAGTATTTTTTGTAAAGCTATTCAAGCATGAATAATAAATAAATAAATAAATAATATTCTGCAGGTAAACACGCATATTGTATATTCCCAAATGTTGAAGTCGGTACCAAGTAGAACATAAAAAAGCAACAAATTTGTTAAACTGTTTTGAAGTACGTTTCTTTAAACGATGATGTTTACGTTCCGAACGAAATATTTATCAAAAACCGGTCAAAAGCTATTAATTTTAAACCGGTTCGAAGTCTTGTGTGTCTGTATGTCGAATATATTATTATATTCTAACTAGCTTCTGACCTCGACTTAGTCCGCGTGGAATAGTAAAAAAAACTGATTTTGAAAATAACCGAAAACCGCATCGAAATCGCTCCGGTAGTTTTTACATGGATCCCGACCAAACAGACAAGCACAAAAAATTTAAGAAATAAAACACTTCACTTACAAAAGTGTATTTTAGTATTTTATAATAGTTTTAAGTAAGAAGCGTATTTGTTTCATATACGAGCGCTGTTTTCATTAAAAATATCTTAATATTAAACAACACGAAATTCATAATACATTTAAACGGATCTGTTGGCATACACGCCGCATATCTTCATACAATTTTCAAGCCGTAAGTCAAACATTTGTATAATTAAATGATTATAAAACCCCATATATTATAAAATATAATGAAAAGGGGTAACATATTACGTAGGGTGGATGTAATTAGGTGCTAAAATGCCGGCGCTCTTGATATGGGTCGCATGAATATACAATTTTATTATTAAAACGAAAGTTACCTTTTGATTAATTGAGAGAAATTTTGTTAATCAAAGCTTTCGTGTCTAAACAATACTAGCATTAGATGTTTTAGTCCTGGGCAGTTGGAAAATGAAAGCACATGTATGGTTCGAAATACAAGGTTTTGCTGACACTACGGTCTACTTAGGCCATCTGTGTATTATTTAATTCAACATTTAATGTTTTAACTCTGGGCAGTTGGAAAATGAAAGAACATGTTTGGTTCAAGGTACAAGGTTTTGCCGACAGTACAGTCTACTTAGGCCATCTGTATATTATTTAATTCAGCATTTAATGTTTTAACTCTGGGCAGTTGGAAAATGAAAGAACATGTTTGGTTCAAGGTACAAGGTTTTGCCGACAGTACAGTCTACTTAGGCCATCTGTATATTATTTAATTCAGCATTTAATGTTTTAACTCTGGGCAGTTGGAAAATGAAAGAACATGTTTGGTTCAAGGTACAAGGTTTTGCCGACAGTACAGTCTACTTAGGCCATCTGTATATTATTTAATTCAGCATTTAATGTTTTAACTCTGGGCAGTTGGAAAATGAAAGAACATGTTTGGTTCAAGGTACAAGGTTTTGCCGACAGTACAGTCTACTTAGGCCATCTGTATATTATTTAATTCAGCATTTAATGTTTTAACTCTGGGCAGTTGGAAAATGAAAGAACATGTTTGGTTCAAGGTACAAGGTTTTGCCGACAGTACAGTCTACTTAGGCCATCTGTATATTATTTAATTCTATTGTAGTATGTACATCACTAAATTCCTCCTAAACCGATAGCTAATTTTAATGAAACAGTTTGTATGTGTTAGATTGGATCCCTGGATGACTTAGATTCGCAGTGAGACGTATGTGGTGGAGCCATGTTGGAATCATTATCTTGGTAACAGCTCTCAGGGCTGGCTCGATCGGTGTGATGCTACGCAAACACAGAATATTGGCGTGAATCGGTTAGGCTTGTGCTAAACATGAGAGTTCTTATCATTATGAATAAAACGCAGTGGTATTCGATTGACAACCATTACGCACTTTATTCAAGAAAGGAACAACATGGAGGCCGGAACCACAGACAATACATATATTTTTTCTCAAATAAAGTTTTTCTTTCTTTTCTTTCTTTCTTCAATTCAGTCATAGTGCTATTGTTACTATTTGGTCTATGAGAATATCACCTATATTTAATGTATACTTTATAACAGTTCTGATGTTCCACTTGCTCCCCTTATGTGTAAGCGTCATCGAAACATCATATAATAAATCAATAAACACATATAATTATATCGTAATCACAGAGACATGAGAAAGAATACCTCTATTCAATCATTTCATAGCCATACAGTCAGATATATTACCAAGATGACGAAAAAATGTGCCCAACCTGGCCCGGTGACCTCCAATCTCCCCTTACAGTCACCTCGTTCCTCACAACTTCAACAACTCACTATTTCAAAGTTTTTATATGATCTCATCATAGACTAATTTTAATACACAAATGTATGACTTATTCAGTTTACTGATGGTCGTAGCACCTGGTGAATGGTAGAACAACTGCGTCTGCCTCGCCTCACTTATCATTAAAAAGCCGTTGGAATTACTATAGAATTTGTTAAAACTATACAAACACGTATAACACAGGTACAAATATAACTGGACACAACCAGTACAAACTGCACGATTCAATAACACGCGCAAAGTCCGTCACTAAATAGTTTACCGAATGTACACAAGTCTTTCTCCGCTTGTGGTTATCGCTCGACTGCCTCGTCCATCAATCGAGGCATTGCTTTATACTGCACGGATGCAATATGTCTGCAAGGCCGCGTGATCGAATTTTCTAGAATCACACCTGGCTAATGACTGCCATAAAAGATTACAATATTCAATGGGCTGTTTTTCTAATCACAAATTTTAAGTAAACAAAAGAAGTCCAAATGCCGAAAGGTAATAAAATGTGTTTTTACAGATATGCAGGGGTCAATTTGTTTTTGTCGGCGCCTAGGTCGTAGCAATGCCATATATTTATTGAAACTACCGTCAATCAAATGCTTTAAACTTGTTAATACCTGTTACTAATGCCACCAAAACATTTAGTAAACATGATGGTATCGTATGTACTAACGAATTCGTTATTCACTGTAACAGATCAATAAACATCTGCCTAAAATAACTATTGTTTCGTGATACCCAATATTAAATTTTAACATTTATACAACATATTATAGAAGTAACAACCCAACTGTAGGTTCATAATATCTTCTATAAACATATATTTGCTGCTATAAATTTAGGTTGGCAACATATGCCGTATTAGATTTCCCTATCGCTTGCCTAATATTCGGGTTAAAGAATTTTACTTCTCATGATAGAGTGTTAACAATTCACTTTTTTTGAAAGAAAGAAATATAGAAAATATTTTATTTAGAACAAAAAATAAGACAATACAACATAATTATAACATATAGTATAATGCAAACAAAATATATAGTATAATGCACTTAAACTATGAGACCTATAACTAAACCTAAACTATACCCGTAAGTTATTGAAAAAAAGTGACATAAATGACGGTGCATTTAATCATCTAACATCAGCTTAATACTTAGTGTTGCTCAACTGTTAACGATTTTTGTCGATTATAATCGTATTTTACTGCCAATAGACGACGATGAGGCTTGTTCGTAACGCTTGCCACCAATGAACTGCGCGCCGCCGCGGGTGCATCCATCGATATAGCAGGTTTCGCGCCAACAACTGTAACGGGGCGAGTCACCTCACTGGTTAAGATACTACTACTTAACTTTCAATAATGATAGTACCTATATAGTTGGCGCGCGAGTTCATGTCCATCCTGACGAATGCGGTAATGCTGTGACCTCGTTAATTATGGTAATGTCGATAATATCTACCGATTTAGTCAACAGCTGTCAATTTGGTTTATTGTAACTTAAGGTAATTTTGAAAATTTTGAAATAAAATAAATGTGATAAGTAATTACTTATTTATTTCTAAACGTTAACGCGAAAAGCGAATTTATTCTCTTTTTTCTCTTCGTCACAAATTTCTCGCCATTTCACGTGCTTGCTTATCTATTATAAAAGGTTTTTTTCTACCTGAACTTGTTGGAAGCGTAGTCACAATGAAATAACAATAGCGTTAGCGCAAAATTTTCGGTATCGATAAGCGCACGTCACAACACTCGACGTCAGACAAATGCGGCGAGGTGGGCGGAGGCGGGGCGAGCTGACACCCGCGCGTCGCCTCTGGCCCCGATGGACATGAACTCGCACGCATATAATACTTTTTATCCCAGAAATGCAAAAGCTACAGATTTTTATAAATTTTATTACACGAGTTCAGCAGATTGGCATATGGCCCACCTGGTGGAAAGCGGTTATCATCGCCTAAGGAAACGTGCAACACCAAAGGTGCTACAAATGCGCTGGGGGAGACTGGAACCTTGCGACTAATGCCGGAACACAACTTACGGTTATAATAGCGGCATACTCTAGACCAGGGGTGGTAGCCATCAAGACAGGCAACTACCCTACCATCTGGCTATGGGCTACCACCCGGCCGCAGGAAATTGTATAAGCTCTAACCGGGATATGAAGCCAAAATTCACCACATGATACAAGTGCTAGGAAATTGTATAAAATATACACTTAATTAAATTCAACTATCCTGAGGGAAGCAAAACATGAAATTCGTGCTGCAATAATACAGAGTGTTTCGCGTGTTAGTTAGAAACGCCATGAAACCAGCGAAATATACTTCTGTATTATTTCGACTATATTATCATTGCAGTTTAAATTTCATTGTTTTAATTATTTCAGCAATTTAGTGTTGGGTTACTACTGACTTTATAATGAACGCTTTTAGTGATTACATCGGCCTACAAAAAAAAGTGGTCTATATTTTGACCAGATCTATATATTCTTACGTATTTCGATGCGCTGAATCCGAATTTGGAGTCAGTGCATCGAAATCTATTGTTTGCGATATACGCAACTTACACCGGCCTACAATAAAAACGGTCTGTACTTTTGACCAGTTCTATCTATCTGTTCTTCTGAATTTCCAAGAATCACACCTGACTAATGACTACCATAAAGATTACAAAACACAGTGGGTTGTTTTTCCAATCACAACGTTTAAACACAAAGTAAACAAAAGAAGACGGTAATAAAAGAGTTTCAATGTTATTAGCTAAAACACCGACGGGTAATAAATGTGCTTTGTTTACAGATATGCAGGTGGTCCAAATTGTAACAATGCTAACTTCTCGTAACCTACTGGGGCGCGATCGGCTTTCTTTAGCCGGCTTCACTCTGATAGCTCGGGGTTCGGTCCACCTATTTTATTCGTCCAAGCTAAGAGGCAAAACAAATTATCGAGTCGACACACGCGCCGCGGCTAAGCGCGTTACGCCGGAGTTCCCCAACTTATATTGTTCGCGGCCACAATATTCTTAATACGGTGTTTGTGTGGTCTCATTATTAGCGATTTAATATATAATAATTATTTATATAGTTCAGTGGATTGCTAGTTATAACCTTTAGGCTTGTCTAAAAAGAGTTTGTGAATTTGGTAATTGGTCAATGAGCACGCTTTTTTACAAGTTTTTATTTCACTTGCAATTAAATTATTAATGTACCTATGTATGTAAGTAGTTCGGGTGGAATCTTGCAAGTTAAATTTTACCAACTTCCCGGTTTCGGTTTGAGCTGAAATTTTGCACGCATATGTATCGCGTGACAATGCAATAATATTGTTACGTACGAGCGGGGGTACGCACTTATGGATTGGAAGAAAACACCAGTTTATAATTTAAAAGCTTTTATTGACTTACTCAGCCGCACGTAGTGTCTCTCTGCAGGGTTGCCCCTATACGCACGACCAACGATGCACAGTCCCGATGATGAGTTTTTACACCCTCAATACCGTCGCCGATATTGCGTGGAACACCTCCGATATTATCGCGGGTAGCTTGCGTCTGGTTCCTCTTTCGAACTGCGCTACACAGCTCCTTCACGTATCTGTCCACCAAACTTGTTACTAAATTCACCACTTAATTCGTCTCTGTACTCTATTAACCTTCTCTGATAACTCTTTAGTATCGCACTTGTCGTTTCACCGTCTTGGACTGAACTCAACTTTAAACTGCTCGGTAGGCGTGCCTTGCGCTGTTTATATACCCGGAAGAATTTTCTAGAACCCATCTATCTATCTCTGTCTCTTCCTTCCCGAACCTTCTGTTCGGGAACTTTCGTTTATACATCTATCCCTTTCTAACATCTATCTATCTCTTTCTTTCGTTTATTGTCTATCTCTTTCTAACATCTATCTATCTCTTTCTTTCGTTTATCGTCCATCTCTTTCTAAATATATCCGTCCTTGTCTTTTCCTTCTAGATTGTTCTGGATGTTTCGAAAAGTTCTAAAACTAACTAGATGGTTCTACCATCATTCGCCACAATATGGTAGCACGGAGCTGATCTGATGATGGAGTCGGAAGGTGGCCATAGGAACTCCTGTACTAAACAAGAAGTGTTGCTTTTCTTTCGCTTTTATGTTCTTCTATAATTTTATATGTAGTTATGTCTTTTGTTATTCGTAATATAACTCAATATTTACTATAATATCGTAGAAACAAGCCATTGTGGTTGTGAAATATAAAGCATTTTAGTTTTTATTTATTTCAGCAACAATATATATAATTACTTAAAACGTACTTTGAACTGGTTATACCGTACTGTTTTCTAAAATATAATAGTGTTATGTTTTCGAGTAGATTTAAACTTAAATAATTTTCATGAATCATTTGTTTAAATTAAACTGCCTAACAAATATAAATATGGGATCTTAAAATTTATTAGAATGACTCTATAAGCAAACACAATAAAGGAAACTTATTTAAATTGTATTCTAACTATATTCCTTCAAGACTATAAGTAGAATACTAAGCCTAGATTATCGTCTTCTATGGGTGAGGTGTCTAGAAGGCTGGCTACGTTTCCTCGATGGATCGCCATACTAATCCGTTGTCCGAGGTAGGCACCAGCCTTCTGATCACCTGAAGAGTCAATGAGTCGTTTCTATAAATTGGGTAGAACTCTCACTGAAGGCATTTGAGCATATTTGCGCCGCTTGAGTGAAATATAATAATATATGAGGTATATGTATATATGAAGTTCTTATATGAAATTATAATTTGTGAAAGGCGAAATGATATTACAAGGATCTATTTTAGAAAAAGTGTATTTCTTAATGTCGTCACACCTAATATATGTTAGTGTGGCCAGCCTAATCAATTAATCAGGCCAAATAATGTAAAATATTAACTGTCGCAAACTTTATGCCTTACACAATAACAATACAGAAATAAGTCATTTTCATATAAATATGCTTCCCGCTTTTTTATGGATTTGTGTATTACGTATAGTAGTAAGTATGTAGACTTGAAGACTTAAAGATTGTATTTGTTAGGAAAAACAGACTTGCCCTCGAAGACGCGCGAAATTATTTTCAGCGGTTTTGTTCTTCTACAAATCCGCTTCAAGCTTGAACCGGGACCACACCCTACCCAACCAAGTCTGGTAAGCCAGTCAGCCGCTGGTAATCCTTTGATAAAGCCTATTATCATAGCAACGGATGAAAAAAGAAAAACCTCAGCCAACTTTGGCCACCAACTCTCTTCATTAATTCCTTTATTATATAAGTTGTTTGTAATCTGTGGATTACATAAACGGTCCGACAATTTGTCTGTTCTGAGTGTTCTTGTTCAAAACTTTTTCTTTGACCGACTTCAAAATTTTCACTGTATGTTTGTTAGAAGATTTCTCCGTCAATTTTGGATCGATTTTTTTTTTCTTTATACGAAAGAGTATACTTCTGAAGTGGTCCCATTGTCACCAAGTTAGGATCTGATCAACGAATCCCAGTAAAATCGAGAGAAACCCTTGTTGAAGAGCGCCTATACTTACCGAAAGGCAAACTTGTATACACGTGTCAATAGTACCTACAATGTCTAAACTTGTATACACGTGTCAATAGTACCTACAATGTCTGCCGGAGCTTTTTTAATTTTTTATTGCTGAAACACAGCAGACAAGCTGACGGCTCAACTGTGATGGAAAGTAGACCGTCGCCTGTGAACATTATCATCAGATCAGGCAGAAGTGTTGCCAATGTGCTGCCGACCTCGAAGATGAAACTGGCACCTGGCCACTGATGCCGGAACTCTACTCAAGGTTATGGCGGCATACTCTAGACCAGGGGTGGTAACCGCCCAGACGAGCAGATACCCTACCACCTGGCTGTGGGTTCTTTTATCGCCTCTTATGACAGGCTGCCAGGCCGCAGGAAATTGTATCCTTTCTTGTATACCGGCTCAACGCTCAGGATATATTTATACAATTTACAAGCAACGCGAATAAAGTTTCCCTGGCACTAGTGTCAAAAAATAAAAAAACAACCACACAAAAGTGTTCAAAGAGTTTTTCAATTTTACAAAACGAAAAAATAAAACACAAAAACTTGTACGAGATGGTGGCAATATCACGAAATTTTACTTCGACTAGGCAAAGTTCCAAAATGCAAAATAGCTAAGAGTTTTCCAAAGTGAATTCAACTTAATGTTTTAGGTAATAAGGTTGGTACTCTAAAAGGCTTGAGAAGAATATGTTTACTATTTGCTTTTGCTTTACTTGTCTCAAACAAAACTCGACTGAACTGAAATTTTTATCAGAAAGTTGAGAATTGTAATCTTACATTTCATGTCGAAGCTTGAATGATATATTGTTAGTTTAGAATTTTAAATCTTATACTAATATATTGATGGAGGTGATGTCAGGAGCCTTAAGAACAGACGAAGGTACATGACAAGAGCTATGAATGTCAAAGAAGCAAGCGAGGTGTGTAAGAATAAGCCTGAATGGCGCTCTGTTGTTAGTGCCTACCCCGCAAGGGACCTGGCGTAAAGTAATGTATGTATGTACTAATATATAAAGCTGAACAGTTTGTTTAAACGCGCTAATCTCAGGAACCACTAGTCTCATTTGAAAAATTCTTTCAGTGTTAGATAGCCCATTTATCGAGGAAGGCTATATATCATCACGCTAAGACCAATAGGAGCGGAGCAGGAATGAAAAATGGGCTATCTAAAACTGAAAGAATTTTTCAAATTAGACCAGTAGTTCCTGAGATTAGCGCGTTCAAGCAAACAAACAAACAGACTTCAGATTTATATATCAGTATAGATTTTCTACTAGCACGTGCCAGCGAAACTTTTTTCTCGATGGAGAAAAAAACTGGTATCCAAGGTGCCGTGGTCTTTTAAATACTTGAAGGAAACTCCGGATTTTTCAATTCAAGAATATTATAATATTTTAGGCAAATTCTTTCAGTATATATTTTTTAACACATTTTTATAACGTTCGAAAAATAAACGTCAAAATTTAATATAATTTATATACCCACACTTTTTCTCTATTACGCCAGCACAGACGAGATAAAGAAAAGAGAATGAGAGAAAGAGATAGTGTTTACATAAGTATATTACAGAATTACTTTTTGAAGAATTGATGGAGTTGTAGCAAACAGTGCGTACTCAATAAGACAAAGACACAATAAAACGAAAGAAAAATATTGTTATAGTTATAATAATGACATGACGTACTAATTTCTTTTATAAATACGACACTTTTATAATTCTGTTACAGATTAGGTAAACCTATAAAACCGAACTGCCATCTACCTTGACAAATAACTTGATGTAATATTCAAAGCAAGGAAACAATATTAATTAGATTCGACTTCAACCAGCCACATATTTGAGCTCGGAATAACAATTAAACATGGCCGATGACAGCGAGCTATCCTCATAAACGCGAACCTGTCAGCTGTCAACTTGGCAGCTGTCACCGTGACAGATGTCAGCCGGGATAGTATCTAGATTGCGGTGTCTCGTTGAGGGTTATTTTAACCGTTAACGAATTATGTGGCTTTTAGAGTATTAATATTTTGAGGTATAAAGTTGAGTGAAATCTATTTGAATACTATTCTGAATTTTCTAATGTTACGGAGGTTTGAGAAGAAAAATGGGTTGCCAATGTGATTTTTTCAATGATCGACAGTATATTATGTGTAATAAAATGTGTGACTATTTTATTATCCCGGGAGCAGTTTGTAGTAGTTCAGGTGCATCAAAATTAGCTTATTCCAACACAGTTTTCACTAAGACGACAGCTTACATTCTTTTTAAATGCTGTAGTACTTTGTGTCCTGGGAATCCCGTAGGAATTTCAAGTCAAGCGTGATTGAAATCGCGGGCATTTCCATCCTAGTAAGTAAAAAAAGTAAAATAATAAAACTATTTTATATTTAACTAGCATCTGTCCGCAACGTCGTCCGCGTGGAATAATAAAAGAAGTAAGTTAAAACAATCCCGATTTTGAAATATTCTTCATTGGTGCTCCGCTCCTATTGGTCTCAGCGTGATGATATATAGTCTAAAGCCTTCATCGTTAAATGGGCTATCTAAAACTGAAAGAATTTTTCAAATCAGACCAGTAGTAGTTCCTGAGATTAACGCGTTCAAGCAAACAAACAAACTGTTCAGATTTATATATTAGTATAATATACTCGTAGCTTGGTAACATTAAGATTGTTTTAGAGCGCCGTTTTTGCGTTTGGAATAAAGTAACTGACATAACACACCTACATAATTAAACACTCCTTTTTGGACAGTTGTGTAAAAACCAGATAAGCTAGCAAAATTTTTTAATTAAATTTTCCATAACTTAGGTATTTGATATAAACCGTCGTCACAAACTTAATAAAATAAAGACGCTCGTTTTGACACGTATTGCGCCGCCATGACAGTTCGGGAATTAGGCGGGAAAACTGACAGATGTAAACGTAATATCGTCGCCATCTTTGTTTTATTATTTCTTGGTGCTATGCTCCATTTGCAAATAAATTTATGGTTAAACTGCTGGTTTATGTAACTCTCGGACTTCATCATCGGCATCATCCGAGCGTTAAATCCCGGTTGGTATAGGGAAACCAGGAGTGGATAGTGGGAAGGAGTAAAGATGAAGGATATGGGGAAAACAGTTGACGTTCATCAATTCTATGATACTCTTCAGTGTGTTTTCTCTTCCATTCTACTCTAATCTTCTTCAAGTTGATCAGAAAAAGGCTTATAAACTAGTTAGCACACACTGCAGATGTGCACTGTCACAACACCAGCATGTAACAGATACACTCTACATTAGTATAAGTTTAGTATTTAAATTAGAATAAATTAATAAGTTATTCGTAAGGTACACCACCACAACACAAAAATCACTAAATTAATGTCACACACTAGAACCAGGTAAAAACCAATAAGTGTATATAAACTCTAAAAATTAAATCTAGAAATTAAGTTGCAAAAAAGAGTATAGAACTCGAGTCCGTAGAGTTATTGGAAAAAAACTAGCTGTTTCCAAAATGTTTATAAGCTGTTCCATTAAATAAAACTCTAATACGAAAATGAAGTGTATGTCCGTTTGTGTCACATCGCTAACACATAACGCGATTGCTATCGCAGCTTCAAATAAAAGATGAAAACCTTTCAAAGATTTCATTCAATAGAATTTTCCTTTAAAGGAAAATATTTTGCGACCAATGGACGGAGTCGCCGCAATTTACTCTATTACACTTTAGAGCTATAGTAATTAATAAGGTTGGGCGAAATGTTGACGATTTATCGATAAAATGTTTCGCTTCTTTCGCGGAAAATGTTTTAAGACTTTAGTTTCGTGTTGCTTTCAATTTAATTTTGTTGTAAAGTTCTTATCGGTGTTTACTGAATATAACGTGTCATCACAAAATGCGTAGGTTTTTTATTATGTTTGATAGTAGGCAAACTGGCAAACGGACCACCTGGTGATAGGTGGCTACCGTCGCCCCTGGACATATGCAACTCAAGGGGAGCCGATGCGTTGCCTACCTCGTTGAAACTTTAGGTATCTGTTCACGCCCTTTTTGAAGAGTCCCATATTGTAGTGCTCTGGGAAAACTGCGGGAGGCAGTTCATTCCATAATTTGGAAACATATGGTATGAAGGAGCGTCCGCCACGTACCGTGGAGGACTTCCAAGTGTCTAGGTTTTAACACAATGTTTGTGTCAAGTTTGTTGCTGATGTAGATTCTTAGGGGAATAATAAACTTAAGAAGCGGTGCGTTCAACATTTAGGCTATAGATTAAAGATGTATTACTAGCAAAAAGCAGTCCTTTAGGACTTGCGAAGTTTTCTACCTATTAATAATCAATTAATTATAGACTATTTATTTGTGCTTAACGACGAAATCCGGAGTGCTTTTTGACATCGATATTAGTTCTTTAGTTTTCGAACAGATTGCGTTAGTAGTTTATAATTTAATAAAACTACGTTTTAACGATTTTAAGCGCGGTAATTTATTTGATTTTGGTTTATCCGACGTTTCGGCCGCTTTTCAGTGGCCGTGGTCACGGACGACAAAGATGACATTTGTCTAACGTGTATTGTAAAAGTTTTATTTAGCCTACCGCCAACTTGTTCATTTTAATTATTTGGTTTTAATTTTGTTTATGGATACTATTTACTCTATGGGAGCCTAATCTAATTTACCACCGCTTCGCAACATGTTGTGGCTTCAAGAGAAGAAGCGGCGCAAGAAACTCTTCAGCAAACATGCCTAGTTCTAAATTTTTTTATATAATATTAAAATGGGTGGAAGGAAAAATAAAAGAAATTATCAGTCGAGTTGGTTTGTGTTTCGTTGCACGCAGGAAGAGCTCACAGTGTCTTGAGGTCTGGCAGTTGGTTTTTGCTGGGTTTGGGTCTTAATAGTTTTGATGATCGGATCCCAAACAGGTGGTACCTGCCAACTATCTTCTCTATTGAAATTTTGGGTGTTTTTTGATTTCAATAGCCTCACGCATCATTCTTGGTATGAAACGAATCTCGTTCTATAGTTTATAATTTGTATAAAATATTATTTTTATGATAGATAACACATCTAAAAATTAAATGAAATTACTATGTCAAAGCCCAAATCTGAAAGTGTGATAGTTTCTCAGTAAAGTATACTGCAAAAATGTATGGATAGTGTTAGGTTATTATAGCCGGTTGTTTTTATATCTCTAAGAAATGTTATCTTTTACCACTTATGGAATGACGAGATATAACTAACTGTATTCATTTGAAAAATTATTTCTTCAGATATGAATTGTTCTGACCTCCTAAGCAAACTTAACTTTAACATTCCGATCAAGTCTATACGAAGCTATTTACCAGTAAATGTACCTTTTAGTTCAACTAATTACATTTTTTATTAATAGATTATGTATTGCAATAATATAAATTATTATATTAGTGGGAGCCAGCAAATATTTATATAACTTAATTAAGCTGCATATTGTTGACCTCTTAGGGACCAGTATTTCGGGAGTCAAGCGGTGTGTAAGCGGTTTACTGTATCTTTCACGAAAACCAGTAATTGGCTGTCTCATGGTAATCATACATATTTATTCGTGTTTCTTTTTTAACATGAGCTCAGCAGTCATGTAGAAGGCCTACCTGCCAATCTAAAAAGGCTATTAAATAATTTAAATATAACCTAAATTAGTAGAAAAGTATTCATAATAAAAAAGTGTCCACAATCACTTTTCTTATTGTATTTATTAAGGCAAAGACACTTTATTCATGTGTTCTTTATTAATAGCACATTACAGTAAGTTTAGTCTAAATGTATTTGTTTTTATCATTTAAAGTCATCATTTTTAGTAATACGATTTATAATTTTTTTAGCATCTTTTCGTTTGTTTATCGAATTATTTGTATATGTATTTATCGATATATTCCTATGGACCTTATCCCATCACTAGACAGCGATAAGTATCTGATGCACGGAGTTAATTAAAACTCAGCGGTCCGTATTTTAAATTAATTACATCTGATATATACAGAATGATGTTTGCAGTGTTACACCGGACTTTTGACAAATCCTGTAGATACTCTTTGCTGCCTTGTTCGTAACTAGCGGTTCCTGCAGACCTTCTCCTGTGTAGTATGTAAGCATTTGTATTTGCCATTGTAAGGGGGGGACCAGCACACAATAATTAAGTATTTGTACACGTAGCATAAATGTAGTGTTTTTAGTATAATATTATAAAGTTTGTTTGTTTGTGATATGTAATCTCTGGATCTACTGAACGGATTTTGAAAATTCTATTTGTCTTGGAAAGCCCATTTATTTAAGAATGTTATAGGCTATATAACATCACGCTAGAACCAATAGGAGCGGAGCGATAATGAAAAATCTACCCGGGTAGAGCCGGGCGAGACTGCTAGTGTAGTATATAAGGCTTCAATTTTGTTAAACGTAAGAATAATAAAAGATATCAATCAAATTGGGACAATGTAGTTTTAATACTACAACCACCTCAAGACTACAAGCAACATCCGCTCATACTACATGGCGACCCTGCCAGGATTTTTATACTACAACCACCATTTTTGGAAACAAACAGCTACAACTGCTACAACTCCATTAAATCTTCAAAAGTCTCTCTGTAATATACTTCTGTATAAAACTTATTAAAACAAAAAAGAACTTGAGATATAAATAGAATAAGAGATAAATATAATTTTTTTTTTAGCTTGACGTGTTGCTAGAGAGTTTCTTCCCGCACCTTCTCCTTAACAGCTATAACACGTTGCGAAGCGGTGTACATAGACTAGGAAGTAAAACTAGATTTGAACCTACATGTATCACATTTAAAAAGTGTTCTCCAGTGGAACTTATTTTGAATAAAAACTTTTGAATTTGAATACACTAACACTCCATTTTTGGAAAAAAAATTTTTTGGCAAATATGCCTTAAACCTCCATGACCTCACAAATTATTCATGAATCCAGTTTTTTACTGCAACCATTCGCAGCTATTTCCAGAAAATTCGCAAACAGCAATCGAAATATACTCGTGTATTCATTATAAAAAATATATGAACCATGTCAAAAGCTTCCAATAAAGCATTTATTACGAAAACATGTTTGTGTACATTTAAAGTCGGTTGAGAGCACACTTAAGCCCTACAGTGTGTACATTCGTGTCCAATCAAGTTACATCATTATTTGAATGCGATTGTTTCGATTCTGTACACGATTGTACGATGCGTTTGAGTACACTCGACGTCAAAAGTGTTTTATTGTTACAATTGGCTTTTAACGATTTTAACGATGTTGTCTTTCTATATTTTTTTAAATTCTATAATTTTAAAAATGTGAATTTAGTGTTTTTGACACGAATACTGTCTATGTCAAATACGACAGTATGGCTGACACATACCATAGAACGTAACTTGTAGCAATATCTTATAGTTCACTAACCACTTATGAATTTATATCCCTGCAGGAACGGAGAAAGAATACAATTTCCAGCGACCGGGCGGCCTGTCGTAAGAGGCGAAAGAACAACCCACAGCCAGGTGGTAGGGCATTGGCCTGACTGGATGGCTACCACCATCCCTGGTCTAGAGCATGTCGCCATAACAACCTTGGGTTGTGTTCCGGCATAAGGGCCAGGTTCCAGTCTCCCTTAAGACTAAGAGAGCAGCAGCACATTTGTAGCAGCTTTGGTGTTGCAAATGTCCATAGGCGATGGTAACCGCTTTCCATCAAGTGGGCCGTCTGCCTATCTGCTGAACTCCTGCTATAAAAAATAATAAAAAAATAGATTGTATTATTACGAGTGCGAGACTCGAATTAAAAATGCCGTTAGAATTAATATAAAGTTTATTAGAACTATTCAAACACGTATAACACAGGTACAAATATAACCAAACACAACAAGTCCAACTGTAATGCAGAAGGTCGTAATTCAATAAAACGGGCTAAGTCCGTCACTTATTAGGTTCCCGTTTGTATTACATACGTCTCGCTTTGCTCGTGGTTCTCGCTCGACTGACTGGTCTCTTCATCGGACCCTGCTTTTATACCTCACAAATACAAATGTGATTGTATTGTAGTCAATCTAATCCGTAACACCTGGCTAATGATTTGACTGCAACGGCCATAAACGAGTACAATAAAACAATGGACTGTCTGTTAGAATAATCATTAAACGCATGCCAATACTCAACAATCAGTTCAAATGCTGAAAGCTAATAAAATGTGTTTTTACAGATATGCAGGTGTGAATTTGTGTTTGTCGGCACCTAGGTTGTAACAGTATAGAAATAAATGAATGATTCATACTGTTTAAAAGTGATATTATAATTAAATTAACAATCTGTTTATTTACGTAATTTTTATGTAACATTATATTATTTAGTTGACGTTTTGAAATTACGCACTAAGGACATACTTGTCATTACTCTCCATGCCCTAAATACGTAACTTAACGTCACGTATCAATAATAAAATGTTACATGAAAATTACGTAAATAAAGAGAAAAACATAATTAATTTAATTTAATGCCGCAGAAGCTGGCGTTTGTCTGGAGCGATGAATGCTTATTATAAAAATGTACTTTGGTGAGCTCTCTTATGCGCTTGACGTGGCGTTCGTACGTTGTACGCCGCGTTTATCATCATCATCTCTCAGTCATCTTTGAATATTTCAGTTTAAAGACGTTACCTTTTAAAGTCAATTAATCGGGAAAAAGTATTTATTCCATCGTATAAAATGTACGGGAAAATCTGACACGCATTAAGACATTTCCAAAGTGAGCATCGGCATAACATCAATGGACGGCTAAAAACGACGTCCAGCGTCGATGGATGCTGCACACTGCTTTGAGCATCTGTGAAAAACCGCGGCTTTAAATATAAAACTATTTTTGTGACGTCTGTCATTAAAGTGTTCAGTCACTTGAAAAGAAAATCTCGAAAACAGTAAAGAATAAGAACTTAATACTAATGATGCTTTTGGCATCAGGGGGTCTAAAGCGGTTGCTTTAGCAAATTCCCGTGACTAATATAAAAGTTGTCAAAATGAAGTGGAACTTTATGCTCTCTTACACATCTTATACTAATATAATATAAAGCTGATGAGTTTGTTTGAATGCGCTATTCTCAGGAACTACTGGTCTGATTTGAAAAATTCTTTCAATGTTAGATAGCACATTTATCGAGGAAGGCTATAGGCTTTATACATCATCACACCAAGACTAATAGGAGCGGAGTACCAATGAAGAATGTTTCAAATTCAGGAGGTTTTGTAAACTAATTCCACGCGGCGACGTCGCGAGCACAGCTAGTTGTCAGTTTACATTGTCACGAACACAATTCATGTAAATTTTATGTTAGTTTAATGTAAGCTATAATAAATTAAGAAAAGGTACGTTGGGGCTGACATAACCAAAAAAATTCAAAGCCCCTTTGAAAAGAAAAGGAAAAAGAAAGTTTATACACGTGTCAATTTCATTAACCAAAAGCGGCCATTTTGGGTACTTAGGACTATTTATTTAAACGTGAGTTCTCGGATCCTTTTGAAATTTGTCAAGTTTTTGTATAATTGGTGTACGAACCACATAGTACATTAATATAATATAACAGTAAAAACTCTTTGTAAATTTGCAGTTTTTGGGAATATAGAAAAATATCAAATGTTAGTAATGTTAATTGTGGAAGAACATAATTATAAAATAGAGTAGAATAGAAAAATAGAAAATACTCTATTGTTCACCACATATACATAAAATAAACAATTTACAGTACTCACATTAAACAGTAAAAGTAGGAACAAAGGGCGGCCTTATCGCTTTAGATCGATCTCTTCCAGACAACCTGGGCTATGGATATTATGAAGAGGAGATTCGCAAGTGTATGACGGTTGTGTGCAAATTAATTACATATATAAATAGGATATATAAATGTAGGAATGTTAAGAATTTTTGATGTATAACGGAACGCAAGTCTAGATTGAATGAGATGAATGATAAAGGTTTGATTGATTCGGAACGAACGGAGCAGAGAGTCGTTAGTCAAAAGCGTAAGGGGGTGGTAGGTTGCTTGTGTGAGACGAAGTTGTTTTTCAAGGTGATTTTTCTAAGGTGTATTATTCAGAAGATTAAAATATTTTGTACGAAGATCTGTCTTATTCAAAGCGAGCCAATTTTCAACAACCATGCACCCACCCTCACATAAATATCATACAATATATACGGTTACAAATTGGGCCACCTGCATGCCTATTGTTACACACCAAGAAAGACCCCACAGCAGCATGTTGTTAAAATGAATTCTTTTATTTACTTTGTGTTTAAACTTTAAAAACATCTATTGTTATCGTACTTATTTTATGGCTGTAATTAGTGTCGAACGACTTAATCCTTGTTTTTATTGCGTTGCCAGATGTGCGGGTTAACGCGGCCCCTTTTATACAGTTTACTATAAAACAATGCCCAAACGGAGTGGTGGGGCAGTCAATCGACGACTACGATACGATTAAGACGTGTAGTACATTCGATTAGCGACAGTGACGGACTTTACGCGTGTTAAATTGCATTGAATCGTGCAGTGTGAACTGGTTGCATCCAGTTTCATTACGTGTTTGTAGAGTTCTAATAAACTCTATAGTAATTATAGCATTGTAGTATTTATTTTAATTCGAGTCCTGTAGCTCGTAACAATATACCTAAAGCGAATAAAAAAATGTGTTAGTTTTAATAATTTATTTTGGAGTTTTCTTTATAAATATATCGAAATAACGATATAACCACCGTCCCTAAGTCCACAACTGGTAAGGACAGTCCTTTGCGTAAATTGATATTGATTATGTTAATTATCAGCTCTGTTCCTGACTGTACATACATGTTAATACCCTTGCAGCGTTTGCAGCGCTTTCTGTGAGCGTGTTTAAGCTCGTTAGCAACGAGTTTCGCTTGTTTATTACGAAAGTTCATTAGTAAGTTTGCACTTTGTATGATAAAATACCTTTTATCATACCAATTATGATTTTGATGAAATTTCCCAAAATAAGTTCTCGGGGATTATTTATACTCGTTTATTTCCCAACTTAAATCCCAACTAATATGGAATTATTGTAGATATGTGCAACACCTCTCTCTCTTTGTGCTCTTGATTGGTCGTTTATTAAATTACAATATTCATAGCTTTTATTAGGTTAGAACGATCTTTAAGTTATACAAACATTTAACAAATCAAATTAAATTACATTAAGAATTTTAGAAGTAATTAAAATGTAAACAAATGTTATTGTGCGTTATACATCCAACAACAATCCATCCAATTCATAGCTTCCCTCCGACATATATATATATATATATATATTATACACACACCCACATATATATAACCTATATATGTGTGTGTGTGTGTGTGTGTGGGATCGGCCCCAAAGTAACCCGTTGTATATTAATATTACCCAAGTGTATTTGTCTGACGAGTATTTATTTTATTTTTATTTATTTTTCCTATTTTTAAAATCAGTATAACAATATTTTTATAAAAAAAATACATGTAAAAATTATTCTTTTATAAAAAAAACTTAGCTGACTTATATAATAGTTTATTTTATTTTATTGCAGGAGTTCAGCAGACAGGCAGACGGCCCACTTGATGGAAAGCGGTTACCATCGCCTATGGACATTTGCAACACCAAATGTGCTACAAATGCGCTCCTACACTCTTAAGGGAGACTGGAACCTGGTCACTTATACCGGAACACAACTCAAGGTTGTTATGGCGACATACTTTAGACCAGGTGTGGTAGCCATCAAGTCGGGCAAATGCCCTACCACCTGGCAAATAGTGGCAGCAAATAGGAGTTGCCGGCTGTTAAAGAGAGCGAGCTTCGTGGGACGCTACGCTGCGTTACGCTAACGTAACGACGTAGCGCGTAACTCTAATTCTAATTATCTTTAACAGCTGGCAACTCCAAATAGTATTATCCCCGCAAATTGCTAATACGCTGGAACCTTGTCAAATTAACATTCACGTGACGTCATCCACATGTACGCGTACTCGCCGGCCAGTGATGCTAATGCTACTGAGTGTCGGCTACGGTTACGTCACCAAAATGGCGGTTAGGCGTAATAGCAATTTGCGGGGATAATAAACATACCTGTATGCAAACGAAACACGTATAACACTAGGAAGTCGTGGTAGCGTAATGGGTAGCGAACGCGTACCAAACTCAGAGGGCGCGGGTTCGATCCTGGCCTAAACGCATGCACCACTTAGGCAGTTTTCTGACCTAATGTGCATATGGTTACAATTACCACGTGCTAACAACGGTGAAGGAAAACATCCTGATGCAACCTGCACATCGAGATAACCGATGTGTCAAACCTGCCAAGCCGCCTTTGACAAGCGTGGCGAGTATACTGTCCCCAATAGTGGGACGCCCGAGCCCAGCAGTGGGAAGTTTATGGGCTGTTATTATTATTATAATACTAGCTGACCCGGCAAACTTCGTACAACCTCAGAATCAATAAATAAAAAAAACAGAATGATAATTGCATAATGTTTCAAATTTAGTAAAAAATGTGGTCAAAACTTAACCGGAATGAACACCAAACGTTTGACATTTAAAACGAAAAAAAAGAAAAAAATCTCTTTTAAATTTAATATGACTTTTGAACGACTTTTAAATTTAATTGATTTCTAAACGAAGGGACGAACATCAAATGTTTGACAGCTAGGAATAGTTTCTAAGGGAAAGCGAAATTGTGGTTTTTTCTATATTCCAAGCATTCTTTTCATAATTACTCACCTTTTAAACCTTCCCTGGACTTCCACAAATAATTCAAAACCAAAATTAGCCAAATCTGTCCACCTTTCTTGAGTTTTAGCGAGACTAACAAACAGCGATTGATTTTTATAATTATATATATATATATAGATTAAATTAAGATATTAACATCAGTTTCCATTGTCCACAGTAAAACCGAAATCAGTGGAACTAATCACGGACGAAGGCCAGATTTTGAGTGATGGGGAGGTCTTGGGACCCCTGATGGAGCGGACCACGATGAACGTCAGCTGTGTCGTGAAGGAGGGAAAGCCACAGCCTGAGGTTACCTGGTTCTTCAATGGGAAGGAACTTAAAGGTAAGTGTTTTTTTTGTAGTTTTTAGCAGGAACTGAAAGTGATCGTAGTGCTGTGCAGTTTTATTTTCTTAAAATTTGCAAAATTACTCGAAAATTTACAATAGTTTGAGGATAGGGTACGTACTACGTGACCCATAGGGTACGTTCCCTACTACGTGACCCATTTTTTTTTCAATAACGCCCCCTTCCCCCTGAATATACGGTATGGACCTAATATGCATATTGTTAAATTCACCACAGGCTATCGGTAAAGAAAAACATCGTATCGAAACGTGCACATTGAGATAACCGATGTGTCAAACTCGCCAATCCGCCATGAAAAAATATTGAATGAGCCCAGCAGTGGGACTTTTATGGGCTGTTATTAAAATCATAAAAACTGTGTCCACTTAATTTCTGAACTGAGTCGAAAATTTTCAAAAAGTTGGTAGTAGAGCTTGTAAAATAATTTTTATGAAAATCTTATTAAAAAAGATTCCTGGAACAGTTTTAGAAATATTTATTCTTCAGCCAATTTCAGTCCACTGCTGGACGTAGGCCTCCCCAAGTACGCGCCACATATCCTGGTCTCCCGTCTTCCTCATCCAGCCCCTG
Source organism: Dendrolimus pini (assembly GCA_949752895.1). NCBI lineage: Eukaryota > Metazoa > Arthropoda > Insecta > Lepidoptera > Lasiocampidae > Dendrolimus > Dendrolimus pini. The sequence continues at coordinate 958,316 of OX457150.1, forward strand.
CCGGCGAAGTTGCGCAGGTCGAAATATTTATTATACCAATTTTGATAAATTTAAAAAAAAACCATGCTAATACTTGTTAGTGTAATTCGTTCAAACACACATAAATAATATTTTATGTATTGGTATAGAAATTACAGCACGATAAAAACGTAAACAACAAATTGGGCTTGTAGTTGTAAGTTAATTTCAAGTTAAGAAACAACCACACGCTTATTTAATCAACTTAAAACCAACTTTAAACAAGTTGAGTACACATTTAACCAGCGACAGCCCTATTGGGTAGATACGGGTGAACTGCGCACCATCTTTCGAGATTTATAGCTCATTCTGAGTACAGAATTGCGTTTTACGTTACACTGAACATGTGCCACCTCGGTCGTAGGGTTGCCAAGCATTTTAAAAACATAATAAAACTACGTTATAACGGTTTTAAGCGCGGTAATTTATTTGATTTTTATTATTTCGACGTTTCGGCCACTTTTCAGTACCCCGTGATCACGGAAGACAAAGTGTCAATGAGTATTGTTAAAGTTTCATATTATTCCTCAAACGAATTCCTTAATGACAAATTGAAATCATAAAATCAATACATAATTAATAATAATATTTTAATTAAAGACATTAAATAATTGACATACACAGATTGAAATAATATTTTTTTTTAAACAGTTATCTGTATAATTATAAAATAAAGGAAATAAATATTATCAAAGTTATATAAATCTATAGTTATATATACAGTTGTGGTCATATAATTAAGAACGATTTGAAGCTCTACAAGTTTTTTATTTAAATCGTGTCATACACAGAAATGTATAATACCTTCTGAGAAGCAAGTAGTTATGTTATAAAATATCCACATTATTAGAGCAACGTGGCTTAGGAATAAAGAATAAATTCGCTAACTATTTTTTTCACATTTTATTTATTTACCCAAAGTATTACATTCAAATAGTACTGAAGCTGGACAAATAATTAAGAACGATTTATTAAACTGCTCGGGAATCGTTTTGTATGACACTCACATTTAAAAATCACAATAAAATGTAGCGCGAGAAATTTAAAAAGCAATTTAATACATTTTTAACTAAAATGAATAGTTAATAGCATATCCACGGCTTTTAATTACTGCTTTACACCGGCGAGGCATTGACTCTATTAATTTTTGACATTTCGCAAGAGAAATTGGTCTAATAAAAAGATAGCCGACGATCTCAATGTTCATAAAAACGATGCTGCAAAGCATTTTGCTACGAATCAAACTACTTCGAATGTTCCACGTGTACCTAAACAGAGAAAAACAACACTTCGAAATGACCGAAACATCGTTCGTATGGCAAAACAAAATACTTTTAAAGGGTCCAATGAGCTGAGAAAAGAATATTTTGGTGAAAACAACCCTTCATCAATCTCAGCACGCACTATTCGAAGACATTTGGTAGAAGAAAAATTGCACGGTAGGATAGCAAGAAAGGTACCCATGTTGAAACTTCGCCACAGGCAAGCCCGGCTTCCATTTGAGAAAGTATGAAAACTGGACTGTGCGACAGTGGAAAAATGTACTTTTTTCACACGATACGAAAATATAAACAGAGTATGTTCTGATGGAAAACGATATGTACGACGTTCCCCGAATACAGCATTCGACCCTAAGTACACGAAAGTTACATTAAAGCACGGTGGTGGAAATGTGAAAATTTGGGGGTGCTTTTCTGGACATGGTGTTCGACCTGTAAAGTTGATAGAAGGTAACATGGATCAGTTCCAAAACAAAAATAAACTGGAAGAAACAATGTTATCTTATGCTGAAGACGTTATACCAGTTATTTGGACATTCCAGCATGACAATGATCCAAAGCACACTACACGCACCGTAAATGAATTTCTTAGAGCGCAATCAGTTTCTGTCTTAAACTGGCCAGCTAAAGGCCCAGATCTAAACCCAATAGAGAATCTGTGGTTCGAAGGAAGTAAAGAGAAAGGTTTCAAATACACAGTGTGGGAATTTAAGAGAGCTGTATGACGTTTTTTTAGAAGAATGGAACTCTATTTCTGTTGCGAAATGTCAAAAATTAATAGAGTCAATGTCTCGCCGGTGTAAAGCAGTAATTAAAAGCCGTGGATATGCTTTTAACTATTAATTTTAGTTAAAAATGTATTAAATTGCTTTTTAAATTTCTCGCGCTACATTTTATTGTGATTTTTAAATGTGAGTGTCATACAAAACGATTCCCGAGCAGTTTAATAAATCGTTCATAATTATTTGTCCAGCTTCAGTACTATTTGAATGTGTTACTTAGGTTAAATAAATAAAATGTGAAAAAAATAGTTAGCGAATTTATTCTTTATTCCTAAGCCACGTTGCTCTAATAATGTGGCTATTTTATAACATAACTAGTTGCTTCTCAGAAGGTATACATTTCTGTGTATGACACGATTTAAATAAAAAAACTTGTAGAGCTTCAAATCGTTCTTAGTTATGTGACCACAACTGTATATAAATGAATCACAGAAATATATATCCGCGCATAACTTGAGAACAACTTTACCGATTTTGATGATTTTGTTTTTGTGTATTTGAAAGGGTTCCCGGATAGTTTAGATTCACAATTGGAACCGGTAGGTGGCGCTGAGATCGGGTTGTAGAATCCTCCTAATTACCTGCACCGATTTTGGTGATTTTGTTTTTGTGTGTTTGAGTGGGTTCCCGGATGGTTTAGATTCACAATTGGAACCAGTAGGTGGCGCTGAGATCGGGTTCTAGAATCCTCCTAATCACCTGCACCGATTTTGGTGATTTTGTTTTTGTGTCATGAAACAAAGTCTTTTAGGACTTCATAAAATATGGACGTATGAAGTTCGCCGGGTCAACTACTACGATATAATAATTAGAACTAATTATTTAAATAATGACAATTAAGATCCTGCTTGCTTGCGCGCCATTGAAACGTGTAAATGTACTGAACCATGTATTTTTAGGAATAACACCTGTAGACAACTACATTTATGCAAGAATAAATACTTACATACATACATAAATTCACGCCAGGTCCCTTGCAGAGTAGGTACGGACAACAGATAGCCATTCAGGCTTATTCTTACACACCTCACTTGCTTCTTTGACATAAATACTTAATTTGATTTATTTAGTCTACCGCCAACTTATTCTTTATTGATTTTGATTAGTATTGATATTCGTTATTATTTACTCTATGGGAGACTAATCTAATTTACCACTGTTTCACAACATCTTTTGTCTTCAAGAGAAGAATTATAAGTAAAATAACTTGTTTTTAAAAGGGTTTTAAATACAAGATTTTAAGATCCTGGCGATCATGTATCAGCAGAGTGCTAGCCAAGACAAGTAAAACGAGCCCAAACACGACGGGTCCATGATGTTTAGTACACGAGTTCCTATGACCACCTCCCGACTCCATCATCAGATCAGCTCCATGGTACCATATTATTGCAAAGTCACGCGATATACATTATGCTCCTCATAGGTTAATCTAATGTTTGGTACATCATATTGTGAATAACCATCTTAAAATTTTAATATGTTGTATAAAAACATGGACCAATAATAAAGTAAGTGTTTAAACAAACATCTGATACTCAAGCTTAATTACATTATTTTCACCTTTGTTATTAATTCAAACAGAAATCTGAATCCGTAACCGGTAAAATTTAAAAAGAAAACGTAACGGTCATTAAACGTCAGTTGGATGTTCACGACTATAAAAGCGGAAGGTTCGGCCGGAATGGCTCATTCTCGATCCAGCCGTCGAACAGTACAGAGCTCCGAAGTTGTTCGCCATACCTGCTAACAGTCAAATAAATTATTGTTCTTATAATATACCTATACCAGTTTAAATTGAGTTAAAATACAATTGTTGCTACGTTGGGAATGTAGAATCATTATTGGTCAGGAGTAGCCGAGTGGCTGTGTAAACAAATACTGTGTTATACTCGAAGTGTTATTCGCTACCGGCTTGAGTCTATACGTGCAAAATTGCAGCTCAATCGGAAACCGGGAAGTTGGTCGAATTTAACTTGCAAGATTCCACCCGAACTTACATACATACATCCATTGCAAGTTAAATAAAAACTTGTAAAATATTTTATTTTATATTTCCTGAATGTAACCGCCAGCCCTATTTATAATAGCGCTTATATTTAAATTACATTGGGTTGATGTTCAATTAAAGCACTTTGCCCCGTCTCGGCTTGGAGCGGTAACACCCGGGAACACGGGAATTACCGGCACACTCTTAAAAGGTGTCATGATCATCTTCAAGATGAAGATATATGCTTTTTTGGCTGCTTAACCAAATAACGCAACCACGGGACAGTCTAGCACTTTTTTTTATATAGCTGCAGTACAATAGACACGCTGACTTGGCCCGATTTGGAATTGTTTCCATGCTAAAAAGACTAAATACAACTTGCTCGAGGCTAACTGTTTCATGCCAATATTCTGTGAGAACTTGGTCGTGGAGAAAACAACCCACAGCCAGGTGGAAGGGTATTTGCCCGTCTCGATGGTTACCAGCCTTGGACTGGAGCATGCCGCTATAACAACCTTGACTTGTGTTCCGGCATTAGTGGCTAGGTTCCAGTCGCTCTTAAGAGAATAGCATTTCCACCTTTGGTGTTGCATACGTGCATAGATGATAGTAACCGGTTTACATCATGGGCCGTCTGACTGTCTGCTGACCTCGTGCAATAAAAAAATCACACTGTTTGAACCGGCTCCAAAATAATAACAGCCCATAAACTTCCCACTGCTGGGCTCGGGCCTCCCACTATAGGGGGAACGGACAGTATACCCGCCACGCTTGTCCAAGGCGGCTTAGCAGGTTTCACACATCGATTATCTCGACGTGCAGGTTGCATCACGATGTTTGCCTTCACCGTTGTCAGCACGTGGTAATTGTAACAATATGCACATTAGGTCAGAAAACTGCCTAAGTGGTGCATGCGTCCCGGCCAGGATCGAACCCGCGCCCTTTGAGTTTGGGACGCGTGCGCTACCCATTACGCTACCACGACCTTGAAGCTGAAAGCTGTAACCAAAATACGTAAACATATAGATCATAACTGTATTATAAAGGGTCCAAAGATCTGGCAACGTTGCCTCTTTTCTCTGTATAATTAGAAATCTTCCCTCACTTGAACCCTTTGCCAGCAAACTTAATATTCAAGCAGCGTGTAGGACCGTAACAAAACAAACATTTAAAATGTTTACCGCGGGACGGTCGCCGGTTCGATTCCGTGCCGATATTTATTGTTTGTACGAGCGCCGTTGAATGCAAAGCGGGGTATTCCCGTTTTATCTGTTTGACTAGGTCAGTAGGGGATGGAGGCACATATATTCACTACGACGGGTTTTTCTTACGTCTGTTTATGGGTTGAGAGATAGTTTTGAGTGCGACAACGTTGGGCTGTATTCTAGGACTATAATCTTTGACTAATATATAAAGCTGAAGAGTTTGTTTGTTTGAACGCGCTAATCTCAGGAACTACTGGTCTGATTTGAAAATTTTATTCAGTGTTAGATAGCCTATTAATCGAGGAAGGCTATAAGCTATATATCATCACGCTAAGACCAATAGGAGCGGAGTACCAATGAAGAATGTTTCAAAATTGAGGGTTTTTTAACTTCCTTTTTTTTAACTATTCCACGCGGATGAAGTCGCAGGCAGAAGCTAGTCTTATTATATTCAACCCAATGGTTTGTAATGAATATTCTATAGATTAGAACGCATTCACAAATTTACGAATCGTTAGTGTTTCCGGATCGTGAAAATAACGATTCGATTTTTTTCAATTGTGAATTTCTTCATGATGTTCTTATTCCATAGGAATGTTGAAGACTTGTTTTTTTCTTGTTGTGCACTTTTTACCACAACTCCAATAATGTTTCGAAACGTAATTGTATAACTTATGTATTTTTTAAAACAAGAACCTAAGACAAATATGAAGTAAATTATATAAACAGCGATAACACGTTGCGAGTGCAAACAAGTAGAGTATATCGAATTGGAAGTAGAGTTAATTTTCAATGTATTCGTCTTTATACATATACTAGCTGACTCGGCGAACTTCGTACCGCCTTATTCAAATAAATTAATAAACAAACAAATCGAGAAAACATGGCAAAGGGCTCATAGAATTTGAAAAATATATATAGCCTATAACCATCTACGATTAATTCCACGTCGAATGGTTGTGGTTTCATGCTGATCGGTCCAGTAGTTTTCGAGTTTACCTCGGACAAAGAAAACAAACTTTGCTTATATATATATATATAGATAGATAGATAGCCATAAACCATCTAGGAAAAATTTCGCATCGAATGGTGGTAGTTTCATGTCGATACGATCAGTGGTTTAAGCGTGATTGAGCCTCAAACGAACACCATTTTCATTATATATATAGATATGACCTTCAAAAATGTTGTTCAGTAGAACTTGGAACAAATAAAAATGTTGGATGTTAATATAGAGGAATACTCCGGTGGTTCGGGCATGTGGAAAGAATGAAAGATGGAAGAATGACTAAACAGATATACAATGCAAAAGTGGATGGATGCAGAAGTCGCGGAAGGCCACGACACACCTTCCATGATCAAATTGATCGTGTACTAACAGAAGGTGATGTCAGGAGCCTCAAGAACAGACGAGCGTGCATGACAAGAGCTATGAATGTCAAAGAAGCAAGTGAGGTGTGTAAGAATAAGCCTAAATGGCGCTCTGTTGTTCGTGCCTACCCCGCAAGGGACCTGGCGTGAAGTTATGTATGTATGTTAATATGACCGTGTTGACACGCACAAGAATCGTGAAATATCTTGAATATGTGAAAACTGATCCGCAATTATGAATCGTTTTGACAAATCACTTGACGGATCGTTTTTTCGCGATTCGTCTTTTGTTTGTACTTTTTATAATAAACCACTATTCGGAATGTGAATGTCTATGCGTCTTTGAAGAATCGTTAATGAATCGTTTTGATGAATTTTATTACGATTCGATTTAAAAATGTCAATTTTTGCTTATTAATAATAAATTAGCAATGATCAATGATTATCCCATGAACGTTTTCGGGGTATATTTGAGACAAAATTTTAGAAAGACAAAATTAATAAATTTGTCTTTTATGATTTTTTGCGTTGAATTAATAATGTATTTTTTTTAATTTTGGTATTTATATTAAATCACAGATCGACGTCGATTTTATTAGTGTACATGCGTCGAATACCTTGTTACTCGTAAATCGGGCGAACTAAATTTGGTAAGTGGATTTGTGGCTTAGTGCAATATTGGCGCGTGCACTAAACAGTGTTAAGTGTAATGAATTAGTGATCGATCTGTATTCGGGATTAGTTTCCAATTTACTCGTCAAAAGTACTCGAAATAATGTTCCCAGGTATCGTAATAGACATTACGGAAATAAAATGTACATCAAATTAATTTGTGCAAGTAAAATAAAGCTACTGCCTAGACCTTGACACGCGGCGGAGCCGTGGGGCAATTTCTAGTACATACTTTTTAAGATAAATACATATATTGTTACTGGATAAATAGTAATTTAGCCATAATGCTTTGAGGAAAGGTAGTTCTTCCTGAGTAGGGTCTCGCATACATTATATTACGTATATTTCCCATAGGCTGGCTAGGCAGGGACGATTATTTCCACTTGCTAAGATCTTGACAAATTTATTTTGCTTCATCTACTTTAATTTATCTTTAAAGTTATAAATGCCAGTAACGAAAATATGTCAAAGATAAAATTTTGCATAGAGAATTTTATAATAGCGAAGTCTGAAATGTGGTTAGGAACGAACCAACTTATCCGAGCTATCGGACACTTCAATTTCCAAGCAGACAGACAGAATCAATTTATTTTTTCCCATACGGATCTTGAAATATTGCAATTGGAAAATTCTTCTTTCAATGTTTCAGGTACAATTTTTCTGCAGGTTTGTCTCTTAATTAGATTAAAAGTGATCTCTGTTCATCTTTAATCTATACAATAGCTAAGTTTGGTTATAATTAATTAAAAGAGTTGTTATGGTATTATTTTTAGTTCAAGAATATTACTTGTGTATATTAGTAACAACACCGGACTTAATACACTACCCTGTGGTACTCTATCTTTAATTACTTTAAGGTCAGAAAAGCAATATTTTTGTCCGGGGTCTGAGCTTCTGTTTAAGATATATGATGCTAACAAATCTAAGTACTGCTTTGGAATGAATCACCTATAATCGTACACCTATCTGAACTGTTACATAAGTTATATTCCCTTGACATTAGCTACAGAGTCATTCGTATGCAGGGCTCGCGCCAAAGTGATATATTACGGAACCCCAATACGTGACTAGTACGTGCAGTAAGGGTGTAGGCAGAATTATAATAAATAGCTATGAGGCAACAGGAGGCACTGAGTATACCATCTCTCAGGAATAGGTGAAATTCTACATGTTAATAAAATAGGAATAAAGAGAATAGTGCCTAAGATAGATAATAATAAAGGCAAATATTTGTATGACCATATTTAGATCAAATACAGAGAGACCAATCGATATGTAAACCATCTTTAGTACTATTACCTATATTTCTAGAAATAAAGATTCATTCATTCATAAATGTGTCGATAAATATTTTTTAGCTAGACATGCTGTTGGACCGTTTCGTCTCTTTAAACAGCGACAACACGTTGCGAAACAGTGTAAATAGAAATAGGATGTAGATTTAAATTTCAATTTATATATATATATATATAACCTTTTGAATAAAAGCCTTTGAATTTAATCCCAAGTAGTCACTCATATCATAATATTAGCTCATAAAAACCTCAGCAGTGGGTTCGAACTATTCCGTTTTATTTATGAAGAGTATACTTACGACGTTTTACCAAGGATCATTGGCGATGCCCGGAGTCTGTGGCTCAAATTGGCAATCGAATTTAATTGAAATCCTAGTTTTAAGCGGTTTTAGTAATGTGTAAACTGTCTATGCTCAATATTGAATCAATCAGTTTTGTAGTAGGTCGCCGCCAAAGCTACCTTTCTATGAAGCTCGTAAATATACAATAACTATATTTTGGTCATAATAACCACCATAACAGTCCAATCAGCCACATAGCGTTGTTAAGATACCTAAAATAACCTCGGTACACAAAATGTCACCCCAGGGATGCAATGTATAAACGAATATGGATTGTATCTCCATGTGATAGGAGTGAATACTCTTTGGAGGTGGTTCCTAGAAGAAATCTTGGAGTGGCCATAATATGAGATTGCTGTGTATGAATAGCTAAAAATGTTGGAAGGAACAGAGTAAAACCTCAGCTTCAGATCAATACATTTGTATGTCATACAACCATTTTGAATAGCTTTGAAGTTTAAAAATAAACTCCGTATAAATTGTATTGTTTCGAGTTACTATAGTATATAACTATACAATACAACAACCGACTGCGTGGACTGAGTTTTTCCAAGAAAACATAATCTGCACACCTAGTTAAATATTCCTGCGAACGGCCATAAACGCAACCGATAACAATAGGCTATTTTCTAATTGCAAATTTTAAACACAAAATAAACAAAAGAAATCGAAATGCGGGAAGGTTAATAAACCAGGTGCGCATTTCTTTGTCGGTATGTAACAATACTAATAAACAAAGACAAATGTCGTTTATTTCGAATTAAATATGGTTGAATTTATTTATTCATATCACAACAATTCTAAAGAAGTTTCACTTCAGTAATGGACTGTAGGATATAAGAATATTGTATTATATAATAGTAAGACATAAGAACCGGCTGTAGAACATATTCTTGATACAGAACCACTTGTAGATTCATCTCGGCACACATGTCTGAATAGTTCTAACAATAATTGCCTTCAAATCGTCCGCTGTACATTGCCGTATCGATGATCGCGATGGCTGCTCCCAAAATTGCTCTGCGATGCTGACACCGTTGCTATGACACGCATACCAATCAGGCTAGACGTGTGTTGCTAGATTGTAGATATTTGAAATGGGGAATTTTATTTTAAAACCACTATTTGTCGGGACTTTTGTGCACGATACACCACTGGCACAGATTATAATATACAAAGTGCGACAGATAGTAAAATATACTATATATAAACTAGTAATTCAAAATTGAAAATTCTTGGATAACGTGACGGATCTTCTTATTTATGCCATTCTCCACCTGGACCTGAAGATTGAGTACGTGACAGAGATGACACAAAACCGCGCAGAAAAGAGGCTTCATCATCATGTAAATGTCTAACCATCCAACTGCTTGATACCATAACCCAAGTGCGAAGATTCAAAAGAACTACACCGTTTGAATTAATGTAATGTACTGTTACATACCGACAAGGAAATGCGCACACCTGGCGGTCGTAAAATACAGTTTATTACCTTTCCTGCATTCGGAGTTCTTTTGTTTACTTCGTGTTTAAGAAAAACATCCTATTGTTATCGTACTTGCTTTATGGCCGCCATTAGTGTCCATCTAATCCTTGTTGTTATGGGATTACGGCGAAGCTTGCCAGATGTGCGGATTAACTCAGTGAACGCGGCCCTTTGTCGGTATTATACAGTTCAGTATAAAACAATGCCCGAACGGAGGGGTGGGGCAGTCAAGCGACGATTACGATACTAGCAAGACGTGTGTAGTACTTTCGATTAGAGATATGGTGATGGACTTTGCGCGTGTTATAGAATCGTGCAGTTTATACAGTCTAGTCTTAACATCGTCTAGTTATATTTGTACCTGTTTTATACGTGTTTGTACAGTTCTAATAAACTCTATACTAATTTCAATGGCATTTTATTTATTCGAGTCCTGTAGCTCGTAACAGTACTATAGTCATTGATGTAGCAAACATCAATGATATAGTAGTGCATAGTGCAAAATAAATACAGTATATAAATGATGTTTAGGATTCTACTTATAGGACTATAGTCTTAAGGGACCATAGCTAAATTACAATGTACTATCTAAGTTGTCGTTGTTGCATTACTTTATAATATTTTAGTCTATTTTACATTATATACAAAAAAAATGATTTGTTAACATATCTTAAAGCCGGCATTTCCATGTAGATTCCTGGAATATGAACCGCTGGGATTTACTGTACGCGAGAAAAATATTTCAGCTACTAGTAAATTATTAAGAGCATAAAGGACGTACATTTTATAACGTGTTTGGACTGCTTGGAATATTTAAATTTTTATTCTGGAGTAGAATATGGTAGACAAATGTAAAGGTAGACCAAAAACGAATTGGATGGATTTAAAGAAGGATAATTTCACCGACCATATCGACCACATCGACCACACCGACCACATCGCCCACATCGACCAATTTAACCAAAATGACGAAAATGGCAAATCACAAAATAAAAACCTATCCTACTTTCTATGATAATTTCTGCATAAATCTATCCCCAAACTTATCTTCCATAATCTGGGATGAAAAGTATCCCTTGTCCACCCTTGGTATTAAAATGACATACATACCGAATTTAGCCAAATCGATCCAGTAGTTTTTTCGTAAAAGCATAACAAACAGAGCGACAAATATATTTTATCCCGGAACCTATCCCATTTTTCGGGATAAAAAGTATCCTATGTTCATTCTCGGCATGGAAAATATATATATCTATATATACTGAGTTTCAGCCAAATCGGTCCAGTAGTTTTGGGGGCGTCCATTAATTACGTGAGGTGTTCTAGGGGGGTAGGGGTTCAAGCTAAATGTTTTCCAAATCTCACTTAGGGAGGAGGAGGGTCTTAGTCTTAAATATCACGTATTTTGTTTCTAGCAGAAAACAATGTAAAATTCCGTGAAAAATTATTTCTAGATTATTTTTTTTCTGTATTCAACACGTTCCAACCAAAACATACATCTTTAAGAATCTCGCGTGAGATTAGGGGAGGAGGGAGGGATTTGAGGAAAATCTTATGAAATCTCACCAAGGGGGGAGGAGGGGTTGAAAAAGTCTCAAGAATGCCTCGTAATTAGTGGACGTCCCCTTTTCCGTGAAAACCGAACAGACATACAGACAGAGTTACTTTCGCATTTATGATGCTGGGTCACGTTTCATCCACCAATTTATTGATATATAACTTAGCACAGTTAAATACTATTTCCAAGTCATGAACGTGATGCTAAAGTTAATACATACAGATAATAAATATCGGTGTTTGAGCTGTCGATAAGACTGGGCGTTTATCTATATCATCAAAAATGTCCTCTCATAAACGTGTAAATATAATAGTCAATATTGGTGTCACACCACGTAAACGATAAGGTTTCTGTTTATATTGTTACGAGTGCGGGACTTTTTTTAATTTATTTTTTTATTGCAGGAGTTCCAACAGACAGGCAGATGGCCCACTTGATGGAAAGCGGTTACCATCGCCTATGAACATTTGCAACTCCAAAGGTGCTACAAATGCGCTGCTGCACTCTTAAGGGAGTCTGGAACCTGGTCACTAATGCCGAAACACAACTCAAGGTTGCTATGGCGACATACTTTAGACCAGGGGTGGTAGCCCTACCACCTGGCTGTGGGTTGTTTTGTCGCCTCTTACGACAGGCCGCAGGAAATTGTATTCTTTCTCCGTTCCTGCCCGAACTCGAATTAAAACTCCGTTGGAATTACTATAGAATTTATTAGAACTGTACAAACACGTATAAAACAAGTACAAATATAACTGGATACGACCTGTATAAACTGCACGATTCAATAACACGCGCAAAGTCCGTCACTATACCGTTTATCGAATGTACGCGTCTTGCTTTGATCGTGGTTCTCGCTAGACTGCCCCACCCTTCCGTTCGCGCATTGTTTTATAGTAAACAATACAATAAAACAATCGACTGCGTGGACTGAGTTTTTTTAAGAAAACGTAATCTGCACACCAAGTTAGTTATTCCTGCGAACGGCCATAAACCAAACGATAACAATAGACTAATTGTAAATTTAAACATAAAGTAAACAAAAGAAGTCCAAATGCGGGAAGGGTAATAAACCAGGTGCGCATTTATTTCTTGGTATGTAACAATATATAGTCTTTTTTTTATTGTTAAAGTCAAATTAACAGTGTATCCTTGTAGAAATCTGTTGTTATAGAAGTATAGTCTTTAACAACAGAACCTTAATAATGTTCAAACTTATAATTTAAATTAATTATGATGGTAAAGTAATATGATAATTGTTCATAAACCTCCCACTGCTGAGCTCTTGCTTTTCACTTATAATGTGGAACGGCTTGACTAAAGCAGTTTGGCAGGTTTGACACATCGGTTATCTCGATCGCATCACGGTGTTTTCTTCACCATGTTTTCCGGACAAGTTTCAACGTAGACCTTCCCAAATTTATCCTATGTGGGCCGGTTTAAAAATAATCCACTATCTTGTACTCAAGATAAAGATATTTTTTTTAAATATGATTTGTTAGATGAAAAATACCTAATAATATATCATGGCAACTTGTGCATATAAAAATATAAAATTGAATAGTTATAGTAAATAGTACCCCAAAATTAAACCAAACATCTTACCCATTGCCTCTGAAACAAAAAGTTATAAATCTAACAAAAACTCAACCATTACACATTTCTATTTGGTTTTGATGATTCTTCTGCTATATCTTCGGATTCCACCCACCTAGAAACTAACTGCCTCCAACGCAGGAAAAAACCCTCTTAGTGACAAAATCGTTATGGCTGACGTTATGTATATGACTTGTGAACCTCCTTTTCTGGAAGTCGGTTAAAATAAAAATACAGACATAACAAAGAGTAAATAGTCAAAGCGAAATATTATCTTGAAATCCATGAAAATGTTTCCCATAAAGGCATCGATCGCTCTCTATCCCTCAAATAAAATCCCCGACAATATGTGCTTTTGGTTATTTTTCATACAAGCGCAGTATGCCGATGTTCCATCTCTATTTTCCTGATTTTTCATCCTTTCCAGGATTCCGTAGCTACTTTCGCAAAAACCAAATCCTTGTACAATCGTCATGCCTTCAAATAATATTGTTACGTATTTAAATAATAATATTATAGATCACAAACTTTATTGAATATACATATAATTATGTACATAATCCAAACTGTAAAAGCAGTGCATTTAAAAACACGCTGCCTTACGTACTTATCAAATCACTATTGTCATGAGTGCGCGACTCGAATTAAAATGCCGTTGGAATTATTATAGAATATATTAGAACTATACAAACACGTAAAACACAGGTACAAATATAACTGGACACAACCAATACAAACTGCACGATTCAATAACACGCGCAAAGTCCGTCACTATGTAACTTATCGAATGTACACGTCTTGCTCGTATCGTGATCGTCGCTTGACTGACTCACCCCTCCCTTCGGGCATTGTTTTATCCTAAACTATGCAATACAACAATCGACTGCGTGGACTGAATTTTCCAAGAAAACGTAATCTGCACACCTGCGGCCATAAACAAGTACAGTAACGATAGGATGTTTTTCTTAATTAAACACAAAGTAAACAAAAGAAGTCCAAATGCGGGAAAGGCAATAAACTGCAGGTGTGCATTCACCTTGTCGGCGTGTAACAATATTATAATAAGGACTCGATAGCAGTTTAAACTCAACTGCTCGAATTTATATATTAGCAAAATAGACATGTACCCCAAATAAACACGAATAGATATCTATTAGAATCCACAAACTTTTGTTTTATATTGTAACTTGATATTCTAAGAACAGTAAAACGGTTCACAGTATCTTCTCAATTGTTGGCCATAAACACGCAGGGATTAGTGATTAACTATAATGGATTACATAATACTTAGAAAATTAGCTCATAAAATGATAGTGAAATATCAAGATAACCATTAAAAGAATAAGCAGATATACAGCAAAGGTATTAAAAATAAAACACCTGGTTGACTACGGATTACAGCTTCTCAGAATATGAGAGTCGTAACAAACCAGCAGAGGGGCTTTGTGGCAAAGCCTTAGGTGAGTAGCAACACCTCGTACCTGACTCCGGGGGCCTCGTCTTGGCCCCCGCCTCCGTGCTTAGAGGCTCAAGCTCCAGGGATGGAAGTGATAGATGGCATACCGTCGGAAGTAGCTTAAAACGATTACCATCGCCTATGAACATTTGCAATACCAACGGTGCTACAAATGCGCTGCTGCTCTCTTAAGGGAGACTGGCTGGTCACTAATGCCGGAACACAGGTTAAGGTTGTTTGTCGGCATACTCCAGACTAGAGGTGTGGTGTTTCCTTCCAATCCCAAGTGCGTACCTCCGTTCTCGCATGAAATAATATAAAAATGAATGTTTGTCTGTATGCCCTTTTTAGAATCGTAAACATTTGATCATGTGATGATCTTTAGCAAAATTGTTGTGCTTGAGCCAGAGTAGGTTTCTGAGTTGGTTCACAATTGGACCCGATAGGTGGCGCTGCTGTCAGCATATCAATTGAAGCTTTTCCGATCAGGACGACGTCTGCCGGGACAGCTAGCCATACATAAGAATGAATGTTTGTCTGTATGTCCTTTATAGAATCGTAAACTATGCATTTGATCATGTGATGATGTTTAGCAAAGTTGTTGTGCATGAGCCAGAGAAGGTTTCTGAGTTGGTTCACAATTGGACCAGGAAGGTGGCGCTGCTGTCGGCATATCAGTTAAAGCTTTTCCGGGCAGGACGAAATCTGCCGGGACAACTAGTTTATTATAAAAACACGCCACTGATGTTGCGAAAATAAAACCAAACACTTGATGTCATCGTTACGGAACACTTCACAGTGCGTAGACTGACAAGCACTTGGCCTGTGTTTTCTTTTATCTCCGATATTACCAATCCCATGCCATACATAGTGAAAACTATGCGACGTTTTGTATAAGTTTGATTGAAATATCTTCTTTGTTGTGAACTCTTCTTTGTTACCGAATGGAAATTGATTTCGGATTTTGCAACGTATGATGGCCGATTAAATCTTGCTGACCGTTCGTTTGCATTGCCTTACTATCTAAAAAACGGAACGTGCACAAATGGACCCGGTAGACGGCACTGCTTCGGCATAGCCATTGAAGCTTTTCCGGGCAGGACGACGTCTGCCAGGACAGCTAGTTAAATATATATTTTGTATGTAAAGAAAAAGAAACGCTTAATTTAAAACTTCAATTACAAAAAGAATATTACCGATTTTCTCCGGGTTACTGACTTTTACATGAAAAACAAAATTCCAAAATTGAAAGGTCAAATCGTAAAACTTTACTATTGTTTAAGTCATGATTTTCTTTTATATCAATCAAATCAACGAAATTATAATAAATTAAAATAAGAAAATTAAATTTAATTGTAAATTTTCTTATTTTAATTTATTATAATTTCGTTGATTTGATTGATATAAAAAATATATAACCCTAAACTCCTAATTAAAAATAAACTAAATTATAAATAAATTAAACTAAAAATAAGCTATATATACAAACTAAAATTAAACCATAAAATCTAGTTCCAGACCGCTGTCAGTCGGAAACGTGCCCAAAAGACTGGCCACATTGCCTCGCTGAATGGCAATGCTGATGCGTTGTCCAAGGTATAAACCAGTCTTTTGGTCACGTGAGACATCCACCAGACGTTTGGCTATGTCTCGATAAAGTCTGTGAGCCCCAGGCCCCCATGGTCCCAGGGTCTCGACCCCAAAAGCCACAAATATGTAGCCATTTCCGATGGCTGAGTATTTGCGGCGTTTTAGGGCCTCCTGTTGTGCAGCAGCTGTAACGGCAGACATGCTAGTAGCTGGAAGATGGGACGCTGCCAAAGTATCAACGCAAGACGCGTCCCATACTAAGGGGCGACCCATCTTCCAGGGGACCAATGACATACCATCGGGTCTCTTGCCGTCGTCGCGGCACAGGCCGTTCGGTTCTAGGACGGCAGGTACCCCGGCGGTGACAAGAGCCCGACGGATTATGTCATTGAAATTCTACCGGCACTCCTGATGCACGATAACCCATGGTGACCGAGGCGCTCGACCTTATCTCCGCACTGACAGCGGTGTGGGACAACACAGGCCGCCCCTAGGCGAATGCAAGCACTTATTCTAAACGTGTTATCGTCTAGAAAAGTGCCTAAATTCGCCGAGGGGAGTGCCTGTAGCCACAAGCCAGACTCCCGACGCGAGACAGCTAGGAGACGAGCACGCTCCGTCTCATTGGCACACGTATCCAAAAAATTTTTATGCACCAATGAGCAAAGCGGGCCGTCCCATAGCTTCTGTGACTTTAAATTTATGGGTAAATTTTGATATGGGCAGGCCATAGATCAAGCATTTCTGGCCTCAGTCAAATACAGGACCTCAAAGTCACCAAGTGACGGATTTAATATTTCACCAATGAGGTCCTTTGTACTGTACACTGAGGACACAAAGGCGGGTAAAGAAACTGCAGAAATTTTGCGTATACCCAAACCTCCATACCTTATTGGTAGGGAGGCTTGGGTCCATGTACGGTCATCAAAGGGAATGTTGAAAATCGATGAGAGCGAGTACCGAATAACATTATCCAAAGTTTTTAGAATATTTTGGTTTTGCCATATAGGACAGCATCTCAAAATATATATAAAATTTATTACAAAAAACTGGATGTGATACAAAACTTTCAACACTATATTTATATTCTTTTTTTTATTGCAGGAGTTCAGCAGACAGGCAGACGGCCCACTTGATAGAAAGCGGTTACCATCGCCTATGGACATTTGTACTACCAGAAGTGCTACAAATGCCCTGCTGCTCTCTAAATGGAGACTGGAACCTGGTCACTAATGCCGGAACACAACTCAAGGTTGTTATGGCGACATACTTTAGACTAGGGGTGGTAGCCATCCAGTCGGGCAAATGCCCTACCACCTGGCTGTGGGTTGTTTTGTCGCCTCTTACGACAGGCCGCCCGGCCGCAGAAAATTGTATTCTTTCTCCGTTCCTGCACGGATAAAATATTCCACAATTCGAATCAAATTATATATTCTACTGAGATAACAGTAAAAAAAAAACACAAATGTGATTTTCCTTTAACATCCAGTAGTAGAGGTCGCTTAACTAAGTTTATATAGCCCAAGTGGAACATAGCAAATTATTAATTGAATTAATTGAAATTCAGAGTCCTCTGACGACTGTTCGTTGTTCAGTTCAGTTGTGAACTTTGTTAATTTAATATCAAGCGACAGAGAAACAGAGAGTTCCACCAGTAGTCTCTTAGTTCTCAAAGTTTCAATCCAAAGTTTTAATTTGAAAAATTTTAATCACGATTCTAATAAGAGATAATCCAGTTGGAGTTGAGAACTGATACAATATAAGAACTTTGTGTAAGTTTTCTTTTCTATTATTTAATACAAGATATGCTCGCTGTTTCACTCGGGTCTTGGGGACTTATATTCATCTTGTTACGAGTTGCGAGACGCGAATTAAAATGCCGTTGGAATTACTATAGAATTTCATAACTATAGAGTACAAATAAAACTGGATGCAACCAGTTCACAAAATGCACGATCCAATAGCACGCGCAAAGTGCGTCACTATATCGCTTATCGAATGTACTGCCCATGTCCTGCTAGTATCGTAATCCTCGCTTGACTGCCTCACCCCTCCGTTCGGGTATTATTTTATACTAAACTGTATAATAGAACAAAGAACCGCGTTCACCGAGTTAATCCGTACACCTGGCAAGCTTGGACGGGATGCAATAATAGCAAGGATTAGTTCGACACTAATGACAGCTATAAAACAAGTTCAATAACAATAGTATGTTTTCTGAATTGCAAATTCTAAACACAAAGTAAACAAAAGAATTCCTAAATCAAAGAAGGCAATAAACTGCGTTTTTAGGCAGGTGTGCGCTTTTCTCTGACGGTATGTAACAATACTATCTACCCTTAATGGAACTAAGAGTACAATTAAAGAGTACAATTTCCTGAGTTGGGGTGGCCTGTCGTAAGAGGAGACAAAACAACCCACAGCCAGGTGGCAGGGCATTTGCCCGACTTGATGGCTACCACCCCTGGTCGAAATTATGCCATAACAACCTTTTGTGTTCCGGCTAAGAGAGCAACAGTGCATTTGTAGTACTTTTGATGTTGCAAATGTCCATATGCGATGATAATTGTTTTCCATCAAATGGGCTACCTGTCTACTGAATTCCAGGAATTAAAAAAAAGAATAACACGGTGATAGGTATATGGTTGGGATAAGGGATCTATCTCAGAAAGAGGAGTATGAAAGAAAAATATCTATTGTGCCAACCCCAAACAATTACGAGAAATAAAATTAAATATGGGATATTTTCTATAACATGCTCTTTCTTGAAATTACTGTCATGGGCAGACTCTTATGCACTTTCCCAATTTTGTTATCTGAACATGTAAACTCAGTCGCAGGCGGAATTAACTCAAACAATGAAGTTAAACCATTTCATATAATACATATAGTAGTGTCCAGTTTTAATCCAGAATTTTAATTAAGCCAGAGGGCGCCTGAGTCCACTGGTGCCGCTTACTTCAGTCAGTCCCGCTTGTAATTATATGCACACAGATCCCATTATTTTATTAACGAGTTAATTTAAAGTTAAACCGAGATGAGACGTATGAGATATCTACCAATCCTTTGTGATTCATAAACCATGTACAATGGGGCCCTGCAGGCATTTGTCATATTGTGAAAAAGGCAATTGGCAGTTATAGAGACTGCCGATAGAAGTGAAAACTTTGCTTGCACAGTCCTTGCTTCTCCCCTTATTTGATTATGCAGATGCCTGCTATCTAGACATATACATAGACAACACCAAAACAAAAATTACAAAAAATGCACAACAAGACGATAGTTACTTGGTAAAACAAAAGGCGGCCTTATCGCTAAAAGAGATCTCTTCCAGGCAACCTGTCTTAAAAGAAATTCTTAAATTATCTATAATTATTATTATAATGCAATAAACCAAAAAATAAATAAAACATGACATACAAGAACAGCAGATTACAGTCAAAAGTATAATAAACTGGCACATACATTATTGTGTAAGACTAAAATAAGGATTCCTAAGTGAATTTTTAAATATGGCAAGAGATGCCTTTCTGACGTCTGTGGGCAAAGAGTTCCAAAGTAAGACAGCCTGCATGGTGAAGGAAATGGAATAAAATGTTGAAGAGTGTGCACGTGCCATTAACAGGAGATTATTAGTGGAGCGCAAATTGAGTGTATGTGACGTATGAAGGAAATTAAAACATTCCTTAAGATAAGGAGTGGTATAAGCTGTAAACAATATACGACATAGTAACTTGAGAAGATGCGCATTCCGGCGAAGTGAGATAGGCAACCACTCGAGCTTTTTGCGATATTCAGAAACGTGGATAGATATAATCCAGGAACAACTAGATAAGCTTTCAAAATGTTAGTACCCGGTTCATATTAGGTTTGCATAAATATGACCATGTCTCCGAATTTCGTGATAAGCTTAAATGGTTACCTATTCGCTTTCGCCGGAATGTTCACCTACTCTCACTTTTGCACAATATCCTTTACAATCCCTGTACTCCCCCATATTTAAAAGATCTTTTTAGTTTTCTCTATCAATCTCATTTCTGTAATTTGCGCTCAAATGAAAATCTTTTGTTAACAATACCTGCACACACTTCTTCCTTTGCAGGAAATTCTTTTACCGTACAGGCCCTTACCAATCAGACAAGCTAAATCAATGACTTTATTTAAACGTATGGTCACTGACCATTATTGGTCTATTAAATAAAATTATTGCACTACATGAATGTATCTATTGTTTGAATGTATACGAGTATATATCTAATTTATTATATCACCTTATATATAATAGTTTTTTATATTTTATTTTAGTTTAGTATACCACCAAAAATCGTTTGTTGTAATTTTCTTTAGAATCTCCTTAGACACTGAGTTGTCTGGAAGAGATCGCTACAAGCGATAAGGCCGCCCATTGTTCTAATGTAAATGTATCCATATTAATTGTCTAGATTTAAGATAATGGTGAACAATGAAGTTGTCATTAATTAATTCATTGAAAACTTAGAATTTTTCGTATTAAAATTTCAATTTAAAACTTAAAAAATTAAATTAAAACACTATTTCAACAATGCGCAGTATATACCATATTGAACTGTTCACTAAATCCATTCACTTATAAGATACACTCTTGCACTATACGTCAGTTGTATAGCTGACGACAGATATACTGCTATAAGCATGTCGGTGACGCGAACGCAGGAGATTTCACCCAAAAAGCGTCTAACGCACACAGTGCATTTTGCAAACACACAGACAAAGTTACTCAAACATATTACATTGTACTAAATAAGCCAATTCGTATGTAACCCAGTACAGTAAGAAAGAAAAAAAGCACAGAATTAAAGTTAAAAATGTTGCAGAAAGTTTCTTGTTTCCGCTTTTTTTTGTAAAACTTCCAGCGTTCCCTTTTTCCTTGGGGGACGGTTTTAATTAGTTCTGTTCCGGTTCATAATTGTTAAAGTTTTTTTTAAGAAACAGTGTTGTTGGTTGTGATTTTTGGCAGCTGGTAGATTATTGCAAAGCGACTAGGTTCTTGTGAATGTACTTGTGTAAGCTACAGGTATTGTATTGTTGCAAGCTGATACTAATCCCTTGCAGGTGTCTTAATACTAATTTGAATTTGAGTGATCTATTGTTATAAAAGCTTCTTTCCTCTGCTGATATTTCATGCGAATTCTTGGAAGACATAAAGCTGACTATTTAACGATGTCAAGAACCAGTGGGCGATATGTTGCTAGGAGGCCATTCTATCCATAGTCTCTCAAGACTATAAGTAGAATACTGAATTAAAATCACCGTCTTTTCTGGGTGCCCAGAGTGCAAAGTGCCCAGAAGGCAGGCTACGTTTCCTTGCTGGATCGCCATACCGATCCGTCGCCCGAGGTACGCACCAACCCTCTGATCACCTGAATAGTCAATGAGTGGTTGTGATAAATTTTGCCAAAGGTTCATGGCCTCAGGAACCCACGGTCCAAACGATTCAATAGAAATGGCACAAACATATAACTTCCACTGAGGGTTGCATATTTACGCCTCTTGAGTGATTCAGCTGATCTACTAGACGGTTTTGGTGGTTAGGTTTGGTGCCCACGCAGGTCGTATCCCACACCAAAGGCTTGCCACTCCGCTAGCGAATACAAGTTAGTCCGTTAGGATGCCTACCATTGTCACACAACACCCTTTGGCTTCAATAAAGCCGGCACGTTAGCGGTGGCAGCGCCCTCCGTAAGACATCATTCAAGGCGGCATGGCGTGACCATTTGCCGGCACTGCGGCGGCAAGAAAGACTACCTATCTGGTATCTTGGGCCGATTACCTCTGTTCCACAGACGCAAGTGTGTGGTGCACATATTTGGGCCGCCTGCATATCTGTAAACAAAGCACATTTATTACCCATCGGCGTTTGAGCTAATAACATTGAAACTCTTTTATGACGGTCTTCTTTTGTTTACTTTATTTACTCTTTTATGGCAGTTTGCAGCCGAGTCATTGGCCAGGTGTGGCGAAATAAGCCGACTTTGACACGGCTGACATATTGCATTTGTGCAGTATAAAACAATGACCTGATGGAGGGGGGAGTAGTCTAGCGATAGCCACAAGCGAAACAAGACGTTAGTGACGGACTTTGCCCGTGTGATTGAATCGTGTATTATGTTTGGACTGGTTGTGTACCGTTATATTTTTACCTGTGTTTGTATAGTTCTAATAAATTTTATAGTAATTCCAACGGCATGTTAATTAGAGTCCTGCAACTCGTAACAATATATTTAATTACATTAAAGTTCGAAATTGTTATTACTTACGAGGTCTAACATTTTTTCCTTAGCGACGATTTTTCCAATTCACTTAACTGTTAGTTCCAAAAAACATTTTTTATCTCTCTATACTGTTCGATTAAACTTTGCAAAGAGAAAGGGCACACAACATAACAAATACAAATCCGTCGTCTGAGATAGTTGCAGAAGTATTCGCTCCGTTTTGTGATTTAATTAAGAATTTTAATTAATTCAAATGAAACTGCCGAGCTTCTGATTCGATTGAAACCAACTTTGAATTGTATTGCTGTGACCCAATGGTAGGGAAATGGGGTTTTTGTTATATTAATTTAAATCGGGATTCAACATGGCGTAAGTGACATACTTGTACTTAAAAAGAGGTAAAGTTTGTGAGTTTGGATGTTCGGGGTAACCTCCGGTAAAACTGCATAGTTTTTAAAAATTGTTTCACCAGTAGGAAGATACGTTATTACTGAGTGATATAAGCTATATTTGGTCGTGATTAATAATATTTTTTAATGAGAAATATCACTTTGAGAAAAACGGGCTGATGTGTTGATTGGCGTGCGCTTACTAAATAATAAATAATTCCCATCGTCAAACATTCTCTTTGATGGGCATTAGTTTAAAAAAGGAATGTTTTTCCCATGGGCAATTATATGTTGGCTTCTCTCGAGTAGCGCCCAGTGTAGTGGGCCCGGTTCAGCTAGTCTCTATTAAATGTAAATATGGGCCACTCTTCGCCTTACGCAGGTCGTTCTTATCCGTGCAAGAACGAAGAAAGAGGCGAAAAAACAACACACAGCCAGGTGATAGAGTATTTATCCGTCTGAATGGCTACCACCCCCGGTCTAGAATATGCCACCATAACAACTTGCTTTCCGTTATTAGTGACCAGGTTCCAGACTGCCTTAAGAGAGCAGCAGCGCATTTGTAGCACCTTTGGTGTTGCAAATGTCTATAGGCGATGATAACCGCTTTCCATTACGTGGGCTGTATGTCTGCCTGCTGAAAAAAAGGGTCGTCAGTCCAGTTGGTTATTTCCATGTGACTCCAAACATCCACCTCATCATGTTCATCTCTGTGCCAAAATTACTTTGTTATTCTAACTTTTGCTCTAGAATATGTACTTAGAGTAGTGTATTTTTTGGGGTCAATATATCGCTTGGTCAGACGTAGTTAATCTTGCCTAACATGGCATGTGTTTCATCAGCTTTTCCAATGTAACTAATGGTACCCGAAACTTGTATGAACGGAAGTTATAGACATATACCGAAGACCTCCAGAAACTATTTCGGTTAACTGTATTGGTTAAGGACTGCATACACGTATACGTGTCAATTTGTTAATAATCTCGTGGTCTCGGCTTTTGTAGTATCTTCCTATAATAAGTAATAAATAATCATTATTTAAATTTTAACGGTTCTGGATTTTGATTCCTCATGTTAAAACTCCGTAAATTTCGAAAAAAATATCGATTGGAATATTTTTTAATCTCTTTATATATTAGATATTCTTAGATTATTATTATTATGATTATTGTTATTAGATATTTGTTCGTAAATGCGGTTGATTTTTTTTGTTCCTTAATTTCTATCAACAATATTATCGTAAAAATATCAAGTTTAATATCTATTTAGTGTAACACTACATATCCATTTAACTTATTCATCATCAAAAGTTCACAAACACAATTACAAATGAACTAAATAATTTGCAAAGTACATTACATATGCATATACATTTATTTAAAAAAATATTCCAAAATTCCAATTATTATTTATGGACATGGTAAAAAAAATGTAATTTTGATATTAGAAAAATCAATCAATATTTTTTTTTTAAAGCCACAAAACTGCTAGAACAAGACGGTATTCAATGAAATTGAATGATTAAAGTTTATTTTTATATTGATCTTTTTGGTTGAGTCATCCAAATTAAAAGAAAGAAATAAACTGTCTAGTATCGGCTGAACATTTATGAGGCAGTTTTTTTTGTTGCAGAATTATTTACGACCTTCACACTATTACGAGTTCTTGGCGTCTAATGTGGCGTCGCGTACGTCCAGAAACTATAAACATAATAAACACTACGTATCATCGTACATGATTAATATATAAGGTGTATGTAATCGTTATTAAATTATCATACTAGTAAACCTGTATTATCGTTTACCGCGTCAAGTAAATAGGGACTACTGAGCTTACGCAGATTCGATAACTCCGAAATCCTCGCGAAAGAGAATCGTGTCATACATAGAATGATGCTTGAGGCTATTGAAATTAAAAAAAAACCCACTCAAATTTCAATAGAGAAGATGTTTGGCAAGTACCAACTGTTTGGGATCCGATCATCAAAACTATTAAGACCTAAACCCAGCAAGAACGAACTGCCAGGCCCCAACACACTGCGAGCTCTTTCTGTGTGCACCGGAACACAAACCAACTTGTCTGATAATTTTTTATTTTATTTTCCTTCAACCCATTTTATTATTATATAAAATTATTAGAGCTAGGCATATTTTCTGAAGAGTCTCTTGCGCCGCTTCTTCTCTTTAAGCCATAACATGTTGCGAAGCGGTGTTAAATTAGATTAGGCTTCCATAGAGTAAACAATAACCATAAACAAAATAAACTAAATACTTAAAATGAACAAGTTGGCGGTAGGCTAAATAAAACTTTAACAATACTCGTTAACAATTGACATCTCTTTCTTCCGTGATCACGGCCACTGAAACGTCCAGCCGAAACGTCAGAATAACCAAAATCATAAATTACCGCGCTTAAAACCGTTAAAACTTAGTTTTATTATTTCTACGATTTTTGAAGCGGCAGCAATATTTCGTTTAGTGTCGCCACGTTCCCACCGACTGCGTGTCTATAGTCTCTAACACAACAGCATCGGTAACTAATTACTTTTGTCAGTTTGCCATTTGGTTGCGGCTGCCGTGGAACATTCTCCGATTTAATTTAAACAATCTAGTAGGGATATCGTGTTTTGCAACTGTTTATGGTGTAGGCAGATGTAGCTTAAGGCGATGTGTCAGGGATGAAGTTCATATTGAACTATTTCGACTTAATATTAATGAACTAGCGATCTCGGCAGACGGTGTCTTACCCTGAAAAAAAAAACAAGAACTCGATTCCAGCGCCACCTACAGGGTCTAATTTTGAATCTAAACCACCCCAACACTCAATGAGTTTGCAAAATATAGTATCTTTTATGTTTAACTTCAACACAACTTCAAGTTGTTGTAGAATGAATAATATTGTTATGACCGACAAAGACCAATTCACACCTCCAGTTTATTACCTTTCGGCATTTGGACTTATTTTGTTTACTTTGTGTTTAAAATTTGTAATTAGAAAAACAGCCTGTTGTGTATTGTAATAGCCAGGTCATTAGCCAGGTGTGATTCTAAGAAATTCAGTCTGCGCGGCCGATAGACATATTGTAATTGTGTAGTATAAAGTAATGCCCCAATGGAGAGATTGGCACTCAAGCGATAACCACTAGCGGAGCAAGACGTGTGTACTACATTCGGTGATCTATTTAGTGACGGACTTTTCGCGTGTTTTTATATTTATATCTGTGTTATACGTGTTTGTATAGTTCTAATAAATTGTTTAGTAATTCCAACGGCATTTTAATCGAGTCCCGTAACTCGTAACAATATGGATGTAGTGGTGTAGAATGAAATGATATCAACATAAGTACGAACAACCAAAGTAAAAGGAATGAAAGATCTTCCCCCCTAGACAAGTGGCGTTAGCGCTTAACGAATAGAATAAAAATATGTGGGAACTAGCGGTTCCGGGAGCCGTTGTCCTGCCATGAAAAAATTAAAATCTACATCCCGATTCTAGCGCCAAGTATTTTGATTAGATTGATGGGTTACATTATTGAAGTTTTTAGTAGGGATCCTTGATTTTTATATGGCCTATAGGGATATCAGTGATAATGTAGCATTCGAATGGTGAAAGAATTTTTGAAATCGGTCCAGTAGTTTTTTTAAATAGCCTCAATGTTTAAATAGCCCGGCATTTTTTTAATTTTATAATATTGTTACACGCCGACAAAAGTAAATGCACACCTGCAGTTTATTACCTTTCAGCATTTAGACTTATTTTGTTTACTTTGTGTTTAAAAATTTTAATTAGAAAAACATCCTATTGTGTATTGTTATCGTTTATGATAGCCATTGACCAGGTGTGATTTTTAGATTCTATTGTTATGCGATCGAGCATTGTGTCAAGATATTGTATAGTTTAGTATAAAGCAATGTCCAAACGGAGGGGTGAGGCAGTGAAGCGACGATAACGATACGAGCAATACGTGGGTACATTCGATAAGCTATATAGTGACGGACTTTGCACGTGTTATTGAGTCGTGCATCAAGTTTGTACTGGTTGCGTCCAGTTATATTTATACCTGTGTTATACGTGTTTGTATAGTACTAATAAATTTTAAAGTAATTCCAACGGCATTTTAATTCGAGTCCTGTAAGTCATAACAATATTATAGATAAAATCTTCTCATAACATTTCCCTATGCAAAGGAGATTTTCCTGTAAAAATGAGATTTTCCTGTATAAAATAGATTTTTCTGCGTAAAAGAGATTTACCTGTGTTAAGAGATATTTTGCTATGGTTACACATTGTATATAATATTTTCACTTAATATATTAAACAAACAACCGCATGTTGTATCTAACAAACAACATGTGGTAATATTATTATGACAAGAGTATTCTAGCTTGATTCTGAGTGCGGGCTTAGTAATAAGTTGGCGCTGAGCAAACAAACCAACGGGCATAACTTAGTTTAGTACTCCGCCAAAATTTACCAAGTTTTCAAATATGGCGTGTGGTATAAGTTTTAAGAAACACACTGTTTAAAATTAATTCAAACTTGAACACCAGTGTTTTATGTTATATACGAGAAGCAAATTATTGATTGATACTGTAGCAGCGCTATAAATTATACTTCAGATGACAGAGAGTAGTATTCACTGTCTAGTGCTGATTTGAACTTATTTGACGAGACGACCGCGTAACGTCCTCACGGACAGGGTCGACGTTAACTCAAAACGGCTGGCCCGGATCAGCCCGTGGTTAGGACGGCAGGCTGGTAGGCACCGATAGAGAGACACAGGCGCGCGGCGCCAATGACGATCTCACCACGTCCCCCCGAGGAACGCCAAGAGACCTAGCCCTCCTCCATAGGATAGACTAGGCGTGTTGCTGGGAAGTTTCTTTCGCTGTTTCTTCTCTCCCAGCTATAACACGTTGCAAAACGGCAGTAAGATAGCGTAGGCCGCCGCGAATTGGCAATTCTGGCACGTCGGGATCGTTCCCCTAGGGCTTTATATTACCCGTCACCCGTTCTCGATTAGTACATTGTGTCGCCCTCCAGTCGGCATCGTTAGATTCATCCCGCTTTCACGGCAACAGTCCAACCGAGGTAAAGCCCCCTAGAGAACTCCCTCGACCATTTTGCCATCCGAAAACCCCGGTAAAGTGGTGAGGTCTTCGGACCACAAACATTACGTCAAGTCCAATAAAAAAAAGCACTAGCCAGTGGTTCGTTGTCCGTTGCGATGATACAATGATTATCAGTATTTATTATAAATATCGAAATTCAACTCTATCTTTATCATACTAGAGCTTGCCCCGCGGCGCAGCGTGTCAAACTCTAGGCAGTAGCTTTATTTTACTTACACAAAAACTTTACTGTCAAGAAATATGTAACTTGATAGACGTGCAAACGACAAAAGTAAAGTAAACGCTTGGAAGCAGTTTAGTGACAGTGTTCTTAGTACTAAATGATTGTATAATGAAAAAAATTAATAATAATAATAATATGGTGTAGACAGGGATAATCGCCGGTCAGTGTCACGCTATATTTATATTAAATTTGTCAAGGGGCCTCTACGTGTTGGCCTCCCCATGGACCCACGCAAGCCCTCCAAATGTCCGGGCCATTTTTATGGCCCGTGGTCTTGAAAGACATACAATATCATAGCAATTTATTTATTTCAGACACAAAGATCCATAATTACAACACATTTTTACAGATTGTTATTATTAAATTAAATTTAATTAAAAATCTTGCATTTTACTTCGGGAAACGATAATAACCGCCATCGCTTGCCGTTTGAACCTTATACTTCATGGTCCGATGACAAAGGCTTTACAGACCTAATCACTCATATGTGCAAAGTGAGTCTTGCTGCCTTTGTCATTATAGTTAAAAGTGGTCGAGTAATTTATATTGTTACGAGTTACGGGACTCGAATTAAAATGCCGTTGGAATTAATTAGAATTTATTAGAACTATACAAACACGTATAACACAGGTACAAATATAACTGGACACAACCAGTAAAAACGTAATGCACGATTCAATAAAACGCGCAAAGTCCACTAATGTCTTGTCTCCCTTGTGACTATCGCTAGATTGCCCCTCTCTGCATTGGGGCATTGCTTTATACTGCACAATTACAATATGTCGATCGGCTGCGCAGACTGAATTTCTAAAAATCACACCTGGCTAATGACTGCCATAAAATATTACAATAGACAATGGGATGTTTTTCAAATTACAAATTTTAAACACAAAGTAAACAAAAGAAGATGGTCATAAAAGCGCTTCAATGTAATTAGCTCAAACGACGCCGGCGGGTAATAAATGTTCTTTGTTTGCAGGTGGTCCAAATTGTAACAATACTCATCTCGAATTCTCTTTTCAAAAGAGACTCGTTTCAAAAAACGCGCCACAAGTTTTCTGTACTAATGTGCACATACATATATTACGCCATACGTCGAGGGGGGGGGGGGTCGGGGAAGTGTGACTCGGGGTGGGTGGGGGTGTGGGGGTCCTAAATTTCGTGACGTCACATTTCAAAATCTTATATTAATATATAATGCTGAAGAGTTTGTTTGTTCGCTTGAACGCTCTTATCTCAGGAACTACTGGTCTGATTTCAAAATTCTTTCAGTGTTAGATAGCCCATTTATCGAGGAAGGTGGTAGGGCATTTGCCCGACTGGATGCCTACCACCCCTGGTCTAATTTAGTGAGTTGTGTTCCGGCATTAATGATCAGGTTCCAGTATCCTTTAAGAGTGCGGCAGCAGATCAGTGGCACCTTTGGTGAGCCGTCTGCCTGTCTGCTGAACTTACGCAATAAAAAAAAAACATAACCAGAAACAAAATTATGCATAAATAAAGTATGCAAATCTCTCAATAAAACTTTTCCGGCTGACATTGTTCACGATGTTGTAAATACTTAGAAAAACCATTAACGTTGAAAATATTCATTCGAATAAAATCGGAAAAACTGGGGAGGAAAATTTTCAATAAGTTAAACTTGCTACTTAAGGCATAAAACGGCTCCTCGAGCGTTAAACATTGGAGAAAAGGCAGTAGACCGACAGATGGACGTAACTTTTTGTTTTGTACCAATGGACATGTTTATGTAGTAGGTGTTAAAAGACAATGCCAATTTTGGGTCCACCCTGAAATCGGATCACCTTTAACCAAATATATTTTAACTTCCTTTACAGAAGGAAGAAAAACTTTATTTAAAGTAATTACATAAGCAAAGCATATTTTGAAAATTTGTACGAAATATTTTCAGCAAAGACGGCTTACGGAAACTTATGGGAACTTGTCCTTGGGTGCTTTATGATATGTTGTAGACAGGGATAAGGGCAAGTCTTGTGTACTTTCCGTAATCTATTTAGCGACGGACTATGCGCGTGTTTTTGAATCGTGCATTACGTTTGGACTGGTGTTGTTCAGTTATATTTGTACCTGTGTTATACGTGTTTGTATAGTTCTAATAAATTCTATAATAATTCCGACTGCATTTTAATTCGAGTCCTGCTACCCGTAACAATAATCAATAAAATTAATTTAACTTATGTTATATAAAATTAATCAGTGTGTTGTTTAACCTTACAACCCCGTATTATCTCAAAGAACGTTTTGAATTCATCTATTCTTCTCACAATTTACGACCTTCTACTGATCTTAGACTTAATACTCCCAAACATTATTCCTCTTTTTAACCGACTTCGAAAAAAGGAGGAGGTTCTCAATTCGTCGGGACCTTGTTTTTTTTGTTGCTTTTTTTTTATGTATGTTCGCCGATAACTCCGTGATTTATGATCCGATTTACGTGATTCTTTTTTTGTTCGACGCGGAATAGCTTCCAATTGGTCCCCTAAAAATTTTACATAGTTTGGCCCAGTAGTTTTCATTTTATGAACCTTTTTTCATGGAAATAATTTTCACTCCGTTCCATATGTTCGCCGATAACTCCGTGATTTATGATCCGATTTACGTGATTCTTTTTTTGTTCGACGCGGAATAGCTGCCATGTGGTCCCCTAAAAATTTGACATAGTCTGGCCCAGTAGTTTTCATTTTACGAACATTTTTTTGTTCCCGGTTCTTGGGACCTATATTTTTTAAGAAGCGCGGCACCATTCGTGGGTCCACCCATACATAGCTAGACACTAAAAAGTAACAAATAAAATTTAAAAACTTCGTTTAAAAAAACCGACTTCAAAAACTAAAAAACTAAAATGTATAAAATAACTTATTTCTTAAGCTATTATTATTAATATATATACTCGGCCAAACTATGTCAAATTTTTAGGGAACTACATGGCAGCTATTCGGCGTCGAACAAAAAAAGAATCACGTAAATCGAATCATAAATTTCAGAGTAATCGGTGTACATATGGAATGGAGTGAAAATTATTTCCATGAAAAATGTTCATAAAATGAAAACTACTGGTCCAAACTATGTAAAATTTTTAGGGGACCAATTGGAAGCTATTCCGCGTCGAACAAAAAAAGAATCACGTAAATCGGATCATAAATGATGGAGTAATCGGCGAACATACATAAAAAAAGCAACAAAAAAAAAAAGATCCCGACGAATAGAGAACCTCCTCCTTTTTTCGAAGTCGGTTAAAAACATCTTGAAGTCGGTGCAAAGTAAAACATAAAAATTACTATATTTTGAAAATTACTAAGCACCGACTTTAAGATGTTTTAGATAATATATATTAATAATAATAGCTTAAGAAATAAGTTATTTTATACATTTTAGTTTTTTAGTTTTTGAAGTCGGTTTTTTTAAACGAAGTTTTTAAATTTTATTTCAGTAATCTTAATATTTTACCATATAAGCTATTCCACTCTGGAATCCGCTGCCTGTTACTGATAGACAAATTAAATCATAACAATATTTGAGAACATGACGAAAAAACTCTACTTGCAACATGGTGACGTTTTTGAAGTGATAACTTCTTATGGGAGGGTAAACCGTTTCGTTACGTAACGCGTGACGGTGCTAGTCTGTCTGGCTTCCCTTTCTCTCACGCATAAGACAACGGTAGGCAGGCTAAGTTATCTCTTCTGTTGGGCGTGCCGAGACGCACATTTTTTTGTTGGTTTTGACTTTATGTGGTCCAAAACCAGCCTTACCGGGGTATTAGATTTTCGATTCGATTCGGGGTATACGAAAACTTAAGAAAATATTAGGGTGTAGTTTTAAATTGTTTACTGCTATGATCTTGCATGAACCATCGCTCAGCTAAGTTGAGTAAAGTTCATACGCTTCGAAAGATGCTCATGGTTCAAAGAAAAAGGATTTTCCAACTTTTACTCGACCAAATGCATTTTCATCCGATTACGGTGAAAGTGTTATGAGGTATATATACTATTAATACACCTAGAAATAATCTGGAAAAAGAACTTGTATAAAATATTCATCTAAGAATAGCGGTAGCCCGCGACTTGGTATGCATAGTCAACGACCTGTACTCGCATAGGTTTGCCCGCTTTCGGGACGCGCACCCGTGCGGTGAAGCGTGTTATTTACCTCGCCATTGACTTACTAATAAGTCAATCAAACTTATTAGTAAGTCAATGTACCTCGCCATCAAAATTAAATCATGAGTTGTCATAAATGTTGCCCTTGGGTCTCGAAAATACATTGCAAATTTGTTATCTGTCAGATCCTTGTAAATATTAAATTCATCTCTGTCCTTTTTAGTTTTATATGTCGCGCTATCCAAATTCGTTTAAGAAGCAACTGTACAAACACGTATAAAATAGTTACAAATATAACTGGATACAACCAGTTCACACTGCACGATTCTATAACACGCACAAAGTCCGTTACTATATCGTTCATCGAATGTACGTCTTACTCGTATCGTAATCCTCGCTTGACTGCCCCACCCCTCCGTTCGGGCATTATTTTATACTAAACTGTATAATGAAATAAAGGATCGCGGTCACTGAATTAATCCGCACACCTGGCAAGCTTCGATGCAATACAATAACAACAAGGATTAGTTCGACACTAATGACGGCCATAAAACAAGTATAATAACAATATAATGTTTTACAAATTCTAAACACAAAGCAAACAAAAGAATCCCTAAATGCGGAGAGGTAATAAACTGCGATTTACGACAGGCAGGTGTGCGCATTTCTTTGTCGGTATGTAACAGTATATTAGTATAAGATTTACGCAGATAAAATATTATCGTATCTGCGTAGTGTGTTAAAGGCTTTATTCAAGACCAAAAATAAAATAGTTTTTATCGTTTAATCTCGAACCAATAGTATAACAAGTCTCAATTAAGCAGCTTGTCCGCTGGTCTGGGTGCGTCGATTAATTTATTCCCCGCTCGTAAATCCCCTTTAACCTATTTCGGATAATAGCTCCCTCTATGGGCGGTCCCGAATAGTGTTGTACTCATTTTGGGATTATATGGAGAGGTCTGCCCCATAACTTCATGTTCGGCTATCGTAAATTTTCTTCGGTCTTATTCATATTGATTTAGAATAAGTTTGTAGGCTTCTTTAAGAAACTTAAAGAAGCTTACAAACTTACTCTAACGCAGTATGAATAAGAACATTTGTCTTTTTAAGGCAAGATGTGCACCATTACAAAAATCGCAATGTCATTGCCAAGTATTAATGGCCTTACTTATATTAATCTCGTTAAGAAACGATTAGCCATGTCTTAAGTAAGAGAATCAGAATCAGACCCTAATCAATGAATATCTTCATTTTTTCTTATAAACGTGTATTACCTGTTGTTTACCTAAGTGGAGCACAGATAAACGAAATTTTAATGATTAACGTAGGTTGAACCCAAACGGCCTTACTTATAATAATCTCGTTAAGAAAGGATTAGCCATCTGTTAAATAAGAGATTCTTAAGCCCCTAATCAATGGCTG
Source organism: Dendrolimus pini (assembly GCA_949752895.1). Classification (NCBI taxonomy): domain Eukaryota; kingdom Metazoa; phylum Arthropoda; class Insecta; order Lepidoptera; family Lasiocampidae; genus Dendrolimus; species Dendrolimus pini. The sequence goes on from OX457150.1 coordinate 992,488, forward strand.
TTTCAAATAAAACTTGGCATCTTGCCTCTTAGCAGTCACTTAAGCTACCTCTCGTTGTTGGTTATTTTTGACAGTTATTTATGAGTTACTTTACCACCACCTCTTGTCCTTAAGAGGAGTTTATGGGTAAGATTTTCACTAATCAGTTGCTGAGCAGTTTCTTTAAATTTAAGAAACGATTATAAGTAAGGCCCTTATAGTGAACCGGGGTAATTCTAAACACTTTCGATTTTTTCTTTCTTTACAAATAGTGTTTTCTGAATTACTTTCTAAATGTTGATAAGTATTTGGCCTCTCTGACGGTAAGAGGCAGCACATTACAAAGTTTGACAGCCTGCATTGTAAAAAAATTATCATCATTTTATTATACAACTGCCCAACATTATCTCTTCTGTATATTTTTCTGGGGAGTTGTATAGACTATATGGACTTAGTTTCTTTGTTATTGTAGTGAATTTAACAAGAAAAAGTAAATTTGACTAGGCTCTCATAGAGTAAATAATAAGCATAAAGAAAATAAAAACTAAATAATTAAAATGAACAAGTTGGCGGTAGGCTTAATAAAAGTTTAAAAAACTCTTCGACAACTGTCATCTTTGTCGTTTGTGACCACGGCAACTAAACTGCGGCTGAAACGTCGGAATAACCAAAATCAAATAAATTACGGCGCTTAAAATCGTTAAAACGTAGTTTTATTAAGCATGTAGTTAACAGAGTATAGATTTTCGGTATAACACCATTTCATTATTTATGTATGCGAAAAGGATTTATGACGACTGTTCCCAATTACCCTCGTTGACCCTATTATGTATAGGTGATACACGTTTTTGATTAAATTTCATGTCTCAGTTACACGTGTGGTAGCCAGCAGTAATTATGTTTATGAATTCAATACAATATTTAACGGCAAGTGGCCCGTTAGGGTAGTCACATACGATGAATATCCACTTGCTACAATCCTGATAAACACTTCGCTTCATCGACTTTCATTAATATTTTCATACATACACGTTTATTTAAAGAGCTATAAACATGACCTTTCTTCAAAATATCTTCAATTTCATCATGTTGAATACATCACGGTCTACTGGCAGCGACTCTACCACTGTCACATTGCTATTATCTCTTTTCTTTCACCTTATCGCAATTATTTGGGGTCGGCACAGGTAATGTCTTTTCATTCCACTATCCTCTATTCTGACATACATCACACAATCAATCCATCTCTTGTTTGGTCTACCTTTACAATACTGTTGTTGCGGATAGAGAGCACCCCCTGGCCCGCCCGCCGGAGCACACCTACTCTCTGCGCCCCGCATACCGCCGACGCCCATAGCTCGCGCAATTAGCAACTAGGCGTCGGACGGGATGCGGGATATAAGAGCGGCCTTGGAAGCAAAATTATTCACAACTCTGTCACATTTCACATTGATGACTCTCTCTGTCTCTCGACTCTCTCGCGCAATTTGTAATTACGTACTTTTTATGCATATTTCGATTCTAAGCTATAATTTTATAATAATAATTATACAGTCCATTATATCGAGTTTAATTTCCAAACAAGAAGTAACTTCCACCAATAACTCAACTCAACTAAATATAATTATTGTAACACCTTTTAAACCATGTTTTATGCACTAAATATATTTGAATTTGAACTCTCATTATTAATCTCACCTTGCTTTCATATACTTCTTTTGTGGTTGGGCTTTTATTAATTTTCTCTACATGCCCAAACCACCTTAACACTGCTTTTTCAAGTCTTGCCACTCACTTCACCTAGAGATGGGGATTATTTGAATTACAAATACTTATTTTATATTTGTATTTCAATTACTGCTTAAAAATGTAATTTGTGATAGGTATTTAAAAGACCCGATGCTGAGGTATTTTGTAGTAAGTATTTCAAATGCTTATGGCTTCAAAGTACATTTGAACATAAATACATTTAGCTATCGTATTGATGGGTGTGTTCTTCAGAAAATAGCACTCGATAGCTTTTGTAAGCAACTTGTTTTTCCCCCATAGTTTCCTTGGGATTACTCTGGAATATACATTTAAAGCAATATGCAATATGTGTTTTTTTTTACTGTACGGCCATTTGACGGCCTCTGAGTTACGGCCTGTTGAAAATCACCCAAAGATTTCGATTTTTTTTAAATATTTTTTATGTTTGTTTTTTTAGTTTATTTATATAACCTTACACCTAACTGTATTTTGTAATTTGTATTTTAAATAAATGTAGTTAAATAATATATTTTGTATTTTATATTTCAAATACGGCGTGTATTTGAAATATAAAATACGAAATAATTTAACAATATTACCTATTTCGTATTTTACGAGTAAATACATGCAAGGTATTATTTTGTAATTAGTATATCAACTAAAGCAAAGCATGTATTTTGCCCAGCTCTGGTCTACACCTCTGTACAATATGTGTATTGAGGATATTCAATGTGTGTTTGTCTGCCGATTATTAATTTAATATATTTATTTATTAACTGACCCTTCTTACTCTACACTAGTAATACTATAAGTAGATAACAAAACAACCATCCGTAACATTCAATCTAAATAAATCAGCTTAAAATAGTTTGATGCCCCTAAACTGGGCCTTGGCGGGATTAAAAGGAAAATTTATTCAGGCGAAGTGATTTTCATCAAATTAACAGGAAAATAAAATGAAGTGAGGACCTTCCCAATCTGATCGGTTAACTTTAATAGGGTTGCCATTTACCTCTACAAATATTCAGACGAACGCACAAAAGTATAGACTGAGTCTTCATGAATAAAAAAAGTGTTGATTTCTCATTTTTTCTATTCTTTGCCTTGTAAACCCTTTTTCTTAGGGACTAACTACATTTATTCAACTTCGTTCGCGTATCGCTGGACGATTTTGGTTATATTTATTTAGCTCCGATTCTATCAGCCGCGTATAGCAGCGGAAGATTATAAAGGCGTTCATAACGTGTGTTATCTCCGCTGAAACTCTTCTGTCTGCCACATACAGCGCTGAAGGGCTGAGAAGCGTACATTTCTCTGTGATACAAATCTTGAAACTTAAGACAAACTGTGGGTAGACAGACAGTCGGCTTGCAGCGCTGAGTGTGGTGGAAAGGCACTGAACGGCGTCGTTAGCCAGCGCTAGAATATCAATGATAAGAACACAGCGCTGAACGCGGCGAAACAACATTGCATGTTGTCGTATGAGCGTGCGTATGATAAAAACACACTTGTCTTCATTTTATGACTGTTTGCCGTGAAAGCTGAACGAAACGAAACGAAGTTTCGAAGACCATCGGTGGCCATCGGAGGCCATCGAAGGAATTGTATAGTAATAAGGCATTATTATAAGGCCTATTATATCAAGACAGCGTATAAAATACACTAACGTATATTATTTTCAATATTATTTCCTTGTATTAAAGTATAAGTATTATATATATCCGGGCAGGAACAGAGAAAGAATACAATTTCCTGCGGCCGGGCGGCCTGTCGTAAGAGGCGACAAAACTACCCACAGCCAGGTGGTATAATTATTCCGGCATTAGTGACCAGATTCCAGTCTTCCTTAAGAGAGCAGCAGCGCATTTGTAGCACCTTTGGTGTTGCAAATGTCCATAGGCGATGGTAACCGCTTTCCATCAAGTGGGCCGTCTGCTTGTCTGCTGACCTCTTGCAATAAAAAAAAAAATTAGATACAGTGTTCAGCATTTTTTCTTTCGCTAACAATTTTTTTCATCTAGCCATCTGTCCGATTGAAACCGTTAAAATATAGTTTTAATTTAAATATACAATATACATATTTCAGTACAGCCCTAAGTAGAGACGTCCAGCCCGCTCAGAAAACGCGAGAGCGTTGGAAATGTAGTCGATGAAGTGAAAATTCCTTGCCATCTGTTACCGCGCCCGTGAGACTGGACTTTCATGAAATATACATGAAACTTTTGTTTCGTTTCCACTCAAGAATATATTACTAGTATTGTTTTTTTTAACAACACAACTGTTACCAAGTATTGTCCGTCTGCCACTAGTTTACACTTCATTCTTATACGATGAATATTTGAAGAGAAAAATTCTAGCAACAAGAAATCCACTTCTAGAGTAACAAAAAAGCATACCGTAATAACTGCACATGAGGGAAATTTATCATCCCTCTTCGTTATGGGATAATTTTCTTGGGGAACTCTACCAATAAAGAAGTTATATTTGAATCACAAAAGAGATGCGTAAGGCCTTTGCGTGGACGAAAGCAAACTGATAGTTGTAAGTCATTCTTTACAAAATTGGGCATCCTTATAGTTCCTTGCCTTTATATACAATTCTGCCAGGTGATAGGGCGTTTGCCCGACTGCATGGCTACCACCCCTGGTCTAAAGTATGTCGCCATAACAACCTTGAGTTGTGTTCCGGCATTAGTGACCAGGTTCCAGTCTCCCTTAAGAGAGCAGCAGCGCATTTGTAGCCTTTCGAGTTGCAAATGTCCATAGGCGATGGTAACTGCTCCCCATCAAGTGGGCCGTCTGCTGAATTCCTGCTTTAAAAAAATACAATTAGGCAACCTTACAGTTTCTTGCCTTTATATATTTCAAGTAATACAGTTTCAGTCAAAGAAAATTTGAAACTGTTCACACAAGACGGCTTATTTAAATAAAAGCATATTTTGTATGCCATCAATATTGTACAACCGTCTATGTTGCGGTGGCGCTGGATTTAGTGATAACAATGAACAATGTCAATTTTATAGAAAAGGAGTGTTAGGCCATTGAGAGGGGAATGTGAGATTGAGCACGCACGTACCTGTTTATTGGGCATTAAATGCAGCCGCTCCAGACTATCACTTCTTCTTCACTTTAGTTCACTTGTAGTTTTATTTATCTTGTATATTTATTTTATATTTATTCGATGTTAATTAGTGATAAAAATGGACTATGTAAATCTTATAGAAAAGGAAGTGTTGGGACATTTAGATAGAAATATGAGACTGAGCACGCACGTACCCGTTTAATGGGCATGAAATGCAGCCGCTCCACACTTTCACTTCTTCACTTCAGTTCACTTGTAGTTTTATTTATCTTGTATATGTTTCTTTATATTTATTTCATGTTAATTTATGTTATTCTTGCGGTGCGGAGCGGGTTATTTATCTTATACTAATATATAAACCTGAATAGTTTGTGTGTTTGCTTGAACGCGCTAATCTCAGAAACTACTGATCTGATTTGAAAAATTCTTTCAGTGTTAGATAGCCTATTTATCGAGGAAGGCTATAGGCTATATATATCATCACGCTAAGACCAATAGGAGCGGAGCACCAATGAAGAATGTTTAATCGTTAAATCGGGTTTTTTTTTTACCTTTTTTTAAAATTTTCTTTTTATATTCAAAATTTAAAATCCATATTCAAAAGTTTTTATTCAAAATAGGCTCCACTGGAGAACACTTTTTGAAGGTCATACATTTAGGTTGAAATTTATTTTTTCTCTTTTTAATAAATTATATACATTGCTGGGGTATTGTGGGCGCGATATAGTTTGTTATGTTATGTTATTTGATTAAATATCTACTATTTGCGGGGTTTAATAAAAAGTGTCCATTGAAGGGCAGCAAATTAAGATGGCGTCATATTAGCAAGTGGAAAGTGTTTAAAAATAGCGCCACAAATAATTAGAGTAGGATACTAGATTAAAGTAGGGAGGGAATAATTAATAATAATAAAGGGAGGCCTACGTCCAGCAGTGGACTGTGAATGGCTGATGACGACGACGACGACGACGACGACGACGACGACGACGACGACGACTAGATTAAAGAAGGAAAGAAAGACTTCCTATTTGTCACCGCGCATTTTACGAAAATGTAACTATTGCATGTCTCCTCATGGTGGAATTTTCAGATAATTTAGTTAATTATCTTAATTAGTGAAAAAGGTTTCAAAAATTCAATTGGTCAAAAATTTATATACATGCATCTCAATACGAGAAAGTCTCAATACTTTTCCGAATTATAATTTTTAAATTTTTCATCCCAGTACACTTCAATTCGTTTATAAAATACATATCATTTCCTTTTCCTACACTAGCACTATTTTGACGAGTTTCGAACCATAATTAGCTGTTTACAGGTGGACACTCTTTCAACTGATCCCCCATACTAGTTGGTCCTCCTTACCTCTATCCTCCATAGTGCGAAAGGAGAACGCACCGTCAGATTTGAGAAGGGAATTTAAATATGTTACAAAAAGGTTTGATTTTTTTCATTTTTATTTTCGATTTATACAACAAAACTTATTTAACGATTTTTTATTACCGAATCTGTTTGTTTGACGTTAAACCTAGAACAAAACCGAAATGAAAAGTAATAATGTACTTTGGTTATAATCGGTTTTGAAGACTTGGTTTTCACTCCGAATGAAATAATTGACTAAAACCGGTTATAACGTATTACGAGCGGTTTATTTTAAACCGGTTCTTTGCTATTTATTTGTATTTCCGACATTGAACCAGACAAATCGACTTCAGAATTCCGAACTGTTTCGAACAACACAACTAGTAAAATCATTTAGTTCAAAACAAAAGGGATCAGAACTAATTTAATTAAACAAACTAATAACAAATTGGTCTGTATTTTGTTTTCGGTCAATAATACGTGTAAAATTATGATTAATTTATATTCTCGGGGGTGTAGGCAGGGATATATTGGTTTAGTTTTTGGGTTAGACCCTCGCTTGCGGGTTTGGAATCGGTTCTCTTGCTTTAAATGTTAACGCGTCTTTTATTACCACCAACTGTTTTAATAATCAATCAACTTACTCTACAGATGTGTAGGTGAGTTTGTTACTTTATTCTTTTTTTTATTGCCTGAAGTAGGCCCACAGGCGGACGGCCCGCTTGATGGAAGGTGGTTACCGTCGCCGATGGACGTTTGCAACACCAAGAGCGTTGCCAACGCGCTGCCGGCCTCTAAGAAATTTTATAACGCCTTTCTTAAAGGACCCCATGTCGTAGCGTTGAGGGAAAACCTCGGCGGGAAGTTCTTTCCATATCATTGCTGTACGCGGTATAAACGTTCTAGAGAACCGTTGGGTAGTTGAGCGTGGGAGCTCAAGGAGATGAAGGTGAACATCCCGTCGATGGCGAGCGGTGCGGTTAGAAATGTGAGGCATTGGCACCAGATCAAACAGTACCTCGGAACACTCTCCGTTGTACAGGCGGTAGAATACGCAGAGGGACGCAGTCTCCCCGAAGGCTAAGCGATTCTAAACCGCCTGTTAGTATGGAATCGTCGACTATACGAACGGCGCGACCCTGGATGGAGTCGAGGTCAGTCTGGTAAGCGGGTGCTTCAGCCCATAAGTGTGAACAGTATTCCATATGCTGTCCAACTTGTGCTTTGTAAAGCACAAGTCTTTGCCGTGGGGCGAAATACTGCTTGGACCGGTTTAGCACATCAAGCTTTTTTGAGGCAAGTTTAGCCTTGCCTTCCAGATTCTATTCTTCAAGATCTTGGTTATGATTGATTGAGGATGATGTGGGGTTGACCACAGTTGTCATGTAAGTGTAGTCTCTGATCATATCCACAATTATGTACAGCGGTTGCACACCGTCTTCTTACTCCTCAGTCCCGGGTTCAATCAGATACGTAGGTTCGTTACACACACGCACTGATTTTTTAGCTATATTATATGTATTTTTTTATTGGGATCCTTACTAAAAATTAGGGATCCTACGTAAAAAAATACCTAAAATATTCTTAACATCGCGTGCACTGCGAAAACTATTATTAACGATAGAGTAAAATAATGTACGACAAATTTGCAGAACACATCATTATTTACAAAAAGTGCCGCGACAGCATATATCTAACTATTATAGTTATGCCACAATAAGTATTATTCCATAAGGCTCTTTATTTATATCTTGCTATTCATCTTTATCAAAATAAATTACTTCATATTCAAGACTGCTTCAATATCTTTATATAACTTTTTAAATTATTCGAGTTGGACATTCCATTCGAAAAATAGCACGAGTTTAAAAATGTTAGTATTATAAAAAGTTGTGGGGTCGCCGCTCACCCTGCTCGGCTAGCTAGGCAGCACCGTACGCGATCTAGGCGATTTTATGATTCTTGTGAGCCTCATTTTAAAAATCTACAAATTTTACCACTGCCATGTATGTATATTTATGAAATATGTTTATTTGTCAGAAACAATTTAACAATTTTTACGACGGCTAAAGACCTCTATCCAAACAATACTAGAAATAGTGAACGACTGGTTTTAAATGTGGCACCAAAAACAACCCTCTTTACTAGAAACTGCTATAACATGTGCATTCAAATATATAATAAAATTCCAATGCACATAAAAGAGTTTAGGATTAACAAATTTAAAATTCAACTAAAGGAATGGCTTTTAAATAGAATGTTTTACTCGGTGGACGAATTCCTCAATTGTAAATAAATATTTTCTTTGACTTATGAATGTTATTATTATTATTATTACTACTATTATTATTAATTATTGTTTGACATTTATCAGTTTTTTAACCGACTTCGAAAAAAGGAGGAGGTTCTCAATTCGTCGGAATCTTTTTTTTTTTTTTTTTGTTGCTTTTTTTTTATGTATGTTCGCCGATTACTCCGTCATTTATGATCCGATTTACGTGATTCTTTTTTTGTTCGACGCGGAATAGCTTCCAATTGGTCCCCTAAAATTTTTACATAGTTTGGCCCAGTAGTTTTCATTTTATGGACATTTTTCATGGAAATAATTTTCTCTCCGTTCCATATGTTCGCCGATTACTCCGTCATTTATGATCCGATTTACGTGATTCTTTTTTTGTTCGACGCAGAATAGCTGCCATGTGGTCCCCTAAAAATTTGACATAGTTTGGCCCAGTAGTTTTCATTTTATGAACATTTTTCATGAAAATAATTTTCACTCCGTTCCATATGTACACCAATTACTCTGAGATTTATGATTCGATTTACGTGATTCTTTTTTTGTTTGACGCGGAATAGCTGCCATGTGGTCCCCTAAAAATTTGACATAGTTTGGCTCAGTAGTTTTCATTTTACGAACATTGTTTTGTTCCGGGTTCTTGGGACCTATATTTTTTAAGAAGCGCGGCACCATTCGTAGGTCCACCCATACATAGCTAGACACTAAAAAGTAACAAATAAAATTTAAAAACTTCTTTTAAAAAAACCGACTTCAAAAATGAAAAACTAAAATGTATAAAATAACTTATTTCTTAAGCTATTATTATTAATATATATTATCTAAAACATCTTGAAGTCGGTGCAAAGTAAAACATAAAAATTACTATATTTTGAAAATTACTAAGCACCGACTTTAAGATGTTTTAGATAATATATATTAATAATAATAGCTTTAGAAATAAGTTATTTTATACATTTTAGTTTTTTAGTTTTTGAAGTCGGTTTTTTTAAACGAAGTTTTTAAATTTTATTGTTTCATATGATCCATTTAATATTGTATAATTTATTAAAATTTAGTAGAAACATTTGTATGCTCCTATGGGAGCAAAACATGTGTACACTGTGACATATATACCAACTGTTTAACCATGTTTTGAACAAATAAATTTGATTTGATTTGATTTGATAGGCGTCACTGGGGTACACGCCGTATGTGAGACGAGTCAATGTCAAGAAAAAAAAAGCTCTTTTTATATACCAGTGCAACCAGTTCAGGCAACATCGGTACCGTGATTTTTCCGTGAAAGCGTAATAGACAGACAGTTACTTTCACATTTATAATAATATATAGTATGGATAACTATTGAAGACCTAATAAAACAGAGCACAGATCATAATATTTACCTCGTTCAAGTTGGTTAACGATATGTCAATATTGGCTTAGTTGAACACACGTATTGCAAATAGAAGTAGTGGAATGCTGACTTGTCAAGGGGAGGTTTTCGCTGCTTGAAGAAGGATCACGCTATTACTAATATCCTTGGGAGAGTCAGACAGGTATAAATATTAAATATAACACCATTATTAATTACTATATTAGTGATTTATGATTCATCTTATATAAAGCTGAAGAGATTGTTTGTTAGTTTGTTTGAACGCGCTAATCTCAGGGACTACTGGTCTAATTTGAAAAATTCTTTCAGTGTTGGATATCCCATTTATCATGGAAGGCTATAGGTTATATATCATCACGCAAAGACCAATGAGAGTGGAGCAAAAATGAAGTTGTTTCAAAAGCGGGGGGTTTTTGAAAACAAATTCCAGGCGGACGACGTCGCGGGCGCAGCTAATAAAGCAATACATGCGTGTGAAAATGAAGTTAAAGTCCCAGTCAGGGTTGCAAAGCTGTTTTGGTAAAAATGGAACTCTTATAAGTACCTTATTTCCAGAAGAAAAGGACATATATGTCCCTTAGTCTTTGTATTGTTACATGCCAACAAGTGGATGTCAACCTGGTTTATTTATCTTTCGCGCTTTTGTTTACTTTGTGTTAAAATTTTGCAATTAGACAATAACCTATAATATAAGCCTATTGTATTGTAGGTATGCAGATTACATTTTCTTGGAAAATGCAGTCCACGCGGTCTAATGTTGTATTGTGTAGTTTAGGATAAAAACAATGCCCGAACGGAGGGGTGAGGCAGTTAAACGAGGATTGCGATACAAACAAGACGTGTACATTCGATAAGCTGTATAGTGACGGACTTTGCGCGTGTTATTGAATCGTGCAGTTTGTATTGGTTGCGTCCAGTTATATTTGTACCTGTGTTATACGTGTTTGTATAGTTCTAATGAACTGTATAATAATTCCAAAGGCATTTTAATTTGAGTCCCACTAAACTCGTAACAATATTGCTAAGCTTGGAAGTAACTCATGTATAGAATCTTGGCAAAGTTTTTACCATTCAACAAGCAGATTTGACTATTTTCTGTAAAAATCAATTTCAACTTTCTCCATTTGGGCGTTCCTCAAAAAGACTCGCAACTGTAAATAAATGACAGCATAAAATAAATGGTTGACGAAAAAAATATATTTTTCAGTTCCCTGACGTTGACGAGTAATTCCAGTAAAAAAAATAAAAACGAAGGAATAAAAATTGTCGCTCCTGCCTGCAGTGTGTGATGCATTTTGGCAACCGAGACAGGGTTGCCAAGTTATAATTTAGATCGAATCTACAGATTTTATTTTTCTATTTTTTTTTAGTGACACATGGACAGATAAATAGATGAGCCATTCACCATCCCGAATGAACAACGTCGCTTATAATATTTTAGCCTTTCGTTCCCTATAAATGTATTGCCCATGTTGAGATATTAGTAATTTTGTCACTGTGCTAGTAAATTCACTGCCTATCCCTGCCCTGCTTTTCAGAACACAGCGAAACTATTTGGGGGCGGTAGATATAAGAAACAGGGTGATACCTACTTAAATTCATAAGGCCCCGCCACCAGTATAGCCGAAAAGATAAAATTTACAGAAAATTGATTCAAATGTTACTCATGTCCTTCAGAAGTTCTTTATAAAATATGAATTTCAATACGAGCTTTTCGATTTTTTTTTTGGCTAACACACACACACACATATATATATATATATATATATATATATATATATACACACATATATATATACATATATATATACACATATATATCTCCGCCATATGCTCTGCTCTGATTGGTCGTTTATTAAATGACAATATTCATAACTTTTATTAGATTAGAACGATCTTTTAGGTATAGAATCATTTAAGACATCAAACCAAATTAAATTAACAATTTTAGAAGCAATTAAAATGTAAACAAATAATATTGTGCGTTATAAATCCAATCAACAATTATGCGATTTATATATTCCCTCCGACATATATATGTATATATATATATATATATAATTTTTATTGTGTATATCCGTTCATAAATATATAGTTTGAAGGAGAAATTCTTATTGCTTGTTTGGTTTCTTTAAACCGATTTAAATGATTTACAAATTTTCGAGAGTATGAATATTTTGAAGTGACCGGAGGAGAATAGCAAAATTTTGTGCGAATAAGAACGCGGGATAACTCGTACGTTCAAGTTTAAAAGTTCAAACACAAATATCATCGTAAAATTATTTCTCGGGTCTAAAATCACATATTCATGTATGTAACTGTGTGTATGTGTACACACACACACTGTATGTGTTTATTACTCTGAATCTGGAGAAATTGTATTCAGTTCTTTCAAGTGTAATTTTATTATTCCCAGTTCAAACTTCAAGGTTATCAAAGGTGGTAACCACTTATTATATTATAAAATATGTATATGCAGTTTTTTATTTATTTTATAAACATTAAAATTCTTCAATAAAGAGAGAAAGAGAAAGTTTGTTTGAAGAAATAGTGTTGTACTTACAATGCTTACATGTGACTCTAAAAAAAGAGCATCGTTTAAGAACTTGTACGCTACATTTCCAGCAAAAAAAAAATGCACTCAGCTTATTTGTGTGCTGGAATTTTATTTATACGTCGAGCCGTATCTCCTGTTTTGCAATTATCCGTGCAGTAACGGAGAAAGAATACAATTTGCTGCGACCGGGCTGTCTGTCGTAAGAGGCGACAAAATAACCCAGAGCTAGGTAGCGCATTCGCTCGACTGGATGGGTACCACCCCTGGTCTAAAGTATGTCGCCATAACAACCTTGAGTTGTGTTCCGGCATTAGTGACCAGGTGCCAGGCTCCCTTAAGAGAGCAGCAGCGCGTTTGTAGCACTTTTGGTGTTGCAAATGTCCGTAGGTGATGGTACCCGCTTTCTACCAAGTGGGCCGTTTGCTTGCATTCTGAACTCCTGCAATAAAAAAAAATTCTTTTTATGGGAATCATACAGGGGCTGCTGGCAACACTGTAACCGCGATCCGGTCAGATGCTATCAATCTCTGGCAGCAAACCGCCCCGTCCGATTCGGTTGGCTTTTGTGGCATGGACATTTTTTAAACTGAAAAATGTTTTACTTTCCACGTCGGAAAATCAAATATATTCCGTTATATATATTTTTTTTATTGCAGGAGTTCAGCAGATAGGCAGACGGCTTGAAAGCGGTTACCATCGTCTATGGACATTTGCAATAACAAAGGTGCTATAAACGCGCTGCTGCTCTCTTAAGGGAGACTGGAACCTGGTCACTAATGCCGGAACACAACTCAAAGGTACTTCAAATGCGCTGCTGCTCTCTTAACGGAGACTGGAGTTTTCATTGAAATGCTCTATATAAGGTCCTGTTTCACAAACCAATTGAAGTTTAAATTACCTAGTTTATGTTTTTATACTGTTGTTCGTGCCTACCCCGCAAGGGACCTGACGTGAAGTTATGTATTTTTTTATAATTGTTAAATAAATATAATTAAAAATAAACTAAATTATAAATAAATTAAACTAAAAATAAATTATATATACAAACTAAAATTAAACCATAAAATCTAGTTCCAGACCGCTGTCATTCGGAAACGTGCCCAAAAAACTGGCCACATTGCCTCGCTGAATGGCAATGCTGTTAATATACTATATAAATATAGATATAATATACTATAGTTTAATATAAATAATTAAGTCACTTATTTTAATTAAATACAATATGTATATATTTATGTTATAAATATTTGGAAATTTATTGAAAAACTAAATATTCTTCATTCTTCAGAATCAATAAGTATAATTTTAGGGAGTTAAGTTGAAATTGTGAGGTTCTGTTTCATGATAAAACTACGTTTTAACGGTTTTAAGCGCGGTAATTTATTTGATTCTGGTTTGTCCAACGTTTCGGCCGCTTTTCAGTGGCCGTGGTCACGGACGACAAAGTTGACATTTGTCCAACGAGTATTGTTAAATATTAAATTTGTTAAGTAAGTTAAGTTAAATTGTTCTCTTTCATGTTTCAATTTGATGAATCAATAAAAGTGATTCGTGTAATTCTAAATTTAAATAATTAAATGCCATTGACGTCGTAATTTCTCTTTTCATTTCTGCCTGTTTTTATCGAATTGATTAAATTTCTTGGAACCGTGTGACGACTCACCTTTAAGCTTCCATTTTACTTAGACTAAGGACCGCTTGCATAAGGTTGCTTAAATCTGTTTAAGAAACACAAAACCCTTAAGTGCAATTAGCGTCTTGCAGAACGCTAAATATGTTTAAAAAACTGTTAATACGTTTTGTGTAAAACGTATTTAGGCAGTTTAATATGATTAGACTAATTTTGTTTAAAGACGATCGTTGTACAATCGACCCTTAAAGCCACTAAATTTATTTAAGAAACACAAAACGTATTTAACACCCTTAAGTTCAATTAGCGTCTTGCATAACGCAAAATTGGCCGCTAAATATGTTTAAGGAACTGTCAATACGTTTTGTGTAAAACGTATTTAGGCAGTTTAATATAATTAACTCATTTTATTTAAAGGCTAACAATCGCCTTGCAAGCGGCCTCTAGAGTCTGTGTTATACTTATATTCTTTACAACCGTTGCTCGCGGCTTCACTCGCGTTAATTAATAACACTCCTAGCTTTTAGCCACCTTAGCGGTTGAATTTCCAAAAAGTCCGAGATCGTCTACATTCACGTACCTACTTTGAAAATTACGTACTTTTATCCGTGCGGGAACGGAGAAAGAATACAATTAAATAATAAAATAAATAATAAAATTAAATAAATAATAAATAAATTTTCTGCGGCCGGGCGACCTGTCGTAAGAGACGACTAAACAACCCACAGCCATGTAGTAGGGTATTTGCCCGACCGGATGGCTACCACCCCTGGTCTAGAGTATGCCGCCATAACAAACTTGATTCTTTCTTCTAAAGGACCTAAAAATTAATAACATACAATACAATAACAGAAAGGAAAGAAATAACACAAATGGCACCCCTCGATATTTTTTTGTTGTTGTTGTAAATAACGTTTTTGTTGTCTACCTTATTTTACGAAATAAAGTCCGGCATTCCAGGGGTATTAGGTTTAGTTACCTGTTATAATAGGTTTTCTTCGTTCTTTAGTTCACAATAAATAATCTCTTGTTTCAGCTCAAACAACGATGCCTGACAACTCAACGGCTATCCATAAGCTACGTCTGACGGTATCGCGGGCAGAGCTGGGTGGCGAGCTTAAGTGCGTTGTCTCCTCAGCAGCTTTGGATGAACCGATTGTGAAAAAAATCTCTTTGGATGTACGAGGTAGGTGTCTTCCAATCCAACGATAGTGTGTTTTTTTTATTGCTGGAGTTCAGCAGACAGGCAGACGGCCCACTTCATGGAAATCGGTTACCATCGCCTGTAGACATTTGCAACACCAAAGGTGCTATAAACGCGCTGCTGCTCTCTTAAGGGAGACTGGAACCTGATCACTAATGCCGGAACACAACTCATGGTTGTTATGGCGACATACTATAGACCAGGGTGGTAGCCATCAACTCGGGCAAACGCCCTACCACCTGGCTGGGGGTTGTTTTGTCGCCTCTTACGACAGGCCGCCCGGCCGCAGGAAATTGTATTCTTTCTCCGTTCCTGCACGGATATCATATATCACGGATTATCCATTTTTTAGAGGTCAACTAGCTGTGCCTGCAACTTTGTTCGCGTGAATTCTTTTTCGTGAAACCATAAAAGGTACCTTAAGTTACTTCTATAACATCAGCTATCTGCCAGGGAAAGTTCCGCCAAAATCGCTCCAGGAGTTTTAGAGATTAGCCGGAACATCCAGACAGAAATACAAAAAATTTATAAACTCATTTTTTGATATTAGTGCCGTATATACTGTCTCATATGAATTTAGTAAAAAGCTGATATTTTAATTACAAACTGCTGATTTATTACATTACAAACAGATACTTTAGTTTTATTTATCTGTATAGATACGAGCTTTATAACAAATGGGCGTACAGACAAAAGTGCAGTTTCAAACAAGGGACAAAATCTATATTTATATAAAAGAAAGTCGTGTTAGTTACACTATTTATAACTCAAGAACGGCTGTACCGATTTGGCTGAAAATTGGTGGAGAGGTAGCTTAGAACCAGGAGACGGACATACTTTTTATCCCGTTGGAATCGGTAGGTGGCGCTGAGATCGGGTTCTAGAGTTCTCCTAATCACCTGGACCGATTTTAGTGATTTTGGTTTTGTGTGTTTGAGTGGGTTCCCGGATGGTTTAGATTCGCAATTAGAACCCGTAGGTGGCGCTGAAATCGGGTCCTAGATTTTTATTTTTTCAGAGCAGGACAACGTCTGTCGGGGCCGCTAGTTGTGAATAAAACAAAAGTAGTTAATTGTATAAGGCTGAAATTTGGAGTAGCCTTCTTTTCAGTTACACTTGCGTACTGGTAAGACTTTCCAATTTGGAACATGCATAGTTTTTACTAGACATCAAAAAATGGCATTGTTGCGTTTACGCCTATATGTTATAAAGTCCTCGATATAACACTTATGTGCTACATATTGTAAAAAAATCTTTGATCTATAAAGTTAAGTTATTTTTATATTGGTAGGTCATTTTCCATATTTTTTTGAGAACTATTAATTATAATATAGCAGTCAATTACAATTAATCTTTTCTTTAAAAAGCTATAAAATTTCTACATTTAATTCTAATTTATTGGTCCACTAAATCACGTCCTTTCCGAGCTAAATTGTCCACAGAGATTAAACTATTTGTCACTGTCTTGTCAAATTGTCGACTTATTTTTATAACTGTGGTTTTTCTGAAACTTTCCCAAGTCTTTCAGGGAATTTGTCTTCCCTTTTGACAGATAAATACTTATTTGGAAAAGTTGTGTAATAATTATTACTTAATATTTTTAATATAAATTTAATACAATAACTCAATTAAGGATGCAGCAGTAGTTATTGTCAGCTTTTTCTAGTTTTATATTTATTTAAGTGTATTTTATAATATTTGATTTACATATATCATATTAGTGTTATTCTAAAGTTAACTAGTCCTCCACTGCAGGTTAATTTTGACGGCACACATTCTTCTTAGCGGTACTGTCAAAAATCTCGGCATAATTATCGATAGGTATCTGTGTCTTAATTAGTTTGAGTATTTATGTATGTATTGCCTTTTTCCTGCACCACCTACATCCCTGATTCAAATTTCTTTGAATTAGGTTACCTGGAAGAGATCGCTTTGAGCAATAAGGCCGTCGATTGCATTGCCTAGACAATATTGTAAATGTGTTCTGTTTTTTCTTTTCTGTTTTTTTTTGTATATTTTGGTGTGTAATAAAGTGTTATATCTTTCTATCTCTCTCGTATCAGTATAATCTTTATATTTTATTAGCTGTACCCGGCAGACGTTGTCCTGCCTTTAAAAAATAAAAATCTAGAACCCGATTCCAGCGTCATCTACCGGGACCAAATGTTAATCTAAACTATTCTCAAATCCACTTGAACAAACAAAAAATTCAGCAAAATCAGGCCCAGCGTTTAGGAGGAGTATCACGGCGCCACCTACTGGGTCCAATCGTTTATTTAAACCATTCCGGGACAAAATACAACAAAAAAAAAGAACACCTAAATTCTGGTACCCGATTGCAGCGCCATCTACCGGGTTCAAATTAAAACCTAAATCATCCCAGTGGAAAATTATAAAAATATCGCTATTAAAAAATATCGATTGATCGTAGAGGGTTGAAAATTTAGGGTTGTATGTATTTTTTTATGCTTGTTGAGGTGCGAAGGTTGAACTTTGTTCGCAAGGAATTTGGAGAAATTAAAATGCGTGTGGTTTGCTTAATGGTTTCTTTGCAACTGATTTAACATGAAATGACATACGCGTACATTGTCAGTAAATAGAACAAACATACCGCGCCCCAAAGGGCCTGTAAGGGCCTTTCTAAATTCATAATAATATTTTTACATAACTCATTGAAATAAATTTAAAATAAAGTAGGTACATTGACAAATCATCATAAAAAAGCGTTAACAAACTGATGAAATTGCACAATCTTATGTTAATTGGACTAAATTTTGAGGGCGGCGACATAAGTTTTTATTATAAAATACAATTGTAATTCAACTATTGGAATTGTTGTTCTTTCTGCAATCTAAAATAATTTCGTTATCCCTTTTTTATGTATAAATTTTAAAGTTAAATATTATTCTTTCTACTTTTATTAAGGTTACTTAGTAGATATTTTTATTATTTATGTATCTTCCTTTGTATTCTTACTACATAACATGTTGACCTTTTCTGTGAAACTATTCTTTCTTCTTAGTGTATCTTCCCAAAGAGAATCCAAATCAGGCTGATTTTTTATTGACATGGTATCCTGAGGACTCTTGATAATATCATACTTCTTATTTGGACTCATACTTCAACACCTAGTGATAACTGAATTTATCTCGCTTGATTGATCTTACATCATACATATTATAACGAGATGCTTGAAAGGTGCCAGGTTGATGAACATAGTCTTAAACTTTCTTCTTAAAAATATATTTTCTTCTTTTTAAAGTTTCTTATGTACTTTCTTATTTATGTATTGTTATTTATTTTTATTTTACATTTCACTTAATAAATAATTATCTCTTTATTTGTGTAAATCCTTTCCTGTATATTGATGGACTAAGGAATGATGACGCTTGTGACAGATCTGACAAGAAGAATTCAATCTGCATCTTCTTGCTGCATGACCCAGGGCTAAACAATTAAAACATAGGTTATTAGATTTGACATATTCACACCTCTCTTGTGGTTGCATCTTGATGAATTCCTTGCAGTGACATAGCTTGTGATATTCTTTACAAATTGAACAAACTACTTCCTTCGATAAATTTGATTCTGTTGACAAATAGACTGTACATTCTTTACTCCTAGTGCACTTATCCCTTGTTGGCGGGGTAACTATTTCCAGGGTACGATATTTAGCTTGTAAAAACTTAGAAAGATCCTCCCAAGTAGGAACCTTCTCCAAATTATCTTTGTAGGCATACTCCTCCCAATCGCGATGGGACTCAGGGTCCAATTTTTGACTAATCAAAAATATAATTACAGGATCCCATGAATCTGTAGATATATTTAAGTTATTGAGACTATGGATACATTGGTTAGTCGTATCTAGTAACATTTTGATATATGTGGCTGATTGTGTAAGTATCCTTTTTTGTGTAAATAATTTCTTCAAGACAGAATTTATAATGATACGTTTGTTTCCGAAACGTTCTTGTAGTAATGCCCAAGCCGTGTCGTAATTAGCCTCCGTGATTTGTATGTGCTTTAATAAAGTTTCTGCTTCCCCAGTTACACTACTCTTTAAATAATGTAGTTTCTGTACCTTGTTCAATGTGGGTTTGTTGTGTACAAGGCATGTAAACAGATCTTGAAATGTAGGCCAATCTTCATAAAATCCTGAAAATGTAGGTAAAACAATCCTAGGCAACCTTACATTATCGTCGAGATTAGCGGAGCTATTTAACCTATTTGCTGTTTCACTCGTAACATGCGCCGTCGTCGATGAAAGCAAATCCTTCAAATCACCTTGTAAACACAAATATAAGTCCTCATAAACAAAATACTCTTCATTTTCTAAATACTGTATTGCGTTTCTCTGATCTTTAGGAACACACTTCAACAGTTGCTGATGCGCCGACGTAAATGTTTTCCAATACTCTTCGATCAATTGTAATCTTGTATCTATGTATCCTTTTGTGAGGCGCTGTTTTGAACACTTCTTCAAGTTTATTTGAGCCTTACGTAATAATAATGCAGTATCTTCTAATTCTGTTAGTATTTGTTCCATTATCAAAAATTCCACATAACATGTTTGCAATGTAATACTTCGAAAAAAAATGTAATTCACAGTCTTTTTATCACTTAAAATACATCGTCGCAAACCAACCGATCGACCGGTGAGTCTATTGTTCTCGGCGTCGCCCGATCCGAACTCATAGCGATCTATCGTATACTGGTAATCTTCAATGCGGCTCGATTTTGGACCATATGTTGAGGTGCGAAGGTTGAACTTTGTTCGCAAGGAATTTGGAGAAATTAAAATGCGTGTGGTTTGCTTAATGGTTTCTTTGCAACTGATTTAACATGAAATGACATACGCGTACATTGTCAGTAAATAGAACAAACAATGCTGTATCATAAAAATATTAAAAAAATATCTAAAAATTAAAAAAATATTTAGGGGTGGACTACCCTTAACATTTGAAACTTAAAATTTGAATGAAAAATAGATGTTGTCCGATTTTCGGACCTACCCAATATGCACACAAAATTTCATGAGAATCGGTCAAGCCGTTTCGGAGGAGTAGGGGAACGAACATTGTGACACGAGAATTTTATATATAAGATGAATGTTTGTATATCATATTATG
This sequence comes from Dendrolimus pini, assembly GCA_949752895.1. Taxonomy (NCBI): domain Eukaryota; kingdom Metazoa; phylum Arthropoda; class Insecta; order Lepidoptera; family Lasiocampidae; genus Dendrolimus; species Dendrolimus pini. Next base: position 1,012,850 of record OX457150.1, read on the forward strand.
TGTGTATATATTTATAAGATACTGATTCGATAGTGAGAATAATGCAACATACCTCTGTTCTTATCAAACTTCTTGTCCATCCAAAGGTTGTCTAGAAGAAATCGCTAATAGCGATAAGACCGCCTATTGTATTGTACAATTTTATTCCTGTTAACTGTATCTTTTAAAACACAATAAAACATATTCATTCATATTGGAAAAAGTAAAACTTCAATTCAAATGTAAGTTATTTGTTTTTTTTTTTATTTATTCTTGAAATCGGGGTTTTTCTAGATTTTTTTCATATTTTTTTGTATGCGTTCAGCAGATAGCTCGCCTGATGGAAAGCGGTTACCATCGTCTATAGTCATTTGTAACACCTCACAACCAATGTGCTACGCTCTCTAAGGGAGACTGGAACCTGGCCATTAATGCCGGAACACAACTCAAGGGTGGCGGCATACTCTAAATCAAGGGTAGGTAGTGGTGGTAACTTTGTGTTGTGTTCCGCGGCATTAGTGGGCAGGTATGAGTCTTCCTTTAGAGTGCGGCAGAACATTGTTAACACCTTTGGTGTTGCATATATCCATACGTGATGGTAACGGCTTTCCGTCAGGTGGGCCGTTTGCCTGTCTGCTAAACTCAAGCTATAAAAAAAGTCATCGTTTATCTACGGAAGCTGATTCAGCGGCGTAAGCCTTCCCCAATTTTCTCAATTCATCTCTATTTCTTGCCAGTCTTGTCCTATGTGGGCCACATCTTTCCTTGAATACGTTTTCCCATCTTTTATTTGGTCTTCCTGTTTTTTGGTCCATTTGACACTTTCCGCGATGTCAAGGTCAGGTCAAGTGTCAGGTTGCCTGGAAGAGATCCTTTTGAGCGATAAGGCTGCGTATTGTATTGGCTAGTAAATATTGTAAACTAGCTGACCCAGAACACTTCGTACCGCCTCATTTCTGAATTCATAAAAGTACTTTATTCCATGATACAAAAACAAAATCACCAGAATCGGTCTAGGTGATCAGGAGGATTTTATCACCCGATCTCAGCACCAACACCACCGGTTTTTAAACCATCCGGGAACCCACTCAAACACACATTCATTTTTATATATCAAGATATGGTCTGTTTTTGTAATTGTATATTATGGTGAAGTGTATCTCTCTCTCTCTCTATCTATCCTTATCCATTTTATCATTTTCCTGTCCAATGGACAAAAGCAGACTGAAATATATCTCTTCCTTTTGTTTTTGTAGTCAGTTAAAAATATTAGCAAACTGCGTTTGATCGTTGGCAAATTGTGTTCCCTCAAAAACGTACCCCACTCCAAATCTCCAGCTATTAGACTCGACCCCCAGTTTTTCCCGTAGCCTTATCTCGAGCCGTGGTCTCGTAATTATAGTCATTCTTTAGCCGCTATCAGCCTGAAGCGGCTTCATTACAATTTATTCTTAGACTAAATTAAAACTTGCGAAAACGAGGGAAATTGCCGCTGTAATAACGATTATGTAACACTAGCGGTATTCTGCGGTTCGGTTTGAGCTTTTCTTGAAAATTTGTTAATGGATACAAACGTTAACGACGTTTTTCGAACCTTGCATGCTAAGAAGGAATTTGGATCCCAAAGTGAAAGAGTATATCTTAGTTGAGTACTCAGAAGATCCTCGAAGTTTATATTTTACCTTCGGGTCACGCAAAAGGCGATGACGCGTGCTATTTTCCTTGCCCCGCCCGCACTACGCACATGTCTTATTGCTCTTTGATTAGTTTTTAACCGACTTCGAAAAAAGGAGGAGGTTCTCAATTTGTCGGGATCTTTTTTTTTTTGTTGCTTTTTTTTATGTATGTTCGCCGATAACTCCGTGATTTATGATCCGATTTACGTGATTCTTTTTTTGTACGACGCGGAATAGCTTCAAATTGGTCCCCTAAAAATTTTACATAGTTTGGCCCAGTAGTTTTCGTTTTATGAACATTTTTCATGCAAATAATTTTCACTCCGTTCCATATGTTCGCCGATAACTCCGTGATTTATGATCCGATTTACGTGATTCTTTTTTTGTTCGACGCGGAATAGCTGCCATGTGGTCCCCTGAAAATTTGACATAGTTTGGCTCAGTAGTTTTCATTTTACGAACATTTTTTTGTTCCCGGTTCTTGGGACCTATATTTTTTAAGAAGCGCGGCACCATTCTTGGGTCCACCCATACATAGCTAGACACTAAAAAGTAGCAAATAAAATTTAAAAACTTCGTTTAAAAAAACCGACTTCAAAAAGTAAAAAACTAAAATGTATAAAATAACTTATTTCTTAAGCTATTATTATTAATATATATTATCTAAAACATCTTGAAGTCGGTGCAAAGTAAAACATAAAAATTACTATATTTTGAAAATTACTAAGCACCGACTTTAAGATGTTTTAGATAATATATATTAATAATAATAGCTTAAGAAATAAGTTATTTTATACATTTTAGTTTTTTAGTTTTTGAAGTCGGTTTTTTTAAACGAAGTTTTTAAATTTTATTGAGATGAGAGTTATACTAATTTCGTAGTCAAATAACGGAAACTGAGGATGTTTATTACCTTTCAACCATGCAGGAACGATGAAACATTACAATTTCCTGCGGCCGGGCGGCCTGTCGTAATAGGTGACGAAACAACCCACAGCCAGGTAGTAGGGCATTTGCCCCAGTGGATGGCTACCATGTCTAATCTAAAGTATGTCGCCATAACAACCTTGAGTTGTGTTCCGGCATTAGTGACCTGGCTTCAGTCTTTCTTAAAAGAGCAGCAGTGCATTTGTAACACCTTTGGTGTTGCAAATGCACTGCTGAACTCCTGCAATACAAAAAAAAAACTTTTTACGGAATACTTTATCATATCGGGACTGCCCAGTACTTACACAATTTTTACACATACCCTACGAACTAAAGACTCGTAACCAACTTTGTAGTTCAATAAAATATTCAATACCAAACGATTGTCCCAAAATGTCGTGACGGTCTCGAGAAGTTCCCATTCCCGTACAATTATGTACAGATTACAGATTCAGCAGAAAAATTATTGTCCGTATAAACAGCGATCGGCTTTGTCGATAACGCATTTATTAGGAGTCGTGCCAATAATAGTATAGTTTACCCTATACATGCTCAAGGTCACAAGAGTGCCTATGCAAAACAATAAAACGTTCTATACCAAACTAGTGTCTCAAAAGTGTCCCGAAGCGTACCAAAATGTCCCAATTTCAAATGAGAAACGACACTTGTCCCATTCGCGTACAATTAATTACACAGATACAGCAAGGAATGGCCGTTGTAAACAGGGATGAGCGTTTATCGATATCCATATATCGATACTAAGTTTCGATATTAATTATAGTTTTATGAACCGATTCAACCCTATTGGGAAGGGATGGATTGGATCCTAAAATTGTTATGCGAGGCTGTTAACTTTGAATATATTTGTTGGGGTTGTAACCCAGTTTGGTGGCTGATGTTTGCGTCAAACTGTTGCGGTTTATTATACAATGTTATTGTTGTTGGCAACTTGATCCCATTGTTTACGATTGTTATGTTGAAGTTTAACTTTTCATTGACGAAATCTGTTTCTTGCTGTATAAGAATGAGAGCTGTTAATTGGTTCAAATAATTAATATACTAAGCATAAAAGTAATTAAGTCAATGAAAAAGTAGGTATTATAACCCAAGGAGTTCTGCGATTAAATACTGGTCTTATGAATAAATATTTTTTTTAAATATTCATTCTTCACCTAATCGTACATTTAAAAGAAATGTATTGGTAGTTTTTTTATATATTTCGGAATAATTTTGACAAAATCCTTATGAGATGGTCATGTCAAGTAGATGGTGTAGGTCTTTAATTGATGCCAAAGAATGAAGTGCTTGCAACAACTAAAAATACATATATACATATAAATAATTAAGCTTTACCATATAAAGTCATCCATAATAACCCTTTCTTTTAAACAATTACTATCCTATACCTACTGTTCAATTTTGATGCGTATTGTACAGAAAAAATCAGTATTCAAAAAATAAACTTAAAAGTTCTAACCAAAAACTCCCAGAGAAATATTTATTACCATTTAAACCTTTAATTCTAAATTAACGGTTTAAATGAATCAAGTTTATTTAAAAGTTAATGAACATTTTAATATTATATCAATATAAAAGATTATAAGTATTTTGAACCATAATAATATTTGTGGAATCAGAAACAATTCAATAAATCACTACTTACGCATTTAACTATACACGATAACTATTGCGTTACTTGTAATAATAATCTCTAATCTCTTGCCTCCCATTATAGGGGGAACGGACAGTATATCCGCCAGGCTTGTCCAAGAAGGCTTGGCAGGTTGCACCACTATGTTTTTCTTCACCGTTATTAGCACGTGGTGATAGTAGCAATATGCAAATTAGTAATAATAGTAATTATATATAAATAATTATCGACCACAATATACTTTCGGCCTCTTGCCCAACAGAGCTTTCGCTCTTTTCTACCGTCGTGGTAGATTGCTGGTTGTAGACCGTTGGACTGTTGGTTGTAGACTTGTTTGTAGACTAACTCCCCTCTCAATCGCTTTTCTTCAACGACGTCGTGAAATCGACGTGTTGGTTAGGGGGCTTCAGCTCGGAGGGCCACTACCCTCCGGTATCTGTATATGGGAGCCGCCGTGGTGTCGGCGGCTCGCGCGGGCCAATCCGCGGCTTACGGTGGCCTTCACGGCTTTGCGTGGGCTGCATCAGCGGCGTTGGTTGGCCGATCTTGGCTTTCGATGGCCTTCCCGGGCTTCGGTTGGCCATCATTGGCGTCTGGTGGCCTATCTGTGGCGTTAGGGGCATAAATCGCGACCTCTTAACTTCACCCTAATCCCGGCGAATGAGGTCACGTGGGGTCGATAGCCAGGTTTTCCTTCTTCTGTCTGGGGGTCGCGCATGTAGCGGGGCGATCCCGTTCAGGTGGGTATGGCGGCAGTTGTCGGCGCGGTCGAACATCCGACGCGCCGACATCACCACGAACTCCTCTACCGACGGGACGCCCCTCTGCCCGAACACCGAGTATTTATAAGATCCTCGTAGTGCGTCTACAGCGACACCATCCTGTAATACTTTGGCGCCACTTCCCTTCCGTCATAACACCAACTTCCGCCATCCGTATAACTTCCAACTTCCGGTTACTCCATTTTCGATATCCGTTGGCTCGATAATAAATGCTTCTACGTTGACATCCGGTTATAAGACTTCCAATTACTACATTAATGAATACTCTATCCGGTTATTGACTACTTCCGTCATATGGTTACTTTATAATAATAAATAAGATTCTAACACATGCGTTACGGCCAGGATCGAACTCGCGCATTCTAAATTTGGGACGTGTGCGCTAACCATTACGCTACAACGACGATAGTTACTTGCAATGCATAGTATTAAGTCAAAAAACTTTTGATACTTTACTAATGCGTAAGTTTATAATGACTAATTCTCACCATAAGATATTTGTCAGTGCTCGAAATGCAAGCGAAGTACTTTCTAAGTACATAACTTTTCATTACATCCAAAGAGTAAGGCAGGATAGTGCTAGTACAAAACAGATAGGTTCTCGTCTCACAGAAGGGCGCATTAAGCCATCACTTAACCGACTGGCGCCGACCGGCGTAGGGTGCAATTTCCAAAGCCCAGCCTATAAATTGCCACGCTGTATAGCTAATAAGTGGCAAGATAGTGTATCGGCTAGGGTTGCTGCGTATCGATATGAATATTATCGATAAAATGACAATGCATCACTTAATTAGCTTGATTTAATGACGAAGATTTTGTTACTAAGTTTTTGTTTCTTTGTTTGGATGGATTTTATTTTTGATTGCAAAGCTGGCAAATAGGTAGATGGCCCACATCGTAGAAAGTGGTTACCGACAGCTATCGTAAGCAACCCTTGAGGCGAAGCCAACGCTTTTTACCCTTTAGGGTCTGATTCTGATTCTCTTACTTAAGAGATGCTTAATCGTTTCTTAACGTGATTATTATAAGTAAGACCGTTGAAGTTTCAAAATTTAAATATAGTTCAGACTAAGATGACAATGTAAAACCAATTACAAGGTTTTTTTTTAATAATATTTTTTTTTTGTGTATAACAATTAAATTAAATATATCTCTAATTACCAACATTGTTACCAATTTGTAGAAGGAAAAGTTACCAATTTGTAGAAGAAAGGATTTGTTGTTGATTTCTTTCCTCTTGTTGAATTCTCAGCCTGGTTAGCTTACATATGAACACACCTACTTCTATGCAGTTTTCTAGAAATGTTTCATACTTATACAAGATACTTCATCCTAACAAAAAAATATAAAGCGGTGGTCTGTTACAAACGCCGTAGGTTGAGTCCGGCGTGACGCATTACTCCACCTACAAATGCTAATTATGAAAATAGACTTAAATGCCCAACGCGGCGCACATGCGCTATGCGCGGCGTCCATAAATCAAACATCTGAAAGTGATCACTAGAATGCATTTTCATAAAATGCGTTCGTCGTCGCGTACAACGCCGTACGCAGCCTACAGCTTTTACTGCCGCCTTAGAGACAAAACTTACACATTTGAAAATCTCAACTGCTGTTCGTTAATCTTGCTTAAACTCGAGAACGGCTGGACTGATTTGCCTAATTTTGGTTTTGAATTATTTGTGAAAGTCCAGGGAAAGGGAAAGGAAGGTTTTAAAGCTGAGTAAATATTTATGGTAAAGACGCTTGGAATATAGTAAAAAACATAATTTCACTTTCCCTTAGAAACTATTCCTACCTGTCGAACATTTGATGTCAATCCCGTCGTTTAGAAATCAATTAAATTTAAAAGTTGTTCAGAAATAAAATAAAATTTAAAAGTAAAGTTTTTTTTTGGGTTTGAATGTCAGACTTTTTGATGTTCGTCCCGTCGTTCAGAAATTAACGTTTTATTATAAATTTATTGATTCTGTGGCAATACGAAGTTTGCCGGTCAGCTAGTCTACAATAAATTACAATGATATCGATATCGATAGATGGCGCATCACTACAAGTAATGGGGTCGGGAATTTTACCACCTTGCAATATCGACGGTCGATAGGACCTCCCTACTTTAGGGTAAACGTGCCAACTTTGGACACCCTCTCTACACGCTGTGTGTACAGTATCGAGTGATAAATGAATTAGAACGCCGTGTACGCACTTATAGGATCGTTTACCTTATAGGAGAATGAATTTACGATTATGTAGACGACGGATGTGTGCGAATGATACATTTACACGTGATTCAATAGTTTCCATAATTTAAATAACCTTTCTTAAAAAGTTTTTAAATACAAGCTATTGAGATCCAATCGGTCAAATTTAACTTGCAAGATGTCACCCGAACTTACATACATTCATAGGTTCATCCATTGCAGGTTAAATAAAACCTTGTAAATAGTGCTCTAAAGGCAAATTTAATAACAATGTTTGGAAACGTTCCCATCTGATGGCAATCAGGACTTATAATATTATATGTAATTTTAATTTTTCTTAAATTTTTGGTTTGTGGAACGCATAATAAATACAAACTGTACAGTTACCAATAACAATGTAATCCAAAAATTACAATAAATGTGACCAAAACCTGGCTTTTATATCAGGGACAAGGCATTAGCGTTGCTATTCAACGTGGTAATGCGGCAAGCTTTTTGGGAACGCTCCCGGCTAACAGCATTTTTCACTCAATTTTTACTTTATTTATTTAATTCGCAAATCAGATTACAATCAATACAATATTACCTAATGCCTAGATAATTACTAATTACTCAAAAATAGATGTATTACACCGTCTATGAAACGTGTATATAAGATTTCGTAACGATCTATTATGTATGTAAAAGCGTGAAAGATAGCAGCAGATTAACAGCATTGTCAATTTAACGAAATTTTGTATGGCTCGATATAGGTTTCCCTTCACGCGACAAGAGATGACGCTAAGCATTCCCATATAAATTTGCGTTAACTAAAACGTGATCAAGTGGTAAAATAACTCGCACTAAGCCCTCGGATCACTACCAGCGGAGAGCGTGCCCAGAAGGCTGGCTGCATTGCCACGCTGTATAGAAATACATATTTCTTAGGCGAAATATTTGCTAGCCTTCTGATCATGGGTAGTGTTAAACGGCTTCTTACAGATGTCTTTAAAGAATCTCTTTGCTTCTGAACCCCATGGACCCAATATTTGAAACTAGAAATGTACAAATATGTTAACTTTTCCTAAAGCTCCATATCTGCGCTGTTTGACGTAGGTATTGTTGGTTTTATTTAAACTTATTTATTTGATTTACTAATTAAATATTACACAAGTAGAATTAGTTAAACGAAATTGGGTCGTTTTGGTTTTACGCCAAAAGGAAGTGAAAATCAGCGTTGTGTCAGATATAATTCCGGCACAGCAATATGTTGAGTGCACACCTTGTTTGTTGAAAATGTGGCTTACAAATTATGTGTATAATTACTTTTTAAAAAATGCAATTACGTCGCTATTTCTTCACATAAAGTGTTTCTTTCTTTAACCGCTTTGCATCAGTCGGGCATTCTGACTGTCTGCTGAACTCACGCAAATATATATAATTTAGCAGGTATTAAGTTGGGATTCAAATTTAAAAACTTTTCTACGTTCCACACGTTCAAAATGTGCGTAATGTGCAAATGTCGTAAAGAATCGTTTTGGTTAAGGAAAACGGATTTTAGGGGAAATAAGGCATTTGTTAATGCTGTAACGTGAATGGTGTTTTTACCTCTTCATTATGTTCGATTAGAGATGGGAAAATTTACGAGTTCGCTGGAATAGTATACATTCTTTTTCCGGGGAAAACTCGACAGATTAACGTGGAAATGAAAACGCGAATCTAAGTTACTATATAAAAACTATTTTACGAGTATTTGTGGTTATATTTAGTACATATTTTTTCATATAGTATTTTCTTAAGTTTTCGCATTAAGAAGTTTTAAGTTAGTTATTAAGTTAAGAATAGAATAGTTCATTTTTATTTATTGCTGGAGTTCAGCAGAGGCTGACGGGCTACTTGATGACAAGCGGCTAACATCGCCTATGGACATTTGCAACACTAACAGTGCTACACATGCGCTGCTGCGCTCTTAAAGGAGACTGGAACCTGGTCTCTAATGCCGGAACACAACACCAGGTTGTTATGGCGACATACTTTAGACCAGGGGTGGTAGCCATCCAATCGGGCAAATACCCTACCACCTGGCTGTGGGTTGTTTCGTCGCCTCTTACGACAGGCCGTCCGACCGCAGAAAGTGGTATTTTTTTCTCCATTCCTCCACGAATATAATAGAATACACTTTATTGCATAACATTAAGATACAATTCAAGAAGTTTAAGTACAGAAAACAATAGACTTGAAAAAATTAACTAGAATAAAAAAAATATATATGTAACATTTTGAAATGGCAAGTATAATAGACATAGAAATAAGACAAATATTTACATATATTAATATACATATAAATAATAATAATTATCATAGTAATATTGTATATAATTACTTAAATATAGGAGAGATGAAGATGTGATAGTTGACTTTAGAGCCCGAGGTAATAATGGTTCTCGAGTCCGTTGAATGCCTGAAGAGACTGGGCACGCCTGATTCACTACTAGACTAGCACATATAATAAAACTAATTAACGGCTTTAAGCGCGGTATTTTATTTGACTAAGTTATTTTAATTCCGACGTTTCGGCCACTTTTCAGTTGCCGTGATCACTGAAGACAAGGATGTCAAGTGTCAATGAGTAATGTTAAAATAATTGTAAATACGTAGTATTTTTAGTTAAATCTCAAAATGTACTTAGTCTTATCTAATATATAAAATTCTCGTGTCGCGGGTTTGTTACTCCTGCAAAATGGCTGAACCAATTTGTATGAAATATTGTGTGCATATCAGGTAGGTCTGAGAATCGGCCGACATCTATTTTTCATAGCCCTAAATAATAAGTGTGAATCACCCCTAAAAATATTTTTTTTAATCTCTTTTTTGGCGTTAAAATACAAAGAACCCAAAATTTTCACCCTTCTACCACCAACCCCTATTTTCTAATAGCGATATTAGTACTTTAATCATTTAACTTATTTAAAATTACTAAAAATAATTTAAAAGGCAACACAATGTTTGCCGGTTCAGCTAGTTATTGGTATATAGTCTTTCTGAAAAGAGAAAAACGTTTTCTCACATTATCTTAAGTCAGCCATGTTGAAACTAAATGATTTCGAAACTGAACTAATCCGTATCCAGACGAACTTGTATTATCTTTAGGGTTCTGCAAAGCATATCGCTATCTATGTCTTTAGTATTATAAAGTTGTCAAACTGTTGCCTTTTGTTTTTTTAGATATTTTTGAATATGTCTCTTTGTTCGGGATCCACGTAAAAACTACTGGGCCGATTTTGATGCGGTTTTCGTTGATCAACAGCGAATTCCTCGAGAATTATGCTGTCGGTCATCGAAAACCGTATCGAAATTGACCTATTACTTTTAATGTGAATCCCAAACAGACAAATAGACAAACAGACGAGAAATCTAAAAAAAATGCATCGTGTTCTCTATCGTTTATATAATCTATCCCATTTGTTTTTTTTTTTAGTTTCAATGTTTAGAATTTTATAACATTATAGATGTAAATTAACTTCTGTTGAAAGGAACATTTTAATGTCATTTTACGATATTATATAATACGGTTATAAGCGCGGAATTACATTTGATTTTTATTTAGACGTTTCGGCTACTTTTCAGTAACCATGACTTAGACTACCCCCAATTTGTTAATTTTAATTATATTTGTGGTAATTAATTACTCTATGGTAACCGAATATAATTTATCACTCGCAACATGTTATGTCTTGAAGAGAAGAAGTGACGCAAAAGACCCTTCAGCAGCATGCATAGGTTTGCATTTGATATAATGTTAAAATGAGGTGGAAGATAATAAGCTTTTTTATTAAAGGTTTTTAAATACAAGCTTTTAAGATTCTGGATATCATGTAGAAGCAGAGAGCTAACTAAGACAAGTAAAACGATCCCAAACACGACGGGTCTATCTTGTTTAGTACAGGAGTACCTATGGCCACCTTCCGACTCCATCATCAGATCAGCTCTACGGTACCATATTATTGCACTGTCACGCGATATACATACGTGTGCAAAATTTCAGCTTAATCGGAAACCGGGAAGTTGGTCAAATTTAACTTGCAAGATTCCACCCGCACTTACACACATCCATTGCAAGTTAAATAAAAACTTGTAAAATAGTATTTTATATTTACAGTTGTGTACTAGTCGCTAAAACGTCAGAAAATACGTTTCAAAATTCACAGACAGCCAGAACCCATCGATAAATGTGACAACACCCTTAACTGAAATCCAATTTCTGAATATCCCCTATGGGGAGACAAAAAATGCTGTGTCAGTGAAAGTTTTTTACGATCGGACTTCGCACGGCCGTAGTATTACGCCAGCTGCGATCGAGGGTGGGCAGATTGGCCTCAAGGGAAACATTCTAGATTGTTTTCATAGTTTAATAGAAAAAAAACATTGAATCGATTTAGGAATGAGAAATAGTATTTTCTGATTTTTTTTTATATTTATATACCTAATAGCATTGTTTATTATAGAATAAAATAATTTATTACCAAAAATCTTAATAATTTTGATCATCGGATCCCAAACAGGTACTTGCCAACCATCTTCTCTATTGAAATTTGGGTGGTTTTTTTTAATTCAATATCCTCACGCATCATTCTAGGTATGAAACGATTACCGATTACGAATAAATTACCGCGCTCAAAACCGTTAAAATGTAGTTTTATTAAAACATTAATAAATCAACTTTGTTTGACATTGACATTGACAACAAAGAAGGTAGGATAGGATATTGCCAGATGGAAAAAAATGGTTCATATTCTAGTTGAAAAATTGGTTCTAGTCTAAACGTTATGGCCATGTTACATGTGCCTACACCTGTACGTATGTCCATCTGTCTGTTTGTCTGTTAACACACGAGAGATAAACGAATATAGAGGTATTATAACAATTTTTTCTATTTACATACTAGACCCGAATAGAAAATTTCGTCGTCTAAATTATGGCTATATCATAACCAACGATTCTTGGGAAGAAATAATAACACTCTTCCCGCTAGCAATTATCTACTAATAACTAATATATCGCCAATCTGTATGTATAGCGGTGATGAAAACCAATCAAGGGGGTCAGTAATAGTCTTATTTTCTCTATTACTTTGCGATATTGGATATTTAACTAGTTACAGCGCGCGGGTTCTATTAAGCCTCGATGAGGATTTTGGGTTCTCCATTGGAATTAATGATCATCACTATGGTAAGGCCGAACTCGACCTGACATCTGTGCAAATGTATGTATCATAAAACTAAATTAACTTTGTAAGCTTTTAAAACGGAACCACTATAAATTTGTTGCCGAACTGTCACATACGGCTAATTGGGAAGCACCACTTTGGCACCACAAATTTGTGGTCAAATACAGATAATTGAAACGAACGTTGAACTGATGCTTTCTCGCTCTAACTACATAGAATTTGTATTAGAACAAAAGAGACGATATATTTCTCTTGGTTTTGGCGCGACAATTTTGATGGCAGCCAGCAGATAATAAATAATATTAAATTTGGCCTCTTTTAAGAGCTAAATTGTAGCAAATGTGAAAGGTTAATTGTGATTTATGTATAAACATCGATTCTTAACATCCTCCAGGTTTTCTACAATCTTCAGGTCGCGGCTCTAATATGTGAGGGAAAAAAGTGTTGACAAACAATGTTGCCACATGTTATTTTTCTAAAATCATTCATAAAAGTCGTGGTAGCGTAATGGCTAGCGCATGCGTCCCAAACTCAAAAGGGCGTGGGTTCGATCCTGGCTGGCATGCATGCACCACTTAGTCAGTTTTCTGACCGAATATGCATATTGTTACAATTACCACGTGCTGAGAACGGTGAAGGAAAACATCGAGATAACTGATGTGTCAAACCTGCGAAGCCGCCTTGGACAAGCGTGGCAGGTATACTCCCCCCCCCCCCTTATAATGGGAGGCCCGAGCCCAGCAGTGGGACACGTATGGGCTGATATTATTATTTTTTATTTAATAAGCTAATTATGGTAATTAATTCTATAACAATGAATCGTAAATAATATGCGCATAAAGTATTGACATAAGTTGCGTCCCACACTAAAGGGCGACTCATTTACCATAGCACCAACGATATTATCAAACGTATTTTGTGATATACAATTTGGGAGGTAAGTTAGTTTTAATCAAATTCTATCATTTTGTTCACAGTGCCACCGAACAAGACATACATAAGTGGGCTCGTCGACCACGCCACCCAGGGTACACTGCTGACGCTGATGTGCACAGCATCGGGCGCCAGACCTGCGGCCTCGATCGAGTGGTTCAACGGCACCCAGCGGCTGGACCCGGAAAACCAGAATATACATGTAAGTGCAGTTTATTATGTACAAAACTTATTATGTAATACCATATTGCCCTCCATCATCTGTACACACACACAAACAAGTTAACATATATTTTTGAAAAATAATTTTAGAGGTTTGAATTGTTATGTTAAGTCAGTCACACACGTACTCGGTGTTCGCGATACAGGCTAGTCTTAGTGCAGAACCTATGCAAGCATTATTTCTGTGAAATAAATTGAAATGAATTGAATAAATAAATTATGTAGGGTTATGTACCCATTTTGGCAAAAACAGGTTCTAATCGTATATGTATATTTTTTTTTATTTGGTACTTTTCTATGTGCCTCTGTGTTAGTGTAATTAATAAAAAGTGTGTGGGGGTCGACGAACTGTGACAAGGGGTTGAAGGGGCTCTAAATTTTGTGACGTCATATTTAAAAATCTAATATTTTTTACTAAGCTTTAACGAAATTTAAACTACCAACACAAACTAAATATTGCTAACTCTATCTCTGTAGTAGTATAGTGTTTAAATTATTAGAAGTAATTTAAATGGAAATAAACTGTTGTTAATGTAATGATTTCTTGATGTAAATTTAAATGTAACATTATTACTGACTTACTGAATTTTATATAATACAGCCCGACTTTACTTTATTCGTTTAATTTCTACTTAACATTTGTTTGTAAAATTGTCACTAAAGTGGTAATTTACAAGGAAAAGCTGTTATTGGCCTTACTTTTTATTATAAACGATATTATATTATTTTGGTGTATTCACTGTTGGTTTTCTCAATAAATAAATAAATAAAATTGCAAAATATGTGAGGCCACGCTAAGAAGGAATGGTCACGAATGTGACCAGCTGAGGGAACAAGGACGGGGGAGGGGTCAAAAAAACATGATTTTTTTAAAATAATAATATATTGTAACGAGCGTGAGACTCGAATTAAAATGCCATTGGAATTACTATAGAGTTTATTAGAACTATACACACACGTATAACACAGATACAAATATAACTGGACGTAACCAGTACAAACTGCACTATTCGATAACACTTGTAAAATCCGTCGCTATATAGCTTGTCGAATGTACACACGTCTTGCCAGTATCGTAGTCGTCGCTTGACTGCCGGTCTCTCCATGGGGCCATTGCTGCACAGATACAAGATGGCTGCCAGCCCGCATAGATCGGATTTCTTAGAATCAGTTCGGCTGCCATAAAACAAGTACAATAACAATAGATTTTTCCTAATTACACATTTTAAACACAAAGTAAACAAAATAAGTCCAATGCGGGACAGGTAATAAATAGCAATTTATGGCAGGCAGGTATGCATTCACTTTTTGTCGGCATATAAAAATACAAACTTGAAATTGGTGTCACATAAGTTATGGATGGGCCCCAAAGAACAAGTTCTTTGAAGAAATGTTAAACATTAAGCGTAAGGGAGAGGATTGGAAAAATTTGGGGAGGATCCAGCAATGAACTGCGAATACTACACGACAATATCATGCTATAAAAATATTATATTTTTATATATAGGTATTATTTTATAGGTATAAGTTTGTGGGTGTCGTGACAATAACATCTAAGCACAACAGTATTAATTCGGATATTAGATATCGGATAATATCCGCACGTTTCGCGAATTCCGCTGTATTTGATGGCGGTCGTTAAATTGGACCCAATATAGGGGTTGCCAGATGCAGTCTTAAAAAAAATAGTTATATTTCTTTTTGTTGAAGCTGAACTGAATGCATTGCAAAAATAATTTTAAAATCGGCTCAGAAACAAAAAAGTTATGGCTGAAAAATTGAAAAAATTTCACGCATTTAATAAATTTTCTGCAGTATCTTCGGAACGCAATGTACAATAGCATAAAATGTATATGAGGCCATTTTGAAGCTTTATTAATTCGAATCCAAAAAAAAACACTAAAATCGATTCAGAAATCTGCTTCTGTGAACATAAACAAAAGTAAAAAAAAAAACACGACGAATTGAGAACCTTCTGCTTTTTTGAAGTCAATTAAAAGTAATTTTCCCCATTAGACATACGGACAACATAAACACAAGCACATGCCAATGAGTAATTAAGGGGTTTAAGAATTATGGGTAACAGATGGCGTTGCATCTGTTACAGAAAGATTGAGAGGAAGAGAATTAAGGTGATATGGACTGTGGTGAGGAGGGATGAAAATAATTTGACGAAAAGTTTATTTGTTAAATTTGTATATCAGTTGAAACAAGATACACGATTTTGTGAAGGATGACATGATTTTTTTACAAGCTTTCATTTAACTTGCAATGGATGTATGTATGTATGTAAGTTCGGGTGGTCTTGCAAGTTAAATTTCACCAACTCACCGGTTTTCGATTGAGCTGAAATTTTGGACGCATATATCACGTGGCAATGCAATAATATGGTACCATGCAGCTGATCTGATGATGGATTCGGAAGGTGTTCATAGGAACTCCTGTACTAAACAAGATAGACCCGTCGTGTTCGGGCTAACACTGTGCTGCTACATGATATCCAGGATCTCAAAAGCTTGTATTTATTAACCTTTAAAAAAAATCTTATTTTAAACTCTATTTCAAGAGAGTTCATCCTTATCTAATTAATTTTTATAACAGGCTTTACTTTCTTTCTAGTTTTATATATATATATATTATCTATTTTCGGCGGTGTAGATTTAATATTCTTCTTAGTGTAGGGGGTTGTCTGTAAGAGATCGCTTTAAGCGATAAGGCCGCCCTTTGTTCAACATTAATTGTATCTAGTTTTTACGTAGTTTTATTTTTTGTAAACAATAATGTGTTTTCATTCATTCATAAAATTCCCAATAAAAATTCAGAAAGATCAAATTCCAAATATTATGTACAAGGTCTGACAGCTGGCAACACTGTCTAAGCTGAACGTCGTTATAATCCGGGGAAATTCAATCGTAGTGCGCCAACTTGTATTCGCGGTATAATGTGCGAATATTTGTGTTTTGTCAGGTATCTTTTTATGGCATCGTAATAATGAAATAGCCTAGAATAAGGTATTGTGGTATTGCAGTGAACATCATAAGGATTTTTATGTGTCATGGCCGGGCTCAATCCCTGGACACACAGTCCATATTTTTACACATACATTTTTTTATATTTTATCAGTATCCCCACGATATTTTTTTCTAATTTGCTCAGTACTAATTATTATTGTTTATAGTTGTATATACTGTTACGAGCTACATAGAGGAATTACTATAGAGTTTATTAGAACTGTACAAACACGTATAAAACAGGCACAAATATGACTGGACACAGCCAGTACAAACTGCACGATTCAATAACACGCGCAAAGTCCGTCACTATATCGCTAATCAAAGGTACGTCTTACTCGTATCGTAGCTGTCGCTTGATTTGAGGACCGCGTTCACTGAGTTAATCTGCACACCTGGCAAGCTTCGACGCAATGCAATAACAACAAGGATTAGTTCGACACTAATGACGGCCATAAAACAAGTAAGATAACAATAGGATGTTTTTCTTAATTGCAAATTTTAAACAAGAATTAAACAAAAGAACTCCGAATGCAATAAAGGTAATAAACAGCGTTTTTACGACAGGCAGATGTGCATATTTCATTGAAGGCATGTAACAATATTATTTGTATATCTATGTATGTGATTATAACTTTATATTATAACGTTAAATTCATCAAAGCTACCAAGTAACGGTATAAAATATACCGGTATGGGAGTACGTTTTTTGAAAATACCGGTAATTACCTAAATTTTTTAAGGTAATCAATACGTTAGCAAGCCCTGGCCATTTTTCCTTTTGTTCCAAAAGGTATTTTTGACTTTTATTTTAAGATTTTCAGTTCTAGTTACATTAGACTTGATCATGATCATGAGTAGACTGAGTCAAAAACTGAACTTCTGCAACCAAAAACATACGTATATCGAAAATGTCGCTTACGATAGAATGGCGGTAAGGGCTCGATGTCTGGTGATGCAAACGTGTATAAGCGACAGAAACCACTTTCCATCAGGTGCGCTGAATGTCTGCTATACTCCAGCAATGTCTTCTATCGGATACAATTTGGGGAGTGTTCCTTAGAATTGCACGAGCTGATTTCCTCTTTCTTTGACAACCAGACGCACCGGTTTGAGCCACCGTTACATGGTGGAAAGACCACCAGTCAAACAATACAAACTGCACGACTTATTAACACGCGCAAAGTCCGTCACTATAACGCTCATCGAATGTACGTCTTGCTCGTATCGTAATCCTCGTTTGACTCCTTACCCCTCCGTTGGAGCATTGTTTTATACTAACTATGCAATACAAAAAAGTACCGCGTGGACTGAGGTTTCCGAGAAACCGTAATGTGCACACCTGGTTAATTATTCCTGCGAACGGCCAACAAAGTTGAAAACAATAACAATAGGCTAATATCTAATTTGAAATTTTAAACACGAAGTAAACAAAACAACTCCGAATGCGGGAAGGGTAATAAACCAGGTGCCCATTTTTTTGTCGGTATGTAACAATAACATGATTCTTTTGCAATAGTTGCTGAAATGCTTGTGACTATTTTTTCAAAATCATATACCTTGCTTCTCACTACAGTCAGTTATCCAAACCTCTGTCAGGGAATAAAAAGGAATTTCAGTCAAAGAAAGACTTTATCAAGAAGTCTTTAATGAAATATTTGCGTTTCATCTAATCGTTAAATATCCTAAAGAGCATTGGATCCATTTATGCCGAAATGAACTAACATATAAATTAATTAAATTATATTATTAGAATATACCTGTAGTGTGTGTTTTATCCGTGCAGGAACGGAGAAAGAATACAATTTCCTGCGTTGGGGCGGCCTGTCGTAAGAGGCGAGAAAAGAACCCACAGCCAGGTGGTAGGGCATTTTCCGGATTGGATTGCTACCACCCCTGGTCTAAAGTATGTCACCATAACAACCTTGAGTTGTGTTCCGGCATTAGTGACCAGGTTCCAGTCTCCCTTAATAGAGCAGCAGCTCATTTGTAGCACCTTTGGTGTTGCTAATGTCCATAGGCGATGGTAATCGCTTTCCATCAACTGGGCCGTCTGCCTGTATGCTGAACTTTTGCAATAAAAAAAAATAAAAAAAAATAACGTTGTTGGTGTATTGTGGCTTGACTGTGTCCACTTGTTCCCTAACATCGAAGCAACATAAATTAATTACAGATTTTTCTAACTTTACTTTAAGAAGTTGAAAGAACAAACTGCTCCATTAAACAGCGTTTGATTTCTTTATGGTGTTTTTATTCCCAAAGGACTTTTTAAATTAAACACTCATCGACTACATTGTTTTCTTTCTTCGCTAAAAATCTTTTCTTTACAATCATTTTGTTAACTTAGATACTGATCAAGCTATATTAAAAACTAGCTTCTGCACGCGGCTTCGTCCGTGTGGAATAATTTTTAAAAATACCCCTGATTTTAAAACATTCTTCATTGTTGCTCCGCTCCTATTGGTCTTAGCGTGATGATATAAAGCCTATGACCTTGTGTGTTTAAAATTTGTGATTAGAAAACAGCCCATTGTGTGTTGTAATATTTGATGGCAGTCATTAGCCAGGTGCTTTATATTGCATCTATGCAGTATAAAGCAATGTCTCGATTGAGGGACGAGGCAGTCGAGCGATAACCACGAGCGAAGCAAGACGCGTGTACCACAATAGGGAAACTTTTAGTGACGGACTTTGCGCGTTTTTAAGGAATTACGACCTTCTGCATTACGTTTGGACTTATTGTATTTGGTTATATTTGTACCTGTGTTTGTATAGTTCTAATGAACTCTATAGTAATTCTAACGACATTTTAATTCGAGTCTCGCGACTCGTAACAGTACAACACCAATACGATATCCAATAAACTTAGTTTCGGAAAATCAGCTTTTCAAACACTTCAATATCGAAAAATCGAGTAAAACGAGGAAAGTTGCATCGAAGTAAAACCCTTGAGGCTTGTTAGACGACGCACTTATTGTTCAGTAAATTTTATTTAAACGACTAATTTTTGTATATATATTTTTGTTGACTGAAGCAGGCAAACAGGCAGACCACCCATTTGATAAAAAGTGGTTCCCGTCGCCCTGCAATACTAAAGATGCTACCAATAGGCTGTCGGTCTTGGACGGGAAATTAGAACCTCACCACTGCCGGATAACAACTCAAGTTGTTGTAGCCATTCAAACGAGGTGCCCAATTCTGCTATTACTATATTTAATAATGCACAAGTACATTATGAGAGCCCTTTTGAAATTCAAATTTTGAACTGAAACGTATTATCTTTTGGTCTATAAATTTATACTGCAACGAGAAAAAAATTTGAATAAAAAAACGGTTTTGACGATTTTTGAAATCTTAAACAATTTGGAGCGACCTCTTAATTTTTTGTTTGAGTTTTCCTTTGAAGGGAGTCCTTAAAACATCAAAACTAACAGTTTTTCACTCGAGACGCAAAAAAATATCTTGCGCCACTCTAATATATATACACACATATAGGCATGTATGTATGGCAGTTCGTCTCCCTCAGACTGTCACCAATCAGGACCTTGTATGGATGGTTACGGTCCGGGGAAGGCTTCCGAGAATAATTATTTATAGAATTTTGCATAAATATAAATATGTATGTTTATATCTCCCTTTCCAATACTTCCCAACATAATCCAATTACTCCCAACAACTCCAAACCAAATCCTATGCCCAGCCGTAGCCATCCTATGCCAAAATGATAACTTAGTGCAAATAAAATTTATTAAAAATAAGTATATTTTATTATATGTAATAAGATAGTAGTCTTCTAGATCCATAGTTCCTTTTTTCATGAACCAAGAATGAGATTTTTTTTTTTAATAAATATAGTAACCCGGCATCGGTCGGCTATCAGCCATATGCTATGTTCTAGCAATAAAAATAAATATTAAAATGATATACGAGCAAAAAGCATGTCGTGTAACGATATTCTAGTGTTCCAAAGTCTGGATGGAGGGTGTTGCGAGGGAACAATGGAGTACCTACCTGCGATTTATCTGAGAACATTATTGGATTTGACTCGTTCCAACTGACCAGACATTCCTGAGACCAGTCGATGAAAGATGTTATGTCTTGTTGGTCGCTTTAACCGAATTCGCTTATACAATTTCAAATTTAAAAGTTTTTATTCAAAATAAGTTCCACTGGAAAACACTTTTTTATACAGGACTCAAATTAAAATGCCGTTGGAATTACTATAGAATTTATTAGAACTGTACAAACACGTATAAAACAGATACAAATATAACCGGGTACAACCAGTACAAACTGCACGATCCAATAACACGCGCAAAGTCCATCACTATATCGTTTATCGAATGTACTACATACGTCTTGCTAAAGGATGTCCCAAAAAGGACGCAAGATTTGAAATTGATGAAAAACACATATTTTTTTTCGTTATAATATATTTGTATATAAAATTTTGAAATACATAAAATAGGGTTATTTGTGCAATAATATGTCAGGCAAATGTCCTCCTAGGCTTTGCTGGCACATACGCACTGTTTTGTCAAAATTTTCTATGACCATTTTGCATAGATGCGGCTGAATTTCTCCGATGCAGCGTCGAATTTCCTCTTTTAAAGCATGAGTGGTTGTGGGCTTATTGGCATAGACTTTAGACTTTAAATAACGCCATAAAAAGAAGTCTAAAGGCGTTAAATCGCAAGATCTAGGGGGCCAATTCTGATCACCGAATCGAGAGATCACACGACTAGGAAATGTTTCATGCAGTAATTGCATCGTTTCTCTGGCTGTGTGGCAAGTGGCCCCGTCTTGTTGAAACCACATTTCTTCCACATCGATATCCGCTAATTCGGCTAGAATAAACCTTGTTATCATGTCACGATATCGAGCTCCATTAACAGTAACTACTTGCCCGGCCTCATTTTGAAAAAAATATGGTCCAATAATGCCTCCAGCCCAAAATCCGCACCAAACAGTGACCCGTTATGGATGCATTTGTTTTTGAACAATCACATGTGGGTTCTCTGAGCCCTAAATGCGGCAATTCTGACGATTAACAAAGCCATCGAGATGAAAATGTGCTTCGTCGCTGAAGATGATTTTGTTTGAAAAATCTGCATCCCTGTTTTGGCGGTCGATAATCCATTCAACGAACTCTCTTCACTGTCCATGATCATGAGGCTTCAGTTCTTGTGTTATTTGAACTTTGTAAGCATGGAGATGCAGATCTTTAGTGAGTATACGTTGGAGAGAGCTTCTTGAAATTCACAATTCTTGTCCACGATGCCTAATGGATGTTCCTGGATGTTCACGGACATTCTGACGCACTGATTCGATATTGCCATTTGAACAGCTTGATTTTGGACGACCAGTGGAATGAACATCATGAATTGATCCATTCTCCCTGAATTTTGCAACCA
This sequence comes from Dendrolimus pini, assembly GCA_949752895.1. Classification (NCBI taxonomy): domain Eukaryota; kingdom Metazoa; phylum Arthropoda; class Insecta; order Lepidoptera; family Lasiocampidae; genus Dendrolimus; species Dendrolimus pini. Next base: position 1,034,849 of record OX457150.1, read on the forward strand.
CTCTGCTCACAGTTGATGGAGTCAAGTCAATATTCCGACCATATTTTGCACAACTTTCATTACTTTTGAAATATTGTTCAATAATAAAAAACGCGTTGATCTTTCGTATAACCCGCCATTTTTACAAACCCTAAACATTCAGCTGTGAAATAGATTTTTTTTAGGGTTGCCAGCACTAAAATAAAAAATGGCGGCAAATTGAAATCTTGCGTCCTTTTTGGGACACCCGATAGTGGCGTAATCGTCGCTTGACTGCCTCCCCTCTCCGTTCGGGCATTCCTTTTATTCTATACAAATACGATTTGCCTCGACGCAAAACAATAACAACAAGAATTAGTTCGACACAGCTGCCTAATGACTGCCATAAAACGAGTACAATAACAATAGGCTATTTTCTAATTGCAAATTTTAAACACAAAGTAAACAAAAGAACTCTGCGGGAAAGGTAATAAACCAGGTGTGCATTTCTTTGTCGGTATTTAACAACATATAAAAATCAACCGTGTAATTTTAAGTTAAGTAAGTCTTATTTTTCGTTGCCTTTCTTACCTGGTACCTGCCCAGGTGTCACCAGGGGAGCTGCACAAGCACGCAGGTGTTCAAAGAGCATGACACGCTACTGAGAACCTAAAGGCCTACGAAGACCGGGACGGCATAGCAAGGGATTTAATTTTTTACTAATGGACATTCAAACGTATCGATATAGAAATACTACATAAATTGCTACGCTTTAAAATGATGCCGCGGCATCGAAAGGGATTTCATTGCACGGCATTAAAAGACGCGCTACGGACTCCCGCGTTGCCGTGGCGTACTGCGGGTAGGCAACGGCATGTAAAGGACTCCGGCGCTCGTTTTCACACGATCAAACGCAACTGAAGACGAAATGTGTATCGAGCAGCAGGAGCTGCCGAGGCGTGCTTTGTCACGCCGTGGCAAGGCGCTGGAATGCCGCGGTATCTAAGCGGCTAATGTACGCTGACTGACGGTAAAATCCCTTGCCATGCCGTCCCGGTCTGCGCAAGCCTTAAGGTTTCATCTATGTGAAAATAAGTTATGTCTGATCGCTCTGGGATCTAATTCTATTCTGTTTTTAGCTAAAATGCTATGCAAACACCCTGGTTTGGAAAACGAATTAGCAATTTTACATATATAAAAAAATATTTGTTCTTAAGAAAAAAATTGACAATTCAAGAGCAGGTAACTTTCCCATATTTTAATCTGACAAAGAAACTTTGTGAAAGTGTAGAAAGAATTAATTCCCCCATTTCTCAACGTCGGGGAAGTTTAAGGAAAGTGTCACACTGGCCCGCCCTTGCGACGTAATTATGTCGTCATCAATCGTAGTGCCACGTACCTAAGACCTTGTTCACAGTATGAACACTTCCATGGTAGCGAGCAGGGAAGCGGCAAGGAAAGTGGGCAGCGCGATTATGTAAGTTTCGATGTGTTATATATCAGAACCCAATAAAATGAATATAGGTTTATTTTGAATCTATACTGAATACAACGCGAAAAACATTATTCTTAAGAAATTCATTAATAAATAAGTTTATGGTTGAAAATACATAATTCTTATACTAATATATAAAGTTTGTTTGCTTGCTTGAAAGCGCTAATTTCGGAAACTACTACTGGCCTGATTTGAAAAATTATTTCATTGTTAGATACCATTTATCGAGGATGGCTATAGGCTGTATATTATCACGCTAAGACCAATAGGAGCGGAGCACCAATGATGAATGTATCAAAATCGGGGTGTTTTTCCTTTTGAGAGCTTCCGCTGCGTGCGCTGCGTAAACGATTAAAGTTAAGCAAAAATCATGTGTGACAGAAGTTAGCGTTAGCCCAAAGTAACTATTCCACGCGAATCGAAGTCACGGGCAGAAGCTAGTATATTATATTTACACGACGGATTGAAAATTTCCAGCTTTTGTTGAAGTCTGTCCTCCCCTCCTCTTTGTCCCATTCTAAAGGTCCCATGCTGGCAACCCGTTGGCTTGAACCAGGGGTTAAGGTCCACGAGAAGTTGCAGAAGTACAACAGACAGGCCGACAGCTCAACTGTGGTAGAAAGTGGTTACAATCGCTTATATACATTTGCAATGTGCTGTTGGCCTCGAAGTAGAAACTGGAACGTGGCCACTGATGCCGGAACACAACTCAAAGTTGTTGCATATTCTAGACCAGGGGTCGTAGTCATCGGGTCGGGCAAATGCCCTATCTATCACCTGGCTGTGGGCAGCTTCGTCGCCTCTTACGACAGGCCGCCCCAAAGCAGGAGTTAGTTTTCTTTTTCCATTCCTGCACGAATATCTTTAGTCAATTAACGAACGAAAGAAGCACTCGCAGTTGGAAGCGTGGAGCAAAGTGTTGAATTATAGCATTCACTAGTATGAGTTGGATCCTAAAGAATTACTATTTGGGTTTAAGTGAGAACTGACAATCAACAACTTACTTAATGAATGAGAAAAAAATATAGTAAAAGTTTTTTTTGTATTTTCGGAATCTGTTGGTCCGAATTAACCCCATGATATTTTTATTAATAATTTTACAACTTAACCCCCGACAAAAACAAATTACACGAAGCATATTTTATTACCTGTCGGCATTTGAACTAATTGTAATACTTTTATGATCGTCTTCTTTTGTTCACTTATTTATTGGCATGCGTTTTTATGTGGAGAACAGCCTATTGTCCTATTGTACTCGCTCATTAGTATCATTAGCCAGGTGTTACAAGCTAGTTCTAGGAAACTGTGACGACGTTGCCGGGCCAACATACATTTGCGTTTAATTTTTTGGAGCATAAAAGGACGGCCTGAGGGGGAGGCAGTCGAGCGAGAACCACGATCAAGACAATACGTGTATACATAACGAGAATCTAATATTGACGGACTTTGCGCGTTTTATTGAATTACGACCTTCTGCATTACGTTTGGATTTGTTGCTTTTTGGTTATATTTGTACCTGTGTTATACGTGTTTGTATAGTTCTAATAAACCGTATTCTAATTCTAACGGCATTTTAATTTGAGTCTCGCAACTCGTGACAATTATTTAAAGCATTGCATAGACTTAACCACTCCATAGATTTATCGATAATGAAGCACAACACTATATACTGGCTAAATATAAGAAGTTACTTCTGAAAAACTTGTTCAATTCTTTCAACGTCGACATCACAAAGTACCCTCATTCATTCATTTCTTTTAATTTATACTTGACTTTATCGTCAAACTTCTAAAGGATGCCCTTCTTTAGTTAATTATATTTTGTTAAGTATCTGTTATTAAGAAATACTCCATCTTGAAGTGTGGCTTTGCAGCATTTGTGAATTTAGCCAGTGTCAAGTGTTTATGAATAAGATCCTGCTTAACCCTTTTTTTGTATTTTCTTAAGTTCTCGCTACTAGTACATATAATAAAACACATTGACGGTTTTAAGCGCAATACTTTATTTTATTTTTATTCCGACGATTCAGCCACTTTTTGGTAGCCGTAATGACGGTAGACAAAGATGTCATGTGTCAATTAGTAATGATAAAGTTTTTATTCAGCTTACCGCCAACCGGTTCTTAGTTTTAGGCCCGCTTACACAACGAACGTCTTTAAATAAAATTAGTTAATTTTATTTAACTCTCTAAACGCGTTTAATAGTAAATGCATTTATGTTGTCTTGCATGACGCACTCTCCCATGTCATTTAGTAAAATGTATTTATGCCATCGGCAAAACAGCCAGATGTGTTTCGTTTCACGTGGCGGTATATTTTATCGAACAAACACACGAAATTTAGCTTTAATGTTAGTTATTTCCTGCGTAAAAAGGATTTTAGTTGGCCAGTCTCAAATTGATATTTGAAATGTTGTTCGTTTGGTTAAGTTTACTTCGGAATTTTTGGCGGCAACCTGAAGAATGATCTTTTGCTGTGCGGTTTTATTTTCGATTTTATGGGTATTTAGCATTGAGATAAATAAAGCAAATAAAATTCGAGGAAAGATCTGTAATTGAATTTTTAATAACGTACAATTTCATAAAGAATAATAAATATTAATTTATGAAAACATTTGTTGAAATGTTCTTCAATGCAGAAGATATTGCTTTCCCATCTCACGTTCAGGGTTCTTTTTATAATCAAAGAATTGTAGACAAAGATCATAAGTTTGTCTTCGCTGCCTCCATTATATAGGCGTTCTAGCTCATCCCATACTTCTTTAACGCTTTTATATCGCATAACTTGTTTTAGAATCTCATCCGTCATGTTTGTCGTCATCAGGGTTGAACACATCACAGTAATTTTTTAGAAATTTTTGTAAATTTATTTCATATTTAGCTTTAGCATCTGCACCATCAGATGCTGCAGGCTCATCGGGCTTTTGAAGTTTTCCTTGCAAAATTTCTTCAGCGCTGGGTATTGCCCTGCACGCTGTCTCAATACGATACCGCCAAGGCTTATAATTTTTACCATCTAGGTGCATTATTTTTACCTTGAAGCCTCTGCGATCGCCTTATTCATTGTGAACGTCAGGTCGAGTACAATGCTAGAATATTGTATTTATTCTTTCCTAGTTAAATACCTTTACTGGATCCAATTTCTTAACTTTATTACTCTGCTACCATGTTAGTTTGGACGAATAATGGGTATTTAGAATTAAGATAAATAATTAAAACAATATACAATTGACAATCTGAAATTGACTTTTTATAAGTGACAATTTCATAAAGACATACGAGTGACAATGTTTAAACGCGTTTAAGGAGTTAAATAGCCATTTTTGGACGATTAACTTTGACAGTTCTGTAAACATATTTACCAGTAAATTTAGCCTTGTGCAAGACGCTTATCGTATTTAAGGGCGGTAAATGCGTTTAGTGTTCCTTAAATAAAATTAAGGAGCGTTATGCAAGCCGCCCTTAGTTTTTGTTTTTTATATATTGTATTTGATTAATACTACTCAATGACACTTGTTACCTTTTTTTCGTGACCACGACTACTGAATAGTGGCCTAAACGTTGGACTAAGAGTCAAATTTAATACAGCGCATAAATAGTTTTTTTTATTATGAACAACCAACAGCAGTACATAAAGTTTTATATTAAGGCAGCTTAAAAAACAGATAAAAGTACGTTATTGACAAAATAGAACTACGAGATTCACAAATTAGAACTATGTTATTCACAAATTAGAACTACGTTATTCACTAATTAGAACTACGTTATTCACGAATTACAACTACATTATTCATAAATTATAACTACGTTATTGCCAAATTACATCGACGTTATTCACAAATTAGAACTACGTTATTCACAAATTAGAACTTCTTTATTCATAAATTACAACTTTGTTAGTCACAAATTAGAACTAAGTTATTCACAAATTAGAACTACGTTATTCACAAATTAGAACTTCTTTATTCATATATTACAACTTCATTAGTCACAAATTAGAACTACGTTATTCACAAATTAGAACTACGTTATTTACAAATTACAGCTGCGTTATTAACAAATTAGAACTAGTTTATTCAGAAATTTTAACTACGTTTTTAATAAAATAGAACCACGTTGTTTACAATTTCCAACTACGTTGTTTACGAAATACTATTAATTACAAATTATCTATCGTCATGAATACTGTTTTGTAATATTGTATTTTAATCAATTATTTTCAAAATATCTAAACAGCGTTTGTTACCTATCTTTACATGCCCGTCTCGTAATCTTCGTTGATGACACAATAACACCTAAAATCTTAATCTCTCAAACCAATAAACTGTATATATAAAACATTTTAATACTTTGATCTAATATAAGCAAACACCCTTAATTTAACGTCTCTAGGCATCGGATCTATTGCAAGAATATAGCGATTTGACAAAATGTAGCGATTGTATTTCAGTTTATTTTTATCCTTCGAGGTATTTAATTACACACATAACTTCACGCCAGGTCCCTTGCGGGGTAGGCACGAGCAACAGAGCGCCATACAGGCTTATTCTTACACACCTCACTTGCTTCTTTGACATTCATAGCTCTTGTCATGCACGCTCGTCTGTTCTTAAGGCTCGTGACGTCACCTTCTGCTAGTACACGATCAATTTGATCATGGAAGGTGTGTCGTGGCCTTCCGCGACTTCTGCATCCATCCACTTTTGCATTGTATATCTGTATTTAATTGTCGAATAAAAACTTACAGGTCTTACTTTTATGTACATCAAAATATACATACATTATAACCTAGAAACTGAAGAAAATTTAACCTAATTAATAATTAATGTGTGGCGGTTGGGCGCAAGGAATAACATAGGGTTTGCTTTCTCATAAAATTTTTACAGTATTATGCATAGAGAGTTAGAGCAAGTTTGAACGCTTCTTTATGGTTCTTGAAGAAGCGTTCAAACTTACTCTAACTCTCTATGAATAAGACCGTTATTGTCTACATTTATCATATAATACAGACAATAATAACGTATTGCTGGTGACAAGAAGAATGACAATGTCAATTTAAATTAGTAATGCATAGAAAAATGAACATATAAAGAGGTTGTTCTAAAAGTGCTTGTAAGTTATATTGTATTCTAATTATTATCTTTTCAAATTATATATATGATACGGCTGGCTACGTTATTTTATGGATGCCTCTTCAATTCCCAGCAATGGCTTAAACAGTTATAAAATATTTATGAGGAGTGAAATAATACAAATGTTAACTCAAAAGCATTACGTTTTTGATTATACAATTTCGAACTTTAATGCAATGAAATAAGATCTAAAATAATATCATCCATCAGTTTGAGATACGGCTTTTAAAATTAGAAGGTCAAGGTAAGGACTCGAGGCCGCACCTGGAGCGTTTTTGCTTGCGCCTGGTTAAAGAGGCTATGAAGCGCAACAGCACGAGGTGATGGAGGGTTCCGTCACCTCTGACGTCATATATGAAAAAATAAAAAAATATCTATGATAATGTGTGTGTGTGTGTGTAGGTAATATGTATGATAAATAAAGTTCTGACTTGATATAATAAAAAAAAGATCACCTAATATTAAAATACTACAAGTATATTAAAAAGGCCCTGACTATGTTAGGGGTGAAGAGGGGTCTGAAGGCCCTTATAATTAAAAAAAAATATTAGAAGGTCTTGTAACCGCTGATGTTCACGTATCGTATTTTAAACAATTTTTTTGCCAACGTGATTAAAAATGGAGAAGGCATTGATGTAATAATTTTATATCCTGTTTGCCTATTGCATATTTAAAGACAATCCGTATTTAAGGAGTAAATTCCAGTCGTGCGTTTGAGCTGACGGCACCTATTTTATTTTGTATTATTTCCTTGCTGATCAAGAGTCCAGATAGATAAATAAGCAGGCTAAAATCTTTTCTGGTGTACAGGAGTTATAGTCTTCTGTGGACACTTGCCAGGCCAAAAATGTTAGTAGCTACTACCGGCCTTGAAAACGTAGATGAAATCCCAGTTACTTCTGTTGTTGCTTTTTCTACAATGTTACCTTTTTCCGCTCGTGGTTTGATCCAAGCTTTTCGGCATAGACATAGCATAAGGTTAGCGTATTAAGAAGGGACATCAATCGTCTGCCGTCTTATATCGCGGCATCTTTAATTAAAACATCCCAGACGAAGGGAAAATTGAATTTTGTAAGAAATAGGCCTACCTTGACTTACTTTACTAGATATGGTAAAGTCTTTCTCAATAACTAGGGTAATAAATGAAAAAATCATGTAAATACTAGCTGTCGCGGTAGACGTCGTCCTGCCCGGAAAAGCTTCAATCGATATTTAACAAATAAAAAATAGGGATTGATCGTAGAGGGTTGAAAATTTAGGGTTGTATGTATTTTTTAATGCTGTATCAAAAAAAATATCTAAAAAATTAAAAATATATTAGTAAACTATTTTTCATCCCCCTAAATGTTAAGGGTAGTCCACCCGACTACTGTTAACATTTAGGGGGATGAAAAAAAGATGTTGTCCGATTCTCAAACCTACCCAATATGCACAAAATATCATGAGAATCGGTCAAGCCGTTTCGGAGGAGTTTAACCACAAACACCGCGACACGAGAATATTATATATTAGATTTAAAACAAACTATTTTTTTTCGCTAAACAACCTTGAGTTGTGTTCCGGCATTAGTGACCAGGTTCCAAGTCTCCCTTAAGAGAGCAGCAGCGCATTTGCAGCACCTTTGGTGTTGCAAATGTCCATAGGCGATGGTAACCGCTTTCCATCGATTGGGCCGTCTGCCTGTCTGCTGACCTCCTGCAATTAAAAAAAGTGATTCAATATCACACTTTTTTTTAAATTGAACTACTGAATATTGAACTACCCGACTATTGAATTTCACTACAAGCTATGTTCTTCAGCCTTGAAGACTTAGAGGACCAAACTTATAGATGAACGCTCAGTGTTAAATTTGTGTAAAAGCATACCACTTCAATTTTCTTTAAACCGTTGACTTGGAGCGCGGATGTGGGGCGCGGGATGCAATTTTTCACCCTGTCAGCGCTCGCGGCTTCATCACAATGTGCTAATGTCCTATACATCGATGTATGTATGTAGCAATTTGTAGCAATATTCTTACAGTTAACTAGTCCCCGCTCGCGTATTTATTTGTTTTCAATAATATATCAAATTTAATTTCTGTAATATAATATATATGTATAACAAATCTCCTGGGCCAGATCATCTCCCAGCATATTTTATTATAAAATGTGCTGATCAGTTAACACACCCAATATCTATTCTATTTCAACGCTCTTTAAGTGAAGGCATCGTACCGTTAGTTTGGAAATCGGCATTTATCTCACCCATCCACAAAAAAGGGCCCAAAGACAAAGTAGAAAACTATAGGCCAATTTCCAAGCTTTGTTTATTCGCCAAGATCCTTGAGCGAATAGTTTACAATCAACTATATAATACTTTGCAACCACATCTCAGCTCTCATCAGCACGGTTTCTTAAAAGGTAGATCTACCGTCACTAATCTAATGCTATTTACCGATTACGTATCTGACAGTTTGGACAGTGGTGTACAATGCGATGCTATTTACACAGATTTTAGCAAAGCTTTTGATAGAATTGACCACAATATATTGTTAGACAAACTTCTTGTATTAGGTATTAGAGGAGACTTATACCGTTGGTTTTCTTCCTATGTTGCCAATAGGTCCCAAGCAGTTGTTCTTTGTGGTTTCACTTCTTCGTGGATTGAGATCCCGTCAGGAGTCCCTCAAGGATCGCTTTTGGGTCCCCTGCTATTTGTTCTATTTATTAACGATATTTATACCTGTATGCATCATTCTCAATTTCAGCTATTTGCTGACGATATGAAAATTTACAAGTCCATCACTACTTCAGCTGATGCATCACACCTTCAGGATGATATCATACGTGTATCCGATTATTGTAAACGTAATAAATTAGACTTAAATATATCCAAATGTTCTGTAATTACGTTTACTCGAAAAAGTACGACTATTAATTATCCGTATAGTATTAACAACGAGCCTCTAACCAGAGTTACAGTAATACGTGACCTTGGTTTGTACTTAGATAGTCGTCTTACTTATGATCACCATATTGATCATATAGCCAAAAAAGCTTCATCGTCTTTGGGTTTCCTCATTCGCAACGGTAGCTCGTTTAAGGCAATGAAAACCCTCAAAGTTCTTTATTGTGCTTTTGTCCGCAGTCACCTCGAATACGCTAGTCAAATTTGGAATCCATATTACGAAATACATTCCACAAGACTAGAAAGCATTCAAAAAAAATTCACAAGATTTATAAATTTCAAATTTAAATTACCACAGAAAAGTTACGTTGAACGCTGTACTTTATTTCACCTTTTACCTCTCAAAACTAGGAGAAAAATTGCTGATTTACGTTTCTTGGTAAAAATTGCGCAATCCAAAATTGATTGTGCTAATCTCACTGAGAAACTACATTTGTATGTTCCTCCTTCTAATGTTCGCCCTAGGAAATTATTGCACACACCACTGACGCGCACAGCTTATCGACGTAATTCGTTCTGTATCAGAACAGCAAACGAATTTAATAAGTTAAGTAAGTTGGAAGATATAGACTTAGACTTATTTACTAATAGTGTAGCATTGTTTAGCGCTAAGTTGGTCAAATTCTATTCAAACTCGGATTTATCAGTTTAAGTACCTTATATCTATGTACATTTTATTATTGTTTCTTTGTATAATTTTCTTTTTTTTTTTCACTTCTTAGTTTTACTGTTATCTGTGGAGGCTTATTAATAGCTTCTCTAAATTTATCTTATTTTTAGTTATTATTAATGATAGCTGTTAGCCCCCCAAATAAAATAAAATAAAATAAAATAAAATAATATGTTTATTTATTACTTTTTGGAGTGGTAACTTCTTAATGGAGGATAAACCGCTTCGTTACGTAACGCGTTACGGCTCCAATCTATTTGGCTTCCCTTTCTCTCACGCATACGGCAGCGGTAGGCAGGCTCCTCCTCTCTCACTCAAACCACAGCGCTAGCCGTATTTCGGTAATTAGATTAAATAATAATGATACTAACAACGTAGGTATGTACGTACATACACAATACATATTAGGTTGGGGAAAAGTCTTTTCGCATATAGTATCTATGAACTTATAATAAGATCTCTTTGGCTATACCATTTGTATCTGGCTGGTTTTGGTATCATTAAAAAGTTTTAATTTTAAAGAAGCAAGTTCCAAATTCAAATTAGGAAAATGTGTAATTTTCATTTGTTTTTCTTATTGTTAAAATGAGTGAATCTAATGAAGAAATTCGATACATTTTAAAATTTTACTACAAAAAAGGTAAAAATGCAACACAAGCAGCGGAAAAAATTTGTGATGTTTATGGACCTAATGCAGTATCTGTAAGAGTAGCGCAAATTTGGTTTAAGCGTTTTCAATCCGGAAATTTTGATATCAAAGATGCACGTCGCTCTGGCCGCCCTGTTACGGACAAAATTGATGCCATTTTTGAAAAAGTGGAGCAAGATCGGCATATTAATAGTTACGATGTAGCTGGAGAACTGGGCCGGAATGAATCAACAGAAGGGGTGTGATTTTTCACCATGATAACGCTAGACCTCACACATATTTAGCCAATCAGAAAAAATTACGAGAGTTTGGCTGGGAGGTGTTAATGCATCCACCGTATAGTCCTGACCTTGCACCTTCAGATTTTCACCTGTTACGGTCTCTGCAGAATTCCTTAGGCAGTGTTAGGTTAACATCACGAGAGGACTGACAAAACCACTTGTCGCAGTTTTTTGATCTGAAGCCCCAAAATGTTTATAGCAATGGGATCACGTCCCTACCTACAAGATGGCAAAAAGTTATCCAACAAAATGGCACCTACATACTTTAGTCAAATGTAAATAAACTTTATAAAAAAACCCTTTGAATTTTTATATAAAATGCGAAGAAACTTTTTCCCCAACCTATTATTTAAGAATTGTAACTAAGAATAAAATATATTTCATAGTCAATAAAAGATTTTATTAATAAAAAACCTTTATTTACATTATCATATTAATATACATAAAATTTAAGTAATAACGAGTTTTGGAAATTTCAAGTTCTCGGCTTGCATTTACCGAATCCATGCCGGCCAGTGTAAGGTCTCCCTAACTCGCTACACAAGCTTATTGGCAAATTTCCACGGTTTTGATCAGTTTATGTTATATTCAAATCAGTGCTGTTACGAAACTATGCAGTGGTCGTGAATTTTAATGTTGCTCTAACCGCGTTAAATTTATTCATGCATGTACTTTGTTCACGGTAGTACGGAATATAGAACATGTTGTACTAATTTAAAACGTGTTTATTCGCCGCGCTTAGCAAATACTATAAAATTGTTTGGATATAATTATTATATACACTAGCGGTCCCGGCAGACGTGGTCATGTCCTTAAAACGCAGCGGAACACAACCCAAGGTTGTTATGGCGGCATACTCTGGACCAGTCACCATCCTGACGGGCAAATGCCCTTCCACCTGGCTGTGGGTTGTTTTGTTGCCTCCTACGACAGGCCGCCCCAACGCAGGAAATTGTATTCTTTCTCTGTTCCTGCACAGATGGAAATATGTTATACTGTTACGAGTTGCAGGACTCGAATTAAAATGCCATTGAAATTATCATAGAGTTTATTAGAATTATACGAACACGTATGACATAGGTACAAATATAACTGAACACAACCAGACCAAACGTAACTCACGATTTAATTACACGCGCAAAGATTACCGAATGTACACAAGTCTTGCTCCGCTCGTGGTTATCGCTTGACTACCTCATCTCTCAATTGTGGCATTGCTTTATACTGTACAAATACAATATGTCTGTTCGGCCGCGTGGACTGAATTTCTTAGAATCACACATGGCTAATGACTACATAAATGATTACAATATACAATGGGCTTTTTTCTAATCACAAATTTTAAACACAAAGTAAACAAAAGAAGTCCAAATGCGAAAAGGTAATAAATTGTCTACAGGTATGCAGGTGTGAATTTTTCTTTTATCGACGTTCAAGTCGTAACAATACTATTAAAAATAGTATGTTTTTCATCATTTACATATTGAATTCACTTGTATATTAGTAACTGAAACAAAACTAACAATGAATCTTGTTACCTCGGCATACATTTCTTTTATTCTATCGACAATGGGTCATCGACAACCCTGACATCGCTAAAACAAATTATGAAAATAAGTCTCGCAGAATTACAGCAACTAATTGCTAAAAAGAAATTCCAAAGTGGCAACATTAAAAATATAATTGGGGATCATTTTCCAAAATGAATAAAGGCCGGAATATTAATTCATAAGTTAAAAAGAGGGGGAGGGGGGCTGTTAATGGGCTGGTTTTTGACGATTTTTCACCGACTTCAAAAAGGAGGAAGTTCTCCATTCGGCTGTATAGTTTTTGTATGTACGCATTTTCTCCGTCAATTATGAACCGTATTTCATTTTTTTATTCAAATTCAAAATAAGTTACACTGGAGAACACTTTTTGAAGGTCATGCATGTAAGTCAAAATTTAAATTTACTAAGTACGCTTCGCAATGTGTTATCGCTGTTCAAAGGAGAAGAAGCGGCAAGAAACTCCTCAGCAACACGTCTAGCTAAAAAATATTTTTTCATTATAATTATTTATATATTATCTTAGGCTTTATTTTTTTAAATACATATAGAAGTTGTATTACAATTACTTTTCAAAGAACGAATTGAGTCGACAGATTTGAAAGATTATGTTCCTGAAGCGATCCCTTTGTCCCCAAGTCAGGATGCGATGAGTGGATTTCAGAAATATCTAGGTGTACATAGAATAGAAAGCAGATTTAAATTTTGAGTTTTTGAGAGTATTAAATGTAGTATTACTCTCAAAAAGTGTTCTCTAGTGGAACTTATTTTGAATAAAAACATTTGAATTTGAAATTTGAATTAACACAACCCTCTTATAGGCAAGTGCAACGTGTTTCATATGTTTTTATTTCTATAGCTAAGTAATAGTAAGTAAAAAGTAGAAAAAAAAACAAAATGCCTTCGAAAGTAACTAAAAAGCAAAACTTAATATTTTCTACGACATCTTGAAGTCAGTGCCAAGTGAAGCATAAAAAACAATAACAATTTTTGGAAAATATAGTGATCTTTTACTTTGCACCAACTACAAGATGCCGTAGAAAATATTTATTTTTGCTTACTATTTTATTAAGAGAGAGACAGGAGAAGAAACCAGAACGAATGCAAGAATAATGGTCGATGATGTTATGCTGGAACAAGTGAATGAGTTCTCAGATGTGATTTTAGCAGGGATGGAAGGTACACCGCTGGTGTATAAAGAAGAGTGAGTTTGGGGAATAGTGTGAATGGAGCGCTAGTAAGAATAAGCCTGAATGGCGCTCTGTTGTTCGTGCCTACCCCGCGAGGGACCTGGCGTGAAGTTATGTATGTATGTACGTATGTATTTTATTAACGTGAAGTTATATAAATATATACATGGTATAAAGTATACTATTAACTCCGCTATAAATTAAAGGGCCGAGCCCAGCAGTGAGATGTGTATGAGAGGTTATTATTAATAAACTAATTAATCTATTCTTCTTTTGTTCCATGTAATCGAGCAGCAAAAGACGATTGAAATGGTAAGTAAAGTAATAATTATACTCCATCCAATGGCTTGTTTTAGTTTTGTGTTTTGTCGATCCTGGACCATGCGTTTATATTTTTGAAATTTGCTTATTTGTCAGAAATAATTTTACAATTTTTACTACAAAAGATAACTTCTATCCTAGTAATACTAGAAATAGTGAGCGCCTTGTATTAAATATGGTACCAAAGACAACTCTTTTTATGAAAAACTGCTATAAAATGTGCATTGAAATTTATAATAAAATTCCGAACCACCTAAAAGAGTTTCGAATAAATAATTTTAAAACTGAATTAAAAAATGGCTCCTAAAGTCAAGTATCTATTTATATTTCTCAATCATAAAAAGATACTTGAAAGTATTGTAATTTAAAAATTATTCATTCATTCATTCATATTTTTTTCTTTTGACATTGTTGAGTATCATTAAATTTCATGTCTTATATAGTATAGTATACACTACAACATATAACTACCAACTATATAACCATGTTTTAAACAAATAAATTTGATTTGATTTGATCAAGTCGTGGTGCCCTAAACGGTTGACTTTTTAACCGGTTTTCAAGACCTGTTCGCAGATTGTTAGGTTACTGCCAAGCAGGGCTTGGAAAACAGTAAAAAAGTCAAACCGGTTAAAGCCTAAGTGCATAGGAACTTTCTTTTCGATTTTATTCTAATTTTAAGATCAATTAAAATCGGTTAATTTCAAAAGTTATAACCGGTTTGCATGTATGTGGTTATTGCATGTTGTTTTTTAATTCTTGTCTCTTCTTTATCTGTGTTTTGTTTAATAAGACATACAATAGTATATTGCAATATTATTTTGAATGGTTATTTTAAATAATCTTTAACAAATTTATTCTTCTATACAATTTTATGAAAAACGATTACAATATTAGTTATAAATTATCAAAAAATATGTTATTATTAATTATTGACTAGTGATAATGTGCTAGTTGAAATGAATTTAAATTAAAACTTTTATATCAAATAAAGATTGTTTTTAAGAAAGGTTGTTCACCCTGAACGTTGTTGGAAAGTAACATATGAGATCTTAGTAGATTTTCAGAGAACTGATTTTTATGAAATGTGATTGAATGAACTGATTTTTATGAATTTTATGAAAGTTAGTGAGGTACAACACAATTAGATTCATAAGTCGTAAGAGGCGACAAAACAACCCACAGCCAGGCGATAGGGCATTTGCTCGACTAGATGGCTACCACCCCTGGACTAGAGTATGCCGCCATAACAACCTTGAGTTGTGTATCGGCATCATTGGCCAGGTTCTAGTCTCCTTTAAGCCAACAGCACTTTTGGTATTCCTAATGTGCATAGGCGACGGTGACCACTTTCCATCACAGTCAGGTCGTAAGTTTGTCTACTGTGCTCCAGCAATAAAAAAAAACAAAAAAAGTTCCTATGTATTTAGGCTACAACCGGTTCGAGGTTTAACCGGTTTTCAAACCTACTTAGGCTGGTGTGCACCGACTTTTAACCGATGGTTAAAATAAAATAATCGCCAAAAATGTATGGAAAAACAGTGATTATTTTTGGTTAACCGTCGGTTAAATTTAGGTGCGCACCAGCCTTAGTATTACATAGTAAACATAAATTATGATATTTCTTTATAGGCTCAATAAAACGACATGTTAAACAATTACATATGTAAATGATTGTTGGAACTTAGTTTTATAAAGTGATCGCAATAATGTACAGCGTGTAAAGTTGCTCGTTTGAACTCTGCCTACCCCGCGGGGAGTTCAACAATCTGAGACTGTCACAGTCTTTGTCTCAAGTTTGTACACGGATTTAAAGTCGATGGATGGTGCGGTGCGTACTCTCGAAAAGTGTCGCTCATCATTTTTGAAATTATAATTTCCTATGGGAGGGTAAACCGTTTCGTTACGTAACGCGTTACGGCGCCAGTCTGTCTGGCTTCCCTTTCTCTCACGTAGGTTGAGTTTAAGTTATCACTTACTTCTCTTGAGCATCCCGAGACGCACACCGTCTTCATTTTCAATTTACCAGTGCATTATCGCTCAAAAAATCCAATGAAATGCACTAGTAAATTTTAAAATTATTATAAGCGACCTTTCAAAATTGCAATTTTGAACTGAAACTTTCAGAAACTTATTATATTTTGGTCTATAAAATTATACCTAAGGCGTGGTAGCGTAGTGGTTAGCGCACGCGTCCCAAGCCCAAAGGGCGCGGGTTCGATCTGGCCGGAACGCATGCATGCATGTACGCATGTTACAATTGCCACGTTTTAACAACGGTGAAGGAAAACATCGTGATGCAACCTGTATATCGAGATACCCAATGTGCCAAGGGTCTAACCTGTCAAGCCGCCTTGGACAAGCGTGGCGGGTATACTGTCCGTTCCCCCTATAATGGGAGACCCGAGCTCAGCAGTGGGACAATTATGGACTGTTATTATTATATATTATATAAAATTATACCGTAACGAGAGAAAAATCTGTTCTTGGCGATTTTTTAAATCTTAAACAATTTGGAGCGACATTTTAAAAATGTTTTTGGGTCTCTTAAAATTTAGGCCTCTCCCCCCCGCCCCTTAACATGTGACGTAAGTTAGGGATGGACGCTAAGCACATCTAGCGTCTTTATATATTTGTACGCGGGACCAAGTCTTTTGCAATGTGAATTCCCATTAATTAGTTATGCATAGAAATTAACTACCCCAAGGGGGGGGGGGGCTATAATAATAGAGCTATATGCAAGAAAGCCTTTTGTCCTGTTCTCAACAATTCTGTAGACACTGTACGAAATTCAATTATAAAACAATACAAAGTGAATAAAGTTATATATACATACCTTTATTGTTTGCTATAAAACAATGGAAAGCAACGCTGTGGTGAAACGAAATTAAATACATGCCTAATATGTGAAATACACTCTGTCCATAACATATTGTTACGAGTTTAACGGGACTCGAATTAAAATACCGTTGGAATGTTTATAACGTTTATTAGAACTATACAGTCACGTATAATACAGGTACAAATATAACCGAACACAACAAATCCAAACGTGATGCAGAAGGTCATGATTCAATAAAGCGTACAAAGTCCGATGCTAATAGATTACCGATTGTAGTAAGCACGTCTCGCTTCGATCGTGGTTCTCGCTCGACTGCCCTCCCCCTCAATCGGGCCATTGTTTTATACTGCACAAATGCGAAATGTCCACCCGGCAATGTGGACCGAATTTCCCACAATCAGCTTGTACTTTAAAATCCGTAACACCTGGCTAATGATTACAGCCGCAGGTGGCTGTAAACGATCACAATACAACAATAGGCCCAATAAATAAGTAAACAAAAGAAGACGATCATGAAAGAATTACAATAGTTTCAATGTTATTAGTTCAAATACCGACGAGTAATAAATGTGCTTTTACAGATATGCAGGTGTGAATTGGTTTTTGTCGGCGCCTAGGTTGTAACAATATTTTATTATTAATGACGATGATGTTTTTGATAATTGTTCCCGTTTATGATAATATTGATAACTATCACCCATTTCGCTGGGCGTCATTCCAGTTTCTCAATCAAGGCCGGCAGCTCTTTGGCAGCACCTTTGGTATTGCTAATGCCCAAAGATGATGGTAAACACTTTCCATAACAGTTGAGCCGTCAGTCTGTCTGCAGTGCTTCAGCAATAAAAACAAAACAAAAATAATAATCGAAGACCATATCGTAATCGCAACAGATCAAATAAAATAAAATAATGCGCCTAAAATAGTTAAAACATAGTTTTATTATATGTACTAGATGCGAAAACGTAAGAAAATACTATAAAAAAAAACAGTCTTTAAACTTTTGATTGAAATATTATCAAAGTATTTAGGTTATGAAGATTTTTTCCACAATTTTCCAGAGTGACACTACCTTTGAAACGATATCAAATTTAACATTCGAGGCGACGCGTTTTGAAAATGGCATCAAGTTCAACTGCGAGGCGTCAAATGAGTTCACCAAGAAGACTAATGACCGTCCAATGTACGCTACCAAGGAACTAGAGATTTGGTGTAAGTATATTAAAAGCTATAACACAATTCATTTTTTTTTAAAGTGAAACTTCTTTATAACGGTGAATTGAAACGAAAAAGAGATACCAACCCATTAGCTAATTAATCATTTTGGTAATTTCGTATTATATAATTGTAACTTAGATCACTTAGGCTACCTAGGTCACTTGGGTCACTTGGGGTCACTTGGGTCACTTGGGTCACTTGGGTCACTTGGGTCACTTAGGTCACTTGGGTCACTTAAGTCACTTTGGTCCCTTACGTCACCTGGGTCACTTGGATCGCGTAGGTCTCTTAGGGCACTTAGGTAACTGGGTCACTTCGGTCATCTGGGTTACTTGGGTCGTTTAGGTTACTTGGGTCACTTAGGGCACTTGGGTCATTTGGGTCACTTGGGTCACTTGGTCTCTTGGGTCATTTGGTCATTGTTCATAGCCTCCTCACTCTTGTCTACTCAGCGTTGTAGATACAATTATGTTTGCCTGTATATTATCTGAAGTTTCACTTCTACTGCGTGTGAACTGCACACACATAGGTTTTGTTTATTGCAAAGCTGGTGAACAGGTAGATGATCCAGCTCATGGAAAGTGGTTATCGTTGCCTATAAGCGTTTGCAACACCAGGTGCCAGTTTTTGTGATGAGATAAAGGAAATACAGCGGGACAGGATAGGTGGAGGTCTAAGAGGGCCAGAGTGTCTGTGTTGGAATCTTGAATATTTTTAATTAATGTACTGAAGATACACGATCTTGCATTGCAGTCCTGCAATGGGCCGGGCTTGCAGGACTTGACAGGCATTCTGTTCGGTGTTGTCGGAACCAATGCAGACTGCAACAACATTCACGGTCTTGCTTTGCGTGGTGAACTGCAATTTAGGTCCGGGAATGGGCACTTTAGTAAAAGCTAAGGACTGGCTACTAATAATTTTATTTAAAGAACATACATTTTCCTTTGTTTTTTATGTAATGTCACATTATTTTTCTCTTCAATAATTCGTCATATAATATCAAGCATTATTTTGTCATCTCTTATGGCAGGCTGTCTGGAAGCAGGAATTAGTATTTTTCCTTATGCTTGTATAGACGGGAAAAAAATGGGACCATGGGTGCCTGAGGCTCACAGACTTTATCGAGACATAGCCAAACGTCTGGTGGATGTCTCACGTGACCAAAAGACTGGTTTGTACCTCGGGCAACGCATCAGCATTGGCATTCAGCGAGGCAATGTGGCCAGTCTTTTGGGCACGTTTCCGACTGACAGCGGTCTGGAACTAGATTTTATGGTTTAATTTTAGTTTGTATATACCTATAGCTTATTTTTAGTTTAATTTATTTATAATTTAGTTTATTTTTAATTAGGAGTTTAGGGTAAATTTTCTTATTTTAATTTATTATAATCTCTTGTATAGACTATATTTAACTATGATATCCGTTAATGAATTCCAGATCCACCCATCGTCCGAGTTGAGCCGAAGAACATAACTGTAGTGGAAGGTGCCAAGATACTCCTTAAGTGCGAGTATGAGAGCAACCCGTCTTCCCTCAACGAAGTTATATGGTAAGTTCCTTAATCAACTGAGACTCAACAAATCAATGGAGGTACTTCATATTATTGTTACACGCCGACAAAGTGAATGCACACCTGCAGTTTATTACCTTTTCCGCATTTAGACTTCTTTTGTTTACTTTGTGGTTAAAATAAATAATAATAATATAATAATCGGCAGACAAACACACACATTGTATATCCCCAAATTAAGCAAGTTACGCTTGTGTTATGGGTAACATACAACGGACCACTCTGGGGCCGATCCCAGACACCCAGACCATGGTAAATAACGGAGAAAATACGTTTCCGAAATTTACTATACCGGGAATCGAACCCGGAACCTCTGGGTTGCAGTGAGGTACGCCGTCAAAGGCTTAGCCCGCTCAACCACAGAGGCCGTCGAGAATGTATAATTAAGATAAATATCTTATTATTATTGTACTCGTTTATGGCCGCAGGTGTGCCGATAACGTTTTTTTAGAAAATTCAGTCCACGCGGTCGATTGTTGTATTGTATAGTTTAGTATAAAACAATGCCCGAATGTAATGATATTAATAAAAGTTTGAGAAGAATTATCTGTGACTATATTCTCTGAAATTTCTCTTCTGCGTGTGAACTGCACACACGCAAATTTTTTTCCACCTCTTGTCACACCGACCTCGATAAAATAACTTCCATTTAAAAAATAATAAAGCTGACTTTCCTATTTATTTTATTTAGGTTTATGACTTGGCAGCTAAGCCTTTAAGCCAGATCTTAGTTTACAATATAGTTTTTTTCATTTTGTTAAACCTATGTGTAGCACAGCTCAAATGTAGGTAATCAGATGGTGCCATTCAACGGAGATCTCGTGACAACTCGATAGACCACATTTGATCATACAGTTCACATTTCTCACAAAACACATAATTACTACTCAAAAACTGTCTATACTTTTTATTTGTTTAAGACCGGACTCCTACAACTATTGTTCATTTTAGGGTAATTTTACACATTTTTGGAAAATAAAACTGCACAGCACAACATCTCCTTCCGTTCCCGCCAAAAACTCCCCTGAATTGTCCTCATGCCTTAAATGTTATAGATTAAACTAATTCTATATTTATAACTCTTTTCAGGTACAAAGATGGTACAAGAGTTCAAGTGAATAATATCTCGCATTATGAAGGTGGTACTACTGATCAGCAAGCCCTCATCATCCTGGACGCCAGAGGCGAGGATATGGGCAACTATACCTGCGTGTTGAGCAACTCCGTCGGCAACGGCACCAGTAATGACACTATAGATGTCAACGTCTTGTGTGAGTATACTTCGTAGAAAACTCTCTTCTGTATACATTAATACCATAGCAGAAGAAGACCAGGCTTACAATAGGTAAATAAATTCAAAATAAACGGTCCCATAAGACGTTGTCCTGTCTTAAAAAAATAAAATTTAAGGACCCGATTGTAGTGCGTCCTACCGGTTCCAATTATGGATTTAATTAATCCAGGGACCTACTGAAACACGCATTTCATTTATCAAAATCGGTAAAGTCGTTCTCAAGTTATGCGCGTACCTACATTTTTATGATTCATTTTTACTTTGACAAGTTCCACTAGAGAACATTTTTAGGTCATACATATAAGTTAAAATGTAATTTTACTTCCTAGTCTATGTACACCGCTTCGCAACTTGTTATTGCTGTTAAGGAGAAGAAGCGCCAAAAAAACTCTCCAGCAACACGTCTAGCTGAAAATTGATTTTCTTCTTATTTAACTTGATTAAAATAATTTTTATTTAAATTAATTTTATACACAAATTGCAAATGCCCATAGGCGATTGTAACCGCTTTCCATCAAGTGGACCGTCTGCCTGTATGCTGGACTCGTGCAATAAAATAACTCTTGGTTTTTCCAGATAAACCTCAAGTTCGCCTGACGATGAGCTCTCCCAGTCCAATACTGGAAACTGATCACAAGAACGTAACCCTGGCTTGCGAGGTGGTGAGTGGGAACCCACCTCTTCTAGACGAAGTCATATGGTATCTTGATGGGGAGGTGCTCAAACATCTGCCTGACTGCAATGGAACTGATGGGGATGGTAACTATGAATTTAATTTATAATATCTATAATAATATTCTAAGCATGGTGTGTGTGTACATTGAAGCTATTTAAAAAAAACAACTGGAATATAAACGACGGAGAACAAGTTTTATTTTTTATTTAGTATTTGTTTGTTCGGGATTTACGTAAAAACTACTGGGCCCATTTCGATGCTGTTTTCGCTGACAGCAAATTCTTAGACTTACGGTCTTATTTATAGAAAGTTGGAGTAATATTTTTTTTAAGTTTTCGCGATTAGTATACATAATAAATACTACATTTCACGGTTTCAAAAAATTACCTCGCTTAAAACCGTTAAAACGTAGTTTTATTAAGTTTAAACGCTTTATTAAGAATCATGAATAAAAGTTTTTAGATTTTAAAAGTCTTATCCTCTATGAATAAGACTTTTAAAATCTGCGCTACTTTTTTCCTGGGAATCCCGCAGGAATTTTTCTGGGAATTATATGACATGGCCAGATTGAAAATATTTTTCGAATTCCAATGCGGTTTTTCCTCTGGTGGATAGCAAATTTTATGTAATATAATGTGTGTTTTTTTGTCTCGGGAACCCCACGGGCATTTTCCCGGGAGAGGTTTGCAGTTGTTCCGTTTGTACCTAAAGCAAAAAAGAAATGCTTAAATAATTTAAAACATCAATTAAAAAAAAGCTTTTTTGAAAAGCTTATTAAATACAAACTTTTGAGATCTTGAATATTATGTGTCAGCTAGCAGAGTGCTAGCCAAGACAAGTAAAACGAGCCCAAACATGGCCACCTTCCGATTCCATCATCAGATCAGATCCATGGTACCATATAATTGCATTGTTACGTGATATACATATTTGTGCAAAATTTCAGCTCAATCGCAAACCGGGGATGGTCAAATTTAAATTGCAAGATTCCATCCGAACTTCCATACATACGTAGGTACATCCATTGCAAGTTAAATAAAAGCATGTAAAAAAAGGGCGCGATACAAATCTTTTAAAACTATACTTACAAACAGAAGTGTCGAAATTATAAAAAATATCACAACAGCTAGAAGGAGTGAATTTTCTTTTTTGTCGACCAGAAATTTGAAATTTGAAAATTACAATCGCCCTATATCGTTGTGTTTTCAGATAACCTCTGCAATGAAGTGGACCCCTCGATGCTTCTCCTCCAGGACACAACGAAGAGTTTCCACGGGAACTACTCCTGCAAGGGGAAGAACTACGCCGGATGGGGAAATGAGAGTCAGAAGACCGAACTCGTGGTCAACTGTGAGTAAATAATTTTACTTTGTTCTTCTTTTTTTTAAGTCTTTGAAATTCCTAAAGGTATAAGAAGCCGCAGTTAGTTAGTAAACAGTTGGATTTGCAGCTAGCCTTCGGGTCGTAATAATAACCGCAACACGCGGTTGAGCAAGTATAGAAAGAAATTTACAAAAACTTCTCAATTGCAAGAAAACCTGTATACTTAAATCTGTGCAGGAACGGAGAAAGAATACAATTCCTGCCATGTGGGAGGGTATTTGCCCAACTGGATGGCTACCACACCTGATCTAGATTATGCCGCCAAAACAACATTGAGTTGTGTTCCGGCATTAGTGACCAGGTTCCAGTCTCCCTTATGAGAGCAGCGGCGCATTTGTAGCACCTTTGGTGATGCGAATATCCACAGGTGATGGTAATAGCTTTCCATCAAGTAGGACGTCTGCCTGTCTGCTGAACTCTTGCAATTAAAAAAATTTGGATGGCTGACCGGAATGCTGTTAAACTCATAGTGCGAATAAGCACTATTCGCGAAGTTAAGAATGACAGCATATTACTGGACAAAACGGAACGCGCGGCTTAAATATATTGACAGCTGCGACCGTTGAGGGACTACCCCGTCTTCACAAAAAATCAGTGTTCAACTCAATACACGAAGTTAGCTTATCTCAATTTTTAATTCAAATACTATCTAAAAAATATCTCCATCACATTGAAGTACTTACAGCGTATGTTTGTTAGTCAAAATGTCAAGAACTACTAGGGCTCAAGACATGTAATGTAACACGGTTATAGAAGTAATAATGCCATAGATTAACAATGCACATGAATACACAATCGCTCAGTAAAACATGTAATTATAATAAGCCCATAAATCACAATATTTTTAGAAGGCACCACAACTCACATGCTACATATTCAAAGTTAAATTAGTAATCATGTTAAAATTTACTCGTAACAAGACACCAATTATTACTTCATCATTTCCAAACTGTTTTATCGACAGATGCACTGCAGGTAGCAACTGTCTGGTAACCAAGCTGATACTGTTTTACCGATATTCAGAAAAGTGAAGGGCAATCAACTTAAAATAAATTATTATGTTTTCGGTAACATGGAGAGTGATGTTTTTATGAAACAGATACACTCTACATTAGTATAAGTGAAGTATTAAAATTAGAAAAAATAATTATATAAGTTATTCTTAAGGTACACAACACAAAAACCATAAAATTAATGTCACACATAAACAATAAGAAAACTCTAACAATAATTAAGTTGTTAAAAGGATACGGAACTAGAGTCCGTAGATTAGTTAATTTAAAAAAAAAAGATTGATGTTTTGCTATGCAATTTTATATATATAATATTTTTTTAATTATTCAGCAGTTGCAGGATGTTGTTTGTTTTTAACGAGGAATTATGTAATTGTGTAGAAAATCTTGACTGTTTAGTGAAAACAGGCTATTTGAGCTAACACAAGAACTCGTAGGTTTGGTATCAGTCAAAGATCTACACCTTGGCTGGGGCTTTTACTTGGAGATTCAAATTTAAAATTTATACTTACTTGACATTGAAATCTAGACAAGCAAATCGTGCAAAGCCGTGTATAGGAAGAAAAGAGATATTATTTAATTTCTTTGTATGTATATTCTAGATCCACCAGGGCCTGCCAAGCTAACGTACTCCCCATGGAGAGTGGTGAAGGGCAAGAGTCTGGTGCTTAGTTGCAGCATCAAGGAGAAAGGCAGACCTGAAGCTCACAGGTAAACTTAAACCATAATTAGTGATCTGATAACAGATTGGCTATTTTTAACAGACTTTAAAAAGACATTACATTCTCAATTCTTCATGTAAATAAATGTATTTTGTTATGTATGTAGAGCCATAATTTGTCTGTTTCTGAACAGACTTTTTAGATATTTGCATGAAATTCAGTCCAGATATTAGGGATTATTTAGGGAACAATTAGGGGTAGTTACGTATAAATTTTATTGTTATTGAATATCACATACCGCCTTTTTGGTGTTTCGTTTGCTTTTTATTGTTTCATTAACGTGATATCTTGAAATTTGAAATAGAGAAAGTTTTAACTTTCAAAAAACAGTTATGTCGAAGCGAATTGTCATCTGTTTTTATCTAAGATTTCTAAAAAAAAAACGGCGCTCTTAATTGTCAAAGAGGCGATATGTAACTTAAAAGTAAAAAACAAATAAAAATCTAGCAAAAAAGAAATCACAACAATGCAAGATATAGAAAATATGTATTCTTTGTTTAATAATAATAATAATAATCGGCAGACAATCACACACATTGTATATCCCCAAATTAAGCAAGTTACGCTTGTGTTATGGGTAAATGTTTGTTACAGTATTCCTGAATATAAGGATAGAAGAAACCCACGTTTCGTCTATCCTTATATTGTTTTATGGATAAAGGAAAAACTGAAATTCTTGCATAACATTTTTTCAATAACATTACAATATGAAACTGAAATATGACTAACATGTTACAAATTGATTCATTCGTCTCCATCATCAAGCTCTAATTCTTTATTTTTGACCATTATCAAGCATTTGTCTTCCTCCTTCATAATTAAGATCACTGAAGGAGTTTCAACATTTCCAGTATCATTTCTTTCTTGTCCAATAACATCTGCTACAGCTTCAGGCATCGTTATTTCAGCATCATCGATTTCCACAGAACCGTCTTTGATTATTTCCTTTACTTGTTCGTCGGTTAAATTCAGATAACCGAATGGTTCTCGAAATTCTATTATTTGAATTGCTTGTAAAACTACTTCTTGGCTTAAGTGTGTTACGTTGAGTGTTGTTATATTTTTTACATCCTGAAAATTGATAAGACTGTTTGTTTAGTGATGAAATAAAAATAATAGGATAGTTTAGTATTATCCTATTATTTTATTAGCATTTTCTCTTTATGTAACAAATTAGCCCTTAAGAACACAAAATATTAGCGTGGAACAATTCGCCTAGAACGAATCGTGTGTTTTATGACTAGTGAGAGTTCCTATATCCCACTGCCTCCTCCCCTATCCAATCCACTATATCCCATCTCTATTATTCCATTCCCTTTCATCATCACCATCATCATTAAATCCCGGTTGCGTTCGGAGCGTTTAGTCTGATTCCCGGGGTCCGCTCTCCAACCTTTTCTTATCCACTTCTAGCTGTCTTTAGTATCCCCCGTTTGGAGACCATTATTACGCATGTCATCCTTCACAACGTCAACCCAGCATTTCTTGGGCCTTCTCCTTATACCGGGACCCGGCGGAGATGGCATATCTAAACATATGTTTCCCACGTAATTATCGCTGATTGTTCCTTCGATCCCCAAGTAGAGTGGAATAATTAGCCGGAGACCGTTTTTCCTGATAAATACAATCTTGAAGTCTTCAAGTCACGAGTGAATGGGTATCTTCTAGTTAACTAGAAGATACCCATTCACTCGTGCAGGGCGGAGCATGCTTAAGCATGCTCCGCCCTAGACTGCGTCATCAGTCAACATCAGGTAAGACAATAGTCGAACGCAAATCTACAAATCTATGAGTATAATATCCATATAAAACCAGTCTCCTTTAAACGTGGCCGTTCCATCCTAAGCGACACTCTTGCAGTTTGTCTGCTTTGTCAAGGACATGCAAACATTGATTTTGACAACTGCCGCGGAAGCGGGAGTTCCTAACACGGTCTTTCCGCGTAACTCCACACAACTATCGCAACATGTGAATCGCCGTGATAGGCCACGCTTCACTGTCAGACAAAAGGACAGGTCTAAGGATTAATTTATAGACCTCTCTTATTAACCTAACCGGCATTTTGGGGTCACAAATGACATCTGTCACTTTAAGCCACCTGGCCTAAGCTGTTGCGATACTTGGGTACTTAAACTGGTCCGTGCGCTTGACCATATCTTCGCCTATGCGCACGGGTGTGGAATCTTTAATGTTTCAGTCCAATTATTCCAATCCTTTATCCTATCCCAAAGACTGGCAACACGTTGTCTCACTCCTGGTTTCACAATCGACTATAGGCGATGGTAATCACTCTTCATTAACTGGGCCGTCTGCCTGTTTCGCAATTTTTTATTTTAAATTTAAAGTATTTTTTAACTTAAATGAATCATTAATTAAAAGCCCAATTAGCTTTTTCAGAAATTCTTTAAATTTTCAAAATTGAAGAGGAGTTAAGTTAGGAGTTAGGACCTTCTATGATTGAAGTTTAAAAAATATGTATTAAATAATAAGATGTCAGTAAAAAGTTTTAGTTCTTGTGAAACGTTTTACTGGTACCATACTTGCCTCTCCTTCGAATTTGATATCCGTATATTCACCAGCGTCGTCTTTATAAAGAACACAGTCTGCAGCGTCGCCATCTATCATAGCGTAGTCGAAAGTTTTGTTGCCTGAAAACAGTCTTACGCTAATGAAATTTGAATTGGTGTAGTTCTTACTATCGATGAAGGCGAGCAGACTTTACTCGTGGTTGAACATATACATGCACTTTGCGATAGTGTGCGTGTCTTAAGGAACGATCAGATGCGAGCTTTTTGACCATTCATACACGCTTTTGGTTTCACGCACATACCCACATAAAAGATACCTGTACGTCGGTTTTTGTAACAACATTTTTTTCCAAAAACCTCTGGACCTATATTACTGATAATTTGTAGGAATGTGTAATCCATATGCCGCTATGCAATACAGTAGTAAAGTCATGAAAAAAGTTATTACGAGCGCATTATGTTTTATTAATACTGAACTCCACGATATCGAAATTTGGGAATTTTCACAGAACAATGTTCAGTTGTTGTCAGAAAAATTTCGGGGTAGGCATAAAACTTCGTCTCTGGGGTGTAAAAATTCAAGCCAAGCACTAAAACTTATCTAATGATAACCGTGTTCTGGGCGTTATGTTACTTTTGGCATAATAAATTCATGAAATTGAGGGAGTTTCAAAACTTAATCTGGAAACCCTACGGACTCAGCTTTCACACCTAAGTCCGATATTAATAAACTGTAATGTGCGTTTAGTCTCAAACTTCAAGATGTCAATCTGGGTTAAGATAATTGGAATCGTATTCTTACCTACGTATTCAGGGTTGTATACAAAACCGTAGATGGTCATCATGGCGACAACACCACGAATGGGATACAACACACTCATAACTGCTAAAGGTTTAAAGACTTCAAAGCACTGATGGCCAAACGGCTTGTTTTCTAGTTTATATTCTAAATATTTAAACGTTATCTCATTTAAAGCAATAAAAACTTTATTACAGGAAAGAAAGTCAATAGAATTAATGTTGAGGTCCATTAAAATTTTATCACTGTTCTAATTTTTAACAATAACAAGCTAATATAATGAAAAAAAAGTAATCTTAATTAAACCTAATTAATTCATATTATTTACTGCCGTTCATACCTCTACGTCGCGGGGTGACACAAGGGGATGTTGTAACCCCGAAACTGTACACCTAATACAAACAAAAATTTAATCTTAAATTAATTTTAGTTATTCTTGCTTTGTCTATACCTTTACATTGCGGGGTCACACAGGGGGATGTTATAACCCCGTAACTATTCACCCAATATAAATACGAAAATGTTACCTTAACTAAACCTAATGAATTAAATCTACAAACTTTCCACCATTTACAATGGTCTGAGTGTCTGAGATCGGCCCCAGAAAGATCCGTTTTATATTAACAATGGCGCAAGTTAGCTCGGGGTATACGACCCGCCCCATCTGCCGGAGCACGTGGGGTAAGTCGAGTATCCACTTGTCCTTAGCCCTGGCATAAGGCAAAGGAAGGTACACCGAGACGCTGTAGTGGGTATCCCTGACTCGGCTGGCAACAGCACTCCAAAAGGATGTTAGTCTCACCCCAACATCGCGAATCCCACACGTGCCCACCATGCTGCCTCTGCCTATGAAAAGTAAAGATTTCTTGCATTTAAAAGATTTCTAAAACAACCCACAGCCAAGTTGTAGGGTGTTTGCTCGTCTGAATAGCTACCACTCCTGGTCTAGAGTATGCCGCCATATCAACCTTGTGTTCCGGCATTAGTGACCAATCTCTAGTCTTCCTTTGAAGAGCAGCACAGGCGCAGGCCATAGATGATGGTAACCTCTTTCCATCAGGTGGCCCGTCTGCCTATCTGGTAAACTCACGCAATAAAAAATAAAAAAATCCGATCATTTCAGGTTCCGCTGGTCGCGAGGTGGTCGGGTGGTGAGTGACATCGTCTCCCAGAACTGGACAATCGACCCGGTGACTTTGGACCACCGCACTAACTTCTCTTGCAGAGGGATCAACGCTGGAGGGGAGGGGGAGGGGGCCACCACTTCCATAGACGTATTAGGTAAGAAGTAGAAATAAGGTAATGTAATAGCATAAGAGACAAATGCACTAATTACAGGTGTTTTAAAAAAGGGTTTTAGAAAAGAAAGAAAACGAAAAGAACATAAAAAATATATACTACTCTTCTTCCTTTCAAAAGAAAGAGGAGAGTCTCTTCTTTAGTATTCGCAACTAAACTACGTTTTGATGGTTTTAAGCGTGGCATTTTAATTGATTTTTATTCCAACGTTTCGGCCACTTTTCAGTAGCCGTGATCACAGAAGACAATTATGTCAATTGTGTAATATGAAATTTTTATTTGTAAAGTGGCCAAAACTATGGAATAAATATCAAATGAAATACTGCGCTAAACCTTTAAAACGTACGTTTTATTAAACGGATTGTAATTCATAATCTATACTTGATAATAATCTGTAGACTTATTATAGACTATAGATGAATTTAACTATAGTCTGTATGTAGTATAATTTGACTATCTAATATTTTCGTATTTTTGTGTCTAAATCTACATACTAATGTGAGAGGGCACTGACTCCCGAAACACAGGCGTCATACCTAGCTCAGGAGTTATCATTGACTTCTAAGTCTAGAAGTCCCCTTCTATAAGTTATTGTATCAGATTTTTCGGCAATAAAGATTTATTTATTTAAAAGAAAGAAAAAAATCACTGGGGCCAATTATTTGGACCAGCAAATTCGGAAAAAGCAACTTTTAGAACTTACGTCTTTCTAACAGTCAGATCATCACCTGATAACTAATTAACGGATTTAAATGAATCTCCACACAGAGCTAGTTTATATCCCGGGTAGGATAGAGATATAGGATATAGGATAGAGATAGAGGCCTAGGATAATTTGTATCCCAATAAATGACGTCATTGTCATGGGATAGACGATTATTATAGCTGAATAGAGACCGCTTCATTCGCGTTTTTGGTACCTGCTACTATTATCCAAGGCGGTTTGGTACGTTTGAGACATGGGACATCTGGATGTGCAGTCTTCGTCAGAATGTTTTGACATATTCAAGTCAGAAAACTGCCTAAGATGTGTCTTTAGCCAATTTATTGATGTATAATTTAGCACAGTTAAAGACTATGGATAATACATGATCGTGATGCTACGTAAATACAGATCGATGTTATCGCTGTTAGAGAGAAGATTGAGCATTTGTCTAAATCATCACAAATGTCCAATCTCATTAACGTGTAAATATAATATTTAATGTTGATTAGAATACTGGTTTGCACATCACGTAAACGATAAACTAGGAACAATGAAGTAATTAATATACTGCAAGAGTATATATTTATCCGTGCAGGAACGGAGAAAGAATACAATTTCCTGCGGCCGGGCGGCCTGTCGTAAGAGGCGACAAAACAACCCACAGCCAGGTGGTAGGGCATTTACCCGACTGGATGGCTACCACCCCTGGTCTAAAGTATGCCACCATAACAACCTTGAATTGTGTTCCGGCATTAGTGACCAGGTTCCAGTCTCCCTAAGAGAGCAGCAGCGCATTTCGATCAAGCGGGCCGTCTGCCTGTCTGTTGAACTCCTGTAATCAATAAATCCCCTAGAAGGTGGTTGATTTCCAGTCAAAGTTCGAATCTGTCATCGTTAAAGAGTCGAGTGATTTAACCACTAAGCTACCGAAGGTTTATGAATCATATTGACCTTTCGATTCTTGCATTACAGCGCCGCCTAGCTTCAAATACGCAATGAATCACTACAGCGGTGCATTATATAAGTCACAGGTAAGTAAGAGCATGAAAATAGAGTAAACGCGGTCGAGATGCGAGCACTGTGCAAAAAGTAAGAAAGAGAGTTGGTCTGAAAGAGAGTGTCGGGGTGAAGGTAAGGAAAGGAATGCTCCGGTGGTTCGGGCATGTGGACAGAATGTATGATGAAAGAAAGACTAAACAGATATACAATGCAAAAGTGGATGGATGCAGAAGTCGCGGAAGGCCACGACACACCTTCCATGATCAAATTGATCGTGTACTAGCAGAAGGTGACGTCAGGAGCCTTAAGAACAGACGAGCGTGCATGACAAGAGCTATGAATGTCAAAGAAGCAAGTGAGGTGTGTAATAATAAGCCTGTATGGCGCTCTGTTGTTCGTGCCTACCCCGCAAGGGACCTGGCGTGAAGGTATGTATGTATGTATGTACAGGTAAGTAAACAATTTTTTATTTATCACGTTCTGTAAGTACTCTTGGAGTTGCCTAATCAGGATGAAAACGGCACTTTTCGTCCCTGGAAAGCGATTCGCCCTGCTGTCAAAAGATTGAAAAAACTATGCGAACCATAGATAATACATGCGACTCGTGTCACAGCCACTATTAAATCGCGACATAAAATGTAATAAAATAATTATCAACAATTTTGAAACGTCATTTTATACTTATTATTTAATTTTCATAAATTTGGACTGAATATTTACCAACCAGTGACAAAAAAAAATTGGCGGGTAGAATGCTACAGAAAAAAAACGTTTCATATGTGACGTACGTGATGTTTCATCAAATTTAGATATGAATTAAACGCCTGTTTTTATTAGAGAAATTAAAAGAAGAGTGTTAAGCTTGGTTGAAAGACCTATTTGGGTACTCATAGTTATTGGTGCCTAAATAGACTTATATCATCCCTTATGTAGCAATCGAATATTAAAACATTGTTTAAACCACAGATCATAAAAACACAGTAAACCTTGGGTGTGACAAACGTCCACCATATTCATAACTCGATTGTTTTTTTTTCTTTGACACATTCCCAAACGTTTTTGGGTCTGCACAATATATCTTTTTCTTTAGTATTTTATTTATTTATTTTCTAGAACATTTCCCTGTCGTGTACAGTGGAATGTGCCCCTCTATGCAGTGTGCAGTGGTTGAAGGATGGTCAAGTGATTGATCCCGAGAAGACTGACCGCTATTACGTTGTGGAAAGGAAGATTGAACCGCAAGTGAACAGGAACGACTTCGAAGCTACCGAATCGACTTTGGTAAGTATTTCAATGAGCAGATGATTACTTACAAAATTAGTTAAAAGAAATGCTTCACTAGTAGTGAATTGTTTTTTTTTAAGAATTTAAATATCATATAATTAATCAATAACTTAACTAAATACTTAAAAATAAACTAAATTATAAATAAATAATTGAATACCTAAATGTTTTAATTTCATCTGGACTTTTATACAAAAATATAAATCAAACTAAAACTAACTTAAAACATATAATTAAAAGCTAAAAATAAATTAACTTACAAATAAAAAATTAAATTTAGGTATTTTATAAAAATATAAAATATTTAAGTGTTCAAATATTTACAAAAAAAATAGTATTAAATATTTAACAAATCGCTGCCAGAGGGAAGCGTGCCCAGAAGGCTGGTATGGCAAGGCTGATGCGCGAAATACGAACCGGCCCTCTGATCACGGGTCAAAGAGTTTCTTACTTTCTTTGAAGAAAACCTTTGCCGATGGACCCCACGGGCCTAAAATTTCAACTCCAAATGGCATAAATAGTAACCGCTTTATTGGTAGCAGTTGCTTCTTTTAGAATGAAACTGAATATAGGCGGACTGTATGATTATTATTAACGTTACTAGCTGCGCCCCGCGGGCTGTGCTCATTGAAAATCGTCATAATTCCAAAATAAATGAATTTTTCTAAAATAAATGTAGCCTATGTTACTCCTTATTACATCGGCTACCTGTCAATAAAAGTCCCGTCAAAATCGGTCCCGCCATTTCAGAGATTAGCCGGAACAAACAGACAGACAAAAATTGTAAAAAATGTTATTTTGGTGTATGTACCGTATACATATTCATATGCATGTAGTAATAAGCGGTTATTTCAATATTACAAACAGACACTCCAATTTTATTTATCTGTATACCTAGACTTACAATTAAATTATACATAGAAGAAGCACGATACAGTAGATATAGATAATTCATCCAAAATGTAACGATTTTCCATCACCACGCGGGTGAAACCGCAGCTAGTATATAGAATAAAGAATATTTATCTGCGTAGATTAGTTTTTTGTTGTTGTTTCCAGCACTGGAACATGACAGCCTGGCCTGGCCAAGTGCTAGATCGGACTGCGGACACCGCCAGCTATACCTGCAGATCTTCGAGGAACCTCGCCGGGCCACCAGTCAACAGCACCACTAAGTTTGCAGTTGAATGTAAGTAAAGATACTTACTCCTTCTTTCTTCTCTGGCGGCTGAAAAACTTCCTTCCCATCGCCACCAAAATTAAGCTAGCAGAATCCTTATTACTTCCTATTCTTGATTATGCTGACGCCAGCTATCTAGATTTAACTCAAGATCAACTTAATGAACTTGAGCGCCTCCAAAACTTTTCCATAAGGTTCATATTTGGGTTACGCAAGTATGACCACGTTTCTGAATTTCGAAAAAAACTCAAGTGGTTGCCAATTCGTTTTCGCCGGAATACTCATTGCTTTACAGTATTTTATTCATCCCTACTACTCCACAGTACCTTAAAGAACGCTTCGAATTTATTTCTTGCCTTCACAATTTACGCTCTTCCAGTCAACATAGACTTATTACTCCTATACATAATACAACGTTCTTCAACAATTCTTTCACGGTTAAGGCTGTCCATCTTTGGAATTCATTGCCTGTTGCTGTCAAACAAGCAAAATACCTAATAAAATTTAAGAACTTGGTCAGAAAATTCTATCTGCAATATAATGATATGTAATTTTATATAATTAATAGAATGGAATGACTCTAATTCCCTGGCAGCGTGGCAAGCCTTTGGTGTGGGATGCGACTTGCGTAGACACGTTGGCCGCATCCCATTTACCAAACACTTCTAGATCGGCCGGTTCGGCGGCGGAAACAGCGGAATCGCTCAAGCGGCGGAAATATGCAACCCTCAGTGAGAGTTATATGTTTGTGCCGTTTGCTGTCGAGACGCTTGGACCGTGGGGTCCTGAGGCCATGAGCCTCTACCAAAATTTATCAAAACGACTCATCGACTCTTCAGGTGATCAGAGGGCTGGTGCCTACCTCGGCCAACGGATCAGTATGGCGATCCAGCGAGGAAACCTAGCCAGCCTTCTGGGCACCTTACCCATAGAAGACGGTGATCTGGGCTCAGTATTCTACTTATAGTCTTGAGGGACTATGGGTAGAATACAATACAAATAAGTTAAGTTTTCTTACATTGTATTCAATAGTATGTAATTTATATTATAGTTATTTACAATGTAACAGTTTATATTAATAGATATTATATTGCATATATTTATGAAAGGATGTGAGACTACTAAATGCGGTTCATATACAGCTTATTGGTCAGGAGTGCAAGCTACAGACAGAGGAAGTCAAGGCGTAGGCCTTATCCTCTCAGAAATAATGGAAGAATGTGTGAAAGAGTATGAATGTGTCAGCCCAAGACTTGCATGGGTAAAATTGAAAATTGGTTTTACTCGACTTTTCGTGGTAGGGGTATATGCACCAACAGACACGAGTTCTAGTAACTGCTCACGATAAAAATGTGAAGAGAAAGACAAGTTTTGGGCCTGTCTGCGAGATGTCCTGCTTACGTGTAAACAAAACGAAAGAATAATTGTGTTAGGTGATTTTAATGGCTGGGTAAGATTGAAACGCGATGGATATTAAAGGGTGTTAGGTACATATGGAGATGAAAAAATAAATATGAATGGGAAAAATTTGCTTGAAATATGTTTAGAATGTAACTTGTGCGTGACTAATACAATGTTTTGTCACAAGAATACATATACATATGTATACATGGGAAAATGCGAAAGGGAAAAGTGTGATCGATTTTGTAATAGTGGATGAAAGATTAACAAAAAATGTTCTAGACACTAGATCATTTCGAGGTGCAGGAATCGATTCAGATCACTTTTTAGTAGTATGTCGTATAAAGAATCTTTACAAATTATGGAGGCACCAAAATTTTAGTAAATCTCAATCTAGTACACTACAAAGAATAAAAGTTGAAAAGTTGCGAGAGGAAGAGGTGAAAATAGAATACAATGCTAAACTAGAAGACTTATGGATGGCTTTTAAAACTAAAGTTGTGAGTGTCGCTACTGAAGTATGTGGTACAGCTAAAAGAAAAACGGACAAATGCGTGAAGAATGTTTGGTGGGATAAGGAAGTACAGAGCGTAGTGGATGATAAAAAGAAAGCATGGAAAGATTGGTTAGCTTTAAGAACTGATCTAAGATTTAATAATGCAAGAAAAGAAGATGTAGATGAAGCTAGAAATCTATATAAGAAAATTAATGTAATAGTGAAAGAAATGGTCAAAAGGAAAAAGAATGAACAGAAAGATGACTTTGATGAAAGAATTTTCGATCATTTCCAGAGTAATATTAAATACTTTTGGAAGTCCATAAAAAGAGCCAGAGGAAAGACTCTAAATTCAGACCTCAATGTAATTAGAGACTAGAATGGATGCATTGTAAAAGAAGAAGAATGTATACTAAACCGATGGAAAGAATATTTTGAGGGATTATTTGAAAAAGGGATATAAAATGTAAACAGTATGACTGATGTAAGGGAGGAAAGAGAGGATAATAGTGATAGTATAGATATGAATGAAATAGTGAAAGCTTTAAATAGTATGAAATAAGGAAAGGCTGCGGGGTGTGATAACATTACCGTAGAAATGTTGAGAGCTGGACAAGGTCTGGTCGCAAGCCAATTATACCGCCTTTTCAACATGTGCTGGATGAGAGGCTCTGTACCAAAAGATTGGTGTAAAGCCGTAATTGTTTCACTCTATAAAGGAAAAGGGTCACAACAGGACTGCAAAAATTATAGGGGCATTAGCCTTCTCAACGTTGTCGGAAAGTTGTATGCTAAAGTATTGATTGAACGGGTTTTCGAAATGACAGATGAGCAAGTATGGGATATACAAGCGGGTTTTCGCAAGGGAATGGGATGTACAGACCAAGCCTTCACCTTACGGTGCACAACTGAGAAGTTTTTGGCCAAGGACCAAAATGTCTATTGTGTATTCATAGATCTGGAGAAAGCCTACGACAGAGTAATAAGAACAAAACTGTGGTCAGCGTTATCTTAATATGGGGCAACAGACAACCTAATACAATCACTAAAGTCTCTCTATGACGATTCCAGTGCTTGTGTTAGGATCAACGGGGCCTACTCCGAATCGTTTAACATCGAAAAAGGTGTTAGACAGGGTTGCGTAGCATCGCCGTGGCTATTCAACCTTTTAATGAACAGTTGCTTGGATGGTTTGAAAGAAAGTGAAAGTGGTTTAAGAATGAATGGGTTACTCATCAAATGTCTACTCTACGCCGATGATTAGGTTATACTTGCATTGTCGGAAAAAGAGTTACAGGAGATGGTAACGATTATGGACGAATCTTTTAAGACTAAGGGTATGAAAATTAATGTAGAAAAGACGAAAGTTATGGTGTTTGAAAGAGATGAAAGTATGACAATGTGTAACGTACAGATAAGAAATGAAAGGCTAGAGCAAGTTAAAGAATTTGTTTACCTAGGGTGCATGTTTACCAGAGACGGAAAGCATAAAAGTGATATTGAAAGGAGAGTAATGGCAGGTAATAAGGTGAATGGAGCGCTGAACTCTTTTATAAATAGCCAGAAAGTGTCTGTAAAGGCACGTCTGGCTGTCCATCAAGGGGTATTAGTACCAACGCTAATGTACGGCAGTGAGAGTTGGGCGTGGCAGAAGAAGCATGAAAGTAGGATAAATGCAGTCAAAATGAGAGCTTTGAGAAGTATATGTAAGGTTAATGTAAGTGATATGATAAGAAACAGTGTGATAAGGGAGCGTTGTGAAATGAAAGAAGATGTAGTGACAAGAGTTGAAAACGGAATGTTAAGGTGGTTTGGCCATGTAGAGAGAATGAATGATAGCAGAATCACAAAACAAGTATATGATAGCAATGTGACTGGAAGAGTCGGTGCCGCGTAGACCAAGACGTACTCACCATGATCAAATTGAAGTTATTTTGAAGAAAGGTCAGATAAAAAGTAGGTTAAATAAGCGTGTATGTATGAGAAGATTAATGAAAGTTGATGAAGCGAAAAGTGTTTGTCAAGATCGTAACAAGTGGAGATCCATCATCTCTGCCTACCCCAATGGGAAACAGGCGTGACAATATGTATGTATGTATATATTTATTATGTTTAAATAGTTGCATATTATCACCATATCTTGTATATGTATATAAATTATGTGTATATTTGTATATATAGTATAGTTATATGTTTATTATTAAAATGTAAGTAATCGTACAATAATTAGGTATACCACCATCGCCACTCCTAATCAGAATATTCTTGCCACGGGTTGTCTGGAAGAGATCGCTTTTTAGCGATAAGACCGCCCTTTGTACCCAATTAGATTAATACTAGTAGGTAAGTTTTCTGTAATGGTGTACAATCAAGTGTTATCTATCTATCTACTTATCTATCTTCTTACTAGATTTTTAGATATTTTTTTTGTCTTTAGACGATTAATGTAGATACATAGATAGAACCAGGTCTTTATTTGTTACTTTTTTTTTGGGTACGCTAATTCTACTACTACTACGCTAATACTATCCGTGCAGGAACGGAGAAAGAATACAATTTCCTGCGGCCGGGCGGCCTGTCGCAAGAGGCGACAAAACAACCCACAGCCCGGTGGTAGGGCATTTGCCCGACTGGATGGCTACCACCCCTGGTCTAAAGTATGTCGCCATAACAACCTTGAGTTGTGTTCCGGCATTGGTGACCAGGTTCCAGTCTCCCTTAAGAGAGCAGCAGCGCATTTGTAGCACCTTTGGTGTTGCAAATGTCCATAGGTGATGGTAACCGCTTTCCATCAAGTGGGCCGTCTGCCTGTCTGCTGAACTCCTGCAATAAAATAAAAAAAACTCGAAAATTGTAAGTCCATAATGATTTTGTTGTTTGATTTTTCAGTTATTATGGCAACTTTTCAATATTTTAGATATTACCTTTAAGGGCACTGCGTGCCCCCACAAAAAAAGCCCTGAGCACTAAACTTTATTATTCACCAAAACGCAAATTACAAAAATGCCCAACAATAGTTACATACTTGATAAACAAAAGGCGGCCTTATCGCTAAAAGCGATCTCTTACAGGCAATCTGTGTGAATCTTCCTACTGTTACGAGCTACAGGACTCGAATTAAAATGCCGTTGGAATTATTATGCAATTTATTAGAACTAAACAAACACGTATATAACATATACAAATATAACTGGATACAACCAGTGCAAACTGGACGATTCAATAACACGCGCAAAGTCCGTCACTATATCACTCACTCGTCACTCGTAACAATACATTTTATTGCATATAATCAAATCATTTTTTATTTTTCTTTTGTGTTCGTTTTATTTATTTTTCTTTGGCACTCATTTGTCCTTGTTTAATTATTTCAGATGAACCTGAAAACATCACGGTGGATCTGAAAGAAGTTTTAGTTACGGAAAATGAAATACCGGATAGAGTTGTCTGCGCTGCCAGGTAATGTTGTTAACGAAAATAACATTTCTGATATTTGATGAAAGAAGAAAAACTGAAACAAAGTATAATATAATAGTGACTGAAAATTGAGAGGAAGAAGATTAAGTTGGTATGGGCATATAATGAGGAGGGATGAAAGTCACGTGACAAAAAGAATGTCAAACTACAAGATGGATGGGTACAGATGTAAAGGTAGACCAATAAAAAGATGGATGGATTGTGTGAAGGATATGTGGTGTGACAGAAGATGCATGTCAGAATAGAAGAGTGTGGAAGAAAAAGACATATTTTGCCGACCCCAATTAATTGGGATATGGTGTATGAAAAGAGAAGAGATTAATTAGCACCTACGTATTGGAAATATAATTGTTAATTTTTTTTTCTTAAGTTTTCGCGACTTGTATACATAATAAAATTACGTATTACCAGTTTTAAGCGTGGCCGAAACGTTGGAATAACAATAATCAAATAAATTGCCGCGCTATCGAATAAAAACGTAGTTTTATTATAAGTGTTAAATTTTAAATTAGAAATGAACTTTCTCTGGCTTTTTGACTAACTTGATCAATTTTTATTTGTGGAATAGTATGTTTTGTGATTTAGTTTGTTAAGGTAACTTGTGCTCTAGCGACTGGCGTAACTGGGGAACCTTTTCAATCCGCGACTGTACAAGGGATGATTTTGAAAAAAAAAAACTATTTTCCATACATTTGCCAGGTGGTAGGGTATTTTTCCGCTGGATGGCTACCACCCCTGGTCTAGGGTATGCCGCCATAACAACCTTGATTTGTGTTCCGGCATTAGTATCCAGGTTCCAGTCTCCTATAATAGAGGCGCAGCGCATTTGTAGCACCTTTGGTGTTGCAAATCTCCATAGGCGATGGTAACCGCTTTCCATCAAGTGGGCCGTCTGCTTATCTGCTGAACTCTTGCAATAAAAAACATTAATTTGGTCCTGAAAGCTTCTGTCTTTTTCGTCTTAAAAATTCATATGTTTTCTTTCTTTTTCTCTATACTCTAGAGGATTCCCGAAACCATCCTATTCGTGGCGCAAGGAACACCCCTCGAAGAGCGCCAGCCGGGATCACTCCAACAATACCTTGATCCTGTCTTCGTCAAACACATTACTCCTGGGACACGTCCAGAGGAAAGATGGTGGAAATTACCTCTGCGAAGCGTATAACCGCCACGGAGCCGTCAATACCACTGTCTTCCTCAATGTTATGTGTAAGTATTCTCACCAGTTGCAATTCACCGAAAATCTATAATATTGTTACGGGTTAGGGCGCGTTCCCACTATGTCGTAACGATTAATTTATCGTTGGACGACTGTCGTCTCTAGCTGTTCCCATTATAACGATTGTTTGTCGTCAATTTTTTTTATCGTTTAGCGACTATCGTATCTAGCTGTTCCCATTGGATCGCGACGACATTTTATCGTTTCACGGCAGTCGCTTTGTCGTTTACAAATCAATAGCAAGCTACAAATCTACAGTTGCCTCTACGTTCTCTTGGAGATCAGTAGTGCGTTTATGCTCCTGAGTTCAATGGACGAAGACGAAATTTTACTAATTCTTACTTTTTGAAAAGAAGGAAGATGAAGCAAGAAGCA
This sequence comes from Dendrolimus pini, assembly GCA_949752895.1. Taxonomy (NCBI): domain Eukaryota; kingdom Metazoa; phylum Arthropoda; class Insecta; order Lepidoptera; family Lasiocampidae; genus Dendrolimus; species Dendrolimus pini. The sequence continues at coordinate 1,075,515 of OX457150.1, forward strand.
ATGCAGACGATATTTTTATCGTGGCTACGATAGATTTGCCGTCACGATTTAGTCGTAACGATTTATACGAATAATGTTAACGCGAGACTTGTGACGCAAGTCAAATTAAAGATGCCTGTGTCTTCTCTGGATCTCTTCAGAAGGAACTGTATTTACGTGCCTCCTCTTATTTATAACTCTTTACCAAATAATATTCTAAACGCACCCCCAAGAAAATACACTGTAGTCTTAAAAAAGTGGCTGATCAAGGAGTGTTTCTATACGGTAGATGAACTTCTTTAAAAAATGCTTGTCGTTATTATTTTTAATTATATTTATGGCTTGGCAACCAGGCCTTTAAGCCAGATCTTAGTTTATAATACATATAAGTATAGTTTCTTCATTTTCTTAAGCCTATATGTAGCACAGCTGAACTGTAGGTAATCAGCTAGTGCCATTCAACGGAGTTCTTGTGACAACTCAAAAGGCCACATTTGACTATACAGTTCACATTTCTCACAAAACACATAATCACTACTCAAAAACTATCAATATCCTACAACTATTGTTCATTTTAGAGTAATTTTACACATTTTTAGAAAATAAAACTGCACAGCACAACATCACCTTTCAATTCCCGCCAAAAACTCCCTTGTCGTTATTATCTATACGGAAAAGCTTAGTGATGTATTTGTTATTATTTCTCTTGACATTAATTATTTGTATTTTATCGAAAATTGACTTTTTTTTATTAGAATATTTATGTTAATTTAATTTTAAATTTGATTTCATTCATTTTGTACACCACTATGTGGTAGAATGTACTGTGCATCTACAATCGTGTAACACCTGTATAAACTACATTCTTGCAAATAAAGATATTGATTGATTGTTTTTTTTTTCGATTACGACTGTCGTGCTAGCCGTTCCCACTGTCATGACAATCTGTCGTCACTGTAAACGAACTGCAAAATGTCGTAGACGACAGTAAATCGTGTCGTTCTATATGTGGACACCTCCATTTAAACATATAAGCCACGACACTTAAAACTACACGATTATCTGTCGTCACGACAAAATGGGAACGCGCCCTTACGGGTTACGGGACTCGAATTAAAATGCCTTCATAATCCTCCGTCCGCGCTATTAATATAATGATATCGATGACAAAATGTGTTTTTGTTTTTGTGTTCAGATATACCAGAATGCGGAATACAGCAAACGGACTTAGACGGCGAACAGGTGTTAGTTTGTTCGGCGAATGCAAACCCGGAGAAGGTGAGACCAATTGTATATTACTCCATCGTATTGTTGATATACATATATTATTATTGTTATATAAATTATTTTACTATCGAGTGAATTATTATTTTTTCAAAAATATCAAACTGAAATAATTTTAAAGATACTACCGACCACATTTTTATAGGCAACCTATCAATAACGTATTCCCCATGTATAATTCTATACATATAAAAGAAATTAGTGTTAGTTACACTATTTATAACTCAAGAACGGCTGTACCGATTGGCTGAAAATTGGTAGAGAGGTAGCTTAGAACCAGGAACGGACATAGGATTTTTATCCCGTTGGAACCGGTAGGTGGCGCTGAGATCGGGTTCTAGAATCCTCCTAATCACTTGAACCGATTTCGGTGCTTTTGTTTTTGTGTGTTTGAGTGGGTCCCCGCATGGTTTAAATCCACAATAGGAATCGGTAGGTGGCGCTGGGATCGGGTCCTAGATTTTTATTTTTTCAGAGCAGGACAACGTTTGCCGGGACCACTAATTATCTATAAAAACTAGATTTTAATTAAATAACACATCTCTGTTGAATGTGGGTCTATTATGTTTTACTTCGCAGAGATTTCGAGATATTGTAGAAAGAAGACTGTTAAACAATTTTTTTGCTTTTTGGTTTCTAGTCGGGTTTATTTTTGTTAAAAAAATAATAATTATTATATATGGTAAAAATAGTGGAGTTTGTTACTAGTATTATCAGAAAGTACGCGGAAGCTCATCGGCTTGACCATCACGTGAATGTTGAGGCGATCCAGCTCCTCGACAACAAGGATATAATGAGAAGGCTCAAAATGACAAAACCGTTTGAATTTGAATTTATTATATATATTGAATTTATTATATATTCAATATTTGAATAGTGCTGTAAACAAAACTAAAGTGTACTGTGCTAACTTATTAAAGAACACATCAACAAAGTGTCTTCCCCTTAATAAAGACTATAAGATAAGTGCGAATGGACACTTTCTTAGTTAAATACTTTTAGTCAATTTAGGTTATATTTAAATTACTTATTAGTCTTTTTAGATTACATTGTGATATTATTGTGGTATTTTTAAATACAACATTTAAGAAAAACTGCCAAGTGATGATCATAAAAGTCTTTAATTCAATACCCATATCAATAAGAGAGTTGCCAAAAAGAAAATTTAAGCTAAAATTACATTCATGGCTGATGGAAAAGTGTTTTTATGATATTAGGGATTTTATTAGGTAAATGATTATATTTAATTTATATTTTTAGCTCTGACATCTGAATTATTTTTTAACTTTATTCTATTTTTTTTTACATTCTTTAATCTCTGTATTTAATCATTATATTATTAATCAGACTACGTTTATAAAAAAAATGTAATTGACATGTACCCAAAGTGTTTTTATGACAAAACTTCATTTACATAACAGATCGCTCCAACCTCTTACACTGTGTTTTGTACGAGTATAACGTTTTTATCTTGCCGTACTTGTAAGGAATATATGGAGATATGTTGCAAAAAAAATATATTACGTTAAGTCTTTATATTTATAACTATAATTATTTTCTATCCTTTTATTGCGCTTTTGTCTTATTGAATATGCACTGTTTGCTACAACTCCATTAATTCTTCAAAAGTTATTCTGTAACATAATTCTGTATAAAATCTTTAAAAAAAAGTACTTAAATATAAAAAAATAGAACAACAAATATAAAGAAAAACAATTTTTAGCTAGACGTGTTGCTGGGGAGTTTCTTGCCGCTTCTTCTCCTTAACAGCAATAACACGTTGCGAAGCGGTGTACATACACTAGGAAGTAAAAATAAATTTTAACCTATACCTATGTATGACCTTCAAAAAGTGTTCTACAGTGGAACTTATTTTGAATAAAAACTTTTGAATTTGAAATTGAATTTGATATTAGAGATTTTATTAGGTAAATGATTATATTTAATTTATATTTTTAGCTCTGATACCTGATGCTTTTTTTTTTAAACTTTATTAATTTTTTTTAGACATTCTTTAATCTCTGTTTTTAATATATTATTAATCAGACTACGTTTATAAATTTAGAATTGCTATAATGTTTTTAATTGACATGTACCCAAATATTTAATTTTGTATGACCATATTTCGGTCAAATACAGTGAGACCAATTGATATGTAAACCATATTTTGTACTATTACCTGTATTTCTACAAATAAATTTAATGTAAAAAAATGTAAATGTTTTCATGTGGACATCGTCGTTGGCTTCAATATTATTATCACATCTTATTGTAATTTTCATATTTTATATTGTAGCTGTTTGTTGTTCCTTTAAAGAAATAAATATAAAAAAAGATTCATTCATTCATTCATTAAAAAAAATAGTAAGTTATTGATTTTCCCAGTTATCGTTCTCGTGGAAATTGAAAAACGACAACGACAGTTTGACTGATGAGAAGATTTGGCACAAGGGTTCGCAGAGTTTCCTTCGGCTCAGCACAAGTGTCAATGTCTACAGGACTTATCTGTGCTATGCGAACAACAGCGTGGGAATGTCGAAGCCTTGCGAGCTAGACGTTATGGGTAACGAATTTACTATACTTATTATTTATTTAGGTTTATGGCTTGGCAGCTAGGCCTTTAAGCCAGATCTTAGTTTACCATATAGTTTCTTCATTTTCTTAAGCCTATGTAGCACATATGAACTGTAGATTATCAGCTGGTGCCATTCAACGGAGTTCTTGTGACAACTCAAAAGGCCACATTTGACAATACAGTTCACATTTCTCACAAAAACACATAATTACTACTCAAAAACTATCAATATCCTACACCTATTGATCATTTTAGAGTAATTTTACACATTTTTAGAAAATAAAACTGCACAACACATCTCCTTTCAGTTCCCGCCAAAAACTCCAATCAATTTACTATACTCTTTTCTTTAAAGTAGGGGAAACTATACAATTGTTGGCACACCCCGCCAGAATTTTTTTTATTGCTGGAGTTCAACAGACAGGCAGACTTGATGGAAAGCGGTTACCATCGCCTATAGACATTTGCAACACCAAAGGTGTGCTACAAATGCGCTGCTGCTCTATTAAGGGAGACTGGAACCAGGTCACTAATGCCGGAACACAACCCAAGGTTGTTATGGCGACATACATCAGACCAGGGGTGGTAGCCATCCAGTCGGACCCTACCACCTGGCTGTGGGTTGTTTTGTCGCCTCTTACAACAAGCCGCCCCAAAGCAGGAAATTGTATACTTTCCCCGTTCCTACGTGGGTGGGTTTTTTTTTTTTTTTTATTGCAGGAGATCAGCAGACAGGCAGACGGCCCACTTGATGGAAAGCGGTTACCATCGCCTATGGACATTTGCGACACCAAAGGTGCTACAAATGCGCTACTGCTCTCTTAAGAGGGACTGGATCCTGGTCACTAATGCCGGAACACAACACGAGGTTGTTATGGCGGCATACTCAAGACCAGGGGTGGTCGCCATCCAGTCGAGCATATATATAACACCCTACCACCTGGCTGTGGGTTGTTTTGTCGCCTCTTACGACAGGCCGCCCGGCCGCAGGAAATTGTATTCTTTCTCCGTTCCTGCACGGATAGACTATTTTATTATATTATACTATTTCTATACATAATTAGTAACAATTAAGTATTTTACACATAATATATGGATAATTTTTTTTTTTATTGCATAAAAGCGCTTAGCATCCCCCTATGGACATTTATGATACCAAAAGTGCTCCAATTACTTTTATGCATGAAAGATGGATGTTACACTATTCTCACACTTAGTAGGTGAATACTATAATATTTATATACGTACTTGGTTTCTCGGTACATAGTAGTTGTATCTATTTTTAATTTTATCGAAATGACAAAATCAAGCAGTTGCGAGAGATCACCTCGAAGGAACTCTACCACGCTTGGGCAGACACGCTCTCGTCCTATATTTGACTTTACAAATTCTAAAATGATACATTTTATGTTATTTTAAATTCGTCAAAATAAATATCAAATTTATATTTCTGCATTGCAGCCAATTTGGAAAGTTACAGTAAGTATATGAAAAAGGAGAATCTAGATGTCGCTTAAGTTATTAAGTAATATTGGCTTTGTATTTTTTTGAATATAATATTGTATTTTAATGCTATTATTATAAATGGTGATATTATTTAAACTTTTTTTTTTCATATATGATGCAAATACATAAGCTATTTTTAATAAAAACGTGTGTTAACAATAATAATACAAATATTTTAAAGAAATAAATTATTATTTAAGCAATTTTTATTTATTTGCGATAATAAATGCTTAATCAAATGCCTTATTGTTGAACCTAAAAATAATATTATTACCCTAGCATTAAAAATCGGTTTGCGTGCCAAGCCTCTGCTTTGGACCCTAAATTTGCGTTTATATTTCGGCAGCTAACCATCAAGACCTCCCTGACATTTTTGATCAACTGCTTTTTTTCTCATTTTTCACATATTTTTTTTATATAATACACAATATAAAAGTTTTCTTTAGAGATGATCTATTATTTATATAATAATTTAAACCAACAGAAGTACGTTTTTAAGATTAAAGATGGAAAGTATTTTTATGTCCATTATATTTTTTCTTTTTCGTTTTTTCGTCATTTTTATCCACGTGGTAATGTCAATCCAATTAGGCACCACTAAAGTAAAACTAAGTTACCGCTGAGAAATAATATTGAAAACTTCTTTAGCTATTTCTATAATAGGCTCTGACGGTGAATTATGTCTAGATGTATTTTTTTTGCATTTGTTCATCACTACTTCCTTTCATTTTCGTACCGCGAGCACATTAAAACCAATATTTTTATTTAAAAATATTGGTGTTTTTTATGTTGTGTCAATAATGATACAATTTACCCTATTTAAAGAAAATATCTTTCTACACTTCTTCCTCATGTATTAACTTTTTATTTATTTATTGTCCAATATGTTTATATTCATGTACATTAGAAACACATTTGACTGTGCCACAGAAACCTCATGGGTTTATTCGTGCCGCAGAGTCGTGTAAGCAATATTGTTACCTATATCAAAAACAGGAGCAATTTAATAATGAAAAACATCACACTACTTACGCGCAGTACATTTATACAATAATCTTAATAGATTGTAAATAATTTCCACCAGGTACAAAGGTTTGGTGGCAAGATCAGCAGAAGATGATCCTGATCGGCGGTATAGCGCTGGCCGTGCTGGTGATCACGGTGATCCTGTGCATCATCATCATCTGCATCTGCAGGCGGATGAGGGCGAAATCAAAGTGTATGTATGGATTTCATGGAATTTTTTTGCTATCGCTACTACAATTTTTGTATTTGAAAATGTTAATATATTGACATCGCTTCGCTACCTAGTTCGCACATAACCACATCCTTCAAATATAAATTGTCAGAATTTATGACGTATGTGAAAATATTGAAATTGAAAAATGAAAATATTTATTTCTTAGGAAACACATGCACAATTTGTATACAATTGGTGGAATCTTGTTTTAAGCAAAATCTACTTGTATCAGAAGATCCCGCTCTTCGATATCTTAAATATTACATTGTATTTAAAAGTTTCTAAAATATTTTCATGCTATAAATGACATAAAATTGATATTAAACATTATTTTATTATAAATTGTATAATTGTATAGTAAATAAAGTTAGTGTACTTAATTTTCATTAAGTACAAAACATAATAATCATACCAAAATAATTTATTAGATTATCATATTGTATTGCTATAGTAGGGCCAACGAGAAGCGATACCAAATGTAAACAAAACCAATGCAAGGTCATTAGAAAATACAGGGGTGCGTAACTTTTTGAAAGTTGTATTATATATTTTAGTAGACAATTTATTTATTAATATGTTATTCTAAAAAGGTAACAATTAATATAAAGAAACCTTCTAAAAACGCTCGCCGTTTTGATTTTATTTCGGTGTCAACCCAGGTTTTATTAACAGTGTGACCTGAAAATAACATACAGGATACAATAAAACATAGGCAATACTACAAATAATAATCTTACACAATCTTTCAGGCAGAAATACTTAGTTTTGATTATGCGTTAAAGGATAATAACCCCCCCCCCCCTCCCCTACTGAAGATAGAAACTCTGTGCGCTCAAGTGTATTTTTTTTTTAAACTTAAAATTACTAACCTGCGTTCACCCATGTTTCATCCATATAAAAAATACGCCGATTCTCCTCTCTGTACTTCTTTATTTTATGTAAATATTTTCGTCGCCACAATACAATATCATCTCTATCAATCAGTGCATTATTTCTTTGCCTCTTGACATACTTAAACTTTAAATGTTTTAATATTTTTTGGAAAGTAGTCCTTTTGAAATTTGGTAGTGTATCGTCTTCATTAATATCTGAAAGTACTTTTTCCACTGTAGGTAGTTCGCCTTTAATGAAGAAAGCATGTACTTTTTTGGCTGATTTAGTAAAATCATCGATTTTGTCACTAAACGTTGGTCTAAGTTTGGTGGTGACAGGAGGAGAAATTTCGCCGTGTTCTTTATAGTCCTTGAGGATTCTATATACTGATGCAACGCCGATACCTAAAATACTAGCTGTTTTCTGCGCCATCTCTTTTTTGTAGGGGTATTTATCCTTAGGCCCAGTTTCTTTAACATATTTATAGGTGTTAATAACCATATTTTTTTCATTTACCGTAAAACTAGTTACCTGAAATTGAAAATTAAATTAAAATGATATACTTTATTCACGTGCATTTTTAATAAATTAAAAAAGTTTTATTATTACAGTTGTTGTTTTTTAAATAACTTTAAAGTATACTGTATTTAATATCTATCAGCTAAAATCCAAATATCAATGCAATGGTAAAATATTTCCTGTACATACCTTTGGGCGTTTCTTTTCTGGAGAACTAAAATCTGTTGATTTATCTCTCGAAGTACTTGGTTGTGGCTCCATTATTAACCACTCTTAATAACAACAAACAATATTCAACAACAACAATCTAACAATAATTAAATAAACAACGAAAAATAACAAAACTTCTACAAATAACAAGAATCACCACGAGCGCGTTCCGAAACGGAATGAACTAAAAACAGTAACTCTTACTATAAAATGGCGCCCGAATGTTGGCGAACCCGTCTTGATCTTACGACAAAGACAGACAAATTACGACAAATACACGAGATGGAAAGAGATAGATAATAGATTGTCAGCTCCACAGTAGTTTTTAGGTGAATGACCTTTTGTATCTGGTCTCTTTGGCCCTAGTATAGTAAAATAGTTACTGCACCGAAATATTTTGAAATATTTTGAAATAATTTGATATCAGTATCCTAAGAATCTTAGCAATCATGTTAAGACTATTTTCAATGTACACGGCATGTTTAGAACTTTGTAATATTATAGATAACAGATTCGAACTTTTTGGATGAGATAAAGATATGTGGCACTTTTTGAAGTGAAACTTCTTTATCGGCGTTGGAAAAAAAAAAACCGTCACATTTTTCGGTTACGCGTCACATTTTTCCGTTACGCGCCATCTTTTTCTTGCCCCTACCACTTTATTATATTTATATTTATTTAACCAATTTATGTAAAGTTGCGTATAGTATATCATTTTTCGAAAAATAAGGTCATAAAGAAGTTTCACTTCTTACGTGTGTACACTAGTACACGCCCACATTTTTTTATTAATATTGTTACATACCGATAAAGAAACGGACACCTACCTGCCTGTCGTAAAGCGCAGTTTATTACCTCCCCTCATTTAGGAATTCTTTTGTTTACTTTGTGTTTAGAATTTGTAATTAAGAAAAACATTCTATTGTTATTGTACTTGTTTTAGGGCCGTAATTAGTGTCGAACTAATCCTTGTTGCTATTGTATTGCGTCGAAGCTTGCCAGATATGAACCGGTGCATTATAAAGCAATGGCCCAAGGCGGAGAGGGGCAGTCAAGCGAGGATTACGATCCGAGTAAGACGTACATTCGATGAGCGATTTGCGCGTGTTATTGAATCGTGCAGTGTATACTGGTTGTATCCAGTTATATTTGTACCTGTTTTATACGTGTTTGTACAGTTCAAATAAAGTCTATAGTAATTCCAACGGCATAAAATGGCCCGGACATTTGAAGGGCTTGCCTGGGGCCATGGGAAGGCCAACACATGGAGGCCTCTTGACAATGTGGCGTGACACTGACCGGCGATTATCCCTGTCTATGCCATATAGAGAGAGAGACAGATAACACTTTATTGCACACCAAAATATACAATTACAAAATCACACGATATTTACAATAGTTTCTAGGCAATACAATAGGCGGCCTTATCGCTCAAAGTGATCTCTGCCAGGCAACCGAAATGAAAGAAATTGAATCAGGCGATATAGGTGGTGCAAGAAAAAGGCAATAGATACATAAATACTCAAACTAATTTGATAAATAAATTTCCAAATATATACATAGTCATATATATACAACTAGCTGTGCCCGCAACGCCGTCCGCGTGGAATTTGTTTTCAAAGCCCCCTCGATTTTGAAACATTTTTCATTGCTACTCCGCTCCTATTGATCTTAGCGTGATTATATATAGCGTATAGCCTTCCTCGATAAATGGGCTATCCAACACTGATTTTTTTTTTCAAATCAGACCAGTAGTTCCTGAGATTAGCGCGTTTAAACAAACAAACTGTTCAGCTTTATATATTATTATAAGATTATGCATAAATTATTATAATAATTGTATTAGCATGATTATATTCCATAAATCAGATATAGCTATTTGTGGACAAATAGTGTTTTCTGAGCAAATTTCTAAATGTTGGTAAGGATTTGGCCTCTCTGACAGTAAGAGGCAGTATATTCCAAAGTTTGACAGCCTGCACCATAAAAGAATTATCATAATAGGATGAACTGTGTGTAGGCATCATAAGTTTTCAGGACAATGCGGTAAAATTTACTTTATATCTCAAATAATAAATAAAAGTGCCTCATGTCTATACCGCAACCTATATCTTCAAAAATGTGGTAAGTGCGAGCGAGATAGCGAACTCAGTGAAAATAAAGACTATTTTATTAATATTTTTTTCACACGATTTGTGTCTGTGTGTTGAAAAGGTTGATTTTAAAATGTTGTATATTTAATTAGATTACTCATATCTGATTTGTTTAAACTTATTTTGATTTTTAATTCTATTAAAAAAATCAGTTTCATGCAGTACAGGTTGAGCTTTTTCTATGCGAGTTTTTTTTTCACGCCATTTTAAAATCGATTATTTTTTTAATTAGTTACTATATTACACTATGCTGATATTCCGGCTCTTTTTGAATTACAACATCACCGTGATTTTTTATTGCGTTACCTACTTCAGCAGACAGGCAGATAGACCTGATGGAAAACGGTTACCATCGCCTATGGACATTTGCAACATTAGAGCGTTACAAATGCGCTGTTGCTATCTTAAGGAAGAGTGGAACCTGGCCACTAATACTGAAACACAACTAAAGGTTGTAGCGGCATACCTACACTTGACCAGGGCTGGTAGCCATCCAGTCGGACAAATACCCTACCACCTGGCTGTGATTTATTTTATCGTCTCTTACGACAGGATAATTTTAAGACAGAGTTCGAACATCAGCGTAGTGTATTAATATCCTAACATATTGCTATATGTATACGTCTTTTGAAAATTATTTTTTTTAATTGGTAGTTTTTCAGTTTTTTTTTTGCATATTTTGAAGTTTTTTTTAATGTTTATGCTATTATTAAAACATGACCTCAATGAAATATCTAACAAGTTTGTTTTTACCTTTTCCGGATTTTGCTGCAAACTAAACACAATTAATATCAACTAACAAATTAATAAATATAGACAATAGCTCAGTGGAGTTAGAAGAACGAGAGAAGTAAGTTTTTATTCATTTTCATATAATTGTTTTTTTTTTATTGTAACAAAAGCTGTCCTCTTGAGAAATTATTATACAAAAAAGAAGAAAATATCGAATAATGCAAGGTTGTTTTTTATTTACAATTGAAATGAAGCTAATTCTTTTTTCATTCTGTATTAGTGGTCCATTTCCCCTTGAAAAAAAGGAATGTAGAATGTTTTTTTAAATCTACGTTTATTAATTTTCTAATCAACTTTTTTTTAAAGTACATTTTTCAAGTATGTTCTTAACCGGTAGTAATCAAAAGAAAAAAATTATGTAAGAGAACAGTTTTTAGTTTTATATAGGTCAGATAGGCATGTTACAGTAATACTATAAGATCATAATTATGTTAACCTGTAAACTTAGTAGTTTTGATAACACTTATTTTTGTATTTTGACATCAATCAGTCTGAAATCAAGACAATTTCGACGTTCCATGTTTGTTTGGCCTACGGTATTCCCTTAGAAGTTTCTAGTATTTTCTAATTTCTGTAGTTGTAATTTAATTTTTTATTTAGTTCTCGAAATTTCTATTTTGCCTGAGATATATTAATCTAGAAGCTTTTAAATTTAATTTAATTTTTTATGTGATTCGCAATATTATTATTCTTACACAATTCATTTGGAAAGACACAGTGATTTTTTTGTTTTTTTAAAATAATTTATAGTTATTTTTTAATATCTATGTATTTTTATTTAATCTGTATAATTTATAGGTTTGTTTTTTTATTGAATTATATAATTATATCAATATTAAAAATATCTCCTTACTAATCAATTACAAGCTCATTGCGCTTTGAATATGACAAATAACTTAGATCAATTGTATTTGACCAAAGAAACTCAGTTGATGAAAACTGAAAAAAGAAAAAAAACAATTAAAATTATTTGTAAAAATTGTACTACTTTTCATAATCCAGATTCTCAAAGATTTTTTTATAAACAAGTAAACTGACAGCGCAAAATTTTGCAGCCACGCCATTGGTCCGAGCAGATTCATGGCACACATTGACAATGCCACCGTCAAGGTCTCCTTTGATAGTCCCAGTCTCGAGACCTTGACCTTCTCAAGGTCAGGGAACAACCAAGGTCACTGAGTTTGAGTTTTGCTAACAAAATGCTTGGACCAACGGCTGTACAGATTTTTTTTGGATTTTACTAATATTATTTTTTATTTCATTTTGCATGCATTTTTTAAACCTAATTTACTTTTGCATCACTTAAGTAATTAGTTAACTGACTCGTAAATTTTAATCATCGTTTGAACAGAAATCTTCAGTTAAATTTAAATTATCCATTGAGTAGATATCTGTGCAAGCGATAATAAAGACTTATTACTAAGTTAACTAAATACTTAACTAATGCTAAACTAAATCAGGCTTTATGAAAAATAACTTAAATTTAGAAAATGTAATTTACTATTACTTGATACGCAACTTTGCTCGCCAAAACATCAGCGGATGAGAACTTTTTTATTTTCATTGACTAAAACAGTGCAGTTAAATAATTGAAATTAATTAATTGAAATCTAATTTGATACACTAAATTATATAATTTTGGATAGTGATTTATTTTTACATTTTAATTTGATTAGTATGATCTGCATCAAGTTTTATACTCACTTTGTGAAATGTCTCATTGTAGAATAATAATAATTAATTATAATTAATTAACACAAGTCATCAAAATGAAGTTTGACCTTGTGTATAAATCGATTATATAATTCTTTATATTTAATAATTACTCAATTATATTATATATTAATATTTTTTAAATTTATTTATTACTTACGTTGTTATATAATTATTAAGTTTTAGAATGAAAATATTAGTACATATAAATTTAGTACAAACAAAAGCAAGATTTGACATTAATAAGTCAGACCCAAAAATCACAATGACAGTTTGCACAGTGTGAAACGCTATAAACGGTTTTAAAACTTGGTGCGGATTATAAATATTATGTATATTTAGAGAAATGGTAAAATTATAAAATATTTAAAACAGTTTTTATTATTACTGCATGATATTTAAAAAAAACCAGGGTAACAATATTTTTTTACTATTTTTTTATGTTATTATTGTTGATTTTTAATTCAAATAATAATTATAAAATTTTGCATAGGTTCCTAACAGCACTAACACCTGACGTTTTGAGATTGACAACTATCAATAGAGCAGGTATACTAACAAAATATATTTTATATGTTTTTTTACACATAGATGGAGAATGCTTTCTTGTGTTTTTGTAATTGTTACTCTATTTTGGCTATTTCGCTTTGAAGTGTGAGTTTTGAGTTTTATATTATAAAAGATATTTAAAATTAAACATAGATCAGAGTTGCTTGAATAAAAAAAAAGTAGTAAACGTTTCGAAGTATACGTGTATTTCTGGATTTTTGCATGGTTTTGAAGGCATTCTTCTAGTGATTTTTTTCATTTTATTTATATGTAATTTATTTTTAATTACTGTAACACTGTATGTATGCACAGCTATGTAAATTATATTATATTATAAATATCTATATATTCATTTCACTGTGTCGTTCATCATACTTACAAAAATATGTTAACTGCTACAAGTTTTTTTTTTGGTAGTTTCATTTCTTCTACAGTCAGATACAGAATTAATAATACGTTAACTTTACTGCAATCCTTATACAAAATAAATAGAAATTTATTGACCACAAAGTCATCTACCTAAAGCAAATGGTGGTCGCCAATTATTTATTTCATTATTTTGATGTATCTACATTTTATAATTCCTTTAAAAATACCAAGAAATAATCAAACATTAATATATTAAATAATTCCTCATCAGTCCAGACGGTAGCTGCGTGAATGAGGTGTCTATAGCCCAGTCAATAATATCACAAGCTCTACCAGCGCTATCACCTCGTTTGAACCTGGCTTTCAGTCCAAAGTCCTCTGATAGAACAAGACTCGTCGATCCAAACGTAGAACTTTGTAACATCCATGCAAATGTAACACAACTCGAATCTACCATAACACCGCACGAGGAAACAGACATTCGTACACCAAAAAACGATCCTAAAAATTCTGATAATAAAGCTGAAAATGTTGTCACGCCGAGCAAATGGCCGGTGAAGCCTGGTGTACTGGTACATGTGAATTCAAACCATACTTTAAGCCCGAAGAATCAAGCTAGATTGCAAATTGAGAAGAAAGAAGAGATCGAAGCCAATCTTGGTTTGCTAGAACGGAATAGAGATTCGAGTAGAATAGAGTATTCAAAGAAGAATGGCAAGCCCCGAAGACAGAATGTGGTTAGTGGAATTTTCAGGAATTTAAAGAAGGATTCAGATGACGACGGAAGTGGGAAATATAAGAAGATAAATAAGAGTAATAAAAGAGCGATGACATTAGTCAATGTAAATAAGTCGGGATTTGTTTTGCAGAAGAATAAACTGAGATCGTTGTTTCAAAGTGACACCCCAAATGTCATTGTCACTGAAGGAGGTAGTTTCTATTTTTTTATTTTATTTTTATAAAAAATAGTATAAATTGCCCATTATAATTATTATTAGGCAATAAAATGAAATGATTAAAATATATAAAAAATATACCATAATATGGCATTCATTCTGTCCCAAAAATTTTTTTTTTTTTTTGGACGACGTTAATAAAAAAAATTTAATCAATATTTAGTTATTGTGTTTATATCGTTAATGTGTTATTATACTTCAATTTTTACAAATATTATATACTTTTTATTGTTAAAATGTCTTATCAGATTGAAACGTAATTTGAATTTTATTGAAAATGTTATTATATGAGTTTCACTTTTCGGTCATTTTCAACAGCCACCATCATAGAAAAAGTTAATTGACTGAACAACAAATGCTTATCTTAAGTTCAATTTGAAAAAAAATAATAATAAAAGTTACTATTTAATCGTACTTTTAATTATATGAAATAACAAAGGAAACCAAAAAATATTAAAATATCTACATGACCAGATGGCGTCGTATGTCTTCTGTTTCTCTTGCTCTCTTCCGTTTATTATTAAAAACTATTTATGTACACCAAATTACCCTACATTTGAGAGGATACGTGTTCAAACATTAATTTGGTATATATATTATGTTTAAAATAATAATGGTAAACAAGAGAAGAAGTTAATGAAGAGTTACTTTTTTATTGAGCGATCGGCATTTGTACTTCTTCTATGGTAATAGCTAAAAAAAGACAAAATATAAAATAATAATAATTAAATTATTATACTGTATGTCTTTCAAGACCACGAGCCATAAAAATGGCCCGGACTTTTGGAGGGCTTGAGTGGGGCCATGGGGAGGCCAACACGTAGAGGCCCCTTGACAAATTTAATGTAAATATGTGGCGTGACACTGACCGGCGATTATCCCTGTCTACACCATACAATAATGCACCCAAGGACAAGCCCCGGCCAGTGTAGGACTATTGTGGGAAATGAGGACAAAAAGTACCGGGCTATTGGGGTGAACTGTTAGTGGTACTAGCGGTCTGGGAATATGGGGACTATGGCGTCTGCCCGTCGCAATGTTCGGGGAACATGGAAAAATGGGCAGACGGTGACTCGCCACTCCCTGCATGGGCCCCAAAAAATGCCATAAAAGGCAGGGGCAACATGGGTATGAGTGGCTAAGGGGTGTAGAGAGGTGGGCTGTAGGTTCACCGAAGCTACTTCCGACGTTAGGCCATTTATCACTTCCACCCCTGGAGCTTGAGTCTTAGCTCTAGCGATCTCCACTCCGTGCCGGCTGGCTAAGGCAAGCACGGAGGCGGGGGCCTAAAAAATTATTATTATTATTATTATTTGTACATTGATTTCTTTTGCATTTCATTTTTGAGTTTTTTATTGTTATTATTTGTTCTTATGCATTTTTTTTTGCTTAAAACGCACGATTGTCGCTATATGTGTTGTTTGCGCATGTTTTAGTTGTTTCGTTCAAACGGCCAGATAGATTAGCAGCGGCGAGAGTAAAACCTTTCAAAGATGAAACTCCTATTAGATATACGAGAAAACGGAAAAAGCCCGGTGAAAGTAAGTACTGCATGGCTTGCATTTTTTTTACATCTGCACAAATTTTTGTGGTGTGTGATTTATTTAGGTACTGATATACAAAGAGCAACGTTTTACACAGGTTATAAAATATAATAATTTTGATATTGACTAAGGCATAGCTTTAAGCTGCCCACCACAGACGATATATTGAGGAACCTGTCTTGTAAAACCTTGTATGCAATGTCATAGACAAATATTATATCATGTAAAATTCTAATTTAAACGATTACTGCTTATAAATACTAAATAGTATATATATATAAATCATTTACGGCCTACGTTACTCAAGAATAACGTAACTTTCTACTAGTGAATGAATTTTCAAAAGCGGTTCAGTAAGTTGTTCAAGAGACTACTTTATACAAAAAACAAACTCACAACCTTTACCCCTTTGTATAATAATATTAGTATACAAGATAAAAGAGATTTAAAAGAATTTAACGATTTCCACTCATTACCTGCTCATACCACCTTAATATTCTTCCTCTCATTTGCTTGGTGAGGGTGCTACTTGCAAAGATCCTCTTAAATACTCATTTCTCCCCTTATCCATTGTTGTAATACCAAATATCCATCTCAACGTTCTGATCTCAATTGAATATAGACCTTTTTCTTCTACCACTTTAGAGTCCGAACTATCGAAGCCTTATAACATGACCAGTCGCATTACAGGTTTATACGTTTGGCCCTTTAGTTTTATTTCAGCTATGCTACGTGTATTCCTAGACTCTCTTTGTAAGTCGTGCGGAGAAGGTTTGCCGATGATAAGCCCTGCCGCTTTCTATAACCGCAACCAGCGGTCGTCTGGTTCTTAGTACTACTTAGGCTGGTGTGCACCAACATTTAACCGACGGTTAAAATAAAATAATCGCTGTTTATGCATACATTTTGATCGATTATTTTATTTATAACCACTGGTTAAATGTCGGTGCACACCAGCCTTAGACAGGCCCCGATCCTAGTAGGAAGCGGAAGGAGAGATCATCGGCAAACCTTCTGCGCACGACTTAAACATCCCTCTGTGTATACGACCATTACATACAAAGTCCCATGTAGTAATGTTGATTTTTATCTTTTTATTTCCAGGCCCACCTACGAATGGCGTAGATAATACTGCGAACGGGAACCTTGGGGCGGACAATCCAGGACTTTACGAGAACCTGCCGTTCCATGGACTACAACAACCACCCAATAAGGTATATACTTATACTGATATAGATATAACGAGCATCCCTTTAATCAACATCAGTTAGATTGAAATTAACTATTCATGATTACTTCAAGTACGTGGGTTATTTCTGTACAATTTTGCAAGGTTAAAAATTTGACCAGTCCACGTGCGTGATAAGATATGTCAATATAGAAACCAAATATTATCATCAGAGAGGCATTTTATGAACATGTTCTTGAGATGCAGCGATAGTCATATCTGTTTTCTACATTGTCAGATTTTATCACATACGCGGATTTTTTAGTTTTAATCTTACTAAATTACACAACAATGAATTAATGCACGTACGTGGAATAACAATTAATAATAATAATTAAAACCAAAATCAATTAGTTGTCTAACATTTTGCTTAAAATTTTACTTCGTCAAAGACAACGAACTTGTAAAAGCTTATATTGTGATGTTATTATCATGCCAGTCATCGCTAATTCCCACAATAGCAGAATCGGAGCCTTATTGTTTTAGGGATAAGGCCCCAATATGCGATAATTCTAACCTTATTAGAATGTAGAGAATAAATAAACCGGATATTAAAATGCATTTTTTGTATTGGGATTTTAATAGACGAGACAATCAATTGATTATAACTAATATATTAACTTAACAGTTAGAATATGTATAGCCTAAAAACTTCTTTAAACAAATGCTAAAGAGTTTATAATTGTTAGTACTTCGTCGTGATTGTTAGTTTTAACTAACTTTAATTTGTTTTGCTTAATTTCTAATTTGCATCTTAACTGTGTACTTTTTGTTCTTTCATGTTTTGTTTGCATGCTAAAGCCAGTGCAAGCTATCCAACCGAGAGTTATTGAGCAAAAAACTGCTAAAGGAATCGAATCGTTGCAAAAGCAGTTAACTACCAACCCTTCGTTTACGCCCAGAGTTGTTTGTCCACCGTTCGTTCAAAACACGATTAACTATCCCGTGGAAACACCATCAAACTCACATTATCAAGCAACGTATGGTATACCAGTATTATCTCCAATACAACAGTTGTATCCTTTGCATCAAACTGTGCTATTAAATCCTTACCTACCACCAATGCAGACGTCTTTCCTAAAACAATTCCCAACAATAGACGAGGTACCAGAAACTGAACGCAAATTTGCTTCCTTAAACACAAGGGCACACAAGAATCCACCAAGATTTCAATCTATGAGGATTGTTGGAAAGCGTTATATAGAAAGGTTTTACCCTAACACTGAATATGGAGAAAATTTTAATGAAATTAACAACAATAAGAATTCACCTGAAAGTGAAAAGGAATGTGACGATATTATATATCAGAATTATCCATCGTTAGTCAAGATCAAATCTAATATTAGTGGAGTAGAAAAATTTGAGAATCTCACTGATTCAATACAAGTTTGCGAAGAGACAGACCGTGTTTTATCAACTAACTCTCTACACAGACCAGTTCCAGCTCCAAGGACTAAAATGTCCCCATTTTCTTCACCTAATAAAGGTGATCATGTGTATGTCAATTTATCAATGCCTTTGATTAACATAAAAGGTTTACGATCATTTGATACAGTAGATGCTCCAGTTAGATCAACAAAATCAGCTGAAGATATCTCAAAAATGTATAATCAGAAAGCTTTAACTAACATCGAAGTGAATGATCTAGATGACGATGAAGATAATGGTGATAAAAACGATGTATCAAAACCAAATATAATAGGTGCGACACCAAAGAAGAATCTATCTGTGATTCTACCATCAAGTTCTCTCGTTAAGTCTGTAGTCGAACAACTTAATGATCAAAGTATTAATAAAGTTGGATTACCAAAAAAGCAAGTGATCACACCAAATAAAACGTTGCAAATACCAAAGTTGAGTGAAAAACCTGTGCCAAAGAGATGTATAATTAGAAGGAGTAACTCTGTACAAACAACAATGTCACTGGACAATGAAAATGGTCAGGTATATAATGCTTACTATGCTTTTTGTTTTGTTGTAATTAATTTTTAACTTAATAATCAAGATCAATAGCCAATAAAGATATTAAGCTGGTTCTGTCAAACTTAAATATTACAAATACTTTGTTAATTCACAATAATTATTATTTATAAATAATTAAATCAATTCTCCAGTGACTGAAAATAAAGTTTTACAGAATAAGCTTCTAATAATAGTACTCTGTGTTGTGATTAACAATTTTGACTAACCTACTAATGTTTCTGTTTTTTCAGAACACTAATATAATACAGCAACAATACATGCAAAAACGTAATCATTTTACTAATTTAAGTTCGAAAGGGAAGAATAAGAAAAATTTTCAAATACCCTTACAGAAGCATCATAGCTTCTGTTACTTCCAACCTATAAGAGTAGATAAAAGAATACCAGTAGATCAAGAGAGGTCCTATAATAATACAATAGGATCTTTAATATATCAACCTGCCGAACCACATTACTACACGAAAACATTGAACAGAACGCGTGAAAAAAACAGTCAAAAACTGAATCGTCTAAAAAAATCTGAAAGTCTAAGGGAGAAACTTTCATGCGTAGGCATTTATGATAATTATGTGAAACCGGACTACCCGGAACCAGAATACAATGAATCAGAAAGAAAATCCTATTTGCATTTATTAAAAAATAATCACATATCAAATTCATCCAGGAATTTAACACCGGAGAATATTAATTATAACGTTAACAAAGATGATAAGCCCAGACATAAAAAATTAGTGTACGCAGACTTAGCTTTAGGTAATCATAATTTGAAATTTAAAAATACAGTCAATTCGAATAGACATCTTTACGACACGTATTCTATAGGAAACGACAGTAAAGATAGTAGTCATAGTAAGAATACACAGAAAAAGAATCAGCAGGGCAGGAGTGATTATGCCACGCTCAAATTCAACGAGATCGATGTTTGAAAGGTAAGTTTTGTAGATTTTAGGGGAAGTAGACTTAATCAAACTACATTTTAACTATTCTGACGTTTCGGCCACTTTTCAGACGCCGTGATCGAAGAAGACAAAGATGTCTAGTGTCAATGAGTAATGTTAAAGTTTAGCCAAATTTAATTTAATATTTATTTAGGGACCAATTGTAATAGGGAAATAGCTAAATATTATTTAGGAAATAGACTTCATAGAATTAAACATCTTGCAAATGTTGATCATTTTGGCATAAATTAAACTATTAAACAATATTGAATAAAATCTTTTTTAAAGTATTGTCCCCAAACGTCTGTCTATCTCTGTATATAACAGCTATTTTGATTAAATTTACTTGGTCTAGATTGACAAAAATTGGCAAGGAACTGTACTCTATGTGCCATTACACACTTAATTGGGGAATTAAATAAGGGTGCACAGTATGCTTACAAAGATCGTCAGAAAATTAGTTTATAAAAAAATAAACAGTATGTTTTGAATCATATCACAAAATATCCATATTTACACGTGGTACTGACAGTAAAGAGAAATATTGTGAGAGAACCTTCACATCAAACTTACCTATGAGTAAGACATGTTTATCTCAAACAGGTGTGGTTAGTCCATGCCCTTCAAATATACTCATCTATACTACAATGTACCAACTATATTAAATCGATTGCCAGAAAATGACGTTTAAAATTTGATTTGTTGTAAATAACTCATGGTTCAAACAGCTAAAGTTTTATAAATGCCTGTTTCTGCTATTTCCTTAAGAACTTTGATAAAGGTTAAATCTAAAAATAATACAAACTAAATGTACTTAATATGTTTGGGTGAAAATAAATTAATCAAGAATTGGAGTTTAACTAGAATCTTCATATGTGTGTTTGAGTCATATAATCTATGAGAGAATATGTGAATTACAGTTTTATTAATTTTTTTCTGAGGTATAATGTAACTCATAATATTATCAGTTAAATCAGTTTTACAACCTACAATAATATTTAAATTGGTTTATTTTACTTTGCAGTTTACGAGGTCCAAATCGAATATTTTAGAAGTCGGCAATGGAATTTCTATGATTATAACTAAAATTATTTAAATTTTCAAATATTATGATTTTCTATTGAAATTATCTTCGATATATAGTATATTAATAATAACACCGGCCCACAAATAAAGAAACGTGGTCTGTAAAGGTACAGACCACTTTGTCAATTTGGTCCATACACTCTCAAAACTTCGAAGCTATATGGACCGAACTGTCCCCAGATTCGTATTCAGCGCATCGAAATACATAAGAATAGATAGGTCTGGTCAAAAATACAGACCACTTTTATTTTTTTGTGGGTGTCAGTTTAGTCCATACGCTCTCAAAACTTCGAAGGTGCATGGACCAAACTGACCCCAGATTCGTATTCAACGCATCAAAATACATAAGAATAGATAGGTCTGGTCAAAAGTACAGACCACTCTTCTTCTTTTGTGGGCTAGTGTATTTGATGGTAATATGTGCATAGTGAGCTATCCGCTTTAAGCATGGAATAAAATTAAAGAGCGCATTATTAAAATGTAACTTGGACCCATTTCTGATTAAGCATGTTATGCAGTGTTGTGATTGTTTATATTTCTCTTTCTAGGAGCGCTTTACCAAGAGTGACACATACATTTTTTAAAATAAAAAGGTAATATTTTCAAAATTATTCATAAAAATACACAAGCTTTCTCCGCTGCCTTCTATGTTTTTCGCAAATATACTAATTTCTAAAACAATATATTTTACACACTTTTTGCTACTTTCATAGTACTAAATATATTGACAAAATTATTTATTTTACATATTTTCATCTTATGCACTAAATCATAGTATTATACTAGTATCTTTAAATTGTGTATTTTAATGACGTTGTTTTATCATATTTCAAAATAACCAAATTTTTATTTTCGCTTAACACATATTACCATTTTTCATATAAATAAAATGAGTTTTTGTAGAATAAAATAATATTTGTATACATTTTTTTTATTAGTTGTATTATGTTGGAATTATTTCCAATACAACACTGATTTTTCAATAACGATCAAATTTTATAATAATATCAATTATTATTATTGCGGATATTCTAGATCCGTATCAGTATTGTTAAATATTATTAATTACAGATATTAACCTTACATATTATATTATTTTTTATTTAAAAGTAATGCTTTTCTTATATTTATTTCACAGCCATTCAGACCAGAAGACCAGTTCATATATGCCGACGCCGATCTCAAGGACTACGGGCCCATAAACTACAAGGCGGCATCGATCTACGCCCAAATGAAGAAAGTTAAAGAACAGCAAAAGTTGCAAGAGATATATGACAAACAGCATCCTGAAGAGGATATGTTGTGATGTGATTGTCAGAATTAGGGCCAATTTTTGCAATAATCAGATAACAATTATCCGTGGAAAATATTATAACTGAACCTGAATGCAAAAATCAAAAAACTAAATTTTTCGTGTTGTATTTCGAGTTTCGGATAGCATTTAACAAAAAAAATTTAAAACAATATTTATTTGATTTTATTGGCCCTTAAAATGTTATTTAAAATACGTATCTATAAATAATTCATATTAAATTCATTTTAAGAAAAAATGCCTATAACGAATGAGGTGTTATTTTTACCTAAAGATGATCATAATTTGTTGTTTGGACCATTTACGTCCGGTTGTTTTTAATATTATTTTAAGGTATATTACTATCTTTAACCTTTTTGAGAGTTGCATGTTTGTTTTTTTAAGAATAATGCGTAAAATATATTTTCAAATAATGTTTATTTATTTAGATTATATAATATGAATTTTGTAATTTCCTAATGTCAGTTTGTTCAAAAATGTCCTCTTTGTTCAGCAACATTATCGGAGTAGGTAAGCAAAAATACAGCCCTTGTTTTCTAAAATAATATTAACTTCTCGTCTTGGAAAGGTGATTTTATTTCTTTTATTTCGAAAATGCAAAGTTTACGAGTGTGGCTTGAGAAGGTATATTTTTGATATTTTGTTTAATTTTATATATTATTTACGGGAAAAATTTACCATCAATAATAAAATTTTCTGAGTTAAATATTTGTATTGTTAGCTATAATAAAAAATCCACGAAATGCTGCTACGTGCAAATATTTAGAACAATAAAATGATGACGGCTCAATAATACAGTTATTTCGTATTTATTTTATCTATCACCATTTTAAAGACAAACTGTTATAATTAAAAATAACAAATTATACTTGAGAGCAAATAGAAATATTATTTTTCGTTTTCGATACTCTGCTTATAGTGCAGCCGTATTAATTTAAAAAATTACACTCGCTATTCATTTTAATCTTCAGGAACCCTGTTGAACAATACAATACCGTTATTATTCATATACATATAAGAAATACACAATAACTGAAGATTTTACCGCCATCTAGCATCACGTGAAGAATAAAATAAACGTCAGCTTTATCTTCTATCTTTACCCAATTTTACGGTAGATGGCATTAATTTGGACAATCACATCGCAATATAAAGTACGGACAGACTGTTATGAATTTTGTTAGGACTCCGTTGAAATATGTAAAAATGACCCCACAGATATGTAAGTAATATAGCTGTGTAAAAATTAGATGTTTTAACCTAATATTATGGTGATGTAAATAAACATAGATTTCATATGGTAAACATGTAGTTGGGTTGAATTATCATTGAAATTAGGTTGGTTTCATACGTTTTGAAATTATTTTTATTTATTGAAGACATGATTGGATGAAGGGGATACGCTACAATTAGTAAACTGAACATGTTGTTATTAAATCTTTTTTATTATCATTTTTTCTTTCGTACATGATCGTTGGTTATTTTTAAAGCTATGCTTAAACATCTTTGTTTAAACATTTACTATGTACGATACACGTTGAACTGTCGTTAGCCGTAAAACAATAATATATTAATAAAGTAACATAACTCCTTCATCCACTTATGTTTTGAAATTAATTTAAATTTATGATCTAATCGCTGTAATAGTCGTTTTTTTCATTTATTAGAAGGGATAATGAAAGTACGGAAAAAATCCTCTCCATTATTCAGTTTTGGTGGTTGTACTTGACATTAAAGTAGTTCTTCTTGTTTTGACAGGGTAACGTTGATGAATTCAAAATATACCTACAAGTCATTTGTATATCAAATAAGGTAAATATTTCGAAATTGTTTCGACAGGCATTCATAGATTTGAATAAATGGGATATTAAAAAAGAGCTACATTCATTTATTTGTAACTCGAAAATTACGTTTAGAGAACCATCGATCAACATTGTTGATCGAAGTGAGAACATTATAGTTTCAGCTATGTCCCAAATAAGAAATTTACCAGTTGCAATTTATGACTTAGCAGCACTTTTCTCATCAGTATTTGTAATTATTGTTGGCTATCACGAATAAAAATCTATAATTCCAATCCGAATAACTGTCAGGACTGTTTTGACTGTTTATATATGTTATATTTTTACAATCCCAGTTTTACTAGTAAATCTAAAATTTGAATAATTAATTTATACTTGTTTCTTTTAGATCTATTCATTTACATCTGTTTGATTTGAATCAAACAGATGTAAATGAATAATGAGTAAATGAATAAAATGAATAGAATCAATTCTTTTCATTTAAATCTTTTCCATTCATTTGTAACTCTACCGTACAACATTGTATAGAATGTCAACACTTACAAGATTTTAATATCCGTCCAAGCGGGAATGTCTACAAAGGTTAGATGAATTATAGCTGATATTTGTGTCTATATAAATTATCTAGATTAATTCATTAATCGTGTAAAATGTTAGTTTTCAAAACTATTCAAAGATACCGGAGTTAGATGGTTATTGTATAATACTATAAAGGTTGCATTTGTATTTTCCAACATTTTAAATTCTATATTCTTGAGTAATTATGAAATGAATGATAAATTTTATTTTAATATGCAGTGTATTGATTTTCATTTACAACTTATTGCAGATTTTAATATGCATTTAAAATATATTTAAAGTATTGTATTTTGATATGGTTTGGAATAATCCATACGTAAACAAAATTCGCGAGAATTATCAATTTCAAGTAGTTTATGTGGTTGCTAAAATAATCGGCATTTATTCTCTTTATTAACACTATAACTGGGCGTTTTATTCAGTAATCTGCACAGTTTTACTGTTAATTTATTTTTTTAACTCACCGAATTATATTTAATTTACGATTTTAAGCAGTTATACTGACGATGTATTTAGTAACATTATGTTATATCAAAGCAGATGGAGGTTAGAAAAAAATAAGTAAACTACAGGGAACTTGGGACAGAGATTATTTTAATAATTCGATTTTAAAGTTGCAGAAAATGATATTAATGAATTTACTATAAATATATAGTTAACAACATACATGCTATGTTGTTGAGTGCGCTAAGCCTTTGCCGTCGTAGCTCACTAAAACATAGAGGTCAGATCCCTGGCATGTTAAATTGTGTAAACGAACTATATGTTGTTTAATATATGGGAATGTCTTAGAACGATCCCAGAGAGGTCTATTGTATACTATCCATAACACAAACTTTTTAAGTTGGGGATATACAATGTCGACTTTCAAAAAATTAAGAAATATTTCAATCGTAAAATCAAGTAAGTTGGAATGTAATTTTAAACATCAATCAACGCAAAGTGACGTCGAATCACAAAAGCCAGCGAATTAATTTACATGCGTATTTAGAAAAGTTTTTTTTTTTTTTGTTTTCACAAAAAAATACTTGTGCACTTTATTTACACTTTTGTAATATTTATGTGGGCCTTAAATGATTTAATATATACTACAAGATATCAAAATTTATAAAATACACAACAAAAATAAACTATACAAGTTCCCTACTATTTGTTTGCATGAATTTTACAATTACAAAAGTATTCTTAAGTAACTTATGAATTTATCATCGATGTTTTACATTAATACAACGAATTTATGATTTCGTTTTTATAGTGTTATATTTTTTAGTTTAAACAATGATTTTTCATACAAGCTATCGAGGATAGTACCAATTTTGACAACGCTTTTATAATAACAGAGTAAATGTGATAAAATATGAAAATTTGTAATTTATGGATATGGTGTCTTTTTAATTGATTATAATTAATTAATTTTACATTTGATGTTGTTTAATACTCATTATGCCAGGTTTTTATATATTACTGATCCATTATTTTATCTTAACATTGGTAGAAAATTGACATTTCTTTTATGAAGTCTATGTCAGATAACCAGCAAGGCATAGTAAGATCATGGAATAAGGAACCAAGCAATCACAATCGCCCAATAAACAAGGTAACTCGTAACATCTTTCGATCACTTCTGGCATCACTAGTTCGTTCTTATTTTTATAAAAATCTCAAATAAATCGTTCAATTAACGACTTATTAAAAAGTATTTTTTAAAATATATAAAACGTCTTATTATTTAAGACGTATATATTATTTAAGTCGTATATATATACTTTCAATTTATGACTTATGTAAGTTTCAATAAAGTTGAAAATTGTATAATTATAAAAGCGATTACAAAACCTAATTTCAAAACGCTATATCTTACACTGATTGATATTATTTCAGATCTTAATTAATAGCATTAAAGTTCGATTTTGTATTATAATAAAAAACGTAACGTTTTTGAGTTAACGCTAGTATTATTTCACTGCTCATAAAATTTCCATACTGGGAGCTTTATATGAAGATCTCGACTGAAAGTATTAATTTCTATAGAAACAATAACAGACTGGTGGCGCTAAATGCGATTGCAGTGTGTTAAGCGTTACACTTTTTACTTGGCGATTGTTTTTCTTTAATATTTTTCTATAGTAAAATATAGAAACCTTACATAAATAAACGTAAAACGACATTCATATCGAGTTATGTTTTCATGTTGTTGTTCTCTCGTCTTTTATAACCTTTATTATTTATTATATAAAAAACTTCGTGAGACTAAACTTTTGGGTACTTAATTAAATAAGTTTTATTAAATGTCGTACTAATGTAAATAATTATACGAATATTTTAAATTTATAATTCAGTCACGAATTATAAGCGATTTGCTTTAAGGTCGTTTAAATTAGACAGTATCAAGATTTCTTATTGAAATTATAATAATATTTATTATTTGATTTTAGCGACGTTTTCTAAACTTGTTAGCAGATTCAAACTTGATATTATTGAAATAAAACATAATGTTAAATTGGTCAGTGAAATAATTTTTTTCGTCAACATTGTGATACATGCTTGGAACATACAACAAATATGTCGATTTTTTTTGTCAAAAATTGTAGTTATTACCAGGTCTTGCACAGATACAGACATTGAGTATTGTTATTTTATCATTAAAAGTTTAATATAGATTTCAGTAGGAATCCAGATTATTCATTTTTTTATTATTATTATGCATAGTCAAATTGCATCAACAAAGTATATATGACCAAGTTTCATGACAATTTGTTTCGTTGTTAAGATCGCGATGAACAAACAAACGCCCTTATTAAATCCCAGTCACACACATATTAATAGAGATTAAAATGGCAATCGCTTATGATTGGTGAAATTATGAAAAATTGCACTTATTTAGATACAGTGCTCAATGTAAATTAATATTGTTTTAAGACACGCGGAACCGTATATATTTGATAAAAATCTCATATTTAAATATCTTAATATAATTATCATAAATTTAATTTCTTTACGAAAACACGACCAAGATATTTTTTTATTAAATGAGAATAATTTTTATAAACTAATACAATAAAGAAAACGTATTATATAAAAATTCTAAAAGGTTATTTAATGTTTGAAAATATTTCGATTTATTTGTAATGATTGAAAATATTTTAAGTTTTATTTCCGTGATTTTTGCAAAATGTATTCGTTCCGCAGTCATGAATTATAGAAACAAATTATTATAATATAATAATAATAAATTACTAGACAAAGTTTTGTACATAAAGAAGCAACCTGTTATAATAATATTGTCAAATAGTGTTAATAAATTAATTTATGGATTTTTATTTATTATTTTAATAGCACCTTTTACCTCTCTAATTTTTACGGCATCAATAGTTGACTCGAGCCCAAAAAAAAGCTATTGTAGATTAGGGGGTACCTTAATGAAGTCCACTGTCTCTCTTGCACATCACATTTTTGATGATTTAGATTGATAGAATTTACTAAAATAATACATTTTTAGTATGTTCTTGAAGACCACGAAACATAAAAATGACCCGGACTTTTGGAGGACTTGCGTGGGGATTATGGGACCATGGGAAGGTTCAGACCTTCCTTCTCAGAAATTGCTCCTTATAAGCTACTCTATCTACTAGTGTAATCTAACTGGTGTTACTTTTTTTTCAAAACCAGCCGGTTCGATTCCTGTCTAGGATAATTGGCCTTCAAAAATCTAAAGATACTCCCTAACCTGACTGACGAATATTTGCCTGTAATGTAATATTTATTATTCGATTTGGAGCATTAGATAATTCCACAATGTCACGCGAAGCAATCGTTGTATTTCAAGTCTTATCAAATATTACAGACAGTATCATTACAGGTTAAGCACTGTAATGCTTGATTCTCCTTCTTCACCGATGTAATGCTCGAATCGGTAACATTACATTTGCGCATTGCAATGCTTGGTTCGCCTGTTCAACGATGTAATGCTCGAATCTGTAACATTACATTTGCGCATTGTAATGCTTGATTCTCCTTCACCGATGTAATGCTGGAATCTGAAAAATAACACGTTGCGCACTGTAATGCTTGGTTCTCTTCCTTCACCGATGTAAGGCTCGAACCTGTAAAATTACAGGTTGCGCACTGTAATGCTTGATTCTCCTCCTTCACCGATGTTATGCTCGAATTTGAAAAATAACAGGTTGCGCACTGGAAAGCTCGCTTCTGCTCTACTTATCTAATGCTCGGATCTGTTACATTACATACATTACAGACGAATGCTCGCGGTGAGTTGACTTATTTTGAATGATTATGATTTTTATGATTTATTTTGAATTATTTTTAATCAACATTGACGACGAGACTCCTATGAGCCCGCTATTTCCTATAGTTTAAGATTTGGCCCCGGCGGCCCACTTGAAGAATTCACCCTATATTTAATGATACCACATTTGTACGGGTATTTCAAGCCCTGGATGAAATTTTCTAATAATTTAGTCTAATTTGCGTCAAATTAGTGAGAAATACCCAATTAGATATAATATTACTTTTGATACAGTTTACCGGCGTGTAAATGATTAAGTATAATTTCACACTAATTTACGAAACATGCCGTAAACGATTTCTTATAAAAAACTAGAAAAATATTTTTTTTAAATCAGTCATACTCCAAGTTCCAACTTTGTAGTGGTTGTAAATAAAGAAATGATTATACGTTACTTGCTTGGAGTCGTGTTTGTTCATAATATTTTGGCTGACAATGTGGTAAATATTTTTTCACTTCCCTGCTACACCTGCCCTACTTTTAGTGTTGCTCATTTAAAATAAGGTCGTTTAAATATTAGATATGACAATAATAATTATATACGGTAAACGTATATACCTAATCATATCTGTATACTATTATATACGGTTACCGTTTTTACCAAAATGAAACTTTAACTTCAAAAACAAAAACTTGTGTACTCTGTGCCTTACAATATATATTTTTTTATTAAGAATTAAAAATTTTGATGGATTTGAAAGCGAGAAAAGAATAACTTGTTGTCGATTTTACAGCTTTTCAGACTAAAGGCGTATTGTCATAGTTATTGTAATCTTCTTTGTTCTCACCTTTCAATTATAATGGACTAGCGGTCCCAGCTGATGTCGTCCTGTCCTGAAAAAATAAAAATCTAGAACTCAATTCTAGCGCCACCTACCGGGTCAAATTGTGAATCTAAACTACTCTGGGACCCACTCAAACACATAAAATTTCATCAAAATCCTAGAACCCGATTCCAGCGCCAAGCGTTTTCTTTAGATAATGTAGCATTCAAATGCTAAAAGAATTTTTGAAATCGGTCCAATAGTTTTTGAATGTATTCGTTACAAAAATACAAATTTTTCCTCTTTATAATATTAACTAGCTGACTCGGCGAACTTCGTACCGCCTTATTCAAATAAATTAATAAACAAACAAATCGAGAAAACATGGCAAAGGGCTCATAGAATTTGAAAAATATATAGCCTATAACCATCTACGATTAATTCCGCCATCTACGATTAATTCCGCGTCGACTGGTTGTGGTTTCATGATGATCGGTCCAGTAGTTTTCGAGTATATAGATATATATATAGATAAATAGCCATAAACCATCTAGGAAAAATTTCGCACCGAATGGTGGTAGTTTCATGTCGATACGATCAGTGGTTTAAGCGTGATTGAGCCTCAAACGAACACCATTTTCATTATATATATATATATATATAGATATAGATAATGTATATATTTGTTTTCAGTATTATAGACCTCCTAATCACATGTACTATCCATTCACAAGAGGACCGTCACATCAAACTATTCTGGTAAATATTTTATTCAAGTATATATAACCTCAGGCATCAGGTTAATAGAATAAATAGATCGAGCCCAAGCGATCAGAATGAAGCCAGCTAAAGGAAGCCGCAGGGCGTTACGGGAGCTTGGTATTAAACAATCTAATTAGTACGGTAAAGATGGAATGATGAAATCTCGTTGCTGAGCAACATAATAGGAAAGATAAAATCTCACCGCCTCCGTTGGCTCGGTCATGTGGAATGTATGGGAGAGGATCGAAGCGTGAAAGCCTATTTGGGACGATCGGATGGCCGACGTCAGGCCGGCCACCGGTTACGGTAGAAGGACAGACTGGAGGCTGAGCTGTGTGAGCTTCAAGCTTATAAACTGGTGGCATGTTCTCGTTTCGGAGGCCAAGACACATTGTGGGTTGCTGAGCCAATGACGTTCTTCTTCTTCTTTTGCGAGCGGGCGATTTCCGCAACTTGACGACATAGCGCCTATTTTGCGTGCGAGGATGAGGGGTTGCTCCATCTAACCCAGCTCCTCCAGGAAGTCCCCCATTTTCTTGAAGTCACTGAAGACTTTTCGGAGGCTTTACTTGTGCAGAAACGGAGAAAGAATACAATTTCCTACGGTCGGGCGGCCTGTCGTAAAAGACGCCAAAACAACCTACATCCAGGTCCACCCCTAGTGTAGTGTATGCCGCCATAACAACCTTGAGTTGTGTTCCGGCATTAGTGACCAGGTTCCAGTCTCGCTTAAGAGAGCAGCAGCGCATTTGTAGCACCTTTGGTGTTGCAAATGTCCATAAACGATGGATACCGCTTTTCATCAAGTGGGCTGTCTGCCTGTCTGCTGCCTTCGCCCTGTATTGGGCCACCTCTCCGCATTCAAGCAGGACATGGGCGGCTCTGCCTTTTATCTCCAGGCATGCTCTGCACAGGGGGCTGTCAGTGACACCTATATTAAAAAGATCTCTGTCTGGTAAAATTGCCATGTCCGCCGTACTAATTACTAGTCTCAGCCGCGAACGACTGAGCTTTAAGAAACTCCTGGTAAAACGTAGGTTTGCTCGAGTCATTGCCAGTTTGGCTTGCTTGCAATCCTCCAGGCTGTCTCTAAGCTGTTGATGTAGTGCCCTTGTCTAGCCAACAGAGTTAATTAGTAAGTTATGGAATACTTTATAATTAATAAGTAAGTAGGTATAGATAAGTGTGTGACGTCAGATTTTAAATTAAAATACACTTAAATCCGTTAAAATGTAGTATCTGTTATGTACAGCACATCGAATAACATTATGAAATTTATGTAATGTTTTAGTACAGAAATTTTTTCCACGCAGATTAATCCTGTTCAAGATCAACAAGCTGCTCCAGAATGCAAGATAGATGTCGCTCTGCAAGTATTAGAACAACTTCTAGAATATATCAGTAATCAACCACATTTGGTGCCATTATCACAAATAGATTCGCAAAGCGTATCATCTAAACTCCAAATTCTTACGAATGATTGCTCAACGAATCCAATAACCTGTAACCTTTTTAATAAATGGGAGGGTATTATCGCTAAAAACGTTCTTGTTTTAAATATTGACAGTGATATAGGAAACCTAGATTTTCAAACTAACGCCCATAATGTAGATGGTAAAGATAAAATTTTGCTTACTTATGAAGTGTTGCTTAATGATGAATCTCGTTGTAAAAACAAAATTTTACGGCTATTGCCATCTGCAAATATAGTACGTGAAATCCTTGTATCGAAGAATGTTTGTACCAAAAGGCCAGTTCTGATTACAACTCTTACGCCAGTAATAGCACCACCAAATAACAATGATCTGATCCGCATATATACTACAAAGTTACAAGATGTATTGCTAAAGTTTCTAGAAACCCGTCAAGTGCCTCGTCCCGTTGCGCTTAACTTGGTTTTGCATCGCCCTGTAGAAGAAATAATGACACTTATATTGCAAGCTTACAAAAATGGTATTGGACACAATGAATTACAAAAGTTCGTACCTGGCCCTGATGATTTCGATGCACTTCATGAAGTAATAATCCACCTGCCACCTATTGAAGGCAATTTAAAACTTGTTACAGAGTTTAATGTTATATTCCCAGGTTTGCTTGAAATATTAGAGTTACAACAACGCATTCCTATTACTGAATACAAACTACACAACGATATTTACATGCTTGCGTCACGATTCTTAAGACTTCACCAAATACCTAACGAAAAAATCAAAAAGTTTATTGAAAGCAAAAGTACCCATGAAATTCTTGACTTTATAGTCCAGAAGTTTACTAATTCTAATAAATCGTGGGAATTTGTAGATGACTTTCATATTTTGCCAGCCGATCGCCAAATAATAAACGAAATTCTAATGTTATTACCGCGAGTGCCGGCATATAACACGTATATAGTGTTATTGGAGGATAGGCTCAAACGCTTTCCGCTTATAGTGCCTTCGACGCCAGCGCTTAAACCAACCCCAACATTAAAGCCGAAACTAATTAATGGAGAGGCTCGTGATGTATTACATTTTCTTATAAAACTCTTAAATAATCATATGGTTGTACCTCATAAGATTTTGAGTTTATTATTGGAACATTCATTTAAAGAGGTTTTGAACCATATACATCAAGCATTTAAGCATGACGATGATATATTAACTGATTTTGTTGTATTACCAAATGATTTTGAACTAATTACAAATTTGTGGAAGCATATACCAAAAACAGACGATTATCTAGTTATTTTGAAAATGTTTGATCAATTTTTCTTCGGTATTTATGATACAGTTATGCAACAAAATGCTTTTGATAACAGAAAAGTTCTTGAGTTTGAGAATTATATTGCACTGTATAGACTTTTTAGTCGTTTCCTTCAAATACATAAAGTACCCCCACATCAAATTTTAGGTACTATTCTTCAATACAAACCTAAAAATGTTATTGATTTGATTGTGGCTGCCTTTCTAAATGATGAAAAGTCAGTTAATTTACTTCCCAGATTTACTGTTCTACTAGATGACAAGCATATACTCAATCAAATAGTTTTGCTTATACCAAAACTACCAGCTATCTCATTTGATACAAATCTTATTAAGGCACTTATAGAGAAAATTGAAAACAACAGTCCTTTACCCACTCCGGATTCATTAGTAACTGCTAGACAACCGGTTCATCTTTATACTGGGGAGATGGTCACTGCTCTTTTGTACTTTCTAAGAATACACAACGTTCCTCCCCATATAACTCTAGAATTGTTTTTAAATCGTACAATTGAAGACATCTTGAAGATAATATTTGAAGTTTATCAAACACAATCTGGAAACAATTATATACCAGAATTTATCATTCAACCGGATGATTTTGAACTACTTATTGAAATTCTGGCACACGTGGCTCCTACTAATAACAATTTTGAGATCATTAAAAGGTTTGACGACATTTTCCCCAATTTACTCCAAGCGGTTATTGAAAGACAAGCCAAACTTAATTTTAAACATTACGATATGCATCGTAAAATAATTGAGGTTTATAAATCTGTGATTCGTTTCTTTTTGCGCCATGAAGCAATTAATATTAAAACATTAACATTCATCGAAAAGCATAACATTTTGCAAATCTTAGATTTCATAATACAAGTACTGAAACATCCGTATAATCCAACGGAACTAATTCCGAAATTCCATGTCATACCAGAAGACATAAATATGTTAAACGATATAGTTATGCTTTTACCTCACGTACCATTGTATGAGCAGTTCAGATTGATAATTAAAGATATACTTAAAGACCTACCAATTGTAGACAACGTAATAACTACTCCAAAATTAATTCCAACATTACCACAAAACCATCTTTATAATTTATACACACGTGATTTGTACACTGTTCTTTTAAAGTTTCTCGATGACCATCGTGTGCCACGAAAAGAGGCTTTTAATTTAATACTGAATAAATCTGTATCAGAAATATTAGCTCTCATACTTAATATTTACCGAACAAGGCAGAATAATAATTTGTTATTTGGATTTACACCTCTACCGAATGATCTTGAGCATCTTATTTTACTATTAAAACATTTCCCCCCGTCACCCGATAATTTACAAATAGTTAAAGAGTTTGGTCTACTATTCCCGGGTCTTAATGGAAAAATTGATCTACCTAATCTTGATATAAATGAATACAACAATAGTATACATCTTATGGAAGTTTACAGACTTGTCATACGTTTTCTTCACAATCACGGCATCCCTGACGTGCGAATTGTACCATTTATTCAAAATAATACTATTCCGCAAATACTAGATTTTATGGTATTTCTAATAAAGTACCCACATAGTGCTATGGCGTTAATTCCAAACTTCTATGTCGTACCTGAAGATCGTGATATATTAATTGAAATACAGTTACATTTGCCTAATTTACCACTCTATGAAAGTTACAGAGATCAATTGAGAATTTTAGCAGAAGCTCTCTCAAACCCTTTGGTACAAACAACTGTGCTTCCGAAGCCAACTCTTCAAAATAAGTATACGCGTGATCTTATTACTGTTTTAATGTCATTCTTGATAGATCACAATGTACCTCATGATACAGCTCTTGACTTGTTATTAAATAAATCAGTTCCAGTACTATTATTGCAAATAAAAGATACTTACCAAAATAATGTTCATAATAATATAAAAGGATTTAAACCTCTGCCAAACGACTTAGAACGTATTATGGTAGTGATAAACCATCTCCCTCCGATAGAACAGATTTGGAAACAAGTTGAACAGTTTGCTGTGGTATTCCCAGAACTAATCAAAAACGTGAACATGCCGACTATTTTTAACCCAAACGAATATGAAATGAACTTGAAGCTCTTGGAAGTGCATAAACTTTTCATGCGGTTCCTTCATAATCATGGAGTACCCAACGCACAAATATTAACATTCATTGATAAGAACAATATTTCACAAATGCTCGATTTCATGTCATTCATGTTAAATGAGCCCCTGGCTGGAAGTGTTTTGATCCCTGGTTTCCGTATTATTCCTGAAGACAAAGACGTGATCACGGGTATATTGATGAATTTACAGAAACTTCCTATTTATGACAATCATATTATTCGGTTAACGAATGCATTTAATCGAATTAAGTTTTTGTATCGTCCACCTATTCTTAACCACCGTGATGTGCTCTTCCACCTTATAAATTTTTTACAAGATCATAATATTTCGTCAGATAAGGTAGTGAACCTCTTGTACAAATATTCTATGCGCGATATCTTAGCGCTTATATTTAAAGCTTACGAAGGAAAGAAAGAGGATAATCTTATAACTTTCTCACCGAAACCAAATGATTTTGAATTCGTATTGCAACTACTGAGGCGTCTTCCAACCACTGACAACTATCTAGCCATTTTCAAGGATTACGACCAACTCTTCCCTGGTGTCTACAAAACAATTATAAACCAACATTACTTAGACAACGGCCAAGTACTAGATATCGATAAATTTCTTGAATTTTATAAGACATATATACATTTTCTGCAAAGCCATCATGTGCCTCATGATCGAATTATAAAACTGGTATTAGAGCACGCGCCTAAGCAAGTATTCGAATTTATAACTTCTATTTTCTCAAGTGCTCAAAATGGACCGTCTGCGATACCTGGTTTTAATATCTTGCCAGAAGACAAGGACATATTGAATCAAATACTGATTCTCATACCTGAACAATCTGATATAATTCCAGCCCATAAAGATTTCATTCAAGGTATAATTAATAATTTTGAAAATATATACCTTAAGCCACATATATTAGAGTGGCCTATTATAAAACCAAAACCAAATATTTCCTTCAAACCGGACAAAGCAAACAAAATTTATGCTCAAGATATAATTTCTGCTCTAGTAAGGTTTTTAGTGCTCCACAAGGTTCCTGTTGACATTTCGCATAAATTAGTACTAAATAAATCAAGCGAAGAACTTATAAAACTTATACTTCGCTCTTATAAAAATGGACCCAGAATAAGTGAAATAGTAGGATTTACTCCCCAAGCAGAAGATTTTAAACAGCTTACTGATATATTATTACACATGCCGAAATCAGACGAAGTGTTGAAAATTATTGAACAATTTGATTTGCTATTTCCTGGCCTACACAAATTGGTCGCGGTACCTATTCTAAATAAACAAGAAGTGATTAAAAATCAAAAACTTATTGAGATAAATAGACTTGTGGCGCAATTCTTATACCTTCATGGTATGCCTTATACGGACGTTTTACAATTTCTAGAACGTCATGGTGGCCTTGAAAGTCTGAATTTTATCATCGACTTTATTAAAAATCCTCTCAACTTTAGTATAAACGTATCAGAATTTAAGCCTTTGCCTCGAGACCTCGATATATTACATATTATTTTAAAATATTTAGCTAACGATACTGAGTTATCCAGATATATAAAACCAATAACTGATACAATTATATATATTCAGAAAGAAATGCAAGAGAAAATCATACCTCCGCTTAAACCAATGCCAAATACAGAAATTAACAAAGATATTAAATATGTATTGATGCAATATTTGAAACTCCATCATGTTCCTGAAAAAGTAATTATGAAATTGTTACAAATATATTCTGTAGAAGAAATATTGCAACTCTTAGTTGAACGTTACGAAGTTGAAAATCACAAAGGTATATTAGATGGTTTTACTCCAAGACCAGATGATTTTGAACTTCTTCTTGATTTGCTGACCATTCTTCCGCAGACGAATAAAGTTATAATACTAATAAACAATTTGAATAGTATGTTCCCAGGTCTGTATAATCAAGTGCAAAATCGTATAAGAAACGCCAAACCCGCTTACTTAATTGAAATCACTAACAAAGTTAGTCAAATATTAGGTAATCATGGTATGGCAATTCAAGAAATTTTAAAACTGCTCAATAAATATAACGATAACAAGATAATTATATTACTTATGGACATATTTCAATTTCCAGAAAAGTTTAGAGATACAATGCCAAATTTTAAACCAACACGAAGCGATTTAAATTTGATTGCTGATATATATAATATTATGAATACAGTACCTGGAGCTGAACACAATGTACAAAAGCTCACTACACTGATCCAAGTATTAAAAGAAGTTTTATATAACCCAGCTAATGCTTCAAATCTTAGCCCGGAATTAGATATAAAATATATTCTTGAAAAATTTCTCCTAAATCACAGTGTTTCCCAAAGCAAAATTGATAAATTATTTAATCGATACACCGTTGATAAGGTTTTAAATATGATACTATCAGCTGTAGAATCTTCTAACAACGGGTTACCTACTTTAGATTTGCTTCCTAATTTTATACCTCAAGTTACAGATGCACATTTATTTTTTGATATTGTAAACAAACTAGCCAAAGATTCTTACGTTAAATTCAAACCTTTAATTTTGAAAATAAGAGAAACTTATCCAAAGATAACAGAAATAGAACCTCCTGAACAGAAATTAGCTAAAAATGAAATGCGATCAATTGTAAAGTTAATTTTAAACTTCTTACAGTCGTATAATGTTCCACAGAACGAAATAATCGGTATGCTGAACAAGAAGACAATAGCTGAAACTCTTAATAATGTTTCTATAATGCTAAATAATATACTTAACAATCCGTTTGTACAAAAGCATGAAGTTATAGTTCAATTGGAAAGATTTATAAATGATTTAAAGATATTATTAGAAAGGCATCCGAAGTATTACAATATTATTTTTGGTAATGAAAATTCAGCTTTAATCAATCAAATAGTTAACATTCCTCGTCTTGATAACATTCATGAAGGTAATAATTACCATCACGGTGTATTAAGTGAAGCTAATTTAAATAAATTGAATTTATACAACAATGGCGTTATCGTCCCAAGGTTCGTTAACTATGTCAGCAAACGTTCCCCGTATGCAATATCAAATTATCCACAATTATACCATAAATTGCCAAGTTTAACGCATGTAAATAGTCAAGGCAATTTTGTTAAATAATCTTTTGTATAACAAAGTTGATATAAATCTTTCTAATAACACCGGTTCACAAAAAAAATGGTCTTACTTTTGATCAGGCCCATTTATTCTTATGAGGGTAGATTCGAATTCAGCGCATGGAAATACATAATTATGAGAACCGATGGGTCTGATGAACCCACTTGTTTGTATCGTTAATTAGGAAGCTTGATTCAGCGATATAATTTGATTTACGTGGATTTTTAGGTTGCCAGAAAAATGTCAACAACAAATGTTACCACTCTATGAAATAATTAATTGCATCACTTTTTCGTGTTGACATCTTTATAATGGTTTAGTGCCATCTAGCGTCACTTTTTTGTAGACATCACTGGTGGTGGTACAGAACACTTTTTTTGTGGGCCATGGTGTAATTTATAAAACACTAAAAAAAGTGACTGAATTTACTTAAGTACGACATATTTTTATTCCGTGAATTGCAAGAATAATATATAAACAAATGTATAAAAAAATCATTTTAGTATTGAAACGGTTTTAAGCGCGGCATTTTATTTTCTTTTTAATTCAGTGATCACGGCTAGTAAGTGGCCGGAACGTCTAAACAAAAATCAAATAACATGTCGCGCTAGAAACCGTTGAGGCGTAGTTTAAAACAAGTTTTCATAAATTAAAATATAATCTATGAAATAATCTTTTTATTAATCTTGTTTTTTTTTTAAATATAGACTACTATAAATTTAAAAAAAAGTATACGAT
Source organism: Dendrolimus pini (assembly GCA_949752895.1). Classification (NCBI taxonomy): domain Eukaryota; kingdom Metazoa; phylum Arthropoda; class Insecta; order Lepidoptera; family Lasiocampidae; genus Dendrolimus; species Dendrolimus pini. The sequence continues at coordinate 1,115,272 of OX457150.1, forward strand.
ACCATTTCATAACTGAAGATACATTTTTTTATTTTCACAATATTTTTTTATTTATTCATAGAAATGTATATAAATCAAAATACATTCATAACATTATAGATATTTTTTTTTTATTTTTGACAAACAAACAAGCAGACAGCCCGTTTGATAGGTGGTTACCGTCGCCTATGGATATTTGCCAACATCTGGAGTAGTGCTAATGCGTTGCTAACCTTTAAGATATTGTATAAAGCCTTTCTTAAACAACCCCCTGACATAGCGCAGAAGGTAAACCGCGACGGGAAGTTCCCTCCAGATCATTAGGGTACGGAATAAACGTTCTGGTGAGCGTGAGAGCTCCAAGTGGTGGTGAACATCCCGTCGATGGCGAACAGCGCGGTTGCATTAATTGTATTAATAAAAAAGAGGCGTTCGCGCCAAAGATACACGCAGTCTCTTCAAAGGCTAGGCGGTTCTAATCCGTCTGTTAGCATGGGATTGTCGACTATATGAACGGCACAACTCTAGATGGAGTCGAGGGGGAATTAATAGAATACAAATTCAAGATTCAGATCAAATTCTATCTTCAAAAAGGTGGTGACGCGCGAGCTTTATAGACTCCATTTCGGTAGACTCATAACATGTTCAGTGCATTAGAACATCTAATAAATGTATCGCACATTTATTCCAGTTTCTGGAATCGTTTTGAACTTTAGCTCATGTGTACATTATTTATGACAAAAATAAGTTACACAGCCACTTCCTGCATATAAATTAATGTCATTTTTTATTTCAAAACTCTTTTGTCACGAAGTTCCTTATCGCACGTTACTCGACGGATGGAGGCTAATAGGAAACGAAAAATGCTGACCACTGTTTATTATTATACAATTTCGTACTTTAATGCAATGAAATAAATTCTAAAATAATATATTCCTTAGCGTAATATACGCTTTTTTGAAAGTAGAAGATATTGTGATTGCCGTTATTACGACACTATTTCTTTAATGACCCTCGATGGCCGTCGATGGCCTTCGTTCCAACTAGGTATCCCAAATACACCTCATTAATTTTTTATGGGTCTGATTAGGTCTTGTACGCTTAATGGCTGGTTCCTATATACTACTTATTCACTTGTCTTAATATCGGTTGAATTTTAGCATCACCTATTGCCTTATAGCTCATGTCAAATTATAACACATAGGAAAGCGAATGAACGGGCGGTAACATAGGAACCGGCCATAAGAAAAATTTGATTACGAGAGCTAGTATACTTCAAATGCATTAGCTTCAAGTTATTTTGCAAATAGTAACGCACTGAACGTGTTATTATGTAAGTGTTATTTGATTGAAAAGTAAATTAGTTTATAATAATCTATGTATGAAAATAAATAGTATATAATTTTGTGTTTTGTTTTATTTTTGGGTTTACACAATATGAAAATGAAGATGACGAATACAATTTTTTATTTCACAAATGAATCTCACAGATTATTAATGCCGAAAAAGGACGGCTCATTTACTTTTAATTTCATAGAAATGATGAGGCATTATCAATTTTAACAATTGAACGAACTTACTATGCATGAAAGCTTGTTATGTGACTTTTAACTGCTTATTTGTTATGTAATGGTGTTTTTTGGATTAAGAAGGTGGCGGTATTTGTATTTAAAGTACAGGAAAAAAGTTGTATAAAAATAACTAAAAGAAGTACAAATGATATGTGGAACTTTTTGCAATAAAATTAATTAAAACACCAAAATAAGAAGCAGTTAAAAATTCACATATGAACTGAATAATTCACTTCTAAGTGATTAATAATGAGATACTAAGTCAAACTTTAAGAAAGTCCTGATTCTATCACTGCTATCAGAGTATTTTAGTTTGTTATGTACTATTAATTGAGACGAAGTGGCATAATACACTCTGTAGGAACGTGTTTTCTCGGAAAATTTCTTAGACTTTGAAATACTGGGACTGCCATTAATTCCTTATTCTTCGTTACTACTTTCGGTTCCTCTGACATACCATACGTATACATCATACAATAATATGAGGTAAGACAGCTGAGATCAATATTATGTGGTGCAAAAGCTCCATCTAGTACTAGTACTTTGTAAGTAATACAAACTATATAGTACTAACTATTGGGCACTAGAGGGCGCTCTAAAAATATCTTTATCTGACAAAGCTGTATGGACTTACTTTCTTTGCCTATCGTTGAATTGTGGCGTACAAAATAAGAATAAAAGTTGTGAATTGTGATTGTGAAGAATGAATGTGGAGTTTTTGGCGGGAACTGAAAGGAGACGTTGTGCTGTGCAGTTTTATTTTCTAAAAATGTGTATAATTACTCTAAAATGAACAATAGTTGGACGATATTGATAGTTTTTGAGTAGAAATTATGTGTTTTTGTGAGAAATGTGAACTGTATTGTCAGATGTGATCTTTCGAGTTTTCACAAGAACTCCATTGAATGGCGTCGGTTGTAGCCTGCAATACAACTGCGCTACTATACGAAGACCTATTAATTAACATGTTTCCGACTGAAAGACTTTGATTCTATGCATGAATATATAATAAAAAAAGAAGAATGGTAATTTTATACATACCTAAGTCCTAATGAAAATAAATAAAAACAAAAGCCAATACCGCAAAACGACGAATTTAACAAATGTTTATGAAAAGAAGTGGTTATTGTGGGTGTATTTAAATAGTCCTTTTATGAGTTAGGATGTGATTGACTTTTTTAAAATGTTAAAAACAAAACCGCAATTTATTAGGCCCGGTAAGTAATTACTAACTTTTATGGAAAGTAAGGTTATGTGTTTCGATTAGAGAACTTTAATAGATAAAAGGAATAAAACTGACTTAATATTTATATTCTTTAAGTTTCTTAGAGATTCCAATTTACAAAATAAATTAATCTCATATTTGGTGATGGTTATTTATGTATATTTCTTGTTTATAGTTTGGTCCTATTGGCCTGTAAAAAGAACCTTATTATCCATAAATTGTCAGTTTACCTGAACGAGTTGTCGTTAAATTACTTTGTACTGTATATGAGTCAGATGAGACTGTGTTATTGTGTGTTTGTTAATAGGAAAGTGAATATTATTGTTGACATACTCCTTGCTAGGTTGCAATCTACTAGAAAAACAATGTAGTAAAACCACTACACGTGTGAGTTTTTGAGGGGAACTGAATGGTAGTGATAAAAATACATTTGTATGTATGTGGCGCAAAATTTTAAATTACATCAAAATTGTTGTCGCTCTACTACTCACTTCTGAAATGTAAGAGGAAGGCTAGAACGAGGCTTATACTACAACAGTACAACATGACAAAGACTACAGGACATGTCATAGTACGACTGTTTGTAAAATTCGAGATGACGAAAACCAATCACATCTTATTCTTAATTAACATTTCCGAACTAGAAGTTTTGAATGTTTTGAACAAGACAAATTAGGGGGAATGATGCTCACCGGCCTCATCTCTTCAAATGTACTGCTGTGGTAAAAACTGTAAAAATCTGCTGACCTCATTCAAAGTGTACATTGTACTGGTTCAGTACAAAATGTCATGTAACTTTTACAAACTCATTTTATAATCATGTCCTATCCAACACTACTGAAAGGGACATTGTACTGTGCAATTTTATTTTCTAAAAATGTGTTAAATTACTCTATAATGAACAATAGTTGTAGGACATTGATAGTTTTTGAGTTTTCCCAAATATTACACTTAATTAAAACTACTTTTTCATGGTTTTAAGTGCAACATTTTAATATAAAATGCTGTACTTAAAACTGTTAAAACACCATTAAATTTGTAGTAATTATGTGTTTTGTGAGAAATGTGAACTATATAGTCAAATGTGACCTTTTGAGCTGTCACAAGAACGCCGTTGATTAGAAGATTTACAATTCAGCTGAGCTATTAGACTTTTAATATCAGAATTGGTTGTATGGATATGGACTAAGGCCCTTTGGCTGTTATTGCAGTGAATATTTGTATTACCACTACACATGCATGTATCGCAAAGTTAGGATTTTTTTTCTAATATAGTCCACATTTACCTTAGTTTGCTCTAACATTTATAATTATATATTCTTTTACTGCAGTGGTTACCATCACCTACAGACATTTGTAACACCAAAGATAGTACAAATGTGCTGCCACTCTTTAAAGTGAGACTAGAGAACCTGGCCACTATCACCGGAACACAAGATTGTTATGGTGGCATACTCTAGACCAGGTTAGCCATCCAGACGATGGCTGTGGGTTATTTTGTCGCTTCTTAAAACAGGTTACATATCCACAGGAAATGTAATTCTTTCTCTATTCCTGCACAGGTATAGCTCATGTTACAAACTTGGTTTTTCAATCATCAAACTATGACTATAAAATCAGCTTCATACAACTAAACCTTATTCTCTATGAACATTGCGATGGGCAGACGCCATAGTTCCCATGTTCCCAGACCTCTAGTACCACTAGCAGTTCACCACCGGTATTTTTTGTCCTCATTTCCCACAAAAGCCCTACACCGGCCGGGGCTTGTCCGTGGGTGCTTTATTATATATAGTGTAAACAGGGATATCGCCGGTTAGTGTCACATCACATTTACATTAAATTTGTCAAGGGGCTTCTACGTGTTGGCCTTATTATGGCCCCATGCAAGCCTTATAAATCCGGGTCATTTTTATGGCCCGTGGTCTTCAAAAACAGCCCATAATTGTAGCACCACTGGATTCAGGTCTCCCATTTCTAGGGGGAATGGGTGGTATACTAATGTTGTCCGAGGCTAATTGGCGGGTTTTATACATCGGTTATCTCAACATGCAGTTTTTATAACTATGTTTTGTACTCTCACTATTAGCAGATGATAAGTGTAACAATATATAAATTAAGTCAGGTCAGGTCTGGGCCTTGTATGGCACCGCTTAATCCTTGAGCAAAATAGACGCCAGCCTTCTGGTCGCGTGTGACGTCTAGTAAACGTTTGGCGACATATTTTTAAAGTATGTTATTTAATAATTTTATATTTCTAGGTGATGAAACACTCTACCCCTCACGTAACAAAGATGGTACCATAGACACGTTACTCAATCCAAGCACAGATTCCGCTTTGACCATAGACTCGGATGCGAAAACAAACTTTGTCTATAATCGTTACCATCATTTGCCTTATGAGGCACAACGCCAAAAGCTTCCAGTGTTCCAGTATAGAAACCACATATTGTATTTATTGGAAAAATACCAGACGTTAATATTAATCGGAGAAACGGGATGCGGGAAGTCTACTCAAGTGCCACAGGTAAGTTATTCATAATCAATTTCAATAAGTTTATATTTTAAAACCTGCTATTTCAATATCTCAGCGGTGCGTTTTTTTTTGCTGGAAAAGGGACGGCGAGTTTTGTCCCGAAGAAATGTAATTGAGTTGCGATGTGGCTTAAAAACGGAATTTATCTTTCTATTGCAAAATAGAAACATCAGCCCTAATCTATCTGGAAAACGTGAAATCGTAAAAATAAGATCACAAATAAAATAAATGATTGATTATCGTCATCTATGTGAATGAATTTCAACAATTAATAATATGAAAACATTTAAACCACACGATTAATTCATTCAATAACTAAAAAAGTAACTAAACCTATTACAATTATAAAAAAAATATCAAATATTAAACAGTCAAACGAAGTCAACTTTGTCTACACTTTATACTTCTAGGTATCAGCACTCTTAAAAGACTTGTGTTTTACAAAGGTAGTAAAAAAGAACTACAACCTACAACACCGCTAATGTGCTTCCTTCATACAAAGTGTATAATGATTTTTTCACACATTGCATTAAATATAAAAAACCCATAAAACTGTGATTAATTATCTTGGGTATAAACGATATAAATGGCAGTACATGTATGGCACAACCTTGCTTCTTTAGCAATGCAATGTAAATTACATACTATTTTGTAAACAAGTAAAACATGTATATGATTTGTATGTGTACTATTTAGATATATAGATGGATAACACTTTATATCTCACCAAAATAAATAAATAAAAAACAAAATGCATAATTACAATACTTCTTGGCTAAACAACAGGCGGCTTTATCGCTAAAAGCGATCTCTTCCTGGCAACCTAGATTTAAAGAAATTCTTAACTAATCTGGCGATGTAGGTGCAGCTGGAAAAAGATAGCACTGTACAATTTAAATATACAAACTTACACTTATTTAATTTATAAATTGAATAATACTATTTAGTTGTAGGTTTATTTATGATCAATATATTGTTACGAGTTACGCAGGACTCGAATTAAAATGCCGTTGGAATTACTATAGAATTTATTTTAAAACAGGTACAAATATAACTGGATACAACCAGTACAAACTGCACGATTCAATAACACGCGCAAAGTCCGTCACTATATTTCTTGTCGAATGTACACACGTCTTGCTAGTATTGTAATCGTAGCTTGACTGGCTCTCCGCATTGGCCATTGCTTTATAATGCACCGATGCCATACCTGGCAAGCTTCGACGCAATACAATAACAACAAGAATTAGTTCGACACACCTGCCTAATGACGGCCATAAAACAAGTTCAATAACAATATAATGTTTTTCTTAATTACAAATTCTAAACATAAAGTAAACAAAAGAATTCCGAAATGCGGGAAGGTAATAAACTGTGCTTTATGACAGGCAGGTGTGCGTTTACGTTTGTCGGCATGTAACAATATTAACTGCATATACACGTACCGTGCACGGCGGGATCGGTCACTCGTCAGCACAAACCCCAAGGTAATTTTCGGTACTCACCTGATGGTACTTCAGCCGGCGGCGGGAAAGGGAACAAGGGGGAACACTAATCCGTCAATATTTCAAGGGAGGAATAGTATAAATTCCCCTTGAGAGGAAATATATATATCTACTAAACTACAACAAGGGAAACGCTACGGGGGATGGATAAAATGTCTGACCAAATACACCTGTGCCTCGGCCTTTTTCGACACAACCACTTGTTTTCCCTGAGTATATTTCGTTATCACTATTATAATATTCCACTCACTAGGAAATATCAAATTCTTAATAAATAATTAAATATTATATATGTTACAACTTAGGCCCCGACAAAGACAAATTCCACGTACAGATCTGTAAAAGCACATTTAATTACCTGTCGGCATTTGAACTAATCGTAGTTCTTTCATGATCGTCTTCTTTTGTTCACTTATTCTATTCTAGTTCTATTTTACTCGTTTACGGCCGCTCAAAGGGGGACATCATTAGCCGTGTGTTGCGGATTATAAGTACAAGCTAATTCTAGGAAATTATGTCGACGTTACCGGGCGGGCACATTTGCATTTGTTAAGTATAAAACGATAGCCTGATTGAGAGAGGGGGTCAGTTGAGCTACAACTACGATCTAGGCGTGACGTGTACATTCGGGATGCTAATAGTGATGGACTTTGCGCGTTTTATTGAATTACAACCTTCTACATAACGTTTGGATTTGTTGCGTTCGGTTATTTGTACCTGTGATACACGTGTGTGTACAGTTCTAATAAACTATAATAATTCTAACGGCATTTTAATTCGAGTCCCGCAGCCTCGTAACAATATTATATCACGCGAGAGCAATTAATCTGTGCGTCTCTAAGGCATACCGTCTTTTCGACGCGATGAAAAAGTGCCCTCGTATGAATCGCGTAACAATCGAAAACCGGCGTATGTTCCGACACGATATCTGTATTTCGAACTGAGGAACGGACGCACTGCTCGAAGACTTTTGTTTTCGAGCAGTGCGTCTTCCCCGTCCTGAGCTACTGGGCCGAGACATGGACTCTGACGGCAGGATTGGTCCACAAGTTCCAAGTCGCTCAACGGGCTATAGAGCGAGCTATGTTGGGTGTTTCTCTTATGGATAAAATTAGATATGAGGATATCCGTAAGAGAACCAAGGTAACCGATATAGCTCGCAAAATCAGCAAGTTGGAGTGGCAGTGGGCCGGTCACGTCTGCCGCAGGACCGATGCCCGATGGAGCAAACGAGTCCTGAAGTGGAGACCGCGTCTCGGTAAACGTAGTGTCGGAAGCCCTCCAGCCCGATGGACCGACGAGCTATGCAAGGTCGCCGGTAGGCGCTGGCTGAGGAAATCGGAGGACAGGGATGAGTGGCGCCGTCTTGGGGAGGCCTACGTCCAACAGTGGACTGCGAATGGCTGACGACGATGATTTCGAACAGGCTTAAATTTCTATTATATATTTTTTATTCATATAAAAAATTCCTATGTTATTATTAATTTATTATCGACTTTTTTCCCCAACACATTTCAATGGACTATGTGTTTACTTCCAATCCGAAGTGCGTTTTTCTAGGATCGTCCTGTTTAAAATATAATTTATAAGGAAAAAAAATTTTTCGTAAAATGAAAACTACTGGGCCAAACTATGTCAAATTTTTAGGGGACCACATGGCAGCTATTCCGCGTCGAACAAAAAAGAATCACGTAAATCGAATCATAAATCTCAGAGTAATTGGTGTACATATGGAACAGAGTGAAAATTATTTTCATGAAAAATGTTCATAAAATGAAAACTACTGGGCCAAACTATGTCAAATTTTTAGGGGACCACATGGCAGCTATTCTGCGTCGAACAAAAAAAGAATCACGTAAATCGGATCATAAATGACGGAGTAATCGGCGAACATACATAAAAAAAAGGAACAAAAAAAAAAATGATTCCGACGAATTGAGAACCTCCTCCTTTTTTCGAAGTCGGTTAAAAATACTATACTCGTATTTCACTATAATCGTGTGTCAGAAGGTAAATTCAGCTGTGTTAGGTACAGCCCCCTCCACCCCCCACTGCTTGCCGCTCTTTATTTGTTGTTAGTCACAGATAGCCGGTGAATCCCGAACAAATAGGCAAACAGACAAGTAATCTAACAAAAATGCATCGTTTTGTCCATCGTTTATATAGTTCCAGTAGTTTTTTAATGTACGGTCCTGGCATGTTTAGCTTTTAATGTACCCGGCAGACGCTGTCCTGCCTTTAAAAAATAAAAATCTAGAACCCAACTCCAGCGCCATCTTCCTGGTTCAAATTTGAATCTAAATCATCCCAATAGAAAATTATTAAAATACTAATATTGCTATTAAAAAATAGTGGTAAGTGGTAGAAGGGTGAAAATTTTGAATTGTATATATTTTTAAATGCGCAATCATTAAAAAAAATCAAATTAAAAAAATGGTCAAAGAAATAAAAAATATATTTAGGGGTGGGTCACCCTTATCACTAAGGGGTGTGGACAATAGATGTTGGCCGATTCTCAGACCTACCCGCACACAAAATTTCATACAAATCGGTTCTGCCGTTTCGGAGTTTGGTAACAAACATCGCGATACGAGAATTTTATATATTATTAGAGATAGATTAATCATTTTATAAAGTATCTCATACAAATAATTAATTTTCAAATACAAGTTAATAATTCCACATATAAGTAAATATTATCCGTACTGAATACAATTTCCTGCGTTGGGGCGGCCTATCGTAAGAGGCGACAAAACAACCCACAGCCAGATGGTAGGGCATTCGCCTAACTGGATGGCTACCACCCCTGGTCTAAAGTATGCCGCCATAACAACCTTGAGTTGTGTTCCGGCATTAGTGACCAGGTTCCAGTCTCCCTTAAGAGAGCAGCAGCGCATTTGTAACACCTTTGGTGTTGCAATTGTCCATAGGCGATGGCAACCGCTTTCCATGAAGTGGGGCGTCTGCCTGTCTGCTGAACTCCTGCAATAAAAAAAAAACAATTCCACCGTAGTCAAACTGTTTGATAGTATATCTTCTACAGCCTTGAACCGTCTACCGTTGGATGTAGGCCCTCCCCAAGTTGCGCCACATATTCAGGTTCTTTGCTTTTCTCATATGGAGTCGAAACAGTAAGTATCCTTGCACTTTACTTACTTTCTGAAAGTATCTTAACTTTAAACTTATTCTACTACGTGTTCAGTTGTTCAGGCAGATCAGGTTTAACAGTGCTGCCGTTCTAGCGACTTTATCACTAGTTCTAGCGAAATATTGACTTAGGATTGTAAATTTTTAATACAGATGTAAAATTTTACAAATTTAATGGCGCGTTTGTAAACGATTTGTAGTGTAATAAATATAAGTGTATTAAAGTACTGTTACGAGCTACATAGGGCTTGAATTAAAATGCCGTTGGAATTACTATAGACTATAGAGTTTATTAGAACTGTACAAATACGTATAAAAGAGGTACAAATATAACTGGACACAGCCCGTACAAACTGCACGATTCAATAACACGCTCAAAGTCCGTCACTATATCACTTGTCAACTCTAGGTCTTGCTCATATCGTAATCCTCGCTTGACTGCTCCTCTCCGCCTTAGGCCGTTGCTTTAAAATGCACCGATCAATACCTGACAAGCTTCGACGAAATAAAATAACAAGGATTAGTTCGACACCAATGACGGCCATAAAACAAGTACAATTATAATATAATGTTTTTCTTAATTACAAATTCTAAACACAAAGTAAACAAAAGAATTCCTAAATGCGGGGAGGTGATAAACTGCGCTTTACGACAGGCAGCTGTTTTTTGTAATTTAACCATTATTTTTTACTAAATTTAAATATTTTTTAGCGTACTATTTATTATCGCGTTGTTTGTGTTGATTTTTTCTCAAACATAATCTATAATCTAAATTAAATTTATGGAAGGGTTAATGATATTTTTAATTTAAGTAAGATTATTAAAAATTAGACAAAGATATTCGACAAGTGGCCAGTTCCAATATCTTAATATTCATTCACTTGCCTTACCATCGGTTGTATTGTCTAATAGATATTATGATTGTTGTCTTACAGTATTTGATGCTTATGTGAAATATTAACCGGTAAAAAGGCAAATGAACGGTCGGTAGATTATCGGAACCAGCCAAAAGTCTACATCAGTGAAGTCACTGGGATAATCAGTTCAATAATGAGATTTACTTTTTGTTCGCTAAGTCAAAGTTAGCGTCTTTTTGTAGATTAGTGAGCATGAACTAGATTAGATATTTCGTGGCTCTCTTTGATAAAAATAAACTATAAATAATTAATTCAAACTAATTTCTAATTAAGAATATTTTTGAAAACTGGTTCATACGTCAAATTAGAATTACAAAGCTAATTAAAATAATGTGCAAATCTCGAAAACCGTTAAGTCGTATTTCTAATTAATTTATACAAGTTATAATTAAATCTCCTGCAATGTGCGACGCTATGCAATTATCTATTATTGTTTTATGGAAAAAGAAGTGGCAAAATTCTTCCCAGGAGACCCACTAAAATGTTCTTCTAGATCAATCAATTATGTTATGCAGCTCGCATAACATATTTATACTCGATCATTTGAATTTCAAAAATCACACTAGTCGAAATTAGTCAAACATAATGACTGATGAAAAATATACTCAAAAATCGAGCCTTCTGAAGTCGAAATTGTAGGTATCAAATACTCCATATCTCGAACTTCTTGTTAAGTCGAAGACTCAATAATTTGAAGTGTTTTGAATTTGATCAAATAACAGAAGTGTTTAAACGAGGTCAGGTAAAAAGCATATCAAATAAACGTGCATGTATGAAGAGGTTAATGAAAGTAGCTGAAGCGAAAGTTGTTTGTCAGGATCGTCGCAAGTGGAGATCTATAGTCTCTGCCTACCCCCATGGGAAAAAGGCGTTATAATATGTATGTATATGTTGAATTTCCCTTGACATTCGAGAATCGAGATGCTACTGTACATACGTTATCTGTCAATATGCGATTAACAATACCGCATTAAACCTTTACCAGCTATGTCTCCCTCACTCCCCTTGGTTTGATGTGAGCAGAATAACAACTCAAGAAGTTGTTTCGGCACCGAGGCTTAGATCTGGTCATGTCCCACTGAATTGTTTTGGCTAGATGATGCGTAAAATCAATTCTCCTAATTGCACTGCATGCGGAGTGAGGGAACATGTCCATCACATTTGGTTGAATATGGGCGCGTTGACCCTCAAAAACGTGACAAATTCGAAGCTACAACGTCTAATTTAGATTTCTTCAACAGTATTCTGGCCTCACCGCTATCCGATGAGGCCTGAATGCTATTTATAATTGTATCTTTAGGTTTAAGCCTTTTAGCATTTTAATTTTACCTACAAAACAAATCAAGAATTAACATTATTCAAGTTAAAATAAAATCTAAAATATTCTATAAATAAACCTAACTTAAAAATATATATACAATAGTAATAAACTAAAATTAAAATAAAAACCTATATTAAAACCCGTCCAGCCCCACCAGACCACTGTCGCTGGGCATTGTACCTAGAAGGCTAGCAATAACGGGGGTGACATTTTCTACTTGATAAAACCCTCATAAATAAATAAAGATTAAAAAAAAAAACTTTGGCTACATCTGCGTGGCACAATCACAGACATCTGAAAGGATGTAACGAGCCTCTTAGGTTAGTTTAATTTCAATCATCTAACGTATTTTCAAACTACTGCCTTGTGATATTTGCTAAAGTCGAGTATGCCACACTCGAATCGGACGCCCAGTCAGTCGCGGGGCGTCAGTGAAGCAACGCACGTACAAGCCACCCGCGAAAACAAAAATACAAACGCCCGCACTAACCTGCAGCGCGTGTTACATATAAAATAACGGAATTATTCAAACTGACATAACAAGTGCAGATGTTGTGTTTCAAATTACCGATTGAACGGTGTGATCTAATCTGCTACGATATTTATCCAGCGCTGGAGAGTTTTCATTTACAATAACCAATGTTTTGATAATACGTCCGCGGTGGTGTCGACGAAACATCGATTTTGCCGCATACCCTACGCTACGGAGAGATTTATGGGCGAATATAAACACGACGCTGCCAAAATTCAACGAGTAATAAACGAGCTAAATAAATTAATTCATAAAGGAGGATTTCAGGCTTTGGATCGAGCTTACAAATGTGTGCAGTGTTGATGCCTTACAGTGACAAGACAATGCGTTAGTGGAAAGTGAAAAAACTACACGATTTCCAAAATAGCGAACCAATACAGTTTAACCTCATGTTCTATTTTCGCTCCAGTTTTTTCGAAAACAATGTTTACGTTCGTGGTATGATTGTGAAGCCATATGAACTTGTGGACTGTGGATGCAAATAGCATCAAAGGATTACTGCATATTTATTATAAACCTACCAATCGTGTAATTTATTCGACACTATCTCTCCATTTATTATTATTACAAAAATGATGTGGCCATCTTCTCAAGCTAGTAAAATATTAACATGTTTGTTGCTAATTATAGTTGTTTATTGTATATATATGGACACTTTCTTATTTTTAAGGATACGGCGTTATAAAATTGATATTTTTGATAATTATACAGAGAATATAACAGAAACAACTACACGCCAATCGAATTTAGCGATCTATGAAGAAGTGACATTGGTACCGTGCACTATCAATCCATTATGCCATCCAACTGTAAAAGCCCTTATGGTAGATCACATAAACCATTACATATATGGTCCACTGTGTTCAATTTTGGATAAAGCTTTAGAGATATCAGAAAAGTTGCTTTTCATCACACCCAATATGATTTCATTCTTTCACGTCTTCGTTGCTATTGTTGGCGCGAAGTTGTTGACTTGCCAGAATTTAGCATCAAGAAGAGTAGGTATAGTTCTGTTTCAAATAAGGATGTTCCTCGACGATTTAGATGGTCATGTAGCTAGAGAACGAAAACACATTAAAGGAGAGAGATCTGAAGTGGGAACTTTAGGTTATTGGGTTGATGGTATATGTGATTTGATAGGGGTACTTGCTATGATGATAGGTATACTTGTATATTTAAAAAACAACCCTCCTAGACGGGGCTATAAAGGAACACCCGTCAGCACACTTCCTTACCACCCCCTCAAAGACATAAACTCTTTTGAGGACATTGAGAAAGATCATACGACAGAAATAGGTATTTCGTACAAAACGAAAGTGAATTTTCAACGGATAGTCCGAGTTATCGGTCTGTTTTCAGGGCAAATGGTGCTATCATCGCTAGCTTGGAATAGATATATAGATATATACCAAGACTTACTAGAGAATTGTACTGAATATAGTATTTATAGGCGAGAGCAGACGTTTAGGTCTGGTTTGTTCTTCTCCGCGACTGGAGTATGGAGGGTTATGAATCCCCACAGTTATTTGCATTTGTTATCACTTGCGGTGTTCTGTGATAAAACGTGGTGTTTCTTAAGGGCTGTTCACTTTAGCGGTTATATAGGTTTAGTGGTTTCTGTCGTTACCTCGGAATATTTAATGCAGAACCTTAGGTCGTTTGTTATTACTTCCGAAAGTCAATGAGAGAGTTATTGTTAAATTTGAATGTAAGTGATTCTAATGTTTGGCATTTTAAATATGCTTTTATAAGATCTTTGTCGTTGCAAATGACGAGCGGGTGTGTCCATATTAATATATAAATGCGAGTATAACAGTTTGTTAATGTTAACGGCTAAAACTTAATGGCATTTAGCAAGGAGATATATTAAAGTCTGAAACAGGACTTAAGCCTTTTTTGGTCTCAAAAAATAATTTTGGATGGTGTCAGATGGGGTGCGGATTTTTTATGGGTTGCTAGGCCATGATTCCTCAAGCTAGGTAGGGTATATGAAAAATAATAATGAATCTTTATTTTTTTAAATCCTAAATAGGATTTTGTTAACTAATAAAGAAATACATATTTCACCGTTACGCATTACATTTTTACTTCATTCACACAGTTTCATTCATTTTGAAACTACCCGTAGATGTCAGAAATGCTAAATCACTTGCCATATTTTTAAAAAATCTGTAAATTAAGCTTTTGTTAAATAGGTTTTTAAATACAAGCTTTTGAGATCCTGAATATCATGTAGCAGCAGAGTGCTAGCCAAGACAAGTGAAACGAGCCCAAACACGACGGGTCTATTCTTGTTTAATACAGGAGTTCCTGTGGCCACCTTCCGACTCAATCATCAGATCAGCTCCATGGTACCATATTACTGCATTTTCACGCGATATACATATTCGTGCAAAATTTCAGCTCAATCGAAAACTGGGAAGTTGGTCAAATTTTACTTGCAAGATTCCACCCGAACTTACATACAATACATACATACAATACATACATAGGCACATCCATTGCAAGTTAAATAAAGGCTTGTAAAAGCCGTTAACATGGTTTATAATATATATTTTTCTATTCTTCTTAACTAAGCTGTTTACTGTCCACATTGCACTGTTCTTTCTTTTTTATTTTACTTCTTTTTGATTTAATTACACCTAGACAGAAGTTGTTGAAAGTATCCTCTCAGTCAGGTTGCCTGTAAGAGGTCGTTTTAAGCGATAAGACAGCCTTTTCTTTGTCATTAAAATTCTGGTAATTATTCATCTTGTACTTGTTTATTTGGTGAATGGTGAAGTGTCTTCTATTCTTTTATATAGAGTAAAAATATGAGTGCTGATAAAGTCATGGTTCAAGTTTTATAAGTTTATTTAATAAATCTTCGTGATTCTTGGCACTATCAAGGACCCTTACGTGACCGGGCGTAGGCTGCGAATATAGCTGCGATATTATCCCGCAAAATCGCTATTTACATTAAAGTCTTTTTTTATAAATTTTTAAACAGCCTATACATACAATAAAACTGTAGAGGTCGAACTTCTGTACAATGAAAGAAAATGCTAAAAACCGAGTTAGGGGATGTAAGAAGTGAAATAGAACTAATTTAGTTTTTTTTTGTTTCTCTGTTTGTACGGACTAATCTCCGAAACGACTGGACGGATTTAAATGAAATTTTGTATGGTGGTAGCTTATATCCCTGGCTTATATCCTTATATACGATACTTGTGATCCCGAAAAATTAAAGATTTCCCGTGGGATAGTTAAAAAACTTACAACGTGGACGAAATCGCAGTGATCAGCTAGTACCATACAAGTTAAAGTTTTATAATTCTATGTACACGCTGTTTTATAGCGTTGCAGGAAAAAACTCCCTAGCAACATACTTAGCAAATTTTTTCATTTATATCCTTGTGTTCTTGTTCTGTTGAAGTATATCTTTGCTGGTCTTCTTCTTCTTCTTTTCTTCTTCTTGTATATAAAAATGAATGTTTGTCTGTATGTCCTTTATAGGATCGTAAACTATACATTTGATCATGTGATGATCTTTAGCAAAGTTCACAACACATGAGCCAGAGAAGGTTTCTGAGTTGGTTCACAATTGGACCCGGTAGGTGGCGCTGCTGTCGGCATATCGAATAAAGGCTTTCCGGGCAGGACCACGTCTGCCTGGACAGCTGGTTATATATAAAAATGAATGTTTGTCTGTATGTCCTTTATAGAATCGTAAACTATACATTTGACCATGTGACGATCTTTAGCAAAGTTGTTGTGCATGAGCCAGAGAAGGTTTCTGAGTTGGTTCACAATTGGACCCGGTAGGTGGCACTGATGTCGGCGTATCGAATAAAACTTTTCCGGGCAGAACGACGTCTGCCGGGACAGCTAGTGTCTTATAAAATAGCTGAATTAAAAAAGAGCGATTATAATTAATACATATGATATTGGTTATGTGAAAACAGTTTTGTAATGTTTTCTTAAATTTTCGCGACTTGCGTACATAATAAAATTACGTTTTGACGGTTTTAAGCGCGGTATTTTTATTTATTTGTTTTTTGTTATTTCGACGTTTCGGCCACTTTTCAGTGGCCGTGATCACGGAAGACACAAATGTCAAGTGCCAACGAGTATTACAACTTGTTCATTTTAATTATGTAGTTTTAATTTTGTTTATTATTTACTCTATGGGAGCCTAATTTTTTTTTTTAAACCGTTAAAACAGTTTTGAATAATGTTCGACTTGTTATACGTATTGTTAGCAATTGTCGCAAAATATAAACTCAAAGAAGTTTGACGGTCATTAGTTAAATTTAACAGATCTTTATTTACTTTGAGTGCGGTGGTGACATTAAACCTTGTTTAAATAATTACATGCTTGTGACCTTTTAAGGTTTTATTGTAATAATTCCCTCACCGGGGACGTTCATTACATCGGTGTGTATTAATTTATGAAATTAAGGGTCGCTTGCATAAAGATCGCCTTTAAATAAAATTAGTTAATCATATTAAACTGCCTAAATACGTTTTACACAAAACGCATTGACAGTTCTTTAAACATATTTAGCGGCAAATTTGCGTTGTGCAAGACGCTAATTGTAATTAAGGGTGTTAAATACGTTTTGTGGTTCTTAAATAAGTTTAAGCAACCTTATGCAAGCGGCCCTTAAAGTAAATATTAAACAACAAATTTATTTTTAAAACTTACAAAAAATGAAGGTCAACGAACTTTCGTGTTTATTTATTATACATTTTTGACTGACTATTTTTATAATAGGAAATTAAGTTAGACAATATGGTTTAAAGCGACAACATTAGGTCCATTTATGCTTACACTCAGAGAGTTTAAGGAGCGATTAAATTAAATACTAATTAATGTTATAATAGAGATATTGATATGATTATTATGAAAGCAATCTGTCCGTTTAGATTAGACGATACATTCAAAGATATATTGAAGGGTAGTGGTAATTTTGAGATGAAAATCAAATTTTTATAACTATACTTCCATACTTATTATTGTCATACAAAAAAAAACAAACTAGAAACTTGATGGATTAAAGACGATGGAGTAAAGGACAGTCCAAAACTGTTCAGCTGTCCAATTAACATCTTCGATGATATAGCATATATCAAAACTATTTAAAAAAAATATATAGCAGGAGTTCAGCAGACAGGCAGACGACCCACTTGATGGAAAGCGGAACCTGGTCACTAATGCCGGAATACAACACAAGGTTGTTATGGCGGCATAATCTAGACCAAGTGTGGTAGCCATCCAGTCGGGCAAATGCCCTACCACCTGGCTGTAGGTTGTTTTGTCGCCTTTTACGACAGGCCGCCCCAACGCAGGAAATTGTAATCTTTCTCCGTTCCTGCACGGATAAGAATTTATTGTGAGCGATATCATAATTTGTTACAGTTTTTACATATTTTGGGCAAGCATGGGCTCCGAGTTTGTAATTCAAATTGGCAATCGAATCGGAATCATAAGTTTTAGTGGTAGTCTGTAAACCATTTCGATTCGATATTGAATCAATCTTGATTTAGCAGAGACTTATTTAATATGAATTTTAGAGACTACGGATATTTGACCATCTTTCAGTCGGATCTTCACTCGCATTGGCGTGGTTTTTTTTGTCAACGTTACCGGCTTGGTGTCCAGCAAATGTCTAATAAGACAATAAATGCATAAACATGTAGGTGGTAGCCACCCAGTTGGTTATATGCTCATGGGTTAGGGGCGTATCGGGTCAACAACCTCGAGTTGTGTTCATAAATGGCAAGGTTTCATACCTTACCTCGGGGCCGGCAGCACGTTGATAATACCTCTGGTGTAGGAAATATCCGTGTAGGAACGGAAAAAGAATATAATTTCCTGCGGCCGGGCGGCCGTGTCGTAAGATGCGATAAAACGACCCACAGCCAGGCGGTAAATTATTTGCCCGCTGGATGGCTACTACCCTGGTCTAGAATATGCCACCGTAACAACCTTCAGTTGTGTTACTATTAGTGGCCAGGCTCCAGTCATCCTATAGAGAGCGGCAGCACATTGGTAGGGCCTTTGGTGTTGCAAATGTACATAGGCGACGGTAACGGCTTCCCATCAGATGGGCGATCTGCCTGTACGTACTGCATACAGGCAGACCGGCTTGCCTTGCCTTCAGCAATAAAAAAAACTGTATAGTCTCATTATTGCCACTCCCAAAAATCGATTATTTTTCTAATAAAAATAGAGTTGTTATTATAAGGTATAAAATTATATGAGTATAACAAATATAACAAAGCCATGTGTCGATATCCTACTATCCATTCTTTTATCTAACCATTGGTAGAAAATTGCCATTGGTAGAAAGTTGTCACTGGCAGAAAATTACCATTGGTTTCTACCAATTGACATTACTTGTATGATGTTTCTGTCATATTTAACAGATAGTAAGGCAATTGAATGAATCGTGAGACGTAGAAATCATTGACTAGCTGTTCATTCTTTAACTTATCATTGGTAGAAAATTGACATTTCTTGTATGGCATTTATGAGAATGTCAGTTTTAACTGGTATTAAGGCAATTGAATGAATAGTGAGACGTAGAAATCATTGACTAGCTATTCATTCTTTAATTTATCATTGGTAGAAAAATGGCATTACTTGTGTTGCATTTATGTCAATGTAAATTTTAACTGGTAGTGAGGCAATTGGATGAATAAGGAGACGCAGAAATCATTGACTAGCTATTCATTCTTTAATTTATCATTGGTAGAAAAATGGCATTACTTGTGTTGCATTTATGTCAATGTCAATTTTAACTGGTAGTGAGGCAATTGGATGAATAGCGAGACGCAGAAATCATTGACTAGTTATTCATTCTTTAACTTATCACTGGTAAAAACCAGACATTACTTGTATGGCTTTTATGTCAATGTAAAATTTAACTAGTAGTAAGGCAATTGAACGGATAGCGAGACGTTGAAATCAATGGTAGAAATATCAATGATAGAAAATTGACACTACATGTATGGCGTTTATGTCAATTTTAATCGGTACCTAGTAAGTGAATGGGTAGTAAGATATAGCAACCGGCTGTAAGTGTGATATGTATAAATTTGTTATATGAATACTGTTTCAAAGTTCCATTTAAATGTAATGTTAAAAATGTGAGATTATTTAATAAGATGTTAGTGCAAATGTTGATTATTTAATGACAGTGTGAAAATTAATTATAAGTGTATGTAATTTCTAATTATACGCAAATGAGTTTACACTTGGTATTGTTATTTTTCTTTTGATTAATTACATGTATGCCTTTGAAGACGACGCAGTGCCGGCTTTACGTATAGTGCAAGGTGTGTGGCGCATGTGGGCACCGGTTCTAAAACTTTGGTCAAACAGCGGACCGGTCGGGACGTGAATTGTTGTAATATAGTATATATCTTAATATATACTAGACTATTTTTCAAAAAATCCTCGAATGAAAGAAAGTTGACGTTTTAAGTACTCCCCCCAAAGGACAGCTAAAAAAATATGTTAAGAGGTCATTCCAATATTTTAAGATTTCAAAAATCGTCAAAAATCGTTATGCTATAATTACGGTTATACTCCAGCATTTGTTTGCGATACGAAATTGTTTCTGTACACTATGTTAATGGTTTCGAATAAACTGTTTAATAATTAATCATCTTCAGCCGAGCACATCTTTTATAATCATGAGGAGTTCATGTCCTATAATAGGACCTAATTTAAACTTTATTTGTGACTACAATTAGGTATAATAATGTAGAAATTGACACGTGTAACTTTGTTACGAATAAAAGATTGATTTTTGAAATGGTAGAGAAATCGCGCCGAATGCAACGGGTCGGCCAACGCGATGCTAGCGGGATCATCACGCCCGCAGTATGACATCCAAGCCGCGACGCCGTCCCGCTAGCGTCACGTCGCCGTCCTGCCCTGTCCGCTGTTTGACCAAAACTTAAGAGGGCGTCGTACGCCGCTCCGAAAAGCATGAGTCGCTAAACCGTAGTAGTATTGACAAGTATTCGCTATATCCCTCTTTGTTCTATATACCAAATGTTTTATATGAGAAAATGAAACATCAGTATCTATGCAGTTGCTATTTAAGCACGGTTTATATGAAAGTTCTTGTTCTTATTGTGTACATATTGCCCGTCGTCATGTAAAATTGCACCATTTGCAGCCAAATTTCTTTTCACTGGTGATAATATAACTGTAATTATTCCATTTTGCTCGCGCGCCTATTAGGGGCGCTAGGGTATTGACTGCGCACGGGCGCTGTATGGGTTAGAGCTACTTCTGAGACCACGGGCCATAAAATCGGTGGCCTTGGAGAGGCCAACAAGTAGAAGCCCCTTCGACAAATTTAATATAAATGTGGCGCGATACTGACCGACAATTATTCCCGTCTACATCATCTAAAAATGTACCCAAGGAGAAGCCTCTGTTACTGTTGGTGAATGTAGGGGTCTGGACTATGGCGTCTATGGCGTCTGCCCGTCGTCATGTTCGGGGAATATGGATAAAATGGGCAGACGGTGACTCGGTACGGTGTGTTTATTTACTATCCGTGCGCAGAAGGTTTGCCGATAGCCTCATGATGTTACGCGTCGACGGTCAGTAGGTTTGACAAAAAAGGTTATATATATAGTTGTTGCAATAAACTTATTATCCTAATTTTTTACTGTATATATTTTACATAAGTATATATACAATAATAGTAAGCATACATACATACATACATAACTTCACGCCAGGTCCCTTGCAGGGTAGGCACGAACGTCAGAGCGCCATTCAGGCTTATTCTAACACACCTCTCTTGCTTCTTTGACATTCATAGCTCTTGTCATGCACGCTCGTCTGTTCTTAAGGCTCCTGACATCACCTTCTGCTAATACACGATCAATTTGATCGTGGAAGGTGTGTCGTGGCCTTCCGCGACTTCTGCATCCATCCACTTTTGCATTGTATATCTGTTTAGTCTTTCTTTCATCATACATTCTTTCCACATGCCCGAACCACCGGAGCATTCCTTTCCTTACCTTCACCCCGACACTCTCTTTCAGACCAACTCTCTTTCTTACTTCGGTATTACGAACGCGGTCCGCGAGCGTCACTCCGCAGATTTTGCGCAGTGCTCGCGTCTCGACCGCGTTTACTCTACTTTCATGCTCTCTGTTCCATACCCAACTCTCGCTTCCATACGTGAGCGTAGTAGTAAGCAGTCATCGGCAAACCTTCTGCGCACAGCTTATGTGGGCTGCTATTGTTGTAGTAAAGAGCACTTTCATAACGACTTTTTAAGTACAGTAATTCATAAAATATCAATGTGAACTACGAAACGTCAATAGGGTATAACAATAATTTTCAAAACAATACATGTACTAATAGTGTACTTTTAAATAGGCAATTCAGTTTTGGGATAAATATATACATTTTTATTGCTGTAAAAGTAACCCATAAATACTATCACGCTTCTTTCCCATGAGGGTAGGCAGAGACGATGGATCTCCACTTGCGACGATCCTGAGAAACAATCTTTGCTTCATTTACTTTCATACATGCACGTTTCTTTAATTTGATCATGGTGTATATGGAGGGCTTCATAACAAATGGGCGTACTGACAAAAGTGCAGTTTTACACAAGGGACAAAATTGTGAATAAAACAAAAATAGTTGATTGTATAAGGCTGAAATTTGGATTAACCTTCTATTTAGGTACGCATGCATAAGACTTTCTAAATTGTAACATGCATAGATTTTAGTAAATAACAAAAAAATGTCATTTTTGCGTATTTATTGCGTTTGTTATGAAGCCTTCGATATATACGTTGTGACCTGCCATCGGCACCAACTCTGCTATTCACAATACTGTCATGCTAGACTTGTGATTTTACTTTCGTCCATTCTCTCTACATCAATGGTCCCCAAAGTATTTTGTCTCATAGACCCATAACCAATTTATACTAAATTCATTAACCGACTTAATCTCAATTCTTTGTGTATTTTTTATATATATTCAGCTATATTTTTTTATTTCTCAATTGATGTTGATAATTCTTTCTGCTTTGGACTCAGTATAGTTTCTAGTTGGTCCAATATAAATTTTATAACTTTATAGTACATACATGCTAACGTGCATTGTCATTTTTTAATTCTATTTATAGAAGGGTAAAAATTTCGTCACGACTTGCTTAAATAGCATTCACTATTGTGAACCCCTTCCGTGCAACTTCCGGACCCTTGGATTTTCTTTTCACTAACGTGAACCCTTGAATTTCAATATGGACCCCCAGGGACCACTTTGGAAACCTACGCCCTACATACCTATACCAATTTAATATTCCCAGAAGTAAATCTAATCTAATTGATAAATCTTGTGGATTTCAGACGAAGTTCGACTTCTTGATACTTCATTATAATTGATTCTAAGAAATATCAGACGTCTAAATATGATACAAGTGTGTAAACGGAAACGCCGGTGTTTCAAGGCAAAATCGTACGAAAGCTTTCTAAAGGTGCTTTTACACGAGCGACGGACATTGCTGAGTCTCGGTCAATTCTAGTCAACTATGACGTCACGGGCTACGTCAAGCAATTTAGTGCCATTCAACACCTCGAAATATGGAGCAATAAAAAAAAATGGCGCCTCCCGCCCCGGACGCCGGCCTTTTTCTCTCGTGAAAACAAGACGTATACATACACACGGTATAGAAAGTAATGTAATATAATATATTTTTTTATTTGTTTCGCAAACTGGCCAACTCAGCTTACTTTTAAACAAAACTAGAACACAGAGAATATGGTTGCTGAATGGCGTTCTGGATGCGAACACAGCAAGCATTATATATAGACATCGAGTATAATTTAGAAAAAAAAGAATAGAAATAAATAATAAACAAGGGACACCCGGATGGAACAAAGTTCCTTTTTTATTATTTATTATGTCCAAAAAACCTGTATACACCCAACAAAAATAATCCGCCGCACGGCTTACAACTATAGCAAAAAGTGTCGTTACTTTTGGTCTTAATTTTTTCCGTCTAGCTCCCTTTCGCAACGCGCGATAAGGAACTTCGTACCAATAATAAAAATGTGTGCGTCTCGGGACGCCCAACACAAGTGATAACTTAAACTATTCAGTATTGACATTGTTTAACTTGAGAAAAGCTTTGGTTATTATATACATTTTATGGATAATGTAAGGAAAGGTTATGTATTAGGTAATAAAATCTTAGATTAATGATAAAATATATTTTATTCTTAGTTCCAATTCTTGATTATGTAGTATTTTGAGTATGTATGGTATTAGTACCATTATTTAATCTAATTTCCGAAATACGGCTATCGCTGTGGGTTAGAGTGAGAGAGGAGGAGCCTGCCTACCGCTGCTGTGTGCGCGAGCAAATGGGAAGCCGGACAGACTGGCGCCGTAACGCGTTACGTAACGAAGCGGTTTACCCTCCCATAAGTTATCACTTCAATAATTAGGTTTAATAAATAATTCATAAAAATAAATTAGAAGTAATATTCCCGAAACAATTGCCCCATTTTATTGAAAGAAAGATGAAACAAAGAAAGAAAATATTTTATTTAGAACAAAAACTAAGGTAATAATAACTAGAGAAAGAAACAAAATAAGTCCTAAATTGGACCCAGTCTCAGCATAATGCTAGCCAACAAGGACTAGCGCTGTTCTTTCGTCTGGGACCATAAAGTGAAGTTACGGTGGACAATACAGCACATAACAAAAAAAAAACAATATATATATATATCGATTGTTCCAGATTGATCCATCGCTGTTGCCAGGCAATAATTGCTCAAACATTTCGCGTGTAAAAGCACCTTAAGAACGAGTCCATAATAGCTTTGCTGTAAAAACTTTCATATACAATATGCAGTATATATTCTGGCTGATCTAAACTTGTTAACCTCAGCGGCATGCAGTGACCATTTACGTTTCAAGAGCGTACAAAAAAGTCCTTTCTGTTGTAGGTAGGTTTATTAATAAACCAATGCCTGCGAAACTTCGTTCGCGTTGTCTTGACGGCGTGTTTGTTAGTGAAAATAAAACAGCGGCACCAAAAACGCGAACTTTTTGGCTTTGTTCGTCTATTCCACGGAAACGATGTAACTTGTCGGGATAAAAAGTATCCTAAGTGTAGATCCGGGTTACAAGTTAGCTCTCTCGAGTTTCATTTAAATCCGTTCAATAGTTTTCTTGTGATGCTGTAACAGTAACAGGCAGACAGAACAGAAAAATATAATATAAAATAGGGATATTACACTATTGAAGAATATTTAACATTTACATAGCAGCTCGCTCCAACCTCTTATACTTTGTGTTGTGCGAGTATACGTTTTTATATTGCCGTACTTTTAAGGAATATATCGAGATATGTTGCTTAAAAAAAATCAGTACGTTATGTCTTTATATTTATAACTGTTTTTTTTTAATTTATTTTCAATATAAATAAAGTTACAAGATTATACATACAGTTACTTTGCCAAACTGCAGCGCAGTTTGTCGGCAGCGTTCTCGCGGATCGCATTACATTATTATACCTTATAACTTTCGTGTAGTGAAATACTTATACTATTTTAATGTAAATTGTAATATAAATTAATTTAATTAATGGATTAAGCAATTTTATTATCACCGTTATCTAAAGTACATATACACAAACTCCATTGTAAAATCGTTTAAAACGTTTCCATTGATTCCTTAATGATAGTACCATATCCCACCGCGTACATGTATCATGACTATCCATACATATGCATATACATGCATACATATACAGGGTGTTTGGCGCATGGACCGACAAAAATTTTTGGGGGATTGGGTGGATCAAGAGCTATCTTTAACCCATAGATACCTATGTCCCAAGTGTCACTGTAATCGAGATACAATTTTTTTTGTTTGTTTTTGAAAATTACCTGGGTCATCGTCTTTAAAACGACATATTTTTCTAGTTTGTTGTTGTAATTGAACCAAATAACTTCTATCGTAGTCTTTAATGTATGATTATTCTAAATTAAACATTAATTATTAGCATTAGACAACAAAACGTTCTTAACGAGCTTTCAAACTCTTAAAAATGAATTAATCTATGAAAAAGGTCAAATTCAAAATTAATTATAAAAAAAAATAAAAGGTATTAAGAATTTCATTTGATTGAAACAAAATCTGTACTTAATATCCTTTCCAACGATATACCACATGGCCTTGAAATTATTCCTTATGTGATCAAATTATCAAAATCAAAGTAGGGACGAACACGCACTCTAACACCGAACCCGTTTTTAGAACAATGGTACGCAGGTAAACACTGTCTCTTTCTTGCACATGAAAATATCCCTTGTCTTTGTCTGTCATTGGATCGTAATTTGTGTCGTGGTTTTTGTTTAGTATTAGTTGAGATTTTACTATCATTGCTATCGGTATTGTCGCGATTCACATCTGCATTGTTGGAGTATTTTTGTGTTTACCTTTGTTTTTGTTACGTTCTGTTTTTGTTAAGTTTTCTTTGGTTGAACTATTCTGTTAAACTGTTGGTGTGTTTGTCTTCACTGTTCTCGTTACAATGCCTAACTACAGTAACGAAGAGTATGCTGATATGTTGTTGGCGTATGGCAGCGCCAATTGTAACGCTCGTGAAGCGCGTAGAATTTACCAGGAGCGATATCCTAATCGGCGTGTACCACACCACGAGACGTTTTCTACGACCTACCGGCGTCTGAGGGAGACTGGAAGCATAAATATTCTAGAGCCTCGAGTCAATGTGAGGCAACATAATGTTGCAGTGGATGAGAGTATTTTACAAGCTTTTGATGAGAATCCAACGACAAGTATTCGAGCTGTAGCTAAAAGACTTAACTTGTCGGTTTGGAAAGTCTGGTCAGTTCTTCGGCAAGATGGAAGGCATGCATTCCACTACACTCCTGTTCAAGGTATGTTTTTTAAACAATTCAAAAATCATTGCATGTGTTTTTACAACTTAATTTCAAGTACAACAATTTAACAAGTAAATTCTTACTCTAATAGTTAAAACAAATGTGTTTGTTTTTGTTCAAAAAAATAATTTATTCATTGTGGCCTTTGGGTCAGCTCACAGATGAAATAAATAGCGTCCGTACAATTCTCACGGATTTAATCGATTGTTCTAGGTCTCATAGACGATGATCATAGGAGGCGGCTGGAATTTTGCAGGTTTATGTTGCATACAGACGTAGAAGATACAATTTTTTTTAAAAGAATTTTGTGGACCGATGAATCCAATTTCAATCATGAGGGGATTGTGAATCTCCACAACCTCCATCATTGGGGGATAAAAGGACAAAATCCCCGCAAGAAAAGGCAAAGTTCATTTCAAAGTAAGTTTAGTGTGAACGTTTGGGCTGGGGTTATTGGAAGACACCTGATCGGTCCACATTTCTTACCGGAGCGCCTAACCGGAGAAAGTTATTTTTCTTTTTTAATAAATGACTTACCTGAATTGGTATTACCAATAGTAGAAGAAGAAGATTTTATTTTCCAAAATGATGGTTGCCCAGCACATTACCAACGAGACGTTCGAGAACATTTGGACAATTGTTTTCCCAATTCGTGGATCGGAAGAGGCGGTCCGATTCCTTGGCCTGCACGGTCACCAGACCTAACACCTCTGGATTTTTATGTTTGGGGGCGCGCAAAAGAAATTGTTTATGCGACAGAAGTACGGACAAGGGAAATTTTAATAGAAAAAATAAATAGCGCCTTTCGCATAATGAAAGAAGAAATGCGATTAAAAACGACGACTGTGGAAATAAGAAAAAGATGTCGTGCATGCATTCATAATGGAGGCCGTCATTTTGAACCCAATCTGTGAATAAAATTTAATTAAAACGTCTTAAAATACAAACAAGGTGTTTTCTTTATTCTGACACTGGTTGAGTAATACCTTGTTTTGTGATCACATGAATAATTTCAAGGCCATGTGGTATATCGTTGGAAAGGATATTAAGTACAGATTTTGTTTCAATCAAATGAAATTCTTAATACCTTTTAGTTTTTTTTATAATTAATTTTGAATTTGACCTTTTTCATAAATTAATTCATTTTTAAGAGTTTGAAAGCTCGTCAAGAACGTTTTGTTGTCTAATGCTAAGAATTAATGTTTAATTTAGAATAATCATACATTAAAGACTGCGATAGAAGTTATTTGGTTCAATTACAACAACAAACTAGAAAATATGTCGTTTTAAAGACGATGAACCAGGTAATTTTCAAAAACAAACAAAAAAAATCGTATCTCGATTACAGTGGCACTTGGGACGTAGGTATCTATGGGTTAAAGATAGCTCTTGATCCACCCAATCCCCCAAAAAATTTTGTCGGTCCATGCGCCAAACACCCTGATACGTATATACATATATACACATATATGCACACATACAAAACAATCAATGGTACATATACGCAACGAGACATGGCACCATCATCAAGGACACAATGCTAAATAATACTTTCGTAATATTCCTTTTAAACTTTGTTTTGACACATTTTTCATTAGTACGTCTTGGGGTATCTCATTATAAATCTTAGGACATATCCATCTCCTGGTCCGTAGCCCGTAATAATTGTTGACTTTAGGTAGTTCATATTTAGGCTTATTAGACACTTGTCGGGTTGGATATTTCCGCGATATTAATTTCTTGAGCTCAGTGTTCTCGTGTTGTTCTAAAATGATATTTACTTTAAACTTATACTCTATGGGCAGTATTTTACAACATTTAAATAATTTTTCGTAATCATTTTTAAAATCTTCCTTTACTTTTCTGTCGACTAAATTTTTCAATATTCTTACTTGTAAATTTTTAATCTTATTCAAATGAGTCGGAAAAGCAGAACCATATCCACCCAACCCGTAACTAATTGTAGCATCGGCTAATGCGTAATATAATATAAATAATAAACTTCTACTAACTGTCCATTTCAGGTTACTTATTTTTCCTAAGATAGATCGTAATTTTTTACAAACTGAGTCGATGTGTATGTCCGAAGAAAAGCGGTTGTCTATCGTTAAACCTAAATACTTACATACTTTATTGAATCACATTCACAGTGTACCATACTATTATGAAGACACTCGTATGTGTGCCCTTTTAAAGTAATATTAGGATTTTTAGCAACTATACTAATATTTTCTATCCTTTTATTGCGCTCTGCCTTATTGAGTATGCACTGTTTGCTACAACTCCATTAATTCTTCAAAAGTCATTCTGTAACATAATTCTGTATAAAACTTAAAAAAAAAGAACTTAAATATAAATAGAACAACAAATATAAAGAAAAACAATTTTTAGCTAGACGTGTTGCAGGGGAGTTTCTTGCCGCTTCTTCTCCTTAACAGCCTTAGACCATTAAACCAATGGACAAGCCTTGTATGAGCATACCCCTCCGCCAAGGTACAAGATTATAAAATCTAACGCGTTTATAAAAACTAGTTCAATAATCGATTTCTAACAGTCAGAGTATCGTTATCGCTGTGTGAGGAGCTCCTCAAAAATGCCAACCTGTGCATTTAACGTGTGCGATAAAATGTCAAACATCTCAAATCTAGAAAAAGATTTCACATGTAAGCATTTTTTTGTCTAATTATTGCTTATTTTTAATAAAATAACTTATAGTTGTTTATTAAACTTGATGTTTAAAACATCGATTCTATAATCGAATTAATGAAACATCTCGTATCGACTTCCGACAAATCTCTGTTTTACTTTGAACTGTTACTGTGAAGAAATTGAGTCTATATTTGTATAACAATGCCCAAATAACAAAATTTTGAAAGCTAGCGCACTTCACACACACACTCACGAGACTAATGCGAAATCCTTCAAGAAATTATAGCCCTTATTGCGTTGGAAACTAATTTGAAATTTGAATATCGAAGTTTGTTTTTTGGCTACACGATACTACCTTAGTGATGTTTAATCTGTACATATAACTCCGTGTCGATATCGATAAAACTACCTTTGATGCTGTTAGTCGAAAATATGATTACGTTATTAGTGGGTCATTATTAGTATAATGACCCACTTTTAGGGTCCTATTGTTTACAATAAGGAACCTTTACGATTTCGTCGTGTCCGTCTGTCCATCTATTTTCCGAGATTAGGTCTACACTGCTGAAATTTGGTACATATAACTGTAACCTATACTAGGAAATATATTTAAATGTTGTGAGAGTTTTTTTAAGTATTGCTCCCTGTTTACACGATAGACACTGTTTTAATACATTTATCAATAAGTTCTAACTATTTTTTGTGGGATTTTTATTTAATTGAAACCACGCACGTCTCACTCTTAAAATGTATATTTTTATTCTCTTTTTATATCACATGTGGACTGTACACACACAACATTTCTATTTCTCCACAAATAATGAAACACATAGAAAACATATTAAACACACCGCCCGCCAAGAACATACAATGTTCTTTACTCAGCTCAAAAAAAAAAAAAAAAAAATGAAATTATTACACATAGATATTAACACACTCATAGATAGACTAAAACAACACAAATAATTAAATTCTCAGAATTAAAAGCTCTACACATAAGAATTGAAATTTATAACTCTGATCGATATAGACCTTCAATCAATATAATTATTATTTATCCGCCCACTGTAACATATAAATATAAACAAGATATACAGAAATTCCATGCCACAAGAATATTTAAAAATTAAATTTAAACAATTTTATGTACACATAACTAAGAAACAAAATTAATAAC
The DNA here is from genome assembly GCA_949752895.1 of Dendrolimus pini. Classification (NCBI taxonomy): domain Eukaryota; kingdom Metazoa; phylum Arthropoda; class Insecta; order Lepidoptera; family Lasiocampidae; genus Dendrolimus; species Dendrolimus pini. The sequence continues at coordinate 1,145,779 of OX457150.1, forward strand.
TTAACCTCTACATTAAATTCACATCAGTTATTAACACAAAAAGACAAAGCTACACAAAAGTAAAGATAGTTATTGAAATACATAGCAATTCTCTTTAAACTAAAATGCACAATATTTAGTTAATTTATACATCTAGTTGAAAATAAACATTTTATATAGTTTTTTGCTAAATACAAAGAAAATTTCACGAATGAATACGTGGCCTAGTGTTAGTGGGAGAGGGTCATTACATCGTCACATAGTAAATATTGTGAACGATAATTTAGACTCAGTTCGATTTGGACTAACATCATCTTAAAATTTAAAGTATTGTTACCGATCCAGATCTGACTCCTCTTCCAAGTGAAAACCAAATTGAAGAAACCACATGAATTCACTGTAAACTACTCGTATTTAAACTGATTATTTTGTTTACGTTTCATTATAATTCAAAACAGACACGTAATGGTAACTTACTCCTCTTTTGTACATATTTTTTAGTTTATAACTTGTTTTAGCTTAGTTTTAAATTCACTGTCATGTATCTCTTTATGGCACAATAGTAATTTCTCACTCTTTCTCATAAATGAAAAGTAAAGTTATTTGTGTATGTTTATGTAATCTCAAACTCAGAACTCTTAGTAATCTATGTAAACACAAAAACGTAGAACATAAAACCAGCTTCACCTTTAAACAAAATAATTTAATTTGAATATTCTTCTCTTCTTTTATATTTTCTATATATAATAAGTCATACAATTTCTGTAATACTTTAAAAATAAGTTTTTGATTAAGAATTTTATCAACAATTACGGAGAGAACTATCCACCATAAAGTATTATAGATTCTCATTATAATTATTAAAACTAAACTCTTTGTTATTTGCTTCTTATGATTCCAAATACTGAAAACGTATTGAAGTTGCCTGACACTTTGTTCTAACTCACGATTAATACTTTAATAGACTTATTTATTTTTAAAAGAAATAATCTTGATCTCTCTCATTTATTCATCTCATAATTTCTCTAATAACAATTTAGTATTCTAGTTTTAAAACTCATACTTTTGTCATGTCCTGCACACATTATTCTCTATTCATTATCTTCTCTATTATTCTCATATGATTAAGATTCACATACTCTAAATTGTTTTTATTACACTTTTCTCTTAAATCTGTTCCTTTCAAATCATTTTCCTCTAAAATCTCAACTCTTTTGAATGCTATATCTCTTACATTACCAATTTTATGTTTAAATTTACGTCTAGCAAAAGGTAATTTTGCTTCAGTTATTCCTTTCTCATCTCTATCTGTAGTTGGAGTGATATGCTCGTCATATCTCTTCTCGCTCTCATTCATCTCTTTTCTCATTAAGTTTGGTTTAATTTCAGTTTCAGAGTATTTACTCATGAAATCATCTTCTTTCACACATACATGCATACTTGTAGCAATGTTTTCTACCTCTTCATATTGTTTTCCTATATTTCCAGACAATATCCATCCGAAAATTGTATTTTGGGCTATCAAATGTCCATCAGGCTGTTTTATTACTCCATCTAACAATATTTCACTATACACATCAGCTCCTAGTAACAAATCAATTTTGTTTGGCGTTTCATACATAGGATCTGCTAAAAATAGGCTTTTAATAACTGACCACTCAGACACACTAAGACTGGCTGGAATAAAAGAAGTTAAAGAAGGTAAAACAAAAGCATTTATTGAAATTGACTTATCTGGATTACGGCATGACTCTACACGAAATGAAACTATATTTTTAATACTCACACGACCTTCTCCCAGACCTGACACAAAGCCACTAGCTGGCTTACATATAAGTCCTAGATGATGGGCAGTAGCCTCAGTAATAAAAGAAGCCTGTGATCCCTGATCTATTAAAGATCTTATAACTAGTTTACAATCAGAAGTAACATTGTGTACCTTAACTCTAGCTGTTGGTATTAACACAGGATTATGATGTATCGCTCTAGAAAACATAGAAGTAATATGTGTGTCACCTTGTGATGCACTTGCTCTCTCAGTGTTTTGTGTTACACTCGATGGCATTGCCGAAGACTCAGACTCATTCATTTGTTTTGTTACCTCAGTGTTTGTCTCCCTCTCAAAGTGCAACATAGTATGATGCTTTTTATGGCACTTCCTACATCTCATTGGCTTTTTGCATTTAAACGCTATATGCGTAGGTGACAAACAGTTAAAACATAAACGATGACCTTGTACAAAGTTCGCTCTACTCCTCGGTGTCATTACCTCAAACTCCTTACACTGGTTAATATAATGGTTATTATGACACAAAGCACACTTAATTTCCCTATTTTGCTGCTTACTCTCCACGTACGTATGAAACGATCTTGCTTGAATAATTGGTTTAAAAGCTTGTGATGAGCGCACTATATTTGAATCTACCATCTCCAATGATCTGAATCTATTTTCTAAATAAGCTCTCAATTGATCCCAGGTAGGTAAATCTTTGCTGTCTGTATTGAGATGCTGTTCCCACAATTTGATAGTCTCAGGATCTAATTTCGAAACGACGATAAAAACTATGATTGCATCCCAACTTGTAGTATTAATCCCCATATTCTGTAATGACTGCAAACAGGATGATGTAGTATCTAGTAAATGTTTTATAGACTGCGATGACTCTGTATTAATCTTTCTCAATGAAAACAAAACCTTTAAAATTGCATTACAGTTATATCTCTTGTTATCATAACGATCAACTAATTGTTTCCACGCTCCGTCATAATTAGAATCAGTTATTGAATAATTCCTCAATAAATTTAGTGCTTCTCCCGTTAAATTTCCCTTTAAATAATGTAATTTTTGCACGGAAGTAAGATTCTTATTATTATGAATTAACGAGCTGAACATGTCAAAAAATGTTTGCCACTCCTCATATTTCCCGCTAAATGTAGGTAAGTTAATGCGCGGCAATTTGACATCGTAATTATTATTATTCACAGCCACGTTGGATGTCGACGAATCACTCTTAGGCGGTTGGGAACTGGGTAACAGTGACTCCAAAGATTCGCGTAAACAGCTCTTATACTCTACATATAACTCCTCAAACTCGTCGTATATATTTTCCGTAAAGTACAGCTCTTTTTTATTTTTCGATAAAGAAACTATATTTTTATGACCTTCTTTGAACTCTTTAAATTGTTGATCTAGGATTTCCAATCTAGTTTGTAAATATGGTACCTTAATTCTCTCTTTTGGTGATTTCCGAAAATTACTCTCAGCTCTTCTCAGATTATCAAACAACTCATTTTGTATTTGTACTAACTGCTCGATCGTGGCCATCTCGATTTACGGGTTTGTTAAAACAAATGAATAAATGTTATACTCGCAAAATCCCACAAAAGCACTTTAATATTATAGATTTTACGTGATTATTACTCGAAGAATAGATGATACTCAATTAATTTAGTCTATTCACTCACTCAATATCTAAATAGTATAGTTTTATAATCACGCAATTACTCAAACTCAAACACACGGAACTCATTGACAAAGTTTTTTCACAAAAGAACACAACACATATTTAACAATAAAACTCACGTTCATCCGGCTCGTTCTGGACCAATATTATGTTTACACGATAGACACTGTTTTAATACATTTATCAATAAGTTCTAACTATTTTTTGTGGGATTTTTATTTAATTGAAACCACGCACGTCTCACTCTTAAAATGTATATTTTTATTCTCTTTTTATATCACATGTGGACTGTACACACACAACATTTCTATTTCTCCACAAATAATGAAACACATAGAAAACATATTAAACACTCCCACACAATGAAAAGTTACGATGGTAAAGAGTACTGCTTTTACCCCATCGAATCGGGTATCGTTACCGATCTTGAGAGTCTACCTGTTTCTTGATCAGCGCTCCTATATAACCTACCTTGTGAACATAGGGTTAACGGTATTGCAGCGAAGGGTTCCTACTACTAGATGATTACGATTTATGGCCAATATTATGTTTTATTCATTTAATAAATTTTATAATTTTTCACTATATCAATTCTTTTATTCCATATCAATGCTTCGGCTTGAGTATGTCATTCCTAGACATCAGCTTCCAGCTATGGTTACCCGGGAAAAGGGTTCTCGCCCGCCGTTATGCCGTCGAGATGGTCTAAGTTAACAGCAATAACACGTTGCGAAGAGGTGTACATAGACTAGGAAGTAAAATTAAATTTTAACCTATATGTATGATCTTCAAAAAGTGTTCTCCAGTGGAACTTATTTTGAATAAAAACTTTTGAATTTGAATTTATTAAAAGTAAAATAAGTATGGTATTTTAGTGCCTTTTATACGAAAATAATTTTAGTATTTATTCTAACGTGTTATAGTCAATTGACGTCTTATTCACACCGCGTGTTATTAAGATGTATTTAATAACTAGCATTCGCCCGCCACTTCGTCCATGTTGGCCAGGTAGCAAACTTTAGTTATTTTGCCAAAATTGTTACGAGTTGCAGGACTCGAATTAAAATGCCGTTGGAATTACTATAGAATTTATAAGAACTATACAAACACGTATTACACAGGTACAAATATAACCGGGTACAACCAGTTGGAACGAGCGGACTGCGCGTGTTACTGGATCGTGCAGTTAGTGCACGATCCAGTAACACGCGCAAAGTCCGTCCCTATATCACTCATCGAATGTACTACACACGTCTTGCTCGTATCGTAATCCTCGTTTGACTCCTTTACCCCTCCGTAGGGCATTGTTTTATACTAACTATACAATACAACAAAGGGCTGAGGTTTCCGAGAAACCACCTGGTTAATAATTCCTGCGAACGGCCAAGAAAGTCGAAAACAATAACAATAGGCTATTGTCTAATTGTAAATTTACAATTATACACACAAAGTTTAATTAAACACAAAGTAAACAAAAGAGTTCCAAATGCGACAAATAAACTGCTTTTTATTACAGGCAGGTGTGCCTTCACCTTTGCCGGCATGTAACAATATTATAGATATTTGTAAGGTTTTTAACACACTTTATAGATGTTAATTTTTTCGTCAGACATGTTAAAAATATCTGTTCAAAATTGGTCTACGTGACATAAAATATTATGTAATAATCAGGCAGGCTACTGACCTGATATGGATATTGTCACAATTACCACGTGCTAACGTTAAAAAAAAGAAAAAAAAGAAAGAAACAGCGCTAGTCCTTATTGACTAGCATTACTCTGAGACTGGGTCCAATTAAGGACTAACACTGAAAAAAAATCAAATCAGACCAGTAGTTCCTGAGATTAGCGCGTTCAAGCAAACAAACAAAGAAACAAACTTATCAGCTTTATATATTATATATATCAGATAAAACTCTCACCGACACCACACCCTGTCAAAATCTCCGCTTCTATTAGGTTACGTTGCAGTGCGGTCCAGTCGTTTCGGAGATTAGCCGGTACAAACAGACAGACAAACAGAGAAACAAAAAATGTGCAAAAATCGAAATTAGTTCTATTTCATTCCTTACATCCCTCTGACTCGGTTTTAATCATTTTTTTCATTGTACAGAAATTTGAACTCTACAATTTTATATGTATAGATATTCTATTTTTATTTATATTAACATAGTTTTTGTCCTAAATAAAATATTTTTCTTTTTTCTTTCTTCCTTTCTTTCATTTGCATATTGTCACAATCACCACGTGCGAACGTTGAATGAAAATGTTCATGTCCTATGAAAAATCTACCCACCATGATGCTTTTATGAAACTAATATCTCTTGTTTAGTATTGGAATCGCTGGGTACATACACCCAAAATCACTTTTAAGTTCTTAAGGCTTGTAGTAACGCCAATGTCTGTCAGGATTTTTCCGTCGACGGCGGAGGTTCTTCCATCACGCCGCCGTTTGTCAAATGCATAATTAATTTATTGTGAACAAAATAAAGTAGTATTTAAAAAAAAAAAAAAAAATTTCTCTCTCTTTTATAAAGATACCTATAGATATTTTTTTAAATCGGTTTTGATAAAAAATGAAGGAGTAAAATGGTTTTATGTCAATAATTTAGAGGTGATTTAGTGATTATTTTTAAATATAGAAAAATTAGAAAACAATTACGTTGCGTCTTATATTGTGAAGATTTATGATATATTTTTTGTTAAATTTTTGAACAGCAATTACCAACGAAAAGCTCTTTCGTTTGTACCCTATTCTCGACCGTTTGCGGTAGCAGGAGCCTTAAGCTGTTTACGGTACAAGTTTCTTATGAGAGGTCGTCAACGGATCGTTTTGTCCTTTCACGCTACAATCGCGTCCTTAAACATGGTTTTTATGTAGTACCAGATGTTTTCGACCTTTGTCATACAATGGCATTTAGCGCTGTTCGCAACGAAAGCGAAGCGATGTGTTGATGACGCATGCTATGCTTTTTGGAGTCTCCAATCTTACGTAGATGCCTATACTTAGTTCAATGGTTCAATCAGTGCGAAACTAGATGGCGCTGTCTGTTAATTAAACACACCATTATTTGCCACTTAAAATGTAAAGTGTTTCTCTATTGATTTCATGGTTCAATCCAGTTCAATATACGCATTTCCCCTTTTAAGTACAGTATTTAATTTATACGCTTTATTAAAGTAAATTCTAGTTATTACACTTGAATAGTATTATGGGAAGGTACTAAAGATGGCGTTAACGGTTGAATTTATTTATCTGTTAATTGGTAATTGATATTTTTTTTACCGATATTTTTATTGGTTGAAAATATCGGTAAATCATTTCGTTGAAAAAATAATTTAGCTAATGTTAACTCGAATGGTTGAGTTTCTTATATTATTTTTCATTCAATGAACTTTCCTTCATACTTCTACATTTTAAGATAGATATAAAATTTAAATATCCACACACAGAAAAAAGTAAAACACAAAAACAAAGTACAAATCTCTTGAAATACAAAAACACAACTTTTCCAAAACAATAGAAAATATGCACTGACCGGCCGTGATATCAATTACCAAACAATATATTACGTTTAAAAAATCAACCAATCATGTCATCTTCGCGATTGCTAAAAATACCGTTTTATTGCAATTTTCTAACAAATAAAAATATTATTAACTGTAAAAAACACCAAGTTAAATATGTGCTTTATATTGAGGACCATAGTGCATACAATCAAATCATCAAAATTCAATATTTACATGATAAGTTGAAAACATCTGCAAAGCGAAAATAAATCTTGTGTTGAGAATTATAAAGTTGAAACTTGCTTGTATATAATTTCCAACAATTACCTACGCGACCACACGCAGTGTATCTGTTAAATGGTATTTTTAACCGTTTTGCTTAATTTTATTTATCGAATAGAAGTGTTAATTTTTTTACCGGTAAATTTATTGGTTAATGGTTATATTTGCCACCACTAGCCCCAACTGAGAGATGGGGCAGTCAAGCGATAATCGCAAGCAAGGCAAGACGTGTGTACATTTCATAAGCAATATAGTGACGGACTTGGCGCGTGTTATTGAATCTTGCATTACCTTCGTACTGGTTGTCTCCAGTTATATTTGCACCTGTGTTGTACGTGTTTGTATAGTTCTAATAAATCCTATAGTAATTCCAACAGCATTTTTAATTCGAGTCCCGTAACATTAAATTATTTATATACTACAATATACACATATACTAGTTTCCATATATTATTATTAAAACCATTTATCGTATTTAGCGGATATCGCATATGATTATATTGTGCGGTACAGTTAGTCACAAATATAAGTACAAGTGGTTTTATCAGAGCATATTGTAGTTCATCGGAAAGTCCCAGATTAACAATATTCATTTAACTGGAAATATTCTTATAACGATACAATGTGTTTTTATCTACCGAATATTCAACAATATTAAATATTATATATGTTTCAGAAGTTGGAATTAAACGTCGATTGAAAGTTCTCAAAGTTAATAAGAGGTCCACACATTTAACTTACAGGTTTTATAAATATAACGAAATACAATAAGTCCAAATCGTAAGACAGAAGATCGTAATAACATAAAACACGCATAGTCTGTGTGTATGAGATTCCCGTTCTGAATCTACACTTAATAAAGTCTCGATCGTAGTTGAAACTCAACTTACTCTGCCTCAACGGGCTGACCTTATAATCGCAAAGTAAACATGGATCCCTTATTAAAAATGCATTGACCATTAATAGGAAATCTCACAATTGTTAGCTTAATCCTAAATAGCATGGTTTCTAAGAATTATAAAACTGTTTCTTGTCTTATTTGAGGGCCGGCCATAAACACAAAGGGATCAGCGCAAACAAATGCCAGTGAGCAAGCAGAGGGCTGATTCCTACCTCCGGTAACGAATTAGTATGGTGATCCAGCGAGGAAACGTAGCCAGCCGTCTGGGCACCTAGTCTTGAGGGACTATAAGTAGAATACAATATAACTAGGTTAAGTTTTCTTTTATCATATTAATTTATTAAGTCATTATAATTTAATTATGTCTAATATACTTAGTTACATTTTTATATCATAAACTATTAAAAAAATACAAGTAATTTAAATACCACGAGCTGATAATAAAAGATCTATTCACAAAAGAATTATATTGCTGCAAGTTGGGCCACCTGCATACCTTTTGTTACACAATGAGAAAGAAATGCCGCACCTGGTTTATTTCCATTCCCCGCATTCGGAGTTCTTTTGGTCTCTTCCTATTTAAAACTTTGCAATTAGACAATAGCCTATTGTTATTGTTTTCGTATTTATTAGCCGTTCGCAGGAATAATCAGCCAGGTGTGCAAATTACTATTTCTAGGAAACCCATTGGTATTTTCGAGTGCCGAGCGGTGCACTGGCACGCGGTCGATTTCAAGGCAGTCAAGCGACGTCTACGATACGATTAAGACGTGTAGTACTTTCGATTAGCGACCTAGTGTTGGACTTTGCGCGTGTTGAATTGTATTGGATTGTGCAGTGTGAACTGGTTGCATCCAGTTTCATTTTGTACTTGTTTTATACGTGTTTGTACAGTTCTAATAAACTCTATAGTCATTCCAACGGCATTTATTTTAATTCGAGTCCTGTAGCTTTTAACAGTATCTTGCTAAAAAAGGGATTCTACACTCACTATTGAACAATACTTGAATGACAAGACCTCATTTACATAGCAGCTCCCTCCAACCTTTTATTCCTACTATATTTTGTATAACGTTTTTATCTTGCCAAGCTTGTAAGGAATTTATGGAGATATGTTGCAGCAAAAAAATAGTACGTCATGTCTTTATTATAACTAAAATAATATTTCTTTCCTTTTATTGTGACTGTCTTATTGAATATTCACTGTTTGCTATAACTCCACTAATTCTTCAAACGTCATTCTGTGACATACTTCTGTATAAAACGTATAAAAAAGAACTTGATAATATATAAATAGAGTAATAAATATAAAGAAAAACAATTTTTTGCTAGACGTATTCCTGGGGAGTTTCTTGCCGCTTTTTCTCCTTCACAGCAATAACACGTTGCGAAGCGGTGTTCATAGACTAGGAAGTAAAATTAAAATTTAACCTATATGTCTGACCATCAAAAAGTGTTCTCCGGTGGAACTTATTTTGAATTTGAATATCGCTTCGAATTCACACTATGCTCTGACCTTATGTAACAGAACACCTTAGAAAAAGTGTAATCAGCTACAACAATGAAAAATCGTTTTTAACTCATTGGAATAAAAGTGAATTTAGATTTGGGACATACGTCATTTTAAATAAAAAAATTTAAAGTGTATCGGTTGAAATGTGATAAAAAGTGTAGGTTGTTAGAAGTATGCTATGAAAAGTCGTGGTAATCTTATAGTGTGTAATGGTGGTTTGGAATTTAGATAACCAGCAAAACGCATGTTGGGCTACTCCTATTGAATGGTTCTGAAGAGGCGATGGAATGGAATAAGATTACATTACCTGCGCCCTTAGGTCTGTCGTAAAAGGCGACAAAACAACCCACAGCCATGTGGTGTATTTTCCCCACTGGATGGGTACCCCCTGCTCTACAGTATGCCGCCATAACAACCTTGAGTTGTGTTCTGGCATTAGCGGCCAAGTTCCAGTTTCCCTTTGGAAAGCGGCGCGCATTGTTAGCACCTCTGGTGTTGCAGATGTCCATAGGCGATCTCAACCGCTTTCCATAAGGTGGGCGATCGGCCGCTGTCCTCATCCAGTCTATCGGGCTGAAGGGCATCCTGCACTACGTTTGTCGAGATGCGGTCTCCACTTCAGGATTAGTCTGCTCCGTCGGCCACCAGTCGCGCGTCAAACGTGGCCGGCCCTCTGCCACTTCAGCTTGGTAATTTTACGAGCTATGTTGGTAACCTTGGTTCTCCTACGGATATCCTCGTTTTTTATTTTATCTATAAAAGACACTCCTAATATAGTTCGATCTATATAGCTCGCTGCAATATAGAAACATGTAGAAAAACAAAAGAATCCACCACTGTGTAGTAGGGTATTTGCCCGTCTTCATGGCTATAACCCTTGGTTTAGTCTATGCCGCCATAACAACCTTGAGTTGTATTCCGGCATAAGTGGCCATGTTCCAGTCTCCCCTTAGAGAGCGGCAGTACCTTTGGTGTTACAAATGTTCATAGGCGATGGTAACCGCTTTCCTGTTTGCTGTAAATAAAAAGAAACCGCCTGTAAACACGTGAGTGGGCTGGTTATGAGTAATGCTCTTTAAATTGATCGTTCGACCGCTTAGATTCGATTAACGGGTCATAATGTCATTATTGGTCTATAATTTCAATTAATACAAGGTCTGGACACTATGTCGACAGTGGTCCACAAAGAGATACACCACGAATCACCGTATCATTGTAGTAGAACACGTATAAGCCAATAGATGGCGCTGTACAATAATTGAGCACGTAAACGTTTCCCGAAATGTACACAGAATATATACAAATTTCCAACAGTATAGATGGACAACAACCGATTCGCCGGTAGATTTTCCTTTGAGACGGAGGAGCATTCCATCTCGCTCCTCCACCCTACACAGGGCAGGCCCTTTATCGTCTTTCACACAATCCATCCATCTCTTTTTGGGTCTACCTTTACGTTTGTACCCATCAATCTTGCAGTTTAACATTCTTTTTGTCACGTGACTTTCATTCCTCTTCATTCCATGCCCATACCACCTTAATCCTCTTTCTCTAAATTAATTTTTCAGTTACGGGTGCAACTTTCAATGATCCCCTTATGTACTCATTTCTCACCTTATCCGTTATTGTAGCACCATACATCCATCTCCCCATTCTCATCTTAGCTGAGTGGAGACGTTTGCGGTCTAACACTTTATTGATCCAACATTCGGACCCGTATATCATGACCGGTAGTACATTGATTAACATTCTAAAAATTAAATGTTCGCCACCACCACCACCTCCGCCCCTGAGCACACCCTTACACTGTTTATCCTTAAATCATTTCCTGCATTAAAAACAGGGTTTTCGCAATGAGGTTACACTATTTAATGATGTCTTAGACAATTTAACCCTCAAAAGGGGTCAAATTTAACATTATTTTTGTCCATAATCGGCCAGCTGCCATTAAAATTGCGATGCCAAAACGAATAGAATTTTATCGTCTCTTTTACTCTAATACAAATTCTATGTAGTTAGAGGGAGAAAGTATCTGTTACGGATTATATTTAATGTATTATAAATTTATTAGCGAAGACGTTATAAATAAATACAATTCGCTTCTAAAACATTATATTTGATTTGTTGGTACAGAAAATTTTCACAAGTGACATAAACAAAGTAACAAAGAAATTATATGACATAAATTTAAATTATGAAAAAAGAAAACATTCTAAAAAGTTCCAACAGTATCAGTGCAACGTTCGTTTCAATTATCTGTATTTGACCACAAATTTGTGGTGCTTCCCAATTAGCCGTTTGTCACAGTTCGGCAATAAATTGGTGGGGGTGCCGTCCTAAAAGTTAAGCGACATATACGCTGGTATAGCGGTATATTACTTTTTACTAATTATAGGTTAATGACTGTAACAGAGTTTAATGTTCAAGGGTATGTTGAGGTAAAATACAAAACATACATATTTATACATTTTTTTTCCTTACGTCATTTTAGTACATGCACGATGTTTGCAATCAATTACACATATGGCCCGTATCCTAAATCTTAATGTCAAAGGAGACGGATACGCTTTCACACATTCTTGAGCCCAGATTGTACAAAAATGAGAGTCTTTAAGATTAAATTAACTGATTCTAGTTTTAATCTAAACGTTTTCTCACAATTAAAGTTAGAAAAACCTGTTCTTAGCCTTTAAGATTTATTTTTATTATGTTGATATTTTTCAGCGTACCGCGTTTTGCTGTCGCTACAGCCTACTTAAGGCTACTTTAATATTAGTATAGATAGTACAAATACTTTGTGATTGAGTTGCTATTACATCGCTTCGAGTTACTAGCAACTGAGTTGAACCCAGGGATCACCATTCAAGATCAACTAGTACGAGAATAAATCCCTGTATAAGCCGCGCGCAGGTTTGCCAATGTCTACCGTACTATTATTGTATATACTTAAGTAAAGTAATACAATAATAAATGTATTGCAACAATTATTTATGTAACCTTTTTTGTCAACCCTACTCACCATCGACGCGTGACATCATGAGGCCATCGACAAACCTTGTGCGCACGGGTAGTAAGCAACAAGGTGTATTTTCTTCACCCCACTACAAGAAAGCACCAGCACTCCAACTACTGCCAGCATCCACCACTACAAGCATGAGCAAGTGTACAAACTGTACAGATATTTTTTATAATTGCAGTGGGTTTAGATATTTTGAAAGAATCAGTATCAGTATTAATTATTGAAATTCATTCGAACAAATAAAATTATTTATGATCTCAATTTTAAGATTTCTCCTCTTCCAGATAGGAATTATGATATTTCCCATTTTGTAATAGAAAAATATAAAGCTTTTTTGTCCATATTCTCAACTAATTATACATACTTAGCCTATGGGAGCTGCATACGTCTAGTCATCGCAGCAGACAACGAACTACTGGCACGCGCAACGCGGGAGCGCACGTATTAATAGTTGCTCTATCTCGCTTACACATTGTGCTGTATATTGTTCTAGCTGTACGACTTGTTAATATTTGTACTTAAGGTTACCGTACCCAAAATAAATTACTTCACATCAGCATTCGATTGTGAATACTACTCTCTGTGATCTGAAGTATCATTTGAACTCTACCTCTCGCAGCTACAAGCCCACAAGACTCCGTCTCCTTTGTACCGATCGTAAGGTAGGTGAATGAATATTATTACAACCTAGGTGCCGACAAAGGCATATTCACACCTGCGTTAAAATGCAGGTAATAAATTACCTTTTCCGCATTTGGTCATCTTTTGTTTACTTTGTGTTTAAAATTTGTGATTTAGAAAACAGCCCATTGTGTATTGTAATCCTTTTACGGGCTATTGTTATATTGTAATTACTGCCAGGTGTCTCGGATTTAAAATACAAACTGATTCCAATTCGGATACAAATTCTGTCCACGTGGTCGCGCAGACATATGGCATCTGTACAGTATAAAGCAATACCCCAATTGAGAGAGGTGACAGTCAAGCGATAACCACGAGCGAAGCAAGGCTTGTGTACATTCGGTAATTTATTTAGTGACGGACTTTGCGCGTGTTATTGGACCGTGCATTACCTTTGGACTGGTTGTGTTCAGTTATATTTGTACCTATGTTATACAATATTTGTATAGTTCTAATAAACTCTAGTAATTCTAACGGCATTTTAATTCGAGTCTTGCAACTTGTAACAATAGGAAGATATAGGAACCAGACATTGGCAAGTGACAACGCTCTGAAGTTTCAAGTAAAACATGAGACCTGTTGTTTTTTGTAACGTGACCTTCAACGGGAAACATTGAGGTTTTTTTTCTCCGATTATTACTTTGTAAGATCGCTTCAAGTCGATTTTTTTTCTTATATTGTTTCCAAGTGCTTATTAACCGACTTCGAAAAAAGGAGGAGGTTCTCAATTCGTCGGGATCCTTTTTTTTTTTTGCTTTTTTTTATGTATGTTCGCCGATTACTCCGTGATTTATGATCCGATTTACGTGATTTTTTTTGTTCGACGCGGAATAGCTTCCAATTGGTCCCCTAAAAATTTTACATAGTTTGGCCCAGTAGTTTTCATTTTATGAACATTTTTCATGGAAATAATTTTCACTCCGTTCCATATGTACACCGATTACTCTGAGATTTATGATTCGATTTACGTGATTCTTTTTTTGTTCGACGCGGAATAGCTTCCATGTGGTCCCCTAAAAATTTGACATAGTTTGGCCCAGTAGTTTTCATTTTACGATCATTTTTTTGTTCCTTGTTCTTGGGACCTATATTTTTTAAGAAGCGCGGCACCATTCGTTGGTCCACCCATACATAGCTAGACACTAAAAGTAACAAATAAAAAATAAAAACTTCGTTTAAAAAAACCGACTTCAAAAGCTATTATTATTAATATATATTATCTAAAACATCTTAAAGTCGGTGCTTAGTAATTTTCAAAATATAGTAATTTTTATGTTTTACTTTGCACCGACTTCAAGATGTTTTAGATAATATATATTAATAATAATAGCTTTAGAAATAAGTTATTTTATACATTTTAGTTTTTTAGTTTTTGAAGTCGGTTTTTTAAACGAAGTTGTTTTTTATTTTACTTTTGATGTTTGCACGTCTATCAAGTTATATATTTCTTGACAGTACAGTCCACATGAAACAAATGACACAATTGTCGTACTTGATTGTCGTCTTAGAGGCTCATGGCCCCCGGACCTTAAATTAAAATACATAAATGAACAGTCTAAAATTGGCTTAACGTTCAATTTTGAAATATATACATTTTAGAGTATTGCACTGTTCAATTTTTATTTCAGTATCTACACGAAATTGGGCACAAGGTGTGCGTGACCCAGCCGAGGGTCACGGCTGCTGTGATGCTGGCCTGCCGCGTTGCCGAAGAGCGTGGGGAGACCCTCGGAGACCAGGTGGGGTATGCCGCCGGTATGACTGCTATGAGAACACCTGAAAGCGGTATTGTGGTGAGTAATTGAAATGAAGTTCCTTATCGCACGTTACTCGGTGGATGGCGTCTAGACGGAAAAACCTTAACCGCGAATGTTGGTCATATACTAATATTTATTAATATTATAAATGTCTATGGTCGGATGCACATGTCTAGGTAGCTCTAGCGTGGCTAATTATTGTGTGACAATAGTAACATATAATTGAATGCACTTTAGACAGACATCCTTAGTTCGGATCAAACTGTTCTCCAAGTTCTATGTTTCGTTATTAGACATTTTTCTTTTTGTTCTAGTACGTAGTCACATAACGATTACATTTATACATGGTGTTATAAAAATCCATTGCCAAGGTCATTTTTGTTTATTGGCCTTTGGATATTATCACTACTTCAATCTACTTGCATGTGGAATCAGATTATTTTAACTGTTTCGTAGTTGACTTACGAAAATCCATAGTGTTTACTTTGGCTTGGTGCCTTACTGTTAAAACACCTATGGTTTCGACAGTGATTCGTTATGTTTAATTTTTTTAAAGTAATCATCATTCTCGAAGTTTCAACCAAAAACTACATTTAATCTACATCATTCACTATTCATTCTCTTACTACCGGTTAAAGTTGACCTATACGCCATAGTGGTAATTTTCTACCAATGACAATTTTCTACCAATGGTAATTTTCTACCAATGGTAATTTTCTACCATTGACTATTTTCTACCAATGGTAATTTGGTACCAATGTCAATTTTCTACCAATGGTAATTATCTACCAATGACTATTTTCTACCAATGGTAATTTTGTACCAATGTCAATTTTCTACCAATGGTAATTTTCTACCAATGACAATTTTCTACCAATGGTAATTTTCTACAAATGTCAATTTTCTACCAATGGTGATTTTCTACCACTGACAATTTTCTACCAGGGGTAATTTATTACCAATGGGAAGACCTTCTTCATTAGGTAAATTAATCAATTATCGGGTGTGAAAAAATCATGAAATTCGCATGACGTAATTTTTGGATGGCCCTTTAGGCGTGTTGAGAGCTCTTTGTAGAGACATGATCTCAGGATCCTAAGATCCAAGCGTTTCAAAGGAAATACCCTGCAACTTTGTATAGTAGGACTGAATAAAAGTAGAATATGTTTTGTGAATCGGACTCGCACAGGGCCCTTTCTTCTGTTGACAATACTCGTTCTTACCTCATGCATAATAATTCACAATGGCACGAAGACAATGGTTCTGAACGGATATTTTAAACATTGTACAGATATTACAAAACACTTGACATGATTGTAAACAATTTCATTCTGTGTTTGAAGTATCGATTTGTTCGTGCCTTGTGGTAACTATTTACACCTGTTGATAACGTTAATGAATGTATGTGTACCTTGTTCTTTCTTACAACATGATTTTTTAAGTAAAGTTATTAATTACATTGTTTATTTCGATGGTTACTTTAAAACAAGTTTTACTTTAATATTGTTACATGCCGACAAAGGTAAATGCACACCTGCCTGTCATAAAGCGCAATTTATAACCTTCACGCGTTTTGTAATTCTATTGTTTACGTTGTGTTTAGAATTTGTAATTTAGAAAAACATTCTATTGTTATTGTACTAGTTTTATGGCCGTCATTAGGCAGGTGTGTCGAACTAATCCTTTATTGTATTGTATAGTTAGTATAAAACAATGTTCGAACCCTCCGTTCGGTAAAGCAGTCAAGCGAGGATTATGATACGAGCAAGACGTAGATTCGATAAACGATATAGTGACGGACTTTGCGCGTGTTATTGAATCGTGCAGTGTGTACTGGTTGTATCCATTTATATTTGTACCTGTTTTATAGGTATTTGTACAGTTCTAATAAACTCTATAGTCATACCAACGGTATTTTAATTCGAGTCCTGTGTAGCTCGCAACAATATCTAACATTAGCTTAGTGATGCCGCGAAGGTTTCTATTCGGTATTCAGCCGAATACCCAATACCAAATTGTGAAATAAAAAACTATAGTAAATCTACGTTTTAATAGTCGATTAGTAATGCCGCGAATTCTCGGCTGCTATTCGGTATTAGGGCTATTCGACCGAAAACCGAATTCCAGACTGAAAAATGAACATACTCGTGTTGCTCAAAATTGTATACATCTCCACCAAAAATTACAGTGAATCTACGTCTTTTACAATGTTAAATGTATTTTTTTAATATTAAGTTTCGGCCAGTTTCGAAAGTGTCAGAATAAAAAAAACATTTTAAATCGCGCTCAAAACCGTTAAAACAAGTGTCAGCGCACGATTTGTCTGGAGAGGTACACACTAGCCCAGCCGGGTTGAAATAATTACCTTGCGCCGGTGTGTATTATACGAGCAATATTTACATTAATCTTCTATGAGAAACACTCGTAGTCTACGGCCCGCCGCCAATATTCGAAATCTATCAATATTTTTATACGTGCGGGAACGGAGAAAGAATACAATTTCCTGCGGCCGGGCGGCCTCTCGTAAGAGGCGACAAAACAACCCACAGCCAAGTGGTAGGGCATTCGCCTGACTGGATGGCTACCACCCCTGGTCTAAAGTATGTCGCCATAACAACCTTGTGTTGTGTTCCGGCATTAGTGACCAGGTTCCAGTCTCCCATGAGAGAGCAGCAGCGCATTTGTAGCACCTTTGGTGTTGCGAATGTCCATAGGTGATGGTAACTGCTTTCCATCAAGTGGGCCGTCTGCCTGTCTGCTGAACTCCGGCCCGACATTGTCATGAATCCGGCTTCGCAATGTCATCAATCGCAACAAATGTCTCTCATTGTTGTTATTACTGCTGTAATCAATTGGATAATAAAGCTTAACCTTAATAACTAAGAAATAATTGAAACGAATCCCACTAATGCAATATACTTACTAATGACATTTATGTACAAAAATGTTTTTGAAGTGAAACTTCTATATAGACGGGGTGTTTTTTTGTCGTTTTCAAATTGGACAAGTACATTAACAATCTGCTCGTAACACTTCAAGTTGAAATTTTGTTGCGATTCATTTTGTCACTTATCAGTTGAAGATTTTCCACTTGTCCGTTGCGATTCGTTTTGCCACTTATCCGTTGCTATGCGTTTTTCCACTTGTCCGTTGCGATTCGTTTTTCCACTTGTCCGTTGAAGTTTCACTTCTAATATGTGTCCCAGCACACATTTCGATTTTTTTCATACCTTACACTGAAGTAACCAGTACAGCCCTGAGGCTGGAAAGCTTGCAGACGCCTGATTATGCAGCATTAAAAATTTGACAATACTCCTAAGTATTTTCATTTCAGTTCATGACAGAGGGCGTTCTGTTGAGAGAGATGTTCGCCTCGCCGCTCTTGATGCAATACTCCTGCATTGTTCTTGACGAGGTAAGCTTTTATCAAGATAAATATTCCCTGTGTGTAATACTGTAATGCTTTCAGACCAGATAGGGTAGACTGTGCCTATGTTAGCCACTGCTGCGCTATTCATAATAATGTTACGAGTCGCGAAAATCTAATTAAAATGCCGTTAGAATTACTATAGAGTTTATTGGAACTATACAAACATGCATAACACAGGTACAAATACAACTGGACGCAACCAGTACAAACTTGATGCACAATTCAATAACACGCGCAAAGTCCGTCACTATATAGCTTATCGAATGTACACACGTCTTGTCTCGCTTGTGCCTATCGCTGGACTGCCTCACCCCTCCGTTCGGGTATTCATTTTATCCTGTACAAACACAATATATCTCGACACAATACTCGACCATATAACAATAATTTCCTAGAATCACACATAATAAATATAAAGGATTACAATACACAGTAGGCTGTTTTCGAATTACACATTTTAAACATATATATAATTATTATATAATTAAGTAATAAATACATCTATTGATATCACATACATAAATATATATACATAACTTCACGCCAGGTCCCTTGCGGGGTAGGCACGAACAACAGAGCGCCATTCAGGCTTATTCTTACACACCTCGCTTGCTTCTTTGACATATATATATATATATATATATATATATATATATATATATATATATATATATATATATATATAATATTAGGGTGATCCAGAAAAAAAAAATTGTTTTTTCCAAACAGGCTCAAAAGTTTCTTTTGGGTGTAAAAAAATGTCTGTGAAAAGATGAACCCTTAATATTAATATTAAGATTGTCCTCATCGCATTTTTTTAATTCCCATAAGAATAACACAGGAAAAAATTTTTTTGCTTCTGATTTTTGTACCATTCAAACGACTGGTTGACTGATAAATCGCTGTTCCAATCTTTATAGAGAATTGAACGCTCTACAAAAAAGGTCTGGTAACATTTTTTGATTTGTCCACGCGTTCAAAAGTTATTCAAGATCAAAGTTCAATTGTTCAAAAATTTGATCGAATTTTATAAATTACACCGAAACTGTTGGTTTTAGTGTCAAAATAAGGATAATTTTTTTTGTCAAATATAAGAGGAGAGAGGAGAGAGTTCAGAAGGATTTATTTGAAGGCAAGCAGCGAGCGCGAAAACTAGCGTTTGTACACGAGCACGTATGTCGTGCGTTCGTGTTGAAGGAGTGAGTCGGACTGTAGCCGAAAATCAAAAATCGACAAATCAAAAAATGTTATCAGACCTTTTGTGTAGAGCGTTCAATTCTCTATAAAGATTGGAACAGCGATTTATCAGTCAACCAGTCGTTTGAATGGTACAAAAATCAGAAGAAGCAAAAAAAAATGTTTCCTGTGTTATTCTTATGGGAATTAAAAAAATGCGATGAGGACAATCTTAATATTAATATTAGGGGTTATCTTTTCACATAATTTTTTTGCACCAAAAAGTAACTTTTGAGCCTGTTTGGAAAAAAAAATAGTTTTTTTTGGATCATCCTAATATATATATATATATATATATATATATATATATATATATATATATATATATATATATATATATATATATATATATATATATATATATATATATATACGTAAACATATTGTTACGTGCGAGCGGGGGTACGCACTTATGGATTGGAAGTAAACACCAGTTTTTAATTTGGAAGCTTTTATTAACTCACACAGCCGCACGTAGTACCTCTCTGCAGGGTTCCCCCTATACGCACGACCGATGCACACTCCCGACGATAAGTTGTCACACCCTCAATACCGTCGCCGATATTGCGCGGACCACCTCCAATATTATCGCGCCTAGCTCGCTTCTGGTTTCCCTCTCGAACTACGCTACACACCTCCTTTGCGTATCTGTCCACCAAACTTCTCACTAAATTCACCACTTAGTTCGTCTCTGTCCTCTATTAACGTTCTCTAATATCGCACTTGTCGTTTCACCGTCTTGGACTGAACTCAACTTTAAACTGTAACTTTCAACTTTAAAAACTGCCCGGTAGGCGCGCCTTACGCTGTTTATATACCCGGAAGAGTTTTCTAGAACCCGTCTATCTGTCTCTGTCTTTTCTTTCCCGAACCTTCTGTTCGGGAACTTTCGTTTATACGTCTATCCCTTTCTAACATCTATCTATCTCTTTCTCTCTTTTGTCGTCTATCTCTTTCTAACATCTATCTATCTCTTTCTTTCATTTATCGTCTATCTTTTTCTAAATATATCCGTCCTTGCCTTTTTGTTCTAGATTTTTCTAGATTGTTCCAAAAGTTCGAAAACTAACTAGATGGTTCCACCATCGTTCGCCACACTACCCCCTCCTAAAACGTGCTCGTCCCGAGCATCGTTAGAACCATGAAACTTCGCTAGTCGATCTACATGTACTATTTTTACAGGGCTCCTTGATGATTTCCGAATTCGATAGGTAACATCATTAATCCTAGTGACTACTGTGTAAGGTCCTTCCCAACTCGATTGCAATTTTGGAGATTTTCCTTTACGTCGAACAGGATTATGAAGCCAGACCAATGAGCCTTCATCAAAGTCCCTTAAGTTAGCACGTCTATCGTAACTGGTTTTCATCCGTTCACTGGCTTGTAGATTTTCTACTCTCATATGGTGATGAATTTCTTCTATCCTCCTTCTTAAGAAAGTTAATAGTGAAATGAGTGGGTAGTTAACATTATTAAGACCCTTACAGTATTCTATATTTATTTTAAATTAAAATACAAAACAGTCATTTAATTATTATGTTTTATTGTGAAAAGTGACACTAAGGCAAGATACAACTTATAGAGTGTTATTAAATTCCTTCGTATTTGATTAATAGCCAAATTGATAAAATAATACAGTCGTCTATTCTTTCAATTATCGGTAAATGTAATGTGTAATACTTACTAAAATAGTGTTATCACTCATAAATATAAGTGTATAAGTGCAGTGATATCCTAACAATACGACAAATACATAATTTTATTCTTTATAAAAAATATATTTTTATTGTTAGTAATTCGTAAATATATTCACAAACAACGCCATCTACTGTAACAGTGTAAATATAAATCAGTAGCAAGAAATACCAATACTGTTCAATAATGCCTACTGAGAGGTGCGGCTGCTGTCGTAAATTCATCTCACCGGTAGATGGTGCTAGGTGTAATAAATGCAATTGTATGGTGCATCGGATTTGTGTGGCCCTCCCGGCCAAAGGCCCATTGTCTCCTACTTGGCGCTGCCCTGAATGCAAAAAGGGAGAGGTAAGGGACAACAGAGATGACACTCCTGTAAGGGGTAGACCGTTAGCATCTAGTGATGATTTTATGCAACCAGGCCAGTCTGAGAGTAATCCAATGTCGTTCACTTCTCAAAAAGAAGTCTCTGAAAAAAAAGAGATTACAAATCGCGACTTAATGGAAGCAATAAATGAGATTCGCTTCGATTTCAAGAATTTCCGTAAGGAAATTTCACAGTTGAAAGTCGAAGTTCAATCCTGCCTAATTCGTATAGATGGTCTTGAAAATCGTATAGATGCACTGGAAAAGCGTACTGATGTACATATTGAAGCACCTGTAGAATTCAATAAGGTGATAACCCAGTTAAGATCCGATCTGAATGACAGGGATCAAGATCTACTCGCCAATGACCTCGAACTTCGAAATATACCGGAAGAGAAGGGGGAAAACCCTATTCATCTCATTGTTTCGGTCGCAGCCAAGTTGGGGTTAAGTCTAGAAAATAGAGATATAGTCAGCGCGGAGAGAGTGGGTGGCAGATTTCGCAATATGACTCACTCGGAGGGTGTAACTGAGGTGACGTCACGCGCTATCGTAGTGCGCTTAGCACGAAGGGACTTACGTGACGAACTACTACATAATGCTCGAGTACGGCGTAATGTTGACACAAGTGATATTGGTGTTACGGGAAAACCAGTCCGTTTTTATATAAATGAGCGCCTGACAAAGACCAACAAGCAATTATTTCGATTGGCGCGCGATTCCGGTCGACGTAATGGCTGGCAGTACATTTGGACCAGGCGCGGCCGCATTCTCGCCCGACGCAAGTCAGGAGACGCTGTGGTTAGAATTCGAAACGAATGCGATGTCTCCGAATATATTGTCCCCTTTACGCATACTGTATAATTATCCTTTCCATTTATTGTTGTCTTATTCTTATTATTGTAACCTTATTTTATTAGCTTTGAACATGGTGAGCCGTATTGATAACCTACATATTCTACTGCGAAGCTATAAAGGAATGCATATTATATCAATATTAAATTGTAAAAATAGAAAATATCACTACTATATATTTAAAACTAATACATATGATAAAAGTACATATGTGTTACATATATTGTTACTAAAGATACATATACTACCGAAATACTATTTACTTATTATATACCACTGTTATATACCTAGATTCATTAATTGTATACACATTACCTCGTATTACAGTTATATTAGTATGTTAAGAAATAAGATTTATATTATAATAGGTGAACAATGTCATGAATATTTTGTTTTGAAATTAGTAGTAGGATATAATGATTTATTTTTTAACTTATATAAATGAT
Source organism: Dendrolimus pini (assembly GCA_949752895.1). NCBI lineage: Eukaryota > Metazoa > Arthropoda > Insecta > Lepidoptera > Lasiocampidae > Dendrolimus > Dendrolimus pini. Next base: position 1,168,912 of record OX457150.1, read on the forward strand.
TTCAAATAAACTGTTAAAGTTTGGACTTTTAAATGCTGGCTCTCTTGGTACAAATCAAGATGAGTTTTTAATCGCAATGGACAAACACTCAGTAGACATCATGGCTATAAATGAGACTTGGCTTCGGTTAGGTGAAGAGGGTCGTGCGCCGAGTGTTCCAGGTTATAGACTGAGGCATGTGCCACGACCTCAGTCTGTGCGTGGGGGGAGAGGAGGAGGAGTCGCTTTTTACATTAAATCAGATATTAATACACAAATTAGAACACACCCAGAATGTTTGAACGTTGAGCAACTTTGGATGTCCGTAAAACTAAATGGCAAAAACATTTTGGTAGGAACGGCATATAGGCCACCTTGGTTAGAATTAGACAGTTTTCTTGGAGGAATAAGTGAGAGTGCTATCTCTCTGGCTCCCTATGATAACATCATTTTGTTAGGAGACTTTAATGTCAACTTGCTAGATAGGTATAATTCTAATTCTAAAAAAGTTTGTAATTTTCTTAATCATTTCAATTTAAAACAAATAGTAGATTCAGCAACTCATTACACGGATCATAGTTCTTCTCTAATCGATATCATATGCACCGACTTTGACTCGTATGCGGTAGAAGTAGATTACATCAATGAACTCAATCATCATGCATTCATAACATGTGAGACCCGAATAAAAAAAGAGAAACCTAAGCCGCATTTAGTAGCCTATCGACCACTAAAAGATATTATTCCGAGCATTTTCGAACATGATCTGGAATTAATTCCATGGCAAAGTATGTGCAGCGAATTTGATGTGAATGTGTTGGTGAATATTTTCTCTACTAATATTACGCGATTATTTGATCTCCATGCGCCTATGAAAACTAAAATATTCAAAACACCACCTACGCCTTGGATTACTGACAACATCAAATTGATGTTCAGGCTTAGGGACAAAGCTAGGATTAGGTTTCATAAGACCAAGCTCGCCGCACACAAACAATACTATTTAGAGCTTAAACGCCTATCATCAACAGCGCTCATTAATGAAAAAAAAGGCTACTTCACACAACATATCAATAAAAATATAGACAATTCGAAATCTCTATGGAAAAATTTGAAATCCAGTGTACTTCAGACTCATAAAGAAACAATGCTTCCAGTACATTTATGTGATCCCGAAAGCATAAATAAGTCTTTTTTGGAGGTTCCTGGGGAAAATAATGTTAACATACGTCAGCTAACATTTTTTGAATTTCATCGGTACAGAGCAGGCAATTTTTCTTTGCAAAAAACTACAACAGACAAAATTTTAAAAATCGTAAATTCTTTAAAGTCTAAGGCGTTTGGAATAGATGGAATTAACATAGATATGATTAAATCAATAATGCCTAATGCACTCAAAACAATAACTTATATAATTAATCTTTCAATTGAATCGAAAACATTTCCAGATATGTGGCGACGAGCTATTGTTCGCCCTCTTCCAAAGAAAAATAACCCAGTAAACAATAGGGATCTGCGCCCAGTTAGTATATTGCCATGTCTCTCTAAGGTTTTAGAAAGGGTCATTTATTTACAGGTCATTGAATATCTGGAGACGAGTAACATTCTACCCGATTTACAGTCTGGATTTAGAAAGAAGCATGGCACAGCAAGTGCACTATGTGACGTAGTAGGTAATATAACTGAGGCTCGTGATCAGGGACAGGTCTCTATACTTGTTTTGCTGGATTATTCTCGAGCATTTGACGCTATCAACACATCCTTATTATTATCTAAGATGGCTTTTTATGGATTCGCAACGGATACTATCAAATGGTTTCACAGTTATTTAACAAACAGAACACAACAAGTGGAATTACAAAAGTCTAATGGAACGTACACTTCATCTACGCCTTTGAATCTGGCAAGAGGGGTTCCACAGGGTTCAATATTGGGACCACTGTTGTTCATTCTTTATACTGCCGATCTTACAAGTTGTATTCAAAATTGTAAATTTCACATGTACGCGGATGACATACAATTGTATATACACTTCAATCCGAAGGAAGAAGATAAGGCAGTGGAGGATATGAACAGTGATCTAGGAAGAATTGCTGAATGGTCTGATGCAAATTGTCTAGTATTGAATCCAGCAAAGTCAAAATATTTAGTACTTGGAAGTCGTCAACATGTAAAAATGATTAAAGAATCTAACCCGATTATTAAAATTAGACATGAGCCAATAGAAATGGTTGATACTGCTTACAGCTTAGGACTCACTCTAGATTCTGAGCTTCGTTTTGAGAAACATGTTAATAATGTTATGAGAAACTGTTTCTATAGACTTAAGATTTTGTATGGAATTAGACAGTACATTAATGAGGATGTGAGAGTACGTATTACGGAAAGTCTAATTTTATCTAAGCTTAACTACTGTGATACTGTGTATGGGCCTTCTCTTCTAAAAAGGACTGAACTCCAACGTATTCAAAATGCTTGTGCACGGTACTGTTTCCAAATCCCTCATAGAAGCCATATTACTCCATTTCTAAATAAAAATAACATATTAAAAATGGCAGCAAGAAGAAGACTACATTTGTCCTGCCTTCTATTTGGAGTGATTTCCAGCCACAAACCTTCATATTTATATAATAAAATTGATTGGAGGCAAACTAAGTTTGAATATACTATTCGATCTGTTACCAGGCCACTAATTACAGCTAAGCATAGAACGGCTGCTTTTAGAGGTTGTTTTAAACATGCGGCTACGCAATGCTGGAACGACATTCCTCCTCCAATTAGAGACCTGAAATCAATTTTTACCTTCAAATTGCACTATAAAAGATATTTAATACAGTTACAGAAAGAAGACCCTAGATATATCTAAGAATTGATTTTTTATTTTTCTTAATATTTTATTAATTAATATCATGATTACGTACACTTTTTTTTTTTTTTAGTTAATTTAATTCCGATGTCTTTTATAGTTTATTTGATCTCCTTATATATAAATGGTACATGTCATTTTACTTACCTGAGGGCAGTAATTAATTAATGTATTTCATAGTTGTTTAGAGTTTGTTGAATAATTTAAATGTTAGTGATTTAGTTATAGGTATTATTTTTATTTAGTATTTTGTTGTTTTGCTAGACTATCTTATTGTATAATTGTTATATATATATTGTTTTTTGAATGTACTAGGTTATCTACAAAGTGGGTCTTGGGATATATGAGGTCATGGAGGTGGGCACTGAAAACCAGTGTTGTGTCGAAACATGTTTCGGCACAGCGAAAGACTGAGTGCCAACCTCATTTCATATATTGCGGCTTTCTTTTATTGTCATTTTATTTATTGTGTATGTAATGTGTAAGTCGCAATTTGAAATAAATATTTTTCTTTCTTTCTTTCTTTCTTTTCTCTTTAAGTTTTGTACATAGTCCGAAACACAATTTGGAGTATCAGGCGGACATCCTGAAAGAAGTTGCACTGGAAGTCGGAGTTCCCTTCCAAAATTAGCACGAGCCGGCGTTGTGGAAGTGCTCTCATGAACAGCAGTTCGATATGCTAAGAGAAAGAGGGGAATGTACTCATCCCAGTCTCGTTGATGAGAATCCACAACCTTTGCCAGATGCCGTTCTAAAGTTTGGTTAAACCGCTCTACCATTCCATCAGATTGTGGGTGATACGGGGTAGTTCGAGTCTTGTGTATTCCAAGTATCTTGCAGGTCTCTTGGAAGACTTGAGATTCAAAATTGCGACCCTGATCACTGTGAATCTCCAGGGGTAAACCAAATCGGCAGAAAACTTCTTTCGTTAATTTATCCGCTACCGTAGTTGCTTCCTGATTTGGAATTGCAAAAGCTTCTGGCCACTTAGTAAAATAATCCATAACCACCAAAATGTAACGATTTCCTTTATCTGTCGAAGGAAATGGTCCCGCCACGTCAATTGCAATTCGTTCCCAAGGGGCACCCACGTTGTATAATTTTAATCTACCTCGACTTCGTGTTTGGGGTCCTTTCACAGAGGCGCACCTCATACAATTCCTACACCATTCCTCGACATCTTCCCTGCAATGAAGCCAGTAAAATTGTTGACGCACTTTCATCAAAGTCCTTTTCACACCGAGATGTCCTCCTGAAGTGCCGTCATGATACATCCGTAAAATTTCCGGGATTTTAGACTTGGGTGCTACTATTTGCAAATGACTTTCATTACCAGATGGACTCTCCCATTTTCGACATAATAGTTCTTCATTAAGCACCAGACTATTCCATTGCGCCCAATAGGCCTTAGTTGTTGCGCCAAAACCAGCAATATCACTCCAATCAGGTCGAGATCTATTAGCCTTTTTCCAAAGCAATATCGGTTTCAGATCTTCATCTGCCTCTTGTGACTTTCGTAGAACATCTTGACTCCACTCATCATTAAGAGCGTCCGTTCTTATTGCTTTAATGTAAATAGCACCATCTTTCTCTTCTTGTCTAATACAATGCCTGCAATCCTCTGAACACGGTCGCCTAGATAAAGCATCAGCATTTCCATGACTTCTTCCACTTCGGTGTTCCACCACAAAATCGTATTCCTGCAATTGTTCAATCCAACGCGCAACTTGACCTTCCGGATTCCTAAATTGCAGCAGCCACTTTAATGCGGCATGATCCGTTCTGACCAGAAACCTTCGTCCTAATAAGTACTTCTTAAAATGCTGTAAAATTTTGACTACTGCTAGCAATTCTCTCCGGGTAACACAGTAGTTTTTTTCTGACTTTGACAAAGACTTACTGAAATACGCTATGACAACTTCCTGATCTCCTTTCTTCTGAGAAAGTACTCCGCCAATACCTGTATTACTTGCGTCACAGTCAACTACGAAATCGTTGACCCTGTCTGGATACCCAAGTATTGGTGTATTACATAACCGCCGCTTCAGTTCCTCGAATGCCATTTGACATTCCTGGTCCCAAACAAATGTCCGTTTCTTCTCGGTTAATTTATGTAAAGGGGTTGCCACTTGTGAGAAATTCTTAACGAACCGTCGGTAATAAGAGCAGAGTCCTAAAAATGCGCGAACTTGTGTTTTATCCGTCGGTATAGGCCATTCCTTGACTGCACAAACTTTTGTTGGATCAGTTTCAATGCCGTTTGCAGAAATAACATGACCCAAGTAGTTAACTCGTCGTCTGAAGAAGGAACATTTCTTCAAACTTAGCTTAAGATTTGCGCTTCTTAGTTTCTCGAACACCATCTCCAACTTCTTCAAATGATCATCAAAATTTCGACCTACAATAATGATGTCATCGAGATAAACCAAACAAGTTTCTCCTAGTAAGCCCTCTAGGACCCTTTCCATTAAGCGTTCAAATGTAGCCGGAGCATTGCATAGTCCGAATGGCATAACCTTGAATTGCCATAATCCTTTACCAGTAGAGAACGCAGTTTTCTCCTTATCCCTTGAGTCCATCTCTACCTGCCAGTATCCACTCTTCAAATCTAGGGTAGAAAACCATGTCATACCATTCAAAGTGTCGAGAGTGTCATCTATCCTTGGTAAGGGATAGCTGTCCTTTTTCGTGACATCATTTAATCGACGGTAGTCTACGCAGAACCTAGTAGTTCCATCCTTTTTCTTTACTAGAACCACAGGAGAGCACCACGGGCTAATAGATGGTTCGATTACCCCATTTTGTTCCATTTCCTTGATCATGTCATCAACTTCCTTTTCTTTAGCAAATGGAACTCGACGTGGTCGTTGTCGGATCGGATGTTCATTCCCAGTATTAATTCGGTGCCGAACTAATCCGGTTCTGCCAATATCCTTGTCGTCCTTTGAGAACATTTCAGAGTATCGTTGTAATAGAGTTTCGGCCTTTACCATCTGCATGGCTGTTAAATTTTCTTTACAACCTTCCATAATTTTACTGAGATCTATTCCGCTATTTTCCCGGAAGCTGTATACTCTACCTCCGCTGCCACTTTTCATTGGGATTTCCATGGCTCCACACTTGAGAATACCCTTCTGTATGTCAAGCTTACACTGATGGTTTCGGAGGAAATCCAGTCCAATTATGCAATCATCCATAATGTCGGCTATTATCGCTTGTTGCCAATAAAGCTTGTCACCAATCTTGATAGCTACTTTCTGCTCCCCTTTTACTGGTACACGCTGGCCGGTAGCCGTCGTGAGCTGAACCGTCTGTCTTTCATCAGTTATTTTACCATTTTTCCTCATTAACTTTGGTCCAACTACCGTACGTGATGCTCCAGTATCTATAGTCAGTAAACAAGCAACTCCATTAACTATTCCATCAACAGTTAGACTGTTCCCATCTGAGCTTTGGTAAATCCTTATTCTTGGGGTTATTCGTCTACCAGCCAGCGCCCACCCCGCAGCTCTGGCTTTAACTAGTTTTCCTGAGTTTCTGACGCTTGTGCACTGGCGTCAGTTCTTTGTCTTCCATAGGGTCGATTTGGGCACCTGCTTCGGAAATGTCCGCGCTCTCCACAGGCATAACATCTGAATGTAAAAGTCCTTCGACCTCCCGTGGAATCATCGCTTGACGTGATCTCACGTATGCGTCCGCTCCTCGAATCTCGGCGAACAGCTTCCACTTTTAAAGCGTGCGCCAAAGCCTCCTTCATGTTATCGTGGTGGCCTAATCGTACAGCTGCTCTTATCTCAACGTCAGATATACCGTCAACAAACGTTTGGAGAAGTATGCTGTTAACAAATGTTGAAGGCGAACTCTGATATGCCTTTCGCACCAGCTTCTCCACCTCCAGTGACCACTGCTGCAGCGATTCATTAGGTCTCTGATAACGCTCCCGAAGTTGGGCTCGAAACACGTGCTCTAAATGAGAGTCACCAAACCGTGATTCCAGAGCTTCCATTAGCTGCTCATAAGAGGTATCCTTACTGACAGCTTCTAATACATTCATTGCTTTGTCCCGGAGTCCCAAAATAAGCGCAGTCCTGGCTTGGCCACTATCCCATCCGTTCATTTCTACCACTGCCTCGAACTGCCGCCTGTAAGCTGCCCATGGAGATGCTCCATCATAAGGGGGTGCCTTAAAATTCATTGCAGATGGAGTTGCCACCGTTGGGATTGGCACACCCCTAACCCTTATTCTATGCAAATCTTCTTCCATGGCCGAAATCCGTTCTTCATGCCCAGACAGACACTCTTCATGTACCTGAAGCTTATTTCTTACCTCCTCAACTGCCTGTGCACTATCTTTAATAGCCTCTAGAATGCTGCCTTCACTGGTCCTCTGATTTTCCCCCAGAGCACGCAGCTGTTCTTCCACGACGCGCAGCTGATCCTCTTTTGATAAACCAGGGTTTTCTTCAACGGAGCTCTCTGGTTCCAAATTCTCTTGTTGCTGGGCGGCGGCCCTAGCACGGGTGTTGATGCCGTCTCTTGGCATTACTGGCATTTTATCTTCCAATCCCACTTCTGACACCAAATGTTACGTGCGAGCGGGGGTACGCACTTATGGATTGGAAGAAAACACCAGTTTTTAATTTGGAAGCTTTTATTAACTCACACAGCCGCACGTAGTACCTCTCTGCAGGGTTCCCCCTATACGCACGACCGATGCACACTCCCGACGATAAGTTGTCACACCCTCAATACCGTCGCCGATATTGCGCGGACCACCTCCAATATTATCGCGCCTAGCTCGCTTCTGGTTTCCCTCTCGAACTACGCTACACACCTCCTTTGCGTATCTGTCCACCAAACTTCTCACTAAATTCACCACTTAGTTCGTCTCTGTCCTCTATTAACGTTCTCTAATATCGCACTTGTCGTTTCACCGTCTTGGACTGAACTCAACTTTAAACTGTAACTTTCAACTTTAAAAACTGCCCGGTAGGCGCGCCTTACGCTGTTTATATACCCGGAAGAGTTTTCTAGAACCCGTCTATCTGTCTCTGTCTTTTCTTTCCCGAACCTTCTGTTCGGGAACTTTCGTTTATACGTCTATCCCTTTCTAACATCTATCTATCTCTTTCTCTCTTTTGTCGTCTATCTCTTTCTAACATCTATCTATCTCTTTCTTTCATTTATCGTCTATCTTTTTCTAAATATATCCGTCCTTGCCTTTTTGTTCTAGATTTTTCTAGATTGTTCCAAAAGTTCGAAAACTAACTAGATGGTTCCACCATCGTTCGCCACACTATCAAATATCACTATGTTGCAGGTAGTGCTTTTTTGTCATGTTCTTAAATATTGTTAGTGATTTATTGTTTAAGCATTTTTATATGTTATAGGTACATGAAAGGACGCAGATGACGGACGTGTTGATGGGATTATTAAAAAAAATAGCTAAGGTAACTAATGTTATTTTTGGCTTTTATATACTTGCAGCGGTAATTATAAAACATGCCTGTCAGCTTTTTATTTTCCCAAATGAGACCGAGAGAAAACTACAGAACCGATTTGTAATATATATATATATATATATATATATATATATATATATATCGAGGGCTTCATAACAAATGGGTGTATACGCAAAAATGCCAAATTTTTGTTGTTTACTAAAATCTATGAAATGTTACAATTTAGAAGGTCTTACCAGTATGCAAGTGTACCCAAAAAAAGGGTATATCAAATTACAATTTTATCAACTAGTTTTGTTTTATTCACAATTTTGTCCCTTGTGTAAAACTGCACTTTTGTATGTATGCCCATTTATTATGAAGCCCTTGATATATACTTTCGATGTCGAGGATGAACAAAGGATACTTTTATCCCGAAAAATGGGATAGTTTCCGGGATAAAAATATATTTATCTCTCTGCTTGTTATGCTTTTACGGAAAAATTTTAGACCAATTTGGAGGACAAGAGCTGTCTCTAGTAAGGGTAGCAAGGGTAAAGGGTAAATTTTGAAAAAAATAACAATACGTCCGAGTAATATTTTCTTAACTTTTCGCGACTTGTACACATAATAAAACTACGTTTTAGCGGTCCTCCTTCCACCTATTTTAGTATTATATATTATATATAAACTTTTTAGAACTAGGCATGTTTGCTGAAGAGTTCCTTGCGCCGCTTCTTCTCTTCAAGCCACAACATGTTGTGAAGCGGTGGTAAATTAGATTACGCTCCCATAGAGTAAATATTAATAACCATAAACAAAATTAAAACTAAATAATTAAAATGAACAAGTTGGCGGTAGGCTGAATAAAAACTTTGACAGTACACGTTAGACAAATGTCATCTTTGTCTTCCGTGACCACGGCCACTGAAAAGCGGCCGAAACGTCGGATTAAACCAAAATCAAATAAATTACCGCCGTTAAAACGTAGTTTTATTAATACGTCTGAGTTCTGGGCTTTTCTAATTATGCTTGTGAGTCTATTGGTAGTTAGCATGTGTTTTCTTTTTGTCGCTTACAGAAACGAAAAAACTTAAAAATCGTTGTTTCTTCAGCGACCATGGATGCGGAGTTTCTCAAAGATTTCTTCAATTTGACAGACAAGAAAGAGAGGGGTGGCGTGAGCACCTCGGTCATAATGTCGATGCAAGGCAGGACTTATCCTATCGAGCTGTTTTATTCCCAAGGTACGTTCCGTGCGATCCCCCCCCCCCAACCTCACTCACTTTCTCGTCTCCCCCCCATCCGGATGGGGGGCATACGAGAAAAAGTGTAACCGAAAATAAAAATGTCTGTCTGGAATAAAATATAGTTTACCTTGTCCGATAGATGGCGCCACAAATCGGTATTATATTCCTATATATACCACTAGATGGCGCTACAATCGATGATGCTATAAATTCCACTAGATGGTACTAATAACTTGTTCTAGATTGGAATAAAGGGAAAGACAATAAAATTAGTTTTGTAGTAGCGAGAGGTAGATGTTAAATGATACTTTCGATGGCAGAGAGTAGTATTCAGTGTCTGGTGCTGATGTGAAATGAACCAGTTTATTTTGGAAACGGTAAACTTAAGTACAAATATTAACAAGTACAGTATATAGCACAATGTGTGAGCGGGACGGATGATGTGTGAGCGAGAGAGAGCAACTATTAATATTTGCGCTCCCGCGTTGCGTTGGCCAGTATTTCGTCGTCCGCTGCGATGAGTAGACGTATGCAGTTCCCATAAGTATCTCGGAATACTTCAGTTGAAGCAATATATATGTTTGTATTGTTACATCCAATACATACATAGGCAACGACAAAGACAGGTTCCACGTACAGATTTGTAGAAGCACATTTATTACCCGTCGGCATTTGAACTAATGACTAATAACATGGAAACTATTCTAATTCTTTTATGATCGACTTCTGTTGTTTACTTATTGTTTGACATACTTTTCTAGAAAACAGCCCATTGCTTTCTTGTACTCTTTTATGGCCGTTTACGGCCGAGTTATTAGCCAGATGTGGCGGACTAAATCGACTACGATACGGGCACATTGCATTTGTTCAGCATAAAACGATGAGCTGATTAAGGGAGGGGCAGTCGAGCGAGAACCACGATCAAGCCGAGACGTGTGCACATTCGGTAATCTATTAGTGACGGACTTTGCGCGTTTTATTGAATTACGACCTACTGCATTACGTTTGGACTTGTTGCGTTCGGTTATATTTGTACCTGTGTTATACGTTTATACAGTTCTAATAACAATTCCAACGGCATTTTAATTCGAGTCACGCTTAACTCGTAACAGTATGTTTTAGCGACCTTTAGGAATGTAGGATAGACTTTTTTAGAGTTACATTTTTACAGGTTTTACAGGTCGATTGTTTTGACATTTTTATTCTTTGTTTTTCTTAACTTTCAGAGCCTGTACCGGATTATGTGAAGGCAACAGTCGATACGGTCATTAAGATACACGAGAACGAGCCATTTGGGGATATCTTGGCTTTTCTCACATCGCAAGTGAGTTTGATTTGGGCCAAGTTTTTTTTTAATTGCAGGAGTTCAGCAGACAGGCAGACGGCCTACCTGATGGAAAGCAGTTACCATCGCTTATGGACATTTGCAACACAAAAGGTGCTAGAAATGCGCTGCTGCTCTCTTAAGGGAGACTGGAACCTGGTCATTTATGCCGGAACACAACTCAAGGTTGCATACTTTAAATCAGGGGTGGTAGCCATCCAGTCGGGCAAATACCCTACCATCTGGCTGTGTGTTCCTAAATAAGAAAAGAATAAGAGAACCTCCATCTTAACGTATGATGAGAAGGTGAATATAAAAAAATTGAGGAAGTCAGTGGTATTGACGGCTGTTATACGCTTCGCAGAGGTAATTTCCACCATCTTTCCTCTGGACGTGTCCCAGGAGTAATGTGTTTGACGAAGACAGGATCAAGGTATTGTTGGAGTGATCCCGGCTAGGGATAGGTCTCTTCAAGGCCTTTCCAGGGCCACCTCGTTGGCCGAGATTGTCCAAGGTTCACCGGTTTTCTGAAAAATGTTCCAAGAAAACTTGGTTTTTCTTCGAAATTACCAGTTTTTTCTATTGGCACCCCCATATTATTCAGCATCTTCGGATAGTGCTCGTCGAGGGCTATCCGTCGACACCACTCACGTCTATACTTCCATTTTTTCGTAAATCCCGGTTTTCCTCCCCTAAGTCCCGATTTTGCAAGGGCTTTCAGACCTACAGTTTGGTGTGCGCTACTCCCCGATCCGACCCAAATTCGGCCTGTTATCCCAGGAAAACTGACGGATTTGGGGAAAATTCGCCGCTCTTCGAGGGATGCTCTTTGCGCCACGAATAGAATGATTTTGGGAATCCTCTAGAGTAAAAGAAAAAGAAAGAAAACACATTAATATGATCTCCCAGGTCTCTCAGGTCTCTCGTCCCAGGTTTGCACATAAAGGTTAAAAATATGAAACATCATGGGGGTGAGTTGTCAAAATTATCATCTTTTTGAAAACCCATAGTCCACTCGCGGTCAAGGGTATAGTGAATGCAACGAATGCTTGCTGTTTTTTGACATTTTACTGCAGAACCTTAACATGAACCCTGTATGTCTTCAGGAGGAGATCCAATCGGCTTTGGGAACCCTGCAAGTGTATGCGGAACAAAACAACGACAAGAATATACATAGGAAATACTTTCCATCTGGTTTTCAGGCGTCTAACATGCTCGTGGTGCCCATGTATGGTAGTTTGCCCCATTATAGGCAAATCAAGTAAGTTTTTACAATACAACTCAATTTATAACCGTCCCTATTAAAATTAATACAGTGTAACGTCATAACTCCATGTAACGTCACTCGTGTTAACGCGAACCGTCAACGTGTGTACTACAATCGGGAATCTAATAAGCGACGGACTTTGCGCGTTTTATTGAATTACGACCTTCTGCATTACGTTTGGACTTTTGTGTTCGGTTACATTTGTAACTGTGATTTATGTGTTTGTATAATTCTAACGGCATTTTAATTCGAGTCCCGCAACTCATAACAGTATGTATACTTCTTAGTAATAGTCATTAGCAAAACCCACATGTAACTAAAACATTTCTGATCCATCCTAAGGTTGTCGGGAAGAAATGGTTTTCAGTAATAAGACCGTCTGTCGTCTTCTGTACTTAAACTTCTTGAACTCTATCTTAATATTGTGCAATAAAATATATTCAATTCCATTCTGTTTCACTTTATTCCAATCTGTTCCATTCCATTCTATTATATTGTTACGAGTTCGCAGGACTCGAATTAAAATTCCGTTGGAATTACTATAGAATATATTTGAACTGTACAAACACGTATAACATTAGTACAAATATAACTAGACACAGCTAGTACAAACTGCACGATTCAATAACACGCGCAAAGTTCGTCACTATCTCGCTCATCGAATCTACTTCTTGCTCGTATCGTAATCACCGCTTGACTGACTCTCCGCATTGGCCATTGCTTTATAATGCACCGATGCCATACCTGGCAAGCTTCGACGAAATACAATAACGACAAGGATTATTTCAACACTAATGACGGCCATAAAACAAGTACAATAACAATAGAATGTTTTTCTTAATTACAAATTCTAAACTTAAAGTAAACAAAAAGAATTCTTAATGCGGGGAGGTAATAAACTGCGACGGGCAGGTGTGTGTTTACCTTTGTCGGTATGTAACTATATTCTATTGTTGGGTGCCAATAATCGTGTGCCATTTTTGGCACCCAACAATGGTATACTTTACCCTAATTTACTCTATATAAGACATTTTATATGTTTCAGAGTACATCAAAGCTGCGATAAGAATGTTAGAAAAGTTGTAGTATCTACAAACATATCAGAAACTAGTATAACAGTGCCTGGTGTTGTGTATGGTGAGTGCATTTCAAAACACATTTCTCTTTACCTGTTAGTGTATTGATATTCAATTTAAATAAATCTTAAAAGATTTCAAATTAATTTTAGATATATCTGTATATATTTAAGGCAGATATTCTTTTATAGGTACTTAGATCAAAGAAAATTATGTGTAACAGTGCATTAAATTTTGAACTTTATGCTAGTGATTTAAAGTGTCATTTAGATTTATTTGTATGATATTTGTGATTGTTGATATTTATATTAATAAAAGTTAGAGAAGAATTATATTTGAGTATATTCTCTGAAGTGCGTGTGAACTTCTACTGCGTGTGAACTTCACACACACACATGCAATTATGTATTGCATCAGTTCAGCAGACAGAGGCCCACCTGATGGAAAGCGGTGCTGCCGCTCTCTAAATGGAGAACCTGGTCACTAATGACGGAACACAATTCGGTAGTTGACAGTATGAAAAATATAGGCTAATTTTAATATATATCGAAGATCACGATCTAAATATGACAAAAATAAATTGTTTTAACTAAAATATTAAATATTAATTGATATTTTTGAGAAATAAAATTGTTATATTGCAGCCATTAGCCGCGTGACAATGAACGGCGATCAGAGCGCGTGACGTCATAGTGTGCAAAACACAAGAGGTTATCAATGACTTCTCAGATAACACTTCAACGAAACAGACGTTTGTTTTGCACACTGTGACGTCATGCGAGACGCCATGACAGCTTGACGCGTTTTTGTGGCGAAATGTCAAAATACTTATAAAATTGCTAAATTAAATATGTTAATGTTGTTTTTTTGCTGAAATGTTAATATTTTGGCTAAAATAGACCATAAGGCTCAAAATAAACCTGTTTCTCAAAAATTGACAACTACCGAATTCAAGGTTGTGATGGCGGTATTTTCGAGCCCAGGGCTGGTAGCCATCTATTTATTCATGTTATTTTTGTTCAGTAATAGATTGTGGTTTCCACAAACTGCCATATTTCGATCCAGCCGTTGGTGTAGAGAGTTTGTCTGTCACGGCCATATCGAAGAATAACGCTGTACAACGAGCGGGCCGGGCGGGCAGGACTAGTCGCGGAAAGTGTTATAGGTGAATCTAAAAAAAAATATTTTTTATGTTGTCTTGTTTATAGGGTTAAAAATAACGCCGTTACAGGTTCATGCAACGAGTAACTCCTTTCGATGTACACTCACGGAATTAAAATGTTCGTCACCTTAAAGTTGACTTTAGCTTGCACGAGTACGCGTCGGTAACACTACGTACATAATATTGTTACACGCCGACAAAGAGAATGCACACCCGGTTTATTACCTTTCCCGCATTTGGACTTCTTTTGTTTGGTTGTCTATTGTTTGCCCGAAAAATATGAGCAATAAATTTTGCCCGAATTGTTTACGTGACATACTCTTGTTTGCCCGTACATTAGATTCCATAATGACACGAGTGCCATACGTATTGTTATTATTAATATTATTAATCAGATTATTTCAACGCCATACTAAATTGATATCACCGTGGAAAATTAACCTAACGCCTTTGTCCTAAGATGCGATTGGCTTTTTAGGACAAAACAAAGTTTCTAGCACGTGACTAATATAGTAAAGAATGAGTATGACATATAAAATTATGAGAAACAATATTATGTCTGTTGACCAGTTTAGCAGATGAAATTATGGTAAATGAAATTCTGGCAAGTGGGTGTATCCGCAAGCGGTGATTACGATACGAACAAGACGTGTACATTCGATAAGGTATGTAGTGACGGACTTTGCGCGTGTTATTGTATCGTGCAGTTTGTACTAGTAGTGTTTAGTTATATTTGTACCTGTGTTACACGTGTTTGTATAGTTGTAATCAATTCTATAGTAATTCCAACGGCATCTTAATTCGAGTCCTGCACTCGTAACAATGCCTTGTTTCGCGATGCCGGTGCGTAAGGTAAACCATGTGCACCTTGTTCACGTTCAACCTGCATATTTTATTTTTGTTTACCCTGATTTAAATTCCTATAGTAACTGTATATGACTTATGTTCAGGTTGTACACAGAGGAGGAATACGACAAGCTTCCTCCGTCGGTTCCGCCTGAAATGTGCAGAAGCGATTTATCCTCGATGATATTGCAGTTGAAGGCCTTGGGCATAAATAATGTGCTCAGGTGAGTATATGCAACTGACATTCATGTGTAATTCATAAGAAATGGAAACCATAAATAATTGATTTTAGAGTTTTTGTCTGTAAGCCTGTCCTGAATGCTCGTCTCTAACAAGCTAAAAACTACATTGAAATTTTTACGAATTTAAACATAATATATTGTAAAGAAATAAATATCCATATACCCAAGTTAAGTAAATTGTGCTCGTGTTATGGGTAATATATGTACAACGGCCCACTCTTGAATCGATCACAGACAACCAGACATAGCAAAGAACATATGTGTAGTATATATGGTGTGTGTATTAGGCTATTAAAATATATACGTATGTAGGTAGTTCATAAAATCATATAATAAAATAGTTCGCAAGCAACCACTGAGTGTTTATTACAATAAGTTGGTATATAAAGTTCACTCAGTTGAGATAGTTTAAGTAAAGAACAAAATATATAAGATTTAAGTACAGAAATCAAAAGTTATGATAAAGTTGAAGAAGTTTAAGTACAGAAAATAATCGTTATGATACAGTTACAAAAGTTTAAGTACAGAAACGTATAGTTAAGATACAGTTGAAGAAGTTTAAGTACAGAAACCAATAGTTAAGATGTAGTTTAAGCATTTTAAGTACAGAAACCAATAGTTAACATACAGTTGAAGAAGTTTAAGCACAGAAACCAATAGGTAAGATACAGTTAAATAAGTTTAAGTACAGAAACCAGGAGTTAAGATACAGTTAAAGAAGTTGAAGTACAGAAACCAATAGTTAGGATACAATTAAAGAAGTTTTAGTACAGAAATCAATAGTTAATATACAGTTAAAGCAGTTTAAGTACAGAAAAGTATAGGTGGGTTAAGTAGATTGGTGGTGCCAAGGGTAAAATTTCAGGTCCTTCCCCACCTCCCCTATAGCACACCACGTGGCGGCGGTTGTAATTTCTATTGCCCTACCTCCTGGACTGGTGCGGCCTTCGATAATATAGCTCAATAGCAGTGGATGGCAGGACAATCAAATCAATCGTTGCATCCGATTGATGATATGGGAAGGAAAATCAAGCCACTAACCTTAACCTTCCGAAACTGCACTTCTCCCAAATCGGCAAGCCTGAAGACGTCTGGCAGCGGTCGTCGAGGTTCAATGTTCAATTTTGTTGCACACACAGTGAATAATAATGTCTTTGTGTCACATAAATTCACACAACAGCGGTTAAATATTAAAAAAGGTAGCACATATGACTACGTAGCGGGTCGTTCATACACGCGCGGTCAGGTAAACGATATTTTACTTATTACAATATATTGGGGCGGTGGTGCGGATTTGTCCCTCCATTCACATTATGTGACGACACAACGTCGTTGGCCAATTAGCAGGGCACAGATCGGAAGATGTCGGCGCGACTGACTTCATTCCAATCATATAATCAAGGAAATGAACCAATCGAAATAATTGGCCTAAACATCCACCCCGCCTTGAAAGTTCTCAGGTTGAACTTTCAAAACAGACCTAAGCCATACTATCAAAGGCCTCACGGAAGAGCGGTTTATAGAAGCGGTATAAATTAAACATGTATATAAGCGGGTTGATAAAATATAAAAGAGGGACAAAAATACAATAAAAATAACGCAATGTTATTATGTTACCATACATAGGTAACTATATACTAATATAAAGTAACTTAAATTATAAAAATGAGTAAGTGAAATTATTGGGAAGGCAGTGGACATAGTTTAACTACTGGACGCTTAAAAGTACTATTCTGAGTCTTAACAAGTGCGACCCTAACAATACCGTCACGTCCTGGATATACCTCCTTGATAATACCTAAAGGCCATCGAAGCGGAGAAACATCGTCCTGAATAATAAGAACAATAGTGCCCACTTTCAAAGAACTACTTGAGGAACTCCATTTTAATCTGGATTGCATAGTGTGTAAGTATTCCAGACTCCATTTCTTCCAGAAATGTTGTACTAAATTGTCCAACAATTGCTTCCTATTTAATAAAGAGAGACGCTCCGAGGAGACGTCAACTGCGGGAAGGAACTGTAATGGAGTAGACATTAAAAAATGTGCTGGTGTAAGCACTTCCGGATAAGGATCCTCTGAGAGAACACATAGCGGTCTTGAGTTAAGAATACACTCAATCTGAGTTAGTATAGTCAAAGTTTCCTCATAAGACAGAAGTTGTGTTCCAATTACCTTATAAAAATGACGTTTAAAACTCTTCACATTCGCTTCCCAAATTCCCCCAAAATGAGGGCTACTAGGTGGAATAGTATTCCAAATAATTTTACGTTGATTAAGCTCATTGCTTATGCAGTTTTGAAAATTAGAGGAAGCGGTTAAAGAATAGATCTCATTTAATTTTGCTCTTGCCCCGATAAAATTTGTACCATTATCAGAGTATATAACTGACACAGGTCCCCTACGAGATAGGAATCTCTTAAATGCATCTAAAAATGTGTCTGTTGACAAGTCAGAAGCCAACTCAATGTGGACTGCTTTAGTCGTCAGACAGACAAAAATACATAAATAAGCCTTTTGCGATTTTTGTCCTCGGCGTCGAGTTAATGTAATGTGTATTGGGCCTGCGTAATCTAAACCCGTGTGCACAAAAGCCTTCGCTTGCTGTACACGATAAGAAGGAAGATCTGCCATTTTTGGCCAAGAGTGTGTGGGATTAGCACGAAAACATATGTTACATAATTTAACTCGTTGCCTAATCGTATTTCTAGACGATAAAATCCAATAATTCTGTTTTATAAGCGAACTCAATAAACTTGCACCTGTGTGACAGTTCCTAATATGATAATGATCAATTAATAAATTTACTATATGATCCTTTTTTGGCAAAAGGAGCGGATGTTGGGCTTCAAACGGCAAGTTTGAGTTAGATAATCTACCTCCAATACGTATTAAGCCTTTATCATCGATAAACAGGCTAAGATGTTTTAAGTTAGATGGCACAGAGCCATTTTTCAACATTTTAATAATATCGGCAAAATGAACCTTTTGCACTGCTTGAATTAAATAATGTTCAGCGGTATTTATATCCGATAAAGTAATTTTATCCGATCGCGGTAAAATTTTTGCAAAACGCAATATGTATGTGATAATATTAAGCACTTTATTCCAAGAAGAAATATTTTTAGAAACCTTATAAATTAGTGGTAAATCATCGTCACAAGTAACCGTGACAAAAGTATGAAGCTTTTTCTCTGGTATATTAGAGTCTGAATTAGTAATAAACGGAGTGATTGGCCATAGATCGGTTGGAGAGCGCAACCAAATTGGTCCGCGCCACCACAGCTTATCTACCATTAAGTCAGACGGCAACATGCCGCGTGACACACAGTCACCAGGGTTCTCCATGCCAGAAATATGATAAAAATGTTTAGCGTCAAGGTTTTCGTGTATTTTTGCTATCCTATTTGAGACGAATATGGACCAGCGGTGCGGGGAAGAATGAATCCACGATAAAGCTATCGTCGAATCAGAAAAGGCGTATATGTTAGAAATAGGATAACGAGAATTATAACAATCGTAAATACAGCGAACTAGTTTAGACAAAAGCAATGCGGCGCATAACTCAAGACGAGCAAGCGAAACTACTTTGACTGGAGAAACCTTGGACTTAGAGCAGGCCAATTCTACAAAAATATTACCAGATGGGTCGGTTACGTGCAAGTAAATAACACAACCGTATGCTTTCATGCTAGCATCACAAAAAGCAACAATATTTACCTTACAATTGTTTGACACATTTAAATGTCGCGGGATGCGTAAATTGGACAAAAAAGTTAATTCTTCTAGAAGTTTAAAGAAACTAGTGGTGATATGATCTGGCGGTGTGTCATCCCAGTCTATGTTGGCATTCCAAAGTTCCTTTATGAGAAGTTTGGCGAACAAAATAACTGGCGAAACTAAACCCAAAACATCAAACAATCTCGCAACAGTGGACAAGATTGTACGTTTGGTACAAGTCGTTGTACACTTATTGACATTAAAATAAAAATTGTCTTCAGCTGGATGCCATGCAAGACCTAAAATCTTCATCCCAGCTTCATCAGTGAAATCAACAGGTGCACAGTGCGACGGCGGTAATGTAGAAAGTAATTCAGCCGAATTACTGGCCCATTTAACTAAATCAAATCCTCCTGATGAAAACATAGTAATAAGTTGCTTAGCGATGTCAATTGCCTCATCGGCGGTAGCAACGGAGGAAACCAGATCGTCAGTATAAAGAGAAGACTCTGCCACGGCGGCAGCAGCGGGATAGCGATATTTTTCGTCAGAAGCCAGCTGGCGGATAGTGCGCATTGCTAGAAAAGGGCTGGACTTCAATCCGAAAGGAACGCGTAAAAACTTAAAAACACGAATATCTTCGTTAGTATTAAATCTATATAAGATTTTTTGAAACTTACAATGGTCATTGATAACACCTATTTGTAAGTACATTTGCTTAATATCAGCAGTGATAGCGATTGGAAATAGGCGGAAACTTAATAAAAGTTTGAAAAGGTCGGCCTGTAAATTAGGACCAGCGTGTAGGATGTCGTTTAGTGACAACCCTGTATGTGTCTTGGCACTCGCGTCCAGAACAATGCGTACCTTAGTGGTAGCCTTGTCTGTGCGGAGCACAGCGTGATGCGGTATAAAGTAACCCTCGTCGGAGTCCAACTGGGGCGGTACCTCACATAAATATTTATTATTTATATATTCGCGAATTATTTCATTATAATTATCTCGAAGTGCGGGCGATACCTTAAATTTACGTTCCAGGCTCAAAAAACGGCGGTGTGCAGTAGCACGAGAATTTCCTAACGAAGACTCACTGTCCTTGAAAGGAAGCGATACAATATATCGGCCGTCACTATTGCGAGTAACGGTCGAACTGTAAATTTCCTCACAAGCAATATCCTCAGGGCTGGAGAAAGACTGGCTAGGCAACTCCTCTAACTCCCAGAATTTGTGTAAGGAATTGTTCAACTCACTGTCAGTCAGTGAAAGACAAGCGGTAGATACAATATCTGTATCTTCAGATAAAACGCAAGAGACATCTCCCATTAAAATATAACCGAAAGTGGTTTCTAGTAACGGTGGAGCGGGGGGAGGCGCCTCGACGCGGCCATTCAATAAAATAAATGGAAATAATTGCGAACCTAAAAGTATATCAATTTGAGCGGGTACATTCCAATCATTGTCCGCTAAAGGTATATTTTTAATGAAATACATATGCGATGCCTCTATATAACGCGTTGGCAAATCATCCGTAATACGGTCAACAACTAAAACATTAATGTTATACTTATGCGGCGTAACTCGCGACTCAATAGTTAAGTTAGTATAACCATAAATCGGACGACTGCTCGAACCAACGCCTTTAATAAATGAATTGTTTAGCGGTGAAATATTTAAGTTAAGTTTTTTACAACACGATATTGTCATTATATGATTTTGAGATGCATTATCTATCAAGCAACGAACTAGTAATTTATTCTGAGTGTTATTTTTATAAGCATATACCTGCGCGGTGGACAATAAAGCATTCGAACGCGGCAAGCCGCTAGATTCATTATCGATCGAGCTACATGCATAGGTATGCATAGCGAGGGCGACAGACGGAGCGTGCGCGCTTGGTGTCACTTGTTGCGCTTGAGCATTGACGTTGTTCATATCACTTAATGTATTAGAAGTTTTGAGATTTAAATTAGTATTGAAATGTAAAAGTGAATGATGACGTTTTTGACATCTTGTACATGTACGGTTCGACTTACATTTAGCGGAAGTATGCGATAAACTTAGGCAATTTATACAGCCTTGTTTTTGTTTTATAAAATTAAAACGTTTTTGAGGAACAATATTTTTGAAATCCGAGCATTCATATAAATGAATGTGGTCATTTTTATTACAAAATGCGCAATTATTTTTGCTGACTTGAGTAGATATATAAGATCGAGATATTTTAGCGGAATTTTTATTTTGATAAGTTTTAGGTTTTAATTCAGATTTAGAAGTTCGTTCCAAAACTTTAACTTGTTCTCGAATAAAAGTAACAAATTCTTTATAAGTGGGTAACTGTCCCGGTTTTCGATAAGCGGTTTCAAAGGATTTTACAGTTTCTGAATCTAACTTCTTGAGACCAATATGTACGAAAATAAATTCTTTAAAATTATCTATATTTAATTGTTCTAAAGCGGTGTAAGTTGTTGTAAATTTATCAATAAATGACTCTAAGTTGTTTGAATTTAAATTAGAAATTGGTTTAAAATCTAATATTTGGTCTATATAATTAGATGCAAGGGCACGGTCATCCTGATATTTGTCAATTAATGAATTATAAAGCGGTAAATAATTTTTCGATGCAGGTGTAATACCTGTACAGATACTTCGTGCCTTTCCAGACAACGAAGATAATAAATATTGAATGCGCTCAGTGTCATTCAATGTATCATTTTCGTGAATTAACATGTTAAATGTTTCTATAAACAAAGGCCAATCATTTAAATCGCCATTAAACTGTTTTAGTTCTATACGCGGCAACTTAACGTTGGATCGTAGCTCACTGTCGATAGTGGACTTTGAACCCGATGCGGACGACTGTTTTTTAGAAAAACGTTCTCGTGACTTTATAATGCAATTATATAAATCAGTAAAAGACCAAACACACTCAAAATTAGGTTTTTGAGAAACATCTAACGAATTGTTCAAGTCATCAACAATTTGAACAAATTCAGATCGAAAATTATCAGAGATACTTTGTGACTTTGTAAGAAAATTATCAATAATTTTGTCATCAGAATCCGAGTCCGGAATGCAATCATAGATAGATTGCAAGTATGCAAAGTATGAATCGCGCTTAGCCACAAGCAATTCAACTTTCCTTTTGGATTTTTCAGTTGCCATTTTTAATTAATAAATAAACAAAAGAAATATGTACGTTATAAAGTAAGTACGTAAGATATGAAATTAATTAATATAAAATGTGTAAATGAATAGCGGGGAATAAGTCGCGGTCGAACTCAGCGTAGTTCGTAGTATTGTGTGATAATAAACCTACCTGCTTTGTGATCGCGCGAGAAAAAATGATACTTATATAGTACAAAGAAATATTTTATCAATATTACGTGTCGTGATAGTTAAAATCGCAATGATTTTAGCGGGAATAAGGAGCGGTATAATGCCTACTTGCTTAATTAACTTATAGGTTCTTTACGGCGAATAATTCAATAAATGAATTTATATGAAAATGAGCACAACACAAAAAATAACTTGACAAATATTCTCGTTATAATTATGCCAGTGATTAACTTACACTATTGGCGCGGTAGGATATACGAAAGTATATATCCAGGAACGTGTGCAACGACATTAGATATATTTTACGATGAAAATTGAAAGATTAGTGGGTTTCACTGTAAATTTATATACATATAAAGGACAGAAAACTAATATATAAAATACAATAAATCGATAAAAATATATAATACGGCTCGAAGTGACCATAAAATGTGGTGGTGCCAAGGGTAAAATTTCAGGTCCTTCCCCACCTCCCCTATAGCACACCACGTGGCGGCGGTTGTAATTTCTATTGCCCTACCTCCTGGACTGGTGCGGCCTTCGATAATATAGCTCAATAGCAGTGGATGGCAGGACAATCAAATCAATCGTTGCATCCGATTGATGATATGGGAAGGAAAATCAAGCCACTAACCTTAACCTTCCGAAACTGCACTTCTCCCAAATCGGCAAGCCTGAAGACGTCTGGCAGCGGTCGTCGAGGTTCAATGTTCAATTTTGTTGCACACACAGTGAATAATAATGTCTTTGTGTCACATAAATTCACACAACAGCGGTTAAATATTAAAAAAGGTAGCACATATGACTACGTAGCGGGTCGTTCATACACGCGCGGTCAGGTAAACGATATTTTACTTATTACAATATATTGGGGCGGTGGTGCGGATTTGTCCCTCCATTCACATTATGTGACGACACAACGTCGTTGGCCAATTAGCAGGGCACAGATCGGAAGATGTCGGCGCGACTGACTTCATTCCAATCATATAATCAAGGAAATGAACCAATCGAAATAATTGGCCTAAACATAGATATATATCTTTATTCGTTTTTAAGGTTTACATTTCCAACCCCACCGCCAGCGAAGTGCCTCCTCTCGGCCCTCGAAACGCTATACGCCCTAAAGGGGGTAGACAGAGTCGGCAACTTGACCCAAGACTTTGGCACAAACATGGCCGAGTTGCCATTGAGACCCATGTGCGCTAAGATGCTCTGCAATAGTGGTGAGTTTGTATAAATACGTTGTTGTAAGATACGTGTATACCTTGATTTTTTCAAGATAAATGCATGTTTTAGAATCTAGTCCGTCTGTGTCCACCTGAACTACTGTTGTTCCGAAGTAGTGAGTAGTTCCTTTTTTTTTCAATATTTATGGCTTGGCAACTAGGCCTTTAAGCCAATTGAGAGTTTTATGTTTAATCCGCTCCAGGACATGTTTTTTTTTAACAACAATACTACGGACTCGAGATCCGTACCCTTTTTACAACTTGATTATTGTTAGAGTTTTTTGAGTTCATACACGCTTATTGTTAATTTTTGTTATTGTGTGTGACATTAATTTTGTGGTTTTTATGTTGTGTTTTGTACCTTAAGAATAACTTATATAATATTTTTTCTAATTTTAATACTAAACTTATACTAATGTAGAGTGTATCTGTTACATGCTGGTGTTGTGAGAGAGTGCATGTGCAGTGTGTGCCTTATGTCTATACCTATATATATTATCTTAACTAGTGCCATGTATGCTGTTTTTTCTTTCTGTGTCTAGGTTATTAACTTTTAGGCTCTTTGAATGTCTTGGTTTGTTTGTGAATTGTGCGTGTAATGCAATGCAGTGGTAGTGCGCGTTGGTGTGAGTAAGTGTATAAGTTTCGTTGTTGGTTGTGTGTTTGTCCCTTTGTGTGGTGTTAATTTATTGTTTAATTGTCGTGACATGAAACCAGGACATGATTTGCGCATGTCTACCACCTGACTGTGGGTTGTTTAGTCGACTGTTATGACAGGCCGCCCCGACGAGGGAAATTGTATTCTTTCCCCGTTCCTACACTGATAATGTACACTTATCGGAGCTGCATACGTCTAGTCATCGCAGCGGACAACGCACTACTGACTAGCGCAGCGCGGGAGCGCACATATTAATAGTTGCTCTATCTCGCTCGCACATCATCCGTCCCGCTCACACACTGTGCTGTATACATTGTACTAGCAGTACGACTTGTTAACATTTGTACTTAAGGTTACCGTTCCCAAAATAAATTAGTTCAGTTCAGTTGACATCAGCACTCGGCAGTGAATACTACTCTCTGCCATCTGAAGTATTATTTAACCTCTACCTCTCGCTGCCAGACACTCATACGATACACGTCTTAAAAATTTAGGAATGAACTAGTGATGAGTAAGTACACGTGTGAGGTAGTACGTTTGTCCCGTACAAAATAGATTTGTACTGACACGGCTCAAAATTTAAATTTGTACTACTTCACAAAACTGTTGTCCCCCTACTGCTCACTCGTCAAATGTTAGAGGAAGGATGGAACGAGGACAACAGTTCAATAACGCCTCTACGAATATTTACATGACAAAGAGGGAAAACATGACATGTACAACTGCTAGTAAAATGAGGTTACCGAGGTCGATCACATCCGATTCTTAACGAACATTTCCGAACTAGAAGTTTTGTACGGGGCAAATGAGGGAATGACGCTCACCACCTCACCGGCCTTATTGCTTCAAATGTACTGCAGCGATACAAACCATACAAATCTCGTCGCCTCAATATGGTACATTGTATTAGTTCAGTACAAAATGTCATGTTACTCTTAGGCGTGAGGCATATTTATGCCAACGGTTATTAACAACAGGTATTTACAGACAACAGATAACATTTGTTATTTCGAGAACGGAATACCTGTTGTCAGGATAACAGACAGATAACATAACATAAGAATAACAAATTCCTATTTACGTCTTTTATTAACTGTTCTATTAATTACTATGTTTCTCTCGTTCTATCTAAGCAAAACGTTATTAAGCTAAAAAGAGATGCACCTATTAATTTATTCATATCTGTGTCTCATTTACACTTCAAGAACTTATACGGGCAAGAACGAGACGCACCTAATAATTATAAGGTAACAAAATGTAAAAGCATTTAAGATGCGCACACATTACGGGACGCGTGAGACGCGTCGGGAAACGCGCTAAGAATCGGACGCGGCTTTTGTGTTGCCAATTTTTCTTAGGGAAAATATGCTATATCAACTCATTTAAGCGTTAGATTGGCGCGAATTTGTAAAAAGCGCTGAAAATAAAGTAATAAGCCTGGATACTTTTTTAGTTTATCATAAATACTTGTTTTTGAGGACAATATTCCAATACACGTGTGTACATACTCCATGCCAGTGACCAAGACCAAAATCAAATGAAAAATTTTAATTTAAAATTTCTCTAATATCCATTCACAATATTTAGTATTATTTTTTTATTGCTGGAGTTCAGCAGACAGGCAGACGGCCCACTTGATGGAAAGCGGTTACCATCGCCTATGGACATTTGCAACACCAAAGGTGCTACAAATGCGCTGCTGCTCTCTTAAGGGCGACTGGAACCAGGTCACTAATGCCGGAACACAACCCAAGATTGTTATGGCGACATACTTTAGACCAGGGGTGGTAGCCATCCAGTCGGGCAAATGCCCTACCACCTGGCATATTATATGGACCAATTTAGCCAAATTTCACTGAATGCTACTCAAACTGTGACTATCGACCTCGCAGACGCATGGGGATATACATAGACAAAACCTTTTTGTTAGAATAAGATTTCTGCCAGTTAACTTTTAAAGCTTTTCCACATTCTTGCGAGTATGTCCACGAGATCTTGCAGCTGAGAAGGCAAGAAGTTCTCGCGAGAACTCTATGCTAGTGTAATGTATGTAGGCTTTACCGCAACCGCATAAAGGAACTTCGTTCCAATAAAAACTAAATAACAGTATGTTATTTAATAACAGATAATCAATGTTGTTATTTTTGGATAACAGTAACAGGAGTAACAGATAATTAAATTAGCCTGTTATAACTCACCTCCAGTTACTCTTACAAACACAGTTTATACTCATATCCTCCCTAACTCTACTTGCAACGCCTCGCGGGTCATGGCCTGTCTATTATTGTTTGAAATTTGTATATATATTTTTGTACGTATCGAGAATCGTTTGCGATTTCAATTATTGCATAGCGCCATCTATTGGCTGCTATGTGTTCCGCTACAAAAACTCTTCAAGTTCTTCGTCAATCATTCACAACTTATTAAACAACACCTTTCAGGCGAATTCGGTTGTATAGACGAAGCGTTGTCTATAGCGGCGATGTTGCAAGTGGACGGCGTGTTTTCTAAATTCAGCGGAGGGAGGGAGAATATCGCCGCAAAAATGTCGCGGAGAAATAATTTTGAAGTAAGTACGAAGTGTTGTGTGTTTGAAGTAAGTACAAATTTAATTTCGGTTTTGAGGGTATTTTGGAAAAACTTTCCCTTTATAAAAGAGACTGGCGGGTTTCTCAGGAGCAACCGGACTGGTCTCCTAGACATACATCTAGGAGACCAGAATTACGATGTGTTTATGTAGCTTATTTCATTAGAAAACCATGTGTGATTTGCATTTTCTACAAGAACTTGGCTGAAAATAGAATTTGGCCATAAATGTTTGACATTGACATTACGATAAAACTAGAGTTTTTGGTGGGGAAATGTGTTACCGTGCAATTCTATAATCATGCTTATAAGTGAGTAATGTGAACAGTACTTGTACGATATTTATTGTTTTTAACGAGTAATATATACATTTGTGTTTTATTCCTCACAATATCAAGCAAAGGAACTTAGTCCATACAGCTTTGACGTTTGACACTTGACAGTGACATAGTAGACGCTTAGACGTTTTGTATTGGTATTTAAAAAATATATAAAATAACAGATATCCAAAACGAATAAATAATCTATCAACCAATTAACAGAATAAAAACAGAATATAATGCACGTATATTACATGGATATTAAATGCAGTAAAATATTATTATTTATTTATTTAATTCGTTTTGGAAACATACATATACCAAACAAGTTGCCATTTAAAATAATTTATATAATAAAATTGGCTCGAACAGTTAATTACAAAAAAATACAATTATATTACATTATCATTCTATAGGTACAAAAAAGTAGCTTAATATTCTTAATATCTTGAATAAATTGACAGGGTGCCAATTATTAAGGATGGTGCCAACAATGGCACAATTTATCCTAGAATAATAAAATTAATATATAATTTTACAGGTGGCTGAAGGCGATATCATAATGTATCTAAACATATACGATTCATATATGAAAATAAAAACATCACTAACAGACGAGAGGAGGGCGACGAAAACGTGCAAAGAATGGTGCCAAAAGATGTATATCAATTACAAAGTTATGGAAAAGGTAAAAATCGCTTTGGGCTTATTTTTCAATTAATCATTAAAAAAGATTCAAAACAAAATGAAAAAATTTAAAAATTCTATTGGGAACTGACGTATAGTGCGTTCCACCAGTCGCTCACCACGCTCAAAATGCTCTTTCAGTCGTTGCACACGATGACCGCGTTCAACGAAAACTTCACTACAGTTCTGATGCTTTTAGAATGCCTTGCTGACTTTGTGAACATATGGACGGATAACATAATGACGAACGTTGTACAATTAAAGATTTTTGAAGTGATAACTTCTTATGGGAGGGTAAACCGCTTCGTTACGTAATGCGTTACGGCGCCATTCTGTCTGGCTTCCCCTTCTCTCATGTTAGATTAATTTAAGTTATCACTTTTGTCGGGCGTTCCGAGACGTACACCATCTTTTTGAAGTGATAACTTCTTATGGGAGGGTAAACTGCTTCGTTACGTAACGCGTTACGGCGTCAGTCTGTCTGGCTTCCCCTTCTCTCATTTTAGATTAATTTAAGTTATCACTTTTGTCGGGCGTTCCGAGACGTACACCATATTTTTGAAGTGATAACTTCTTATGGGAGGGTAAACTGCTTTGTTACGTAACGCGTTACGGCGTCAGTCTGTCTGGCTTCCCTTTCTCTCACGCAAGTTATCACTTCTGTCGGGCGTCCCGAGACGCACAAGTTTTTTAATTATTTTATGTATTACTGATTCAAGATTAAGTTAAAATTACCGTACCACGGTGACAATTTGTGGTAAACTAGTTTAGCACAAAACGCATTTTTAGAGCGGTGTTCGAAGTCGAAGTAGAACCTCCATGTTTTGTACCATAGTTTTTGATAAGTTGTTGTTTTTATTATTTTTCAATGTATTTAAAATGAGATTCCGAAATATACATGTAAAATAAAAGACGTATTTTTTCCTCTCTTCAAAATTGTATGTAATAATCAATAATTAAAGCTTCTAAACATATTGCCGAACCCATTTTTTTAACAAGCGGCCTGACTATAATGTTCGCTTACAACGACCAATCTGAAGAGGTGACTCTCTATCAATACATTGACAAAGACAGAAGTTTTGTGTCAACCAGACATTTGTGTATTTCATTAATGTCGTCAACGCTGCCTAGTGGAACGCACCCATACACACTTTTTCTCAGAAAGTTAAATTCTATTTGACGTTACGTATTCAATCATAATAAAACTGTAAGAGTATCTTTCTAGGCATGCGAGATAAGAAATAGTTTGGAAAAACTAGTTAAAGGAAAATTCGGAATGGAAAATCAAGTTTACGAAGGACCCGACTTGGGGACTGGTATGTTTCTTTTACTTCAACTTTTGTCGTTGCTTTCCTTTGTTTCATACTAACATATAATTAATTTTCTTCTTGGGGCCGATTCCTCAATCACCAGATGAAAGCTATTATCACATAATTAATTAACATGGAATTTGTAGATATATATTTGTATGTTATGTATATATCTATTTAATATATAGAACATCTGCATATACTGCATTTCTATATTTATTTCTAGAATGTAAGAAATTGTACTATGTATTATGTATACCACCATAGACATTTTTACAAATTTTTTATTTTTACATTGTAAAAACGAATTATTTTATTACTTCGTATTTAAACTATAAAACATCTATTGCTATTGTACTTATTTTATGGCTGTAATTAGTGTCGAACGAATTAATCCTTGTTTTATGGCCGTCGAAGCTGGCAGGTGTTCGGGATTAACTCGGCGAACGCGATCCTTTGCTCTATTATACAATTGAGTATAAAACAATGGCCGAACGGAGGGGCGAGGCAGTCGTTCGACGACTACGATACGATTAAGACGTGTATTACTTTCGATTAGCGACATAGTGACGGACTTTGCGCGTGTTGAATTGCATTGAATCGTGCCGTGTGAACTGGTTGCGTCCAGTTTTATTTTGTACTTGTCTTTTTACAGTGCTAATAAACTCTATAGTCATTCCAACGGTATTTATTTTAATTCGAGTCCTGTGCTCGTAACAATATAGACAACACTTTATTATTCGCCAAAACAAAAATTACATAAATACACAACAACACAATAGTTACTTGATAAATCAAAAGGCTATAAGACTGCCCTTTGTGCATAATGAGACATAGTTTTAGTTTGTCAGTTCTTTTTTGTATTGGTGTACAATCAAGAGTTTATTAAGTTAAGTTAATTGGAAATGTTAGTTACATGAATAAAACAATTGTTTCGCTTTTGAATTCGATCAAGATTTAATTTATTCGTCTGATAAATTCATAATGCAACGTTTTTCAATAATTCTTGGACGGTTAAGGCTGTCCAACTTTGGAATAATAAGCAAAATCTCTAATAACATTTAAGAACATGGTCAAAACAACAAACAACAAAAACAAAAATACATACCATAAATGGTTCGGTTAACAATGGCACCTACAATGGTATCTAGTTTTTTCCATTAATTCATTCATTTATTGAAAGGTTGTGGATTATGATTTGTCTGGATTATCTTGTATTTTCGGAAAATAATAGTAGAAACGTTTTTACCGAGACGATGTATATTGACAGTTTTTGACACACAGACAGAAGCAAAGAATGACAAGCAAAAGGAACGAAATGACAGATACACTCTCACAAACAGAACATAGATAATCAAATATTTACAATGTGCGCTCTATACACTATCATTCATTCATTCATTCATGGTGTACATTGTTGAAGCGGTGCCAATAATGGCATGTTTCGTTTTTTTTTTTTTTTTGTAGCTAAATGCGAGCGTATTATGAAGTGCGTCTTGTCCGGATTCTTCGCTCAAGCGGCGTACTTGAGCGTCGATTCCGCTTACCGCGGCATCAGAGGCGCAAAACTACATATAAGTCCGGACAGTTGTCTGTTCGCCACGCAACAACCTAAGTGGTAAGTCCAAAGAGTTGACCTATACTTATTTATTTGTCGCGGGTGTTCAGCAGACAGGCAGACGGCCCACCTGGTGGAAAGCGGTTACCATCGCCTATGGACATTTGCAACAACAAAGGTGCTCTTGAGGGAGACTGGATCCTGGTCACCAATGCCGAAACACAACTCAAGGATGTTATGGCGACATACTTTGGACCAGGGGTGGTAGCCATCCAATCGGGCAAATGCCCTACCACCTGGCTAACCTATACAGTAAATTTATTTATTTTACCACTGTTAGTTATATGGTTAACAATCACTTTCTTGTATTAGGACAGGCAATATTCCTAAATAACAAAGAGTATTATAATCTGAAGTGAAATAAGTTTAATTCAAAATCTAAAGAAAAACAGTGTATTGTTACGTATTTGTGGGATTCGAATTTAAAATGTCATTGAAATGATCACAAACTTTACTATTAGAAGACCAATATTTGATATTTTTGGTCATTTTGGTGGATATATATTTATTTTAATACATAGACAATGGGCACAGATACTCTTATCCGGGAGATGGGATAGTTTGCGATATAAAATGAGGTGAATCTTCGGAGGCAAATAGCTGTAACATAAAAGTTTAATACAATGTATATATTTATGTACAATAATAGATAGATAGATAACACTTTATTGCTCACCAAATATACAATAACAAAATACATAATTACAATATTGTCATGGTAGAAGCAAAAGGCGGCCTCATCGCTGAAATCTCTTTTAGGCAACCTAACTTAAGGAATAATTTAATCTAATCTGGCGATGTAGGTGGTGCATATAATTGAATATATCATAAATAAACATACTTAGACTACATAATTTATAAATAAAATACATGCATACAATATAAAAATTAGGCATAATTATTTACGGAAAAGTAGTGTTTTCTGAGTGCGTTCTTAAATGTAGGCGATGTTTTGGCCTCTCTGACAGTAAGAGGCAATAATAATATATAATAATAATTCAATGTATAGTATAATATACTCGTGTTATAGAGTGAATGAAGAGTAATCTGTGGTGCTTTCTGATGTTGTAATATAATTAGAGAATTTCAGAGAGGCTTTTAAATGAAGATGGTCGTTTATATTTTTTTTTTCAATATATATATATATATTATTTCTAGGGTGATATTCGCAAGTGTGCAAAGTATTGGTGACAAGACCCACATGAGGGAAATGATGACGATACAGAAGGAATGGCTACTAGAGATAGCACCGCATTATTATAAAGAGACTTGATAATAAATATTTATTATACACACTTTATTTTTATTTTAATCTGAATTTAAATAAAATTGAAGCGCCTGTTGGTAATGTCAAAATAAAATGTGAAAAAAATTCACACCAGGAGGTTTCGAAAATGCAATTTTTCGAATTTTTATCTGTCTGGATTTTCCGGATTTTTTAGGGTTCTGCGAAAAATATTCCACGCGGACAAAGTCGTGGGAACAGCTAGTACTGTATAATAATCCATAGTTTAATATTATAAACTAGCGGTCATGGCAGACGTTGTCCGGCTCTGAAAAAAATAAATCTAGAACCCGATTTCAGCGCCATCTACTGGATATAATTGTGTATCTAAATCATTCTAGTATGTCAATGATTTGCAGTGAACATCAATTCGCTGTCAATTGCGCAAGAACAAACCTAATTTATTAAAATAAAAAATTTCAAATTTTCTCCCCCCCACATAGTTGTCCGCTATATAGTACCCGTAAAACAAGTATATTAAATACCTTTTAATTATTATATTAATATATATTATATTAATTACCTTTATAATAAACTAGATGATGATGAGTGCCCACTTCGCTGGGTGTCATTAAAAAACACACACGCACAAACA
This sequence comes from Dendrolimus pini, assembly GCA_949752895.1. NCBI lineage: Eukaryota > Metazoa > Arthropoda > Insecta > Lepidoptera > Lasiocampidae > Dendrolimus > Dendrolimus pini. The sequence continues at coordinate 1,201,705 of OX457150.1, forward strand.
TTAAATACTAACTTCTGCAGCCTTCGTCCGCGTGGAATAGCTAAAAAATGAAAGTTAAAAAACCCTGATTTTGAAACATTTTTCTTTGGTGCTCCGCTCCTATCAGTCTTAACTTGATGATATATAGTCTATGGCCTTCCTCGATAAATGGGCTATCTAACACTGAAATAAATTTTCAAATGAGACCGGTAGTTCTTGAGATTAGCGCGTTCAAACAAACAAACTTTTCAGCTTTGTATATTACCTTTGAGTATAAAATAGTCGTATGTCACTCAAGGATAATATAGCTATCTAATGGTGAAAGAATTTTCAAGATCGGTTCAGTAGTTAAGGAGAATACTTCGTACAAACTTTACCGCTTTATAATATTACTAGTATATACCCGCGACTCCGTCTACGCTTGACTTGAAATTTCCGCGAGATTCCAGGGAAAAAGTATGGGAGCATTTACAAAAAGCATGTAAGCTATTGTTTTAGTGAAAACTGTATCGAAATAACTTACATTTTCATGCACCCGATAGATACTGTTACGAGTTGCAGGACTCGAATTAAAATGCCGTTGGAATTATTATAGAATTTATTAGAACTATACAAACACGTATAACACAGGTACAAATATAACTGTACACAACCAGTCCAAACGAAATGCACGATTCAATCACACGCGCAAAGTCCGTCACTAACGTCTTGCTTCGCTTGTGGCTATCGCTAGACTGCCTCATCCCTCCATTGGGGCATTGCTTTATACTGTACAAATACAATATGTCTGCTCGAACGCGTGGACTGAATTTCCTAGAATCACACCTGGCTAATGACTACCATAAAAGATTACAATACACAATGGTCTGTTTTTCTAATCAGAAATTTTAAACACAGAGTAAACAAAAGAAGACCAAATGCCGAAAAGGTAAGAAAACGTCTACAGGTACGTAGGTGTGAATTTGTCCTTTGTCGGCGCTGAGGTCGTAGCAATACTTTACTAAAATAATAGCTTAATTTTAGCTTTGTGTCCCGGGAATCCCGCGGGAATTTCCAGTCAAGCGTGGACAAAATCGCGGGCATATCCTATTAGTATATATAGTGCAAACGTAGGTATGTACCTAAATCTACGTGGGTGGTCTGAAAAGTTTCCGACATAACAAAGATACAAGTCATTTTTTCGGTAATTTTTAACCGACTTCGAAAAAAGGAGGAGGTTCTCAATTCGTCGGAATCTTTTTTTTATTTTTTGCTTTTTTATATATGTTCGCCGATAACTCCGTGATTTATGATCCGATTTACGTGATTCTTTTTTTGTTCGACGCGGAATAGCTGCCATGTGGTCCCCTAAAAATTTGACATAGTTTGGCCCAGTAGTTTTCATTTTACGAACATTTTTTTGTTCCCGGTTCTTGGGACCTATATTTTTTAAGAAGCGCGGCACCATTCGTAGGTCCACCCATACATAGCTAGACACTAAAAAGTAACAAATAAAATTTAAAAACTTCGTTTAAAAAAACCGACTTCAAAAACTAAAAAACTAAAATGTATAAAATAACTTATTTCTAAAGCTATTATTATTAATATATATTATCTAAAACATCTTAAAGTCGGTGCTTAGTAATTTTCAAACAAAATATAGTAATTTTTATTATTTTTTACTTTGCACCGACTTTAAGATGTCTTAGATAATATATATTAATAACAATAGCTTTAGAAATAAGTTATTTTATACATTTTAGTTTTTTAGTTTTTGAAGTCTGTTTTTTTAAAGGAAGTTTTTAAATTTTTATTTTTATTTTTCAACATAGTCTCCTTGTTACTCTTAACACTTCTCCCAGCGATGCTCCCATCTCCATAACCAGTCCAAATAGTGCTCGGCGTTTTTGTATGCAAAATAATTGTTCACGAAGGTGATTGCCTCTTCATTTGACGAAAGTCCATCCTCCGAGTGTAAATTTTAGATTAGCGAACAAAAGGAAATCGCTAGACCTGGCGAGTAAGACGGGTGGTCAAGCAGTTCAAACCGTAAATCGTGGATTTCGCCATGGCAACCGCTGAGGTGTGAGACGTTGTGTTGTCTTGGTGAAACAGGATTTTCTATCTTCATGTTGGGTCGGAAACTTTTCAGACCACCCTAGTATATAGTATACCTTAGGTAAATATAGTATCGTTTACTACGCAGTGCGTAATCTCAATGGAGGAGGTCACTCGAATCTAAGTTCAGGCATAAATTTGTCTAATTTTATGCCTATGACGTCATGATTTTGCGATTTATTACCTAGTTATTGGAGCATGAATGAAAACAAATAGTATTTAGGCTGTAAATACTGATTACGGTCTTATATCAATAATGTTTGCACCCAATATGCACATCTATATCTTCTTAGTATAAAATTCTCGTGTCACAGCGTTAGTTACCATACTCCTACGAAACGGCTTGACCGATTCTCATGAAATTTTGTGTGCATATTGAGTAGGTCTGAGAATTGGACATCTATTTTTCATCCCCCTAAATGTTAAGGGTAGTCCACCCCTAAATATTTTTTTAGTTTTTTTTATGTTTTTATGATACAGCATTAAGAAATACATACAACCCTAAATTTTCAACCCTCTACGATCAACCCCTATTTTTTAATAGCGATATTAGTATTTTTATAATTTTCCACTGGGATGATTTAGATTTTAATTTGAACCAGATAGATGGCGCTGCAATCGGGTACCAGAATTTAGGTGTTCTTTTTGTTGTTCTTTGTTTGTCTCGGAATGGTTTAAATAAACGATTGGACCAAGTAGGTGGCGCCGCGATACTCCTATAAACGCTGGGCCTGATTTTGATGATTTGATGATGATTTTTTGTTTGTTCAAGTGGATTTGAGAATAGTTTAGATTAGTCCCGCTAGATGACGCTGGAATCGGGTTCTAGATTTTTATTTTTTAAGGGCAGGATAACGTCTGCCGGGTACAGCTAGTATATATATAAAAGAAAGTCGCGTTAGTTACACTATTTATAACTCAATATCGGCTGTACCGATTGGCTGAAAATTGGTAGAGAGGTAGCTTAGAACCAGGAAACGGACATAGGGTTTTTATCCCGTTGGAACCGGTAGGTGACGCTGAGATCGGGTTCTAGAATCCTCCTAATCACTTGAACCGATTTCGGTGCTTTTGTTTTTGTGTGTTTGAATGGGTTGGGTCCCCGCATGGTTTAAATCCACAATTGGAACCGGTAGGTGGCGCTGGGATCGGGTCCTAGATTTTTTTTTCTAAGCAAGACAACCGCCCTTATTCGGACATGCCCGTGTTTTTTTATATCATTTACTATTTTATATTTAACATTTACCCCGCGACTTTGGCCTAGAATTTCTGTACAATGAAAAAAAATCTAAAAACCTAATTTTGTTTCTCTGTTTGTCTGTTTGTACGGGCTAATCTCCGAAACGACGGGACCGATTTAAATGAAATTTTGTATAGTGATAGCTTATAACCCTGGTCAACATATATGATTACTTTTGATGCCGAAAAATTAAAGAGTTCCCGTGGGATAGTTAAAAAACTTTCGACGCGGACAAAGTTGCGGGCAGAAGCTAGTATGTAATAGTTCGCTTTTAAAATAGAGAAAATGCCTCATCCTACATGTTGTAGTGTAAGATGGTAGATAAATACCAAAGAAATCTTAAAAAGATGTCTCAACTAAAATTGAATTTGAAAGGATGCGTTTAATAATTTTCGAGGCACATTTTAATGAAGGCAAATGGATATCTCACCTAATGCAAAGTGGTTACCTTCACTTATGGACATTCACAACACTAAATATGCTACCAACCTGGGCTATCGGCCTTAAAGTGGGATATACGGTATGTTTTATAATTAAATTTTCTTTCTTGGGATACCAACTTTTATTGGTTAACAGAACGATGTAGTTACCTGTTCATGCTTGCCAGGTAGCCATGAACAGAAATAAGTACACAAACCTATCAAAGCATATTCTCCATGTTAAAAACTATCAGTTGAAACTAAATTTGTTCAGTTTAAAAAAGTGAAGGTTATGAAAAAAATTACTAAAATAAATCTAATTAAAAATAGCCGTGAATACTTTTCGATTGGCAAGCAATTATAGGCGTGTTGACAAATCAATATAATTAGATGAGAAATATGTGTCATCTGGTTATCAAATGGGTGAAGGTCGATGTTCAGCATCGCCTCTACTATAATACATCTTATTCGCTACGGGTTACGTACATACATATTATTATGCCTGTTTCCCATGGGCTTAGGCAGAGACTATAGATCTCCACTTGCGACGATCCTGACAAACAACTTTCGCTTCAACTACTTTCATTAGCCTCTTCATACTTGCATGTTTATTGGATATGCTTTTTACCTGACGTCGTTTTAACACTTCTATTGTTGGATCATGTTGTGTACGTCATGGGCTACCGGTACCAACTCTACAATTTACAATACTGGTATACACCTGTTTTGTCATTCTATTTTCATCTATCCTCTCCGCATGCCCAAACCACCTTAACCTTTCTTTTTCAACCGTTTTTATTACATCTTTCAGTCCACAACGTTCCCTTATTACACTATTCTGTATCATATCATTCATGTTTACCTCACGTCTACTTCTCAAAGCTCTCATTTCAACTGCATTTATTCAACTTTCATGCTTCTGCCACACCCAACTCCCACTGCCGTACATTAGTGTTGGCCCCAACACCCTTTGATGGACAGCCAGACAGAGTTTAGCGGCCCATTCATCTTACCTGCAATTGCTCTTCTTTCAATGTCAGTTTCATGCTTTCTTTGTCTGGTAAACATGCACCCCAGATAAACAAGTTCTTTGACTTGCTCTAACTCTCATACGTGCAGGAACGGCGAATTAATACAATTTCCTGTGTTGGGGCGGCCTGTCGTAAGAGGCGACAAAACAACCCACAGCCAGGTGGTAGGGCATTTGCCCGACTGGATGGCTACCACCTTAGTCTAAAGTATGTCGCCATAACAACCTTGAGTTGTGTTCCGGCATTAGTGACCATCCAGTCTCCTATTAGAGAGTAGCAGCGCATTTGTAGCACCTTTAGCGTTGCAAATGTCCATAGGTGATGGTAACCGCTTTCCATAAAGTGGGCCGTCTGCCTGTCTGCTGAACTCCTGCAATAAAAAAAGTACAAAACCTTCTAGCTTCCTACGTGTATATTACACATTTCATATTTTCATCTCTTTCAAGTACCATTCGTACTTTCGTCTTGTTCACATTAATTTTCATACCGTCAAAAGACTCGGTTCATAATTACCATCTCCTTTAACTTGTACCGAAAATCCGGGTCACGTGTAGCTCGCTATCAAATTCAACATACGCAATTTACTTAAATGGATATTTCACCGTCTTAAATGTGATAGAAAACGTTTTTGGTTTATCACCGCGGTCTTGGTAATAAACAGTAAAGAATAATGGGGTATATTTCATCATTAATTAAGATAAAAGCGAGGCGTATTGCGTCTAGCTGGTGTTTACTTTTAATTCGATGGTTCAAAGTACCTATATATTGAATTTAATCAAACTACGTTTTAACGGTAATTTATTTCGACGATTCGGCCACTTTTCAGTGGCCGTGATCAAGGAAGACAGGTGTCAAATGTCAACGAGTGTTGTTACAGTTTTATTTAGCCTACCGCCAACTTGTTCATTTTAATTATTTAGTTTTAATGTAATTGTTTATGGCTATTATTTACTCTATGGGCCTAATCTAATTTACCACCGCTTCGCAACATGTTATGGCTTGAAGAAAAAGGCGGCGCAAGAAATTCTTCAGAAAATATGCCTAACTCTAATAATTTTATATAATATTAAAATGGGTGGAAGGAGAAATAAAAGAAATTATCAGTCAAGTTGTTTTGTGTTCCGTTGCACGCAGAAAGAGCTCACAGTCTCTTGAGGTCTGGCAGTTGGTTTATTATTTGTACAAGTCGCAAAAACTTAAGAAAATATAATATATTGAATTTATCTATTTTTTCCAGCTTCTATTTAACTTGCAATGGATGTAAGTTCGGGTGGAATCTTGCAAGTTAAATTTGACCAACTTCCCGGTTTCCGATTAAGCTGAAATTTTGCACGCATATGAATATCGCGTGACAATGCAATAATATGGTACCATGGGGCTGATCTGATGATGGAGTCGGTAGGTGGCCATAGGAACTCTTGTACTAAACAAGATAGACCCGTCGTGTTTGGGTTTGTTTTACTTGTCTTGGCTAGCACTCATCTTCTACATGATATCCAGGATCTTAAAAGCTTGTATTTACCTATGAAATTGACGTTTTGCAGTACTGGCCATTTCAATGATAATAATAAAAATTATTATTACCAAGAATTCCAATTTCAAATTATTTATTTATTGCCTGTCCATTTCTAAACATAATAATATACCTATCTGTCTTTTCCTTCTGTTTAAGAATTTCGATCTTCATTTTGTTATTCTTCTTTCATCATCTATCCCTTTCAAACATGCATCTGTCCTTGTCTTTTGGATACTTTTACATTTTTCTGAAACTTTTTTATTTTATTTTATTTGGGGGGTTAACAGCTGTAGTCTTACAAACTAAAGTTTTACAAACTAACGTTACAGAGATAGCTAAAGAACAGCTATTCATAAACCTCCACAGATAGCAGGGGAATAAAAATAAAGTATATAATACAATAATTTAGAAAAAGATTAATAAAGAAATTTTGTGTCCAGAAAACTAATTATTATTAAAATAGGCTTTGATTAAACTCGCATTTACAGATGCTAGACTATCCACAAACAAGTCAATGTCAACATAATTCGACTTGCTGAGTTTGTTGAATTCATTCACTGTTCTAACAAAAAATGAGTGGCGTCTGAAGGCTGTCAAGTGTCAAGGGTGAATGAAGCAGTTTTCTAGAGCGTACAAGACTAGGGGGAACATACAAATGTAGTTTCTCGATAAGACTAGCACAGTCAATTTTGGACTGAACAGTTTTCACCAAGAAACGTATATAAGAAATATTTCTTCGAATTTTGAGGGGCAGAAGATGGAATAGGGTACAGCGCTCAATATAACCTTGGCGCGGTATTTTGAATTTAAAATTGATAAATCTAGTGTTTTTTTTTTAATGAGCTCTAATCTATCAGAGTGAACTTCGAAACATAGATTCCAAATTTGGCTTCCATATTCGAGGTGACTACGGAAAAAGGCACAATATAGGACTTTACAGGTTTTCATCTTGTTGAAAGAGCTAGCATTACGAAGTAGAAAACCTAATGCAGACGAAGCCTTTTTGGTAAGAGATCTATATGAAGATTATATGAAAGTTTAGTGTCTAAGTACAAACCTAGGTCCCGTATGACGTTAACTCTCGCTAGTGGTAGATTGTGAATATTATAGCTATAATTGAGAAAAATATTTTTACGAGTAAATGTGATTACCGAACATTTAGATATGTTTAGGTCCAAATGGTTATCTTTACAATAGTCAGATATACGCATGATATCTTCCTGAAGGAGTGATGCATGTACTGGACTTGTAATAGATTTATAAATTTTCATATCGTCTGCAAATAGTTGATATTTCGAATGATGAATGCAGGTGTTAATGTCGTTGATAAATATTACAAATAGAATGAGGCCTAAAAGTGATCCTTGGGGGACTCCTGAGTGGATTTCCACCCACGAGGATGAGAAACCAGAGAGAACTAGTGATTGAGATCTATTTACAACATAAGAAAACCAGCGATACCAATCACCTCTTATACCTAAGGCAAGAAGTTTCATTAGCAATAATTTGTGGTCTATTCTGTCGAAAGCTTTACTAAAGTCAGTGTAAATTGCGTCACATTGAAAACCATTGTCCATAGTATTGGACACATAATCGGTAAACAACATAAGGTTGGTGACCGTAGATCTTCCTTTCAAGAAACCATGTTGGTGCGGGTCCAGATACGAATGCAATGTATTATAAAGTTGATTGTACACGATTCGTTCGAATACCTTAGCAATTAAACATAGTTTAGAAATGGGTCTGTAGTTCTCGACTTTATCCTTGGGCCCTTTTTTTATGAATGGGCGAGATAAACGTTGATTTCCAAATGGAAGGAACAACACCTTCGCACATCGAGCGTTGAAAAAGTAATGTTATTGGGCAAGTTAACTGATCAGCACATTTCACGATGAACAATGCTGGTAGTTGATCTGGCCCAGCTGATTTATTTAGATCAAGCGACTTAAGATGCTTTCTGACAGTAGCGGGGTCAATTTCAATTGACCGTATGTCACACGAAGAAATAGAATAGGAAGAAAGATTTGGGTGAGACGTAGAATTATTTGAATGGCTGGGATCCAGAAAAGTAGATTTGAAGTAGGATGAAAAAAGTTCACAAATGCCTTGACCCGAGTCACTAGTTGAATCAAGATAGGACATAGTTGAGGGAAAGTTATTGCTAACGCGCTTACTTTTGATATAAGTCCAAAATAGTTTTGGATTGTTATTAATGGAAGATTCGATTTTAGCAATGTAGGAATTATAACAACATTCCTCAGCTTCAGTAACTATTTCTCGTAATAGTTGGAATGTGGCCAGATCACACAAATTGCCATAAATCTTGTGCTTTATAAAGAATTTGTGCTTTTCCTTAATTAATTAGATAAGGGCAGTATTATACCAGGGAGGAAATTTAGTCTTTTTTACGCTTCTCAGGAATGTGATCATCTCTAATTTGATATAGTAATTTGTTGAACTTTCCCACAGCTTCGTCGAGATTCCCATCATTTAACAAGCTTTTACAATCTGTGTCTGATAAGGCAGAACGAATTTCGTCGTAATTACCCTTGGCGTATTGATACACAATGCGACTAGGTGTAGTGAGTTTGTCGGTCGTAGTAAAATCGAAATGAAAAACCAAAGATGGATGGTGAAAATCTTCTAGAACTAGAGGATCAGGGCATGATGAAAGAGTCGTTAGAAAGAATTAAATCAAGAATTTTGCCATGCCTATTGCTAATAGGCATGGCATTATTTGTTGAATTGGGAAAGATTGCATATGCTGAGAGTATCGATAAAATCAGAAAACATATTTGAGGGTGGCGTTGATGGTATAAGTCCGTCTGTTGAGGGCAACGACTTAATTGCACTCATGTTGAAGTCACCTGCAATTATAAATTTGTCATTTGGGTGGGAAGAAACTAGCTCGGATAAATTTAAAAGAAACGATTCCAACTGCGCTGAGAATACTATTACCGACATTTTGATTACATAGGTATAGCGTGCATACGTGAATACGATGAATAGAGTTATCAGAGTCAACTGATAGCGATACCCACATATCTTCAGCACTAGAACGCCAATGAACATTTTCTACGACTGGAAGATCGCGACGTACTGCGATAAGAACACCGCCACCGCGCACCTGACCCGTGGAGAAATAGTCACGATCCCGCCTCCAGACTAAATAACGATTATCAAACAATTCGCTAGAAGCAATGTCATCGATAAGCCACGTTTCAGTTAATGTGATGATGTCATAATTTGTGGTACAAAGATTTCTAAAGAATATATCGGTCTTTGTCCGTAGCCCTCGAACATTTTGATAATAAATGTTTAAAGGTGCCATTAGTATTTGATTACACTTATAAAGAAATAGTGAAAAGAACTAAGAAGTAAGACTATTATTAGCATACCACTATATACTTTTATTGAACGCCATCTGTAGTAGTATATTGAATGAGCGGAATAATAATAGTATATCTAGTAACGCCAAAGAATGTTGTACTCTGTGCCCAAGATTTGATATTAAGTAGAAATATGACAAATGAACGCATACTACAGTAAACAATAGTCATACGGTGATGTGTATAATTAAAACAACAAAGTAAAAAATTATACCTTATAAGAACGCCTTACGGGAGCCGCGATGTCTTGCCATCGCAGCGGACAACGCACTACTGGCTAGCGCAACGCGGGAGCGCACATATTAATAGTTGCTCTATCTCGCTCGCACATCATCCGTCCCACTCACACACTGTGCTATACATTGTACTAGCAGTACGACTTGTTAATATTTGTACTTAAGGTTACCGTTTCCAAAATAAATCAGTTTACATCAGTACTCGACAGTGAATACTACTTTCTGCTATCTGAATTATTATTTAACCTCTACCCATAGCTGCTACAAACTCGTTAATCCAAGTAGATCGCTCCACCATCGCTCGCCACAATACTCATCAATGGACTGGCAGGCAGTGAGAACAGATCCGATGCATTTCTAAACTAATAATAATTACAGTGGCTATAGCTGTAATTGTTGTTCTGAAAACAATGTATTTAATAGTCATTACAGAGTTTCTTGCGCGTAAACATTGGAGCGTTGAAAAATTTGTGGGTAAACGACCAGACACGTTCTGCGGACTGCTACAATATTACTATCACTTACAGATGTTATTTATTATGTCTAAGTTCATATGTTCGTTCACGTGAGGTGCATTCTTTGGACTATACAGGCTTCCAATGCGGCTTTGCTCGTTTACACTTCGATCTTGTACCAGACTGTAATGTTTTATTGCGAGAGTACAAAGTCAAAGTAATTTATTTTGTGTATACAGGTTTTAAATATGATGTCCAGAATTATAACAATTTAGGTACCACTGTATCCTGCCACATATGTAGCTTATAAAATAAATGAATTTAAAACTACTAATGTCTACATACAAATCAATATAAGGTAGGTATGGCAATTACCGCCCTCTGTTAAATAACGCCCAAACGACATAAAACGTACTTTGATTCGAGTTAGCCGCGACACGGCTCACGCGCACAAAGAACACACGATTAGAGACCCGTCTAGCGTAAAACAAAACCTCGCGAGCCGCCGCCATATCAGTGACGCTCTGTAGTTCAGAAGCTCAGTAACGAACGTCGCTGTTATAAAATCTGTCCTAAGGATTTTTTATTTTTTTTTATTGCAGAATTTCAGTAGACAAGCAGACCGTCCACTTGATGGAAAGCGGTTACCATCGCCTATGGACTTTTGCAACACCAAAGGTGCTACAAATGCGCTGCTGCCCTCTTAAGGGAGACTGGAACCTGGTCACTAATGCCGGAACACAACTCAAGGTTGTTATGGCGACATACTTTAGACCAGGGGTGGTACCCATCCAGTCGGGCAAATGCCCTACCACCTGGCTGTGGGTTGTTTTGTCGCCTCTTACGACAGGCCGCCCGGCCGCAGGAAATTGCATTAAATAATTCATCATTTTGTTATATTTCTTGTATGATTTTACATTTATTTACAGTGTAGGTCACTACCTATCATATTTTGCTAACATTTTTACTGTGCGCAAAATAATTTAGAGAAAAAATTACAAAATTACAGAAACGACCAGTAGGACAATAACGCCCAGTCAAACGTCTGTTGGGCGCTATTACCCTTCGTGGGCGCTATTGACCTACACGTAGGCGTTTAATGTTAAATATATTATAATAATATTATATTATTAAATTAAATTTAAATAATAAATGTATGACAATAACTATCAAAGTAATCTTTTGTCTTAAATTATTTTTTAAATATGACCTTAAGGGACGTGTTGGTCCCACTACCTTTGGGCGTCATTACCCTTTACCGTTTAATAGCGCCCAATGTTCGATTAGACAAATCTTACTGTTAAAAAAAAAAGAACGCCTTTTATACTGTTATTTTGTACTAATGTATATTTCTGATATATATTTTGATTAAAAATGATTATAGCCCGATGTTTCATACTACTTTAAGCGTGCTAAAACTTTCGTAGTTTTTATGTTAAATTTTAATTAATTTAATTCCCTTTGTTTGTAATAAATAAGTTTATATGTGACTGTTATGTTTTATTTGACAATAAGCACGAATCGTGTTTTTTTCCAGCGTTTTATTTACTATACTTAATTAATAATAAATAAATAAATAATAAAGGTAATTAGCATAATATTTTTAATAACGCCCAAGACAAAGCTCTTAAAAATATATTATTTGCATGGAAATTATAAATAGTTTCAATACTCAACTAGTATGTTTCGGTTCTAAAAACTATGCTTAACATTTTTGTTGCATTATTTATTCCATTGAATACTTAAGGTAAAAATTAAGTTTTAAGTTAGGTGGGCGTTAAATGCCTCGAGTACCTTACAATTTATAATAATAATGATTAACCCCAGGGGGGCTTTGTGGCGAAGTCTTAGGTGATAAGCGACAACTCGTACCTGACCCGCCTCCGTGCTTGCCTTAGCCAACCGGCACGGAGTGGAGATCGAGAGCTAAGACTTAAGCTCCAGAGGTGGAAATGATAAATGGCATCACGCCAGAAGTAGCTTCAGTAAACCTGCAGCCCACCTCTCTACACCCCTTAGCTACTCACAGACATGTTGCCCCTGTCTTCTATGGCATTTTTTGGGGCCCATGCAGGGAGTGGCGAGTCACCGTTTGCCCATTTGCCCATGTTCCCTGAACATTGCGACGGGCAAACGCCATAGTCCCCATATTCCCAGACCTCTAGTACCACTAGCAGTTCACCCCAACAGCCCGGTACTTTTTGTCCTCATTTCCCACAATAGTCATACACTGGCCGGGGCTTGTCCTTGGGTGCATTATTATATGGTGTAGACAGGGATAATCGCCGGTCAATGTCACGCCACATTCACATTAAATTTGTCAAGGGGCCTCTACGTGTTGGCCCTCCCATGGCCTCACGAAAGCCCTCAATATATGCTTTATTTATTAACTAGCTGTGCCCGCGACGTCGTCCGCGTGGAATTTGCTTTCAACCCAATTTTATAACATTCTTAATTGGTGCTCTGCTCCTACTGGTCTTAGTGTGATGATATAGCCTATATTACTGGGCGGTCGGCATCATGCATACCGAAATATCTAAGTACTTTTATCACCAAGACGCCTTAATATTGCAAGATATGAATAAAATAAGTAAAAAAGTGTTTGCAAAAGATGTCACACAAAAATAACTGACCCCTCCATTTAAGGAAAACTCTATAACGCCATAAAATGCACAGTCTCTTCAGTGTCGTTATATGGAGTTTACACTGTATACACGAGTTATTATCATATTATTAAATTAACAGGTTAATATATTAAACTAGATATCTACTTTCTAGAAATCTAGACTTATGTAAACTTTGTTTAGCTGTCTGTACCAATATCCATTGTATCTTGATCTGTATTCCAATATAATTTACTACAAAAATCAAGGTCTGTGTAATCTGGAAGTTTAAAGCTTGAGTAATTTATCAAGAACATTTAAAATAAGTGTTATTGGCAGAAGTCTAGTAATTAATATAAATAATAGTGATAATGGCTGTAAACAATGTCAAAGTGATATTTATGTAGGAATACCACAGGTTAATTAATTCCACTTGATTTATTATACTTCTCCGGATCGACTATTCCTCCATAATAGGGATGTGGACAAATAAACATATGTAAATAGAGCACAAGAGGTATTACCAAAAATACCACTGTTTCTTAAGATATACATAAATAGTAAATATGTAAATAGATGTTTAAATACGATAAATAAGTAAAAACGGTAGAAATAAAGGATGAGTTAGTCCAGGTCGCCAGGTCCCTTGCGGGGTAGGCACGAACAACAGAGCGCCATTCAGGCTTATTCTTACACACCTCGCTTGCTTCTTTGACATTCATAGCTCTTGTCATGCACGCTCGTCTGTTCTTAAGACTCCTGACATCACCTTCTGCTAATACACGATCAATATTATTATTAAGAATAGTAACAGATAAATGTAATAGAATAAGCAAAATGGCATATAAAGTAGATAATAAGGAAGTAGAATGTTTTAGAACTCAAGAATTGTAATTCAGGTAACCTGACAAGCGTGTGCGTCAGGAGGAGATTAATAAAAAAGAAATAGAGATGTGGAAACGCGTTTCAATAAATTCTGACATTATTTACACATCTCGTGGCCCTTTTTTAGGCAGGATAAATCTGATTGAAGACCATAGGCCGAGGGCACAAGCTTGGGGGATAGTGCGTGACCCGTGTGTGGGATTCGCCAGGTCGAGGTGGTACTAGCATGCCCAGGACTGGTGCCATGCTATTGCCGCTCCCCAGTTAGGGATACCCACTAGTTACATAACATAACGCGCCCCCTGGGTGCTCGTCTTGCGCCTTATACCAGGACTATATAACCTAGCCACTCCGCTAGCCCTGTCAGGCGTGGGCCTCGCAAGGCCCCTTCCATTGCCGGGGGACAAAAGTAGTTTTGGTAATCTTTAAACCATCTCGGATCAATATTGAATCAATCTTGTGTGGTATGCGCGGGGGCTGGTCGTAGTCTGAGGTGGTAGTAGTATTAAAACAACATTGTCCCAATAAAAAAACAATATTGTCCTCGTTTAATAAAATTAGTCATATATATATATATAAGCTACGTGTGTAAATACTTAATTATTGTGCGCTGGCCCCCCTTACAATGGACCATACAAATGCTTACATACTACACTTGATTCGACCGATATGGTTTTTTTGTGAAAGTTACACGCTTTAGAACCCAAGATAACGATTCCAGTCTCTACCACGTCACAGTTACAGAGAGACTCTAAATACCAGTCCGACTCGCACATAGCTATTTTTAAAACATATCAGAAATGCAATTATGCAGTCCTGCATAAGGTATTGGTGTCCAGGCTTCTAAATAGAAAAACTAAAATCAGGATCTATAAACCCTCATATGGCCCATCCTGATTTATGGGTGCGAAGCTTGGAGGCTTACCCTCAACGAGTAGAACCAGCTTTTAGTAGCGGAAAGAAGATTCTGGGTCCAACAAAGAAAGGATGGTAGCTGGAGGGTCCGAAGCTACCTCGAAATTGAGAGTCGTGGCCGAGCCTAACATAACAGGAGAAACAAAAGCTCACCGCCTCCGCTGGCTCGGTCACGTAGAACGGATGGGAGAGGATCGCAGCGTGAGGAAAGCAAATTTGGGACGGCCGGTAGACGGTCCGGACGGCCGTCCCAAGTATCGCTGAAAGGACAGAGTGGACGCTGACCAGTCGGAGCTAGGAGCCAGTTATTGGCAAGAAACCGCATAGGTCAGAGAAAAGTGGCATGCTCTCGTTTCGGAAGCCAAGACCCACTTTGGGTCGCTGAGCCAACGGAGTAAGTAAGTATCAGAAATACGAAATTGTACGTTACACGATCTGAGCATGTGATGGAGGCAAATAAAATTTCTCTGAACCCGGATATATCTTTTTTTCGTTGCTAAGAATATTTTATCGCTTTATTTACAAATAGATAAGTACGTTTCAAGTTGATTAATCGCTTTACCTAATTGTATGAGATAAATGTATTTTTCAACTTCACGGCCAAACACTCTGAGTGTTTTAGGGACAATTAACTTTCTTCTCTTCTTCTTTAACGAGCGGGCTTTCGCAACTCGACAACATAGCGCCTATTTTGCGGGCGACGGCGGATGAGGGTTTACTCCATCCAGCCCAGCTTCTCCACCTGCTTGTTGACGTTGCTGAAGACTACTCGGAGGCTACCTGGGGCGTCCAGATACTTCGCCCTGTATTGGGCCACCTCTCTGCATTCAAGCAGGATATGGGTCGCTGTTTCTTCTGCCTCCAGGCATGCCCTGCACAGGGGTTGTCGGTGACACCTATATTGAACAGATGTCTGTTAAAATTGCCATGTCCGGCGGCTGCATTAATAGCCAGTCTCAGCCGGGACCAAGCCTTATGATGTTCTTGGAGAAACGCAGGTTTGCTCGAGGCATAGCCAGCTTGGCTTGCCTGCAATTCTCCAGGTGGACAATTAACTTAAAAACCCCATGAAATAAAATTATCCTTACAGAATATTATAAATTCTAATGCCAGTGAACAATCACATTCATTAAATTAAGTATAATACAATAAAGAAAACTTAGTTATAAAGACTTTTCTTTGTGTGAATCTTTATTTAACACTTTAGTTTACATACAGTAGTAATTACATGTAAGGACGACAAATTTGTACACATGCGTTGTGTCTCGTTGCCTATCTTATTACTCTCTCTGGCTGGCTTATAGTGTTGCCAGTCTATAGACAATGTTGCCAACCAAAAAGTGGTGGTGTACACATATCACCGCCACAGTTACCTATAATCTCTCAAGACTTTATCCATAAATTAGGTGTCTATAATCCCATCTTTCAGCCATTAGCACGTCTCCCGGTACAGCTGCTACCCAACAGGAGGCCCTAAGATGTCTGTATGTAAAGGTGCTTTTATAGCACTTTTGGTGTGCTGCCACTCGCGATGGTACCAATTTTTAACCGTGCAGGAACGGAGAAAGAATACAATTTCCTGCGGCCAGGCGGTCTGTCCTAAGAGGCGAGAAAACAACCCACAGCCAGGTTGTTGAAATTAAAAATAGTCTTCTTCATGTACGTTTTTATTGAAGAGTTTTGTAAAGACAGGTAACAAAGGTTGCTAAGATACTATATGAAAAAAAATTAAATATATAAAATTTAAAAACTTCGTTTAAAAAAACCGACTTCAAAAACTAAAAAACTAAAATGTATAAAATAACTTATTTCTAAAGCTATTATTATTAATATATATTATCTAACACATCTTAAAGTCGGTGCTTAGTAATTTTCAAAATATAGTAATTTTTATGTTTTACGTTGCACCGACATCAAGATGTTTTAGATAATATATATTAATAATAATAGCTTTAGAAATAAGTTATTTTATACTTTTTAGTTTTTGAAGTCGGTTTTTTAAACGAAGTTTTTATTTTTATATCTTACTTTTTAGTGTCTAGTTATGTATGGGTGGACCTACGAATGGTGGGTGCCGCGCTTCTTAAAAAATATAGGTCCCAAGAAACGGGAACAAACAAATGTTCGTAAAATGAAAACTACTGGGCCAAACTATGTCAAATTTTTAGGGGACCACATGGCAGCTATTCCGCGTCGAACAAAAAAAGAATCACGTAAATCGAATCATAAATCTCAGAGTAATTGGTGTACATATGGAACGAAAAGGAAATTTTCTTCATAAAAAATGTTCATAAAATGAAAACTACTGGGTCAAACTATGTAAAATTTTTAGGGGACCAATTGGAAGCTATTCCGCGTCGAACAAAAAAAGAATCACGTAAATCGGATCATAAATGACGGAGTAATCGGCGAACATACATAAATCAAAGCAGCAAAAAAAAAAGAAGATCCCGACGAATTGAGAATCTCCTCCTTTTTTCGAAGTCGGTTAAAAAGAAATGTTGTTGATTACAAACAGGCACTGGGGCCAACAAAACCATAAAAAAGAAAAAATTATTAAGACAAACTCAAGTTTCTAACACATTTAAGATGCTTAACTTTTCCTAGGCTTAGTTAACATTTGCCCGACTGGATGGCAACCACCCTTGGTCTAAAGTATGTTGCCATAACAACCTTGAGTTGTGTTCCGGCATTAGTGACCAGGTTCCAGTCTCCCTTAAGAGGCGATGGTAACCGCTTTCCATCAAGTGGGCCGTCTGCCTGTCGCCTGAACTCCTGCAATAAAATTTAAAAAAAATGGGTCGAGTTTAGCAAATGCCAGACCCAAATGCCTGAAGCTGGTTTTCAACTGTTCCTTGGGACAAACGGGTGTCGCGATTCTTTATTTAACACACACGCGGACATGCGGCCACGCAGACATGCTCACACTCACCCACCGGGCAACTTGTACATGCGGCCACGCGGCCACTCGTACTTGCTGCCACGCAGCCATGCGAGAGTGGCCACGCGGCCATGCGAGAGTCGCACATGTGACCACGCAAACGCGCACACACACATATATCCCAAAATTAAGCAAGTTCCGCTTGTTTTATGTGTAACTAGCTGTCCCGGCAGACGTCGTCCTGCCCGGAAAAGCTTCAATCAATACGCCGACAGCAGCGTCACCTACCGGGTCCAATTGTGAACCAACTCAGAAACCTTCTTTCGGTCACGCACAACAACTTTGCTAAAGATCATCACAATGACCAAATGTATAGTTTACGATTCTATAAGGGACATATAGACAAACATTCATTTTTATATATAAGAAGAAGAAAATAATATATAACCGACTACTCTGGGGCCGATCCCAAACACCCAGACCCATAGTACATAAAGAAAACTCGTATTCCGAAATTTATCATTCCAACAACCACAGTCGATCGAGGCAATCGAGGAGCAAGCTACTGCAGTTTTGGAACGAATATCTTATAACGACGGACTTTGCGGAATTTATAATATCAGTACCATTTTCTGCCTTACGCCTTGGACTTGTATTCGTAAGAACTCGTGTGCGGACTTCTTTGTAATAAACTTTGTGATCATTCCCAACAACTGAAAGTGACTACTGGCAGTCGTCGCTTGAGAACGGCGCGATCTAAAACTAAATGCGGCGAGGTCGGAGTACTTGGGCTGCAACACTACAGATCCCACATCTGTGCGCATAGGCGAAGATACTGCCAAGCGCACGGACCATTTTAGGTACCGGGGATCTGTACTTAGAGCGTCCGGGGACATCGACCACTGCTTCAAGGACCGTATATCCTCACCTTTTTTTTAAGGTGGGGGAAATGCACTGCACATGCATTTCGCACATTGACGGGTCGTTTGCTAGAGATTAGACCAAAGCGACGAGAGGTGAGCCACGAATAACTTACCAGAGTCAATCGCTGGCTTGTGTGGAGACTCGACTACTCAATACTCACCTAAAACCTCCCTTCTCCCATGTGCCCCGCGCTCATGGTAGGTAAAGCGTGAGAGTTGCGTAACGTAGTTGCGCCCACGGCGATCCTGGCGCATCGGTGCTTGAGAGCGCCTCGGGAAGTAGCGCAAACTCACTTCCTCTACAGGGGGATGACTCTTCCGCTCCATAGATGCTGGAGGGCCCCAGTATATCCGCAGCTTGGGTCAAGTGGCTTGAGGTGACAGGTGTCATTTGCGACCCCAAAATGGCTCAAAAGTTAAAACAATGATAAAGGAAAGGAAAGGACAAAGGAAATACCTTCGTGCCATATTTGGGATGAAATGGTCAGAATCGTGGAAACCGGTTTTAATTCTCACAATCTCCTTACTGTGGCTAGTATCTATATACTTGAAATCGCTAAGTTTATCCAATTCAATGGGTCTTTGTTTGAAGAATTTAACAATGTTAACGCGAGACTTGTGACGCAAGTAAAATTAAAGATGCCTGTGCCTTCTCTGGATCTCTTCAGAAGGAACTGTATTTACATGGCTCCTCTTATTTATAACACTTTGCCAAATAATATTATAAACGCAGCCCCAAGAAAATTCACTGTAGTCTTAAAAAAGTGGATGATCAAGGAGTGTTTCTATACTGTAGATGAATTTCTTAAAAAGAATGCTTGTCGTTATTATCTATATGTAAAATCTTAGTAATCTATTTTTTATTTTCTCTTGACAATAATTGTTTATATAAAGCTTGATTTACATTTTTTCCAAATTATAAAAATTTAATATTTTTTTATATCATTTTGTACACCACTATGTGGTAGAATATACTGTGCATCTATAATTATATACTATAATAATATATATCTTATTTCTATAATAATATATATCTTATTTCTGAAAAGCAGTTCGGATTTCGGCAGAATATATCGACGGAAGATGCCGTTTTGACTCTCACAAAGTCGATTGCCACATTCCTGGACCAAAATCAATGTTGCCTAGGTGTATTTCTAGATTTAGCGAAAGCTTTTGACACGGTCTCGATCCCAATCCTCCTTAGTAAACTAAACCATATTGGTGTAAGAGGTATAAGCCACGAATGGTTTAAAAGTTACCTGAGCAACCGGCGTCAATTTGTTAAGGTGGGATCGCATTGGAGTGAACAGTATACGGTAAATTTCGGAGTACCCCAAGGCAGCATTTTAGGACCTACACTATTCATAATATATATTAATGAACTGCTGAAAATTCCAATCCAGGGCGCTAAAATAATATGTTATGCAGATGATACGGTTGTATTATTTAACAACACATCCTGGGAGTCGGTATTTAAAACAGCTCAGACAGGCTTAACTGACGTCAGTAAATGGCCAAACAATAACCTGCTTACACTAAACACTAAAAAAACTAAATATTTAACGTTCCATAAAACCCGTGCTTCCCAACCTCGTACGCTTCCTAAATTATATTTGCCGCACAGCCTAAGCTCTTGTACACAGCCCTCTGATCATCCCCCGTCGATCGAACACACCACATCCATTACGTACCTTGGTATCCAGTTAGATGAAAATTTAAATTTCAAAAATCACATAGCAACCCTATCTAAAAGAGTCAGAAAAACCATTTACATAATGAAATCCCTTTGTAACTGTGCGACACCAAAAACTTTAAAAATGGTTTATTATGCGCTATGCCAGTCTCTACTTCTATACTGTCTTGCTGCTTGGGGAGGAATCCCAAAAACAAACATTATAGAGGTAGAACGAGCACAGCGAGCAGTACTTAAAGTTATGCATAAAAAACCTTACATATATCCCACCCATACACTATACATAGAAAGTGACGTTTTGACAGTCCGACAACTCTATATTTGCAAGGTAGCCACAGCAATTCATAAAGAAAATCTAAATGCCCCTAACTTCCAATACCTCACTTCCCGTAGAATTTATAGTATACCCTTACCAAAAATACATACATCCTTTGCCAAGCGCCTTCCCCCATACGTCCATATATCCATTTATAATAAAGTATGCCAAAACACACCCTCTGCTAAAGAAATGTCAGCACCAAAGTTTAAACACCAAGTTATTAAATGGTTGAAAACTTTAAATTACAGCGACACAGAATGTATACTACCAATACGACTATAACACTAGGGGCACATACAACGAACACAAACACACACACACACACACACACACACACATATAGGCACACACACACGCACGCACACATAGTTTTAGGTTAAGTAATTAATTAATAATTCCATTATAATTAAGTTTATATACTATAATAAAATTGTGCTGGGTGCCGCGATACAGACCTCGAGTCTAGTGCAGCAACCGCCGCCAAAAAAAATTGTAGCCTTAATTTTAATTCAAAATGTGTTATTACTATAAGTTTTAGATATAATTATATAAGGCCTAGAAATAAGTTTATATATAAAATGAATTTGAACTTGTAAAGTACGGATAAATTCTTGCAAATATATCGATGACTGATTCATAAAAAAGTCTACAAATCCACCATTACATCTGTCCTTTTGTATGACAGTGAGGGATGACCTGTACTCGAGCAACACAAGCAGGAGTTGCGTGTCATGGAAATGAACATGCTTCGGTGGATGTCTGGAGTCACCTGCAAAGACCGCGTCAGGAACTCCACGTCCGTGACAAAACTCAGGAGAGTCGCTTACGCTGGTACGACCACTTTTTCCGAAAACCGGCTAATTACGTGGTCCTCCGATAGGTCCCGGTCGAAGGGGTAGGCCCAAAAAATACTGGATTGATGTTGTGAAGTATGACATGCGTACCAATGGTCTCAATACACAGGATGCCGAAGATCGCGCAATTGGAGAAGAAAAAGCAGGTAAGCGGACCCTGGGCATCGAAGCGATCTGTTATACGGGGTCTTTAAAACAGTTTTTTAAAAAAGATTTTTATTTACACGAAGAAAATACAAAATGAAATTAATTAGAACTTAGGACAAAAATATGAGAAACAGCGATCCGGCAATAATGCGCGGCGGAGCAATGGAGACTGGAGACTGACTGGGCGAAGGAACGGGAGGTGTATTAATAAACTATAGGATGCTGATACAGCAGAACGGAAAGCAAAGGTAAGCATGTCTTGAGGAAAGGGGCCTAGGTATAACAGCCCCCCGGTTGAGACCGAACTTCCACCTTAAGGGTGAAGTTTGGTATTCTAGAAGCGGAGTCTAGGAGTAGGAGAGGTAAGTTCTATTTCAGGTTGGGATTCAGGGTCTTCGGGAGGATCTAGATTTGTTGGAGGAGACAGGACGCCGCGGATCTTACAATATTTATGTAACTTATAAACTAAAATTATAATTAAAGTTAAAATACAATATAAAACAAACGGTGAAATATAGTCATTATAATTAATTACATTTGGTTTTGTTATAATACTTTCTAATCTACGTTTAATTACATCTAAATCTTCTTTATTATCTAATAAGGGTTCAAAATTCATAGATTTAATATTAACTTCCGGGATAACATTTGGGTAGGTTATAGTTTGATTAATATTATATAGTTCCAATAGATTATAATCGATGTTTACATGGGATGAATTATATTTTATATTTTGTTTTGATATTAATTCTATTCCTCTACAGTATGCATTACATCCGGGCGGTAATTTTATAATTCCGGTGCCATATATATTAGCTTCAGATATTCTTTTATCTGGACAATCAATAGTGAGCTTGGAGTTCCTAGAGATAACATAAATCCATTTATTTTCTTGTAACGGCTGCCATAGCTCAATATTTCCGGATATGGGTTTAACAACACATTGATTTGGAAGAGAGGATAAGGATTTTGATATTAGCTCGCTTTCGCAGATGGGATGAGTAGCAGTGGCTAGTATAATCAAGTCGTTACAGATATAGTTTTGAGAATCTACTAGTTTACATTTTTCCAAATTTTCTAAATTACTATATTGAGTTTTATCTCTAGAAAATCCGATATATTTGGCACTTGGAATAATCATGGCAAATGAATTGTTATTAACAGAAATAGGAAATGGAAATATGTGATAAATGTTGAATTCTACGGGATAAACTAAAGGTATTCTTAAAGCAAATACAATTTTACCGCCGAGATAGTAGGAACTTAAGCTAGAAAACCTTAGTACATTATGAATATTACTTAAATCTATGGATATGGGGAATTCTTTAGAACTAGGTAGGAATCTAAGGATGCTAACAATGTCTTCGTATAGTTCTTTAGGTGAGTATATTGCAGGATACAGTATGTTGTTTTTACTAAACATTAGGCCATTTGAAATATCTTCTAGTTTAAAGGATAAAGTAAGTATACTATTTTCTAATATATTTATTAATTCTAACATTTTAATTTTATAATCGACTGTATTTGATATATTATTTATTTTGTTATTCAGAAAATTAATTGCATTGTTTAACGATTTTTCGTTTTGAGCTAGTTGATTTAATGATTTGTTAAAGGTTTGAAGTGCGGAGGTAGTTACTATAAGACCGTCTTTTGCACACTGCGCTAGATCCTTTTGATCGGTTTGTAATTCGCGGATAGCGCGATCATATTGTGTTGCGTCTTCTTCATTTAAGGTACCAAACAAATGTTTAGACGCGGTTCCGATGATGCTGAACCAAGCGGCACGTTTGTTTCTTCGCGGAAGAAGGTGAGAAATTGAGTCGTAGTCTCTTGTCATATCATGGAATCGGACCTCTAGTGGTTGTAATGTATTTGTACATTCTGTTGGTTTGAATATTTCATTTTTGTTACAAAGCTCCCATGACAAAGAGAGGACATCTTGGATATTAAGTAGATGGGGGCGTATAAATGAGATATCGACGGGGATGACTATATCTATGTGACCATTAATTATTTTCAAGGACCCTCTGGGGTCAAAGTAGATTCCTGGACCATTCTCTACGTGTTGGATTTCGAAAGCGTCTTCTCCAAAGACGGTGGCATCCATAAGAATCGTTCTGGAATATTATTATTAATAGTTATTATTTACATGATTATTAGACTAATGATATTTGTATACTAATTTTATTATTCATTTATATTCGCAGGTTTTACTTGGTCGAAATGGTGTTTAATATGACGACGGTTTATTAAAAGGGTAAGTGTATTATTCCCGTGGACCTTTATTATTTTGTAGGGTCCCTTCCAAACGGGGGACAAGGCTTTCCTAAGTCTGACGTGATTCTTTATGTAGACATAGTCTCCTGCTTTATATTGGACTGGTCGTGAATGTCGGTCATAGTAAGTTTTTGATCTTTCTTTGGAGTCGTGAATATTCTGTAAAGCTTTTTCTCGGGATAGTTTTAGTCGATGATGGAGCATTTTAAGGTATTCGGGGTAAGTGACGTCGGAGCGTAAGTCGAAGACGGAGTCAGGTATGTATGGCTTATGGCCGAAAACAAGTTCATAAGGCGTGAACCTGGTTGTTGTGTGAACAGAGCTATTATATGTTAACATAGCGGTGTAAACATATTTATGCCAGTTGGACTGGCTATCGTTAGCGTAAGATTTTAAGTATTCTTTAAGAGTGGAGTGACTTCTCTCAAGAGCTCCTTGGGTTTGCGGGTGATAAGGTGAAGACCAGATCTGTTTAATTTTGAGGAATTTGCATGTTTCCTTGAATAGTTCGGCAGTGAAGTTTGTACCTTGATCGGTTAGTATGGACTTAGGGATGCCAAATAGGGAGATGAAATGAACTAAGCATTCGCAGGATTCTTCTGCAGTTGCATTGGAAATTGGGTACGCGATGGAGAACTTTGTAAGATCGTCTTGCAGGGTGAGTATAAATCTTAGTTTGTGTAATCCGGCTTCAGGTAGGGGTCCAACGATATCAAGACTTATTCTTTCAAAAGGGCGAGTGGAAGTAGTTGTTATTTGCATCGGGGATTTCTGGATTTTACGTAGGGCTTTGTTTGTTTGGCAGAATTTGCAATTTTTCACATAGATCTCGATATCCGAGCGCATATTCTTCCAGTAGTAGCGTTCTCGGATCCTGTCGAACATTCTATTCGAGCCTAAGTGACCGGCTATTGGGATATCATGGTTTTCTTTTAGAATTCTAGTGATTTCTGTGGGAACTGGATAGATAACGTTATTATGATAAATGTTTACTGTGATGTTGGTATTATTGAATAGATATGTTAACATACTGTAGATTTTAACAAAAGAAAGTTGTTCAAATGGGTTCTTGAAATCAGAGATTGAAATTTCATTTATATTACCTTGAAGTATAATCTCGTCCCTCACGCATTTGAGCGTTTTAAATATATCTGGGTAAGTAGAGTTATCGAAATAGTAGACTTTGGTCAAAAGAAGATAAAAGGTCCTTTCTTTTTGTTCTAATTTTATGAATTTGTAAAGTTCACGCTCATCGTCGAGAATTGATCGATCTTCCAAAGAGGAGATTATATCTTGGAGATAAGGATTTGAGTCATCGAAATCAATAGATATAGGAATTAGGATAGTCTTTGAAGGGCTTTTGAGGAGGCTTTCGTTGTGTTCTTTGATTTGTGTATTAAATGTTTCATTCTTATCCATCATAGATTTTATAAAGGTTGAATAGTCATCTGATATAGTAGAATTTGTTTCAGGAACTGAATTTTGTTCCTCATCGGGAGATTCTGATATAGGAGGTAGAGTTGGAGGAGTTGGATCACGTCTTACTTCAGGGGAGTCTGGTAAAGGAGGTAGAGTCAGAGGACTGAAGTCGATGTCTATACCGGGATCGAGACCCAAGTCGCCTAGGTCAATAAGGTCGTCCAAGACGTCAGTAGTGATTTCAGGTTCTAGATCAGGAACAGTGGTTCTGGATGTTGAAGGTTGAGGATTTGCTTTATCTGGGATCACGGGATTAACAGGGAACCGAGACAAAGCGTCGGCATTCCTGTTAATTTTTCCTTTCTTATATTCTATCTCATAATCAAATTCTTCTAACTTTAATCTCCATCTAACGAATTTCGATGAAGGATCTTTGTAGGAAAATAGCCACTTTAGTGGTTGATGGTCAGTGACAATCTTAAAACGTCGGCCGTATAGATATGGTCTAAAGGTTTTTGTGCCGAATATTATGGCTAAGCATTCTTTTTCCGTGACTGAATAATTCATTTCCGATTTGTTTAGAGTCCGGGATGCGTAAGCGATTGGGCGGTCTTTGCCTACGTCACCTTGGGATAAGATAGCGGAGATTGCGTAATCAGAAGCGTCGCAGGTGAGAACAAAAGGCTTTGTAAAATCAGGGTAAGCTAGTATAGGGGCTGTCGTAAGAGCATTCTTTAGAGTTTCAAAAGAGAGTTGTTGTTCATTATTCCAAAGGAAGGGTATATTTTTCTTGAGTAGATTAGTAAGTGGTTTAGCAATAGTTGAGATATCAGGGATAAACCTTCTATAGTAAGACACTAGTCCAAGGAAGGATTTTATATCTTTAGGACATTTGGGAGTAGGAAATTGTTGGACAGCTTTTATTTTATCAGGATTTGGTCTTACTCCTTCATCTGTGATTACATGTCCAAGATAAGACACTTCTTTACAGAGAAATTCGCATTTGTCTGGTTGCAGTTTTAAATTAAATGTACGGAGTCTATCGAATACATTAGAGAGGCTTTTAGCGTGTTGTTCGAGGTCAAAGGAGTATACCACAATGTCGTCTAAATAAACAAAACATTGAAGGCCTTGTAATCCAGAGAGAACAGAGTTCATGAGTCTTTGGAAGGTTGCCGGGGCATTCTTTAATCCGAAGGGCATGCGAGTGAATTCGAAGTGACCTTGTGGAACTGAGAAGGCTGTTTTGGAGGCATCTTGTGATGACATTTTAATTTGGTGGAAACCGGAAGCGAGATCGAGAGTACTGAAGTATTTGGACTTTCCTAATTGGTCTAGTATTTCAGAAATATTAGGAATTGGATAAGAGTCTCCTATCGTGATGTCATTAAGCTTACGGTAGTCAATAACTACTCGCCATTTACGTTGGCCCGAAGCATCGATTTTTTTTGGAACTATCCAAATTGGAGAAGACCAGGGAGATGTAGATGGTTTAATGATGCCTTCATCTAACATTTTCGTAATTTGAGATTGAACTTCTGTTTTGTGTACTTCAGGAAATCGGTAGGATTTTGTATTGATAGGAGCAGTTGAGGATGTCGGAATTTCATGTTGTATAGCGTCAGTACTGGTCAATTTATCTTCAGGTAAGTGAAAAATATCTGAATAGGCGGAGCATAAGTCGTATAACGTATTTATTTCTTCACCGTTTAAGTGTGAGACACGTAATAGTTTTATAACTGCTTCGGTTCTGTCAAGGATGTTATTTTGCGGTTTTATATCAGTAATAGGAATATGGTAGATTTTGCCAGCGGAATCTTCCTCTAAAGGGGTAAGTTTTAATTTTAGATCTGAGTTTATACGTAGTGGAAATTCAGATGTATTTACGACGGAAATGTTAATTCTAGAATTTGGTTTGACTTTTGCCATACAGTTCGCGATAAGGAGATGATTTATTTGATCTTGGTCTAGAACTAATCCTTCTTGAATTTCAGGGTTTAGTACCGAGGCTTCTATGACTGTTTCCGTTCTTGGGGGTATAATGTAAATTGGTTCATTAAATTTCAGGGTAATTTTTATGTCAGAAATAGTAAGTTTACCTTCAAGGTAATCGATTTTGCAGTTGTAAGTAGTAAAGAAGTCGTTACCGACTATTCCATCATAGGGAAAATCTATATCAGGGACAAGATGGAACTGATGTTTCAGTGTATGGAAACTGGCATTTATTTGTCCTAATGACTTCATAGGATTGTTTGAGCCCCCTAAACCAGAAAAGGAAATAATATCATTTTTTATTTCAGGTATAAGTTCGACGGAAGATATCTTTATAATACTTATGGAAGCACCGCTATCAATGAGGAGTTTAAGAGGTTTGGAAGAAAGAGACGTCTGGCATTCTACGAAAGGTAAGTATTTTTTTGAAGTATTATTTTGAATGTTGTATACTTTATATATGTTTTCTTTTGTTTCAGGTACCCGGTTTGGACAAGGAGTTGCAGATTTAGAATTACTTTTATTTGATTTAGTAGAAATAGTATTTTGTGTAACACACGATTTAGTATTGTTTTCATTTGATTTAGTAGAAATAGTATTTTGTGTAACACACGATTTAGTATTGTTTTCATTTGATTTAGTAGAAATAGTATTTTGTGTAACACACGATTTAGTATTATTTTCATTTGAAATAGTATTTTGTGTAACACACGATTTAGTATTGTTTTCATTTAATTTTGATTTAGTAGAAATAGTATTTATTTTAGTACCGATTTTCCCATTTAATTTTCCCGCGCGGTACCCGACGGGAGGGTATTGTCGTTTAAATGATAATTATCAACTTCATCGAAACCTTGATTATAAGTCGTATTGGTAGTATGGATAGGTTGATTAGCCCATGGACGAGGTTGAGTATTATTATTATTGTTATTGTTGGGCCATGTTGGATTTCCATATCGTCTATTGTTGTATTCTCTTTTACGACAATTTTCGATTGTGTGTCCAGGGGACTTGCAATATCTGCAAATTAATGCAGGGAAGATTGTTGGCCCTGTAGGGTAGGTGTTTCTGGGAGTTGGGAATCTATTGGAAGGTTGAAATGGACGTTGAACTACTGGACGCTGGAAAGGACGAACTTGATTTGGGTTGTATGCAGGTGTGGGACGCCTTGACATCACCTGCACTAATTTTTCTTCAGATATAGCATAGTTAATAGCATCATTTAAGGATTTCGGATTTTTACACCTTACTATTGTGGCTATCTGGGGATTTAGTCCCATTAGGAAGTGATGGAGAGCTAAATCCTCCATTGCGGCTGTTCGACCCGGGATTTCCTTTGCTTTGGTGTTAGATAGTGTTATTTCTGTAAGTAGCTGCGAGAGGCATGCCTCAACACGAAGCGAAAACCTATTAACATTTTCATTTGGGTTTTGTTTGATCTCTTGCAGTTCATTGAGGAGGTGAGAGTAATGTTTCTGTTCGCCGAACTGAGCTTTGAGAAATTCTCTAAGCTGTTCCCAGTTGGCAAACTCTTTGATCGAGCAAGCTACCTCTGCTTTCCCTTGCAGTTGGCTAATAATATATTTGAATAAGATAGATTTTTGATTTTCCGAAGCTAGCTCGTATGCATTGTTGCAATTAATAATGAATGAATTTAAGGTTTCTCTATTGCCATCGTAGGATTTGATAAATTTGAAGATTAGGTTTAAGTCGAGTTCTGACATGATTGCTGTGGCGGACCTGGTAATGCGCGGAGAAGGTGGTGGAGATTTTTGTACCTCAGGAGTTTCTTCTATAGCAGGTAGGTTTACGGTTAATTTGTTATCGTCTATTTTCATATATTTGGGCATCACTTAATTAAATAATAAAAAGAATATCATGAGTGGTTAACGAATTGTCCAACAAATGTAGAGAGCCTTATTTTACAGATAAGATTGTGCACTCACAGCAATATCGCGAAGACGGCGGATGTTTTGACTGCCTGCATTCCGATGCGTCTGGTATGTAGACGGGACACGACGGGATCAGCGGTCTCAGGATGCGACGATGTTGATGCTCGAAGATTGAAGGTAAGTATGAAGGGAGACACTCGATGATAGACTGGCAACGGCTGGCTCTGATGACACGGCGGTATTGGTAAGTTGTTCGTCTTCTCGAAATTTGCAGCAGATTATAGCAGGATACAGCGAAAGTTTTTATTTCAGGAACTGGTAAGTATTTTCTTAACACTTTTCACATTTGTAGAATGTCACTGAGCGAGTTAACCGGGGATTTATTATCCCTTTACGCTGCCACCAATTGTTATACGGGGTCTTTAAAACAGTTTTTTAAAAAAGATTTTTATTTACACGAAGAAAATACAAAATGAAATTAATTAGAACTTAGGACAAAAATATGAGAAACAGCGATCCGGCAATAATGCGCGGCGGAGCAATGGAGACTGGAGACTGACTGGGCGAAGGAACGGGAGGTGTATTAATAAACTATAGGATGCTGATACAGCAGAACGGAAAGCAAAGGTAAGCATGTCTTGAGGAAAGGGGCCTAGGTATAACAGATCGCACCGAACTTTACCGGGATTTACGCTCTGATAATCATGACTGGCACTGGGCGGCGGTGGTTCCCCATATCAGTTATCGCGAATGTCGCTAGCCGATATTAAAAAAAGAATTTGATATGAGTAAGGATTGCTGTTTTACGCTGAATCGAAATCAAATTACCTATGGAAGCATAGGTACGAAACCTACCTACCGGCTGCGTCAACTACTATTTTTAATTTCGATATATTGATCGCGACGTCTGTGGAATGCGACTTTAGCCTCACTCGCTCACACTTATATATGTTTCTCTCTCTTTTTTTTGAGGCAGGGGAAATACGTTTCGTAGACTACCTGGTCCTTTACTGGGATTAGACCAAAGTGACGAGAGTTAGCCACTGAAGGTAGCGCAGCTAACAGAGTCGATCACCGGCATGTGTGGGGACTCAGCAAGGTACTGTGGCGGCCAGCGGTTCCGGGCTGACCAGGATCTTGAATAAGAGACTGGGTACCAAGAATATATCGTTTATATTATCAATCAAGAGACTTTTATAACCATGTGTTCCGTGCGCGGCCCGATACAATTCTGATGTCTATTGTTTTGCGAGGCGTTCGATCAAATAACTTCGTATAATTATATTTCTTAATATAAATGACGACTAAAAAGGTTAGTCGTACAGTACCTCCCTCTACGTGGATAGGTAACTCATGTGCTAATACCCCACTGAAACCACCTTCCTCCCAGATATAGATATAGATAAGACAATGGGCTGTTTTCTAATCACAAATTTTAAACACAAAGTAAACAAAAGAAGACGACCATAAAAGAATTTAAATGTTATTAGTTCAAATGCCGACGGGTAATAAATGTGCTTTGTTTCAGATACGCAGGTGGTTTTTTTTTGTCGGGACCCGAGTTGTACAAGTATATTAATAATTTATCCGTGCAGGAACGGAGAAAGCATACATTCCTGCAGCCGGCCTGTCGTATGAGGCGACAACACAACCCACAGCCAGGTGGTAGGGTATTTGGCCGACTGGATGGCTACCACACCTGGCCATAACCTGTATGTCGCCATAACAACCTTGATTTGTGTTCCGGTATTAGTGACCAGGTTCCAGTCTCCCTTAAGAGAGCAACAGTGCATTTGTAGAACTTTTGGTGTTGCAAATGTCCATAGGCGATGGTAACCGCTTACCATCAAGTGGGCCGTCTGCCTGTCTGCTGAACTCCTGCAATAAAAAAATGGTGTCTTAGTTTTACTAACTTATTTCATGCCGTCGTTGCTTTTAAAACACGGAGATAACGAGAGGTGTTTGGAGTTCCCCCACTGATGGACTTCCCCCACCTTGACTATATATCAATTCGAGTTTGTTGTCGCAAAACAATGTAAGCGACATTATACATAAAATATTACAGAAAGCCGCTTTACAAATTATTTTTTAATACATTACTCATAGATCCCCAATTCTTAGTATATTTATAATGTTGCAAATATCGCACATGGGTCTGAGGGTATTTGTGTTAGGATCTACATTATTTTAGTTGTAGAACAGAATAAAATATACTTTATTGTGTCTTATCGCCCATGGCGATTTCTTCCAAACGACCTTTGGATATAGTATAGGAAGGACAACAAAAGTCGGTAGTTGCTAAACCAGCACTCGTACGACAATTTAGTTTGTTAATAAATAAATAGTAATATATAAGATAATATATATATACATACATAAATACACATATTATATACTATATACATACAAAAGTAAATAATAACACCATAGCTTGAGGTAGTAGTAATCTTTAACTAATCTGTTAAAAGAAGGTAATGATAGTGTCTGCTTGATGTTTAGTGTAGTGCATTCCAGAGTTGAATGGCCTGGACGATAAAAGCTGTGTTCAATAAAATAGTGAAAAACTTATACTTTGTCGCTTAGGTCGTTGCTCCATAACAGGCCGAATATTTTTTATTGCAGGAGTTCAGCAGGCAGGCAGACGGCCCACTTCATGGAACGCGGTACCGCCTATGGACATTTGCAACACCAAAGGTGCTACAAATTCGTTGCTACTCTCTTAAAGGAGACTGGAACCTGGTCACTAATGGCGGAACACAACTCAAGGTTGTTATGGCGACATACTTTAGAGCAGGGGTGGTAGGCATCCAGTTGCACAAATGCCCTACCAACTGGCTGTGGGTTGTTTTGTCGCCTCTTACGACCGGCCGCAAATTGTATTCTTTCTCCGTTACTGCACGGATAATAATTATATATCTTGCAGTTTTTAGAAGATATTCTAGAGTGCGAGTCACACGAGAACCTACCATTCG
Organism: Dendrolimus pini; assembly: GCA_949752895.1. Lineage (NCBI taxonomy): Eukaryota > Metazoa > Arthropoda > Insecta > Lepidoptera > Lasiocampidae > Dendrolimus > Dendrolimus pini. The sequence continues at coordinate 1,233,842 of OX457150.1, forward strand.
TTAGGTATAGCTAAAAGTTAAAACCGCTTTAAACATGTTCAAGACTTTACGGAAATATTATTAACCTTGTGATAACGGCGTGACAAAGTATGTCGCGACAAAGTATGTAATCAATTATTTTAAATTAAAGTAGTGTAGACAAATGAAATGATTATATTTTTATCTTTTTATAATAACTGATTATTAAATCCATATTTGCCAGTAGCTCGTGTAGTGACTATTAACCTGATATTAGACGATTCATTTCTGTTTCAATTTACATGAACCAACCAAAGCGTTTTTATATTGTTACGAGCTACAGGACTCGAATTAAAAATGCCGTTAGAACTACTATAGAATTTATTAGAACTGTACAAACACGTATAAAACAGGTACAAATATAACACACACAGCCAGAACAAAACTGCACGATTCAATAACACGCGCAAAGTCCGTCACTATATCGCTTGTAGAATGTACGTCTTACCCGTATCGTAATCCTCGATCGACTGCCCCATCCCTCCGCTCGGGCCTTGTTTTATAGTAAACTGTACAATACACAATCGATTGCGTGGGCTGGGTTCTTCCAAGAAAATGTAATTTGCACACCTGCAAACGGCCAACAAAGTCGAAAAAATTCCGATAAGAATTAGTTCGATACTAATGATGGCCATAAAACAAGTATAAAAACAATAGCATGTTTTTTTTAATTGCAAGTTCAACAAAAAGTAAACAAAAGAATTCCTAAATCCGGGAAGGCAATAAACTGCGCTTTACGACAGGCAGCTGTGCGCTTATCTTTGACGTCATGTAACAATATCATCAAATCAGATTTGGTTCTATTACGAAACATGCGTGGCCAAAAACAGAATTTTCACATATGATGGTAACCCTATTTCTTGTTCATTCTTCAGAACATATTGTTGATGCATATTTCCTTCTTTTTTATATACTGGTATGTATGTATATCTATCTCTGCCCCCCACAACTATTCACTACACGACGATGTCGCCATTGAGTCGTCGGATTTCGTTTGTGAAATAGTTGAGTCTTCATGAAAAAGACTCAACCAGGCTTTCTAAAAGGCGCTTGTATGAAGTGCGAAATCTGTTCGCTGCCTTTGTACGAACGTACAGAAACGCTTTTACCTTAATTTTAAAAATATGTGCATTATTATTACTTACACAGTGCAGGCTGTCAAACTTTGGAATGCTCTGCCTCTTACTGTCAGAGAGGACAAAACATCGACTACATTTAAGAACGCACTCAGAAAACACTATTTTTCCTTAAATAATTATGTATGTATTTAATTTATAAATTATGTAGTCTAAGTAGTAAGTGTGTTTATTTTTGATATCTTTAATGATCTGCACCACCTACATCGCCAGATTCGGTTAATTTTTCCTTAAGTTAGGTTCCCTGGAAGACATTGCTTTCAGCGATAAGGCCGCCTACTGTTTCTACCATGACAATATTGAAATTGTGTTTTTTTAAAATTGTATATTTGGTGAGCAATAAAGTGTTATCTGTCTATTATTTCCACCTACTCGCACTACGTCTACTACATCTAATCTTTCATGCCTTATATTGGAGTAGGGCCCTTATTACCACCTCATATGCAAAGCAAGGCCCTTTCCGAATTATCCAGGCGTCAAGATTGCGCTCTGCAATATTGTAATCGAAATAAAACACATGTTATAATAATCTCTAATTAATTATCGAAAAGTAAGTAAAGACGAGTGTCTTCAAAATTTTTGCATAAGGTTTATATTTGTTTTTAAAAATATGACCACGTTTCTGAATATCGCAAAAAGCTCAAGTGGCTACCTTCGCCGGAATGCTCATCTTCTCAATTCACTATATCGTTTACTGTGCATGCCTACCTTATATCCATCCTTATTTTAAGGAATGTTTCAACTTCCATAAACGTCACACACCTTCAACTTGTGCTCCACTAATAATCTCTTATCAATAACACCTGCTAACCTGCTAACAACTATCTTTGTTTGGAACTCGTTGCCTACTGACATCGGAAAAGCTAAATCCTATGCCATATTTGAAGATTCACTCAGCGATGTTAGTCTTAATCATTATGTTAGTCTAACACAATAATGTGTATTTATCTTTGTTGCATAATAATTACAGATAATTTAAGAATTTCGTTTGAGTGAGGTTGCCTGGAAGAGATCGCTTTTAGCGATAAGGTCGCCTTTTGTTTTACCAAGTAATTATTGTCTTTTTGTGCATTTTGTAATTTTTGTTTCGGTGAACTATAAAAATTTGTCTATGTCAATGTCTATGACGAGGGAAACAAACAAGACAGATATATGTATGTCGGAATAGTATTTGTTATTATAAAGTTACCATGTGACGGTAGTAATCAAATGTAGTAATCGGAAGTCGTATAACCGGATGTCAACGTTTATACGACTTCCGACGCATTTATTATCAAGCTAACGGATATCAGAAATGAAGTAACCGGAAGTTGGAATTTATACGGATGGCGGAAGTTAGTGTTATAGAGGAAGTGAAACTGAAGTGGCGCCAAAGCATTGGTGTCAGTGCAGGCGCGCTACGAGGACCGCTTAAATACGCGGTGTTCGGGCAGAGCAGGGGCAGTCTTAAACGGACAGTCTACGAGTCTACAACGGACGGTCTACAGCCGTCATTCTACGTTCATCAGTCCAACAGAGCTGAAGCTCTGTTGGACAACAGGCCCATAGTGTATTGTGGTCGATAATACTGTTCGATAATCACAGTATTCTTGAGGGCATACTGCTGCTCGATGCCTGACAAGCGTGGAGACGACTCTTGGAGTTGTCCTGATATTTCTGTGTATTATTGTGCTGTATTTAATATTGTAATTGTGGTAATTCTAGTTTAATAAACTTTGATTATAACATTTCAGATTATTATTGCATTATACTCAGAGTGTCATTCGCTCCCGGTGGGAGTGAATGCGACATGTACATAGTACACTTTGAGAATTACGAACATGTAATCTGCACACATGGATTTAAAAAAAAAGCAGAAATTTAATCCTTCTTGAAGCAGTCTTTAATACTTTTCTGCATATAATTTTCACAAGCTTGGTCTGTAATAGCCGAACAGGCCAAGTCTGTAACTTTCACAAAAATACCCATGCCAGTGCGAGTGAAGATCCGACTGACAGACGGTCGAACAAGATTATTTCAATATTGACCCGAGATGGTTTACAGACTACCAAAACGGTTAATAGTTAAGATTCCAATTTGATTCAATTATCAATTTGAATTACAAACTCGGGGCCCTGAAAAGACACTATAGTATTCAATACCTTAAACTTTAATCGAGTCATTCAAATTGAAAGTCAGAAATGAACCGAATTGTTTCAATTGGGTTGAACTGTCTAATATCATCATTACCTACGTACCGGTATATAATAATGACCAATTATTAAAAAAAATGATATCATGCACGAATAAAATACATAATGACATTGTCATATACGAGTCGGGTTCATTTCCGGAGTTTTCTTTTTTTTTCAAATTTTATCCGTGCAGGAACGGAGAGAAAAATTCAATTACCTGCAGTCGAGCGGCCTGTCGTAAGAGGCGACAAAACAACTCACAGCCAGGTGGTAGGGCATTTGCCCATCAGGGCAATCGGGAATCAGCCAGACCCCATTTCAAAACGTTACGAATGTTCATCTTACCGTGTATATTAGTACTTCAAATAGCCCTAGACCTCAGAGTCAATGAGACCAATGCGTGGAATTTTTATGGGCTGTTATTATTTTTATTTACTCTGATCACCCAGAGACGATCAGGCGTTTTAAGAGCTCTTTATAGAGACTTATGGGTCATTATATTTTTGACTGTAATCTCTCTTATCTCAAGGAACGCTTTCAGTTCCTTAATTACAGTGATTCAAGATTCTTTAGATTGTCAGAGAAATTGAAACTGAGAACGCATGTCAATAGAACAAGTTTTTACAACAAGTCTTTTACCGTCCAGGCCATTCAACTCTGGAATGCACCTTGTTTTAACAGATTAGTTAAAGGTTACCACCTCAAGCTATAGTGTTATTGTTTACTTTTGTATGTATATAATATGATATGTGTATTTATGTATATATTACTATTTATTAATGACTCCATTTAATATTACTTCTAAATAATTATCTAAATCTAACAACTTTTAACAAAAACTAAAATATCCTATAAATAAACCTAACTTAAAAATATATATACAACAGTAAAAAACTTAAATTAAAATACAAAACTATATTAAAGCCCGTCCAGCCCCACCAGACCACTGTCGCTGGGCATTGTACCTAGAAGGCTGGCAGCGTTACCTCGCTGGATACAAAGGCTAATGTTTGAGCGAGATAAGCTCCAGCCTTCCGGTCTCCCGTTGTGTCAAAGTGGGTGCTTTTTAATTTTTTATATAATTTATGGGCACTTGGCCCCCATGGGCCCAAAGTCTCCACCCCAGACGGCTTTATTTATTAATTAACAAACGAAATTATTGTACGAGTGCTGGTTTAGCAACTACTGACTTATGTTCTCCTTCCTATACTCCATCCAAAGGTTGTCTCGAAGAAATCGCCATGGGCGATAAGACCGCCGATTGTACTTGTATATCAATGTTCTTGATTTTATGTAGCATTTTTGTACAATAAAGTATATTCTATTCTACGCTATTCTATTGTTCTTTTACAATTAACGGACATTAAGTGATTCTGAGTGCGACGACACCCCAGACGTCGCATTAGTGGCAACTGATGAGTCATAGGGTCACAGAAGACTGTGTAAACATCAACCACTGTTTACATTAAAGAGAGATATTGCCGGATAAGTGGAAATAACATTATGCTATTTATAATGTGAAATGTGTTGACCAGGTATATTACTTTATAGCAGAACTTTCCATGAAGTAACGTTTGCGTACATTTCTTGATCATATTTAGTGGAAACTATTCCGTTGTACTATGTACTTAAATAAATTGTAAATATTTAGTGCGATTATATATTACTTTTTGAAGTGAAACTTCTATATAGACGGGGGGTCTTGAGATTTTTCTGTCCCTGGCTCCCATAAAGTAAATAATAACCATAAAAAAATTTAAACTAAATAATAAAATGAACAAGTTGGCGGTAGGCTAAATAAAACTTTAACAATACTCGTTGAAACTTGATACCTTTGTCTTCCGTGATCACGGCCACTGAACGCGGCCGAAACGTCTGAATTAAAATAATTTAAAAATTAAATAAAATGAAATAAATTACCGCGCTTAAAACCGTTAAAACGTTGTTTAATTATGTATACAAGTCGCGAAAACTTAAGAAAATATCAGGTGGTAGTAGCTATCGAGCCGCGCTCATTGAATACCCGGTACGTTGGTAACCACCAACCTACCGGGCATTTAATTTGCCCGTCTCAATGGCTACCACCCCTGATCTAGAGTATCCCGCCATAACAACCTTGAGTTGTGTTCGGCATTCCAGCTTCTAGACCCCACTTGGAGGCAGGCACCTTTCATGTTGAAACATATGTCTGCTGTACTCCGGCATAAAAAATGGTTGGTCTGCGTTTGTACATCTTCTCCATTTCGCGGTACTTCTTGGCGTTTTTCAAAGCCGTTGCACACGCTTAGAAATTTCACCGTGTCTGCGGTAGATAGGACTATTTCAACATATACACGACTAGAATTTAGTCGGACCTTTCCACGAGATTTGTGGTGTCTGTTCCAAACAAAGTAAATAGGGACGTGTAAACGATAAGATTGTTTCCTGACATTCGTGCTGATATTACCTGTATTTTGTATGCGTGGTAGGCCATGGTGGTGGCCCACGCATACAAAAGGACTGAATTTACCTGCACCATGTCACCTACTCCACTTCTCCATGCACCGCAACAACACAGAGTGTATCATGTCTAGCGCAGGCAAGATTTTTCTTGGACAGCGCCTGAGAAAACACAGTTCATGTGTAGAAACCACACGAATCCTTGCGTAGACCCAGCGACTTTTCTTAGCGTGTCCAAGTAGCCTTATTATGAGAAAATTGACACGCGTCCTTCACGAAGCTAAGCTAACGCTCCTTGGGCATACCCCTTCGACTGGGGCCTAGTGGTGGTGACATGGCTAGATATTTGTTCCCCACATAAAAGTCATAATAGTCAGTCGTATAAAAGTCATTGTAAATATTTTTTTTTGTCTCACTCCCTCAAACAACCAAACAAACTACAACAGCAGCGCAGGCCACATAAAGTGGTACCTAATCATTGCATAGGAAATTCCAATACTGTTACGAGCTACAGGACTCTAATAAAAATGCCATTGGAATTATTATAGAGTTTATTAGAACTATACAAATACGTAAAACACAGGTACAAATATAACTGGACGCAACCAGTAGAAGCTGCACGATTCAACAACACGCGCAAAATCCGTTAATATATCGCTTATCGAATGTACGTCTTGCTTGTATCGTAATCCTCGCTTGACTGACTCACCCCTCCATTCGAGCATTCTGTACAAATACAATATGCCTCGACGCAAACAATCATTTCCAACAATTAGTTCGACACACCTGTCTAATGACTGCCATAAAACAAGTACAATAACAATAGAATGTTTTTCTTAATTACAAACACAAAGTAAACAAAACAAGTCCAAATTCGGGGCACTTACACCCCTGAAGAAGTACTTTTGCCACCAGAGTAAGGGATGCCCACTAAAACCCTCAATGTTCCTTCTTTCCCCTTATGTCAGGCTACGAGAAAGTGGAAGCTAGACTAAGTCTGCTATGGTAGGCGGCGGCCTCTATGGCCGTCAAGTGAGCCTCCAAAGCTATACGAAATGGCGAAAAACGATTTTAATCAAAACTGATACGATATCATTACATTTTTGAATAATCAATTAGCTAGTCATAAATATAATCCATTGTCTAGACATAGCCATGCCGCCTCCGCCAGGTCCCAGCCGAAGGGGAAGACCCAAGAAATGCTGGCTTGATATTGTGAACGATGACATGCGTACCAATGGTCTCAAAATGGGGAATGCTGAAGACCGCGCGAAGTGGTGTAGGAAAAGTAAGAAAGCGGACCCTGGGCGTCGAAGCGAACACTCCAAAATGACGAGAAATAAATGTTGAGAAAAATACATACTATTTAGGATTTGGCCTTGGAGGTCAACTTGAAAAATTCACATGTACGTATATATAGAGAGCTTCATAACAAATGGGCGTACAGACAAAAGTGCAGTTATACACAAGGGACAAAATTGTGAATAAAACAAAACTCTTTGATTGTATAAGGCTGAAATTTGGAATAGCCTTCTATTTAGGTACGCTTGCATACTGGTAAGACTGTCTAAATTGTAACATGCATAGATTTTAGTAAACAACAAAAAAATGCATTTTTGCGTATACGCCCATTTGATATGAAGCCCTCGATATTTACATACAGATGTATATATCGATTTCCTAAGGATTCCGTTAATGCAATAATAGCTACTCAACCCTATAAAATAACCTAATTATCAAATAAGTAATTAATTTATGTTTAATTAAAAAAACCAAAACATCTCTAGAAATTATCTGAATCACTAGTCTACCACGCGAGACTGAGGTGTTCCCAAGATATATAACATACTAAAACTATATTATTTCATGTTACACGACAACGTATCAGCATTAAACGATTGGATTCGAAACAAAACGTACGTTTACATTAAAAAAAGAATATTTTATAAATAAATAAACTTATAAATAATAAACAATAAACAAAAGAATATTTGTAAAGTGTTTATTTGGTGTTTTTGTGCAGCAAAATGGTTTCGGCAATTTTTATAAAGGTTGGTTTTAATGTTTATTTAATTAATTTATTTGGTTGTTCTGTTTTTAAATTTAACATGAAGTTTAAAAAAGAATTGTAAACAAAATAAAGAAAGAAAGACTTTATTTGAATAAATACCGACGTAATTACATAATGATACAAAGAGCGTATTTCGAGAATTTGTATGCTGCGTTTTCAGCAAACAAGGTTTGCACTCAGCATATTGCTGTGCCGGAATTATATCCGACACAACGCTGATTTTCAGTGCAATCCTCCCTTTTGGCGTAAGGCCAAAACGAACCAATTTTGGAAAATAATAATAATTAAACTAATTCTACTTGTGTAATATTTAATTAGTAAATCAAATAAATAAATTTAAATAAAACTAACAATAAAATACTTTGTTACTTTAAAATTAAAATAATGATTGAATTGATCTCATAATTATCGTATTCTATCTATAGCATAATATATACAAGAGCAAAATATTGTATTGATATAAGAAACCATGTAATAGTTTGTAACATTTTTGAAAAGAGAAAAAAAAAGATATATACAATATAAATATAATCCTTTCCCTGTATTGAAAAGAAAAGAAATAATAAAAAGAAAAGAGAAAGAAATCCCTCTTTCTTGCCTAATGAAAGAAAAGGAGGCTTTATATTAAAAAAAAAACAATATATCTTCTATTCTATACCATAATACATAAATATGTTGGGGGTATTTAGTTTTTTCCTCCTAACAAACTAAACTTGTCATATTATTCATTTAATTTGTTTGGGAAACATACAATAATTTATATTCTTAAATATAAAACACAAAACTAATACATAAATAATTTATATAATAAAAATTGGCTCATATAAATAATTACAACAAAAATAGCAACTATACGAAAATTACATGAAATGTCTATTTGAATGAGGTTAATATTGAAAATAAAAATATAAATATAAAGAATAGAAAGAAAAAAAAGAAAAAGAAAACATAAAAACAGTGTTTAGTCAACGGATTATTTTAAATTACAACATTTTTAAATTCGGGTTGTAAATTAATACCAATTACCTATAAAAGGATCTACTTTAGTAAATAGTGCATTGTATTACTGATAAGTGCAGTAAATAAATCTGTTTTTTATATAGTTAGTTTTTATAAGCGGTACTGAGAATAGGGATTTACAACGTAAGCTTGAGGAGTAAATTATTAATGCGAAATGGTGAATCAACGCAATCATATTCTTTTTGTATCTTTTTTATTATTCTTTTTTGCTTTTGTTTTTTTTTTTTTCTTTATTTACAAACATCTTAAGTATATTTATCGTCTATGTACATTTCTTATATGTCACTTGCTAGTTTTAATTATCTTTTTGTCAGTTGTCAGCTCAGGTCATTTATGCTATGCTATGTCTATAAACACTATGCATTATAAACAGGATTCTTGCAATGAATTACACTATTTAATGGTGTTTAAATATCTTCGACAACTTAAGCCCTTAACATAAGTTAGTTATGTTACAGTAATGTAAATGTTTTATATAAATCAACTGAAGACACAATTAAATTAAAATTTTAACAATAAATTTATCTTCTAAGATAGTATGGCTAACACATTCATAAGAAATAATTTGTAGCGATATCGTAAAAACTTTCCTACGAAATAAATATAGATATATACATTGTAATATTTGTAATACAACAATTATAAAATTACATATAATCGAATACAATCTTAGACCATTGTTTCAATGTGTGCTTTACTCTTCCCCCCGCAGAAAATGGCTGAACTTTTTGTTAGCAAAATTAGACGCGAGCCTTGTCCTTTGGTTGAATGGTCTAAGAATACAATGCAAGAAAACTTAACTTAAGTATTTGTATTGTATTCTACCCATAGTCCGTCAGGACCATAAGTAGAATACTGAGCCCAGATCACCGTCTTCTATGGGTAAGGTGCCCAGACGGCTGGCTAAGTTCCTCGCTGGATCACCATTCTGATCCGTTGGCCGAGGTAAGCACCAGCCCTCTGATCACTTGAAGAGTCAATGACTCGTTTCAATAAATTTTGGTAGAGGTTCCTGGCCTCAGGACCCCACGGTCCAAGCGTCTCGATAGCAAACGGCACAAACATAACTCTCACTGAGGGTTAAATATTTGCGCCTCTTGAGTAATTCAACTGTTTCCGCCGCCGAACAGGCTGATCTAGACGTGTTTGATAAATGGGATACGGCCAACGTGTCTACGCAAGTCGTATCCCACACCAAAGGGTTGCCACGCTGCCAGGAAATTAGAGTCATTCCGTCGGAACGGCGGCGTGGCGTGACCGTCTGCCGGCACTGCGGCGGCAAGAAAGACCGTGGTATCCCGGGCCGATTACCTTTGTATTGATGATTGTAACCTTTTCCTGAGGCTCCATAATTGCACCGTTTGACGTCTTCGGCTGAAGCGGCAGCGTTGCTAGCCCCTGACTCGGTCATTGGAAGATGTGACGGGGCCAGTGTGTCAATATAGGTCGCATCCCACACTAGCGGCCGCCCCATCTTCCAAGGGACGAGTAACATTCCGTCCGGTCTCTTGCCATCGTCACGCACCAGGTCATTCGGTTTTAGAATGCCCTTTATGCCGACGCTGACAAGAGCTCACCGGATGATTTCGTTGCGGCTGGCATGACGAGTGCTTCTTCCTGCGCTACAAAACAATAATAATATTATAAAAATATAAAAAAGAAAACAACTGGAAAACACAATTAAAACGATGGAAAATACAATGCAATTTTTTAGATTTCTTCTCTGTTTCTCTGTCCAATGCGATTTTTTCAATGATATTACTCGCTATATTAATTAATGGTATGATATGATATCATTAATTAATGATAAAGCAAATTTTATGTAATACAATATGTGAATTTTTTTATCCCGGGAATTCCGCGGGCCTTTTCCCGGAAGCGATTTGTTGTTGTTCGGGTGCATAAAAATTAACTTGTTCTGACACAGTTTTCACTAAAACGATACTTTACGTTCTTTTTTAAATGCTGCGGTACTTTGTTCCGGGAATCCCGTAGAAATTTCAAATTAAGCGTCGACGGAGTTGCAGACATATTCAAGTACACTATATTACTATATCTACTGTACATATATATTTTTTAATTGCATCTACTACTTGATCTCGCAACTACTTGATCGGTTTTGCTGTAATTTTGTTTCAAAGCAGATTTAATATCGCAAATGGATATCAATACTTTTCATCCCGGGAGATGAAACTATCTAATCCATCTACCTAAACTGATAGTTTGCGATATAAAATGAAGTGAATCTTCCGGGGGCAAATAGCACGAACATAAAAATTTAATACAGTGTAACCTGTATTAACGCCTGCTCTTTAAACAAGAGGCACGCACTAGAGATTGACTCTAAACTCTAGTAGCTAATATATACTAGTGTAAATTTTCATCAAAATCCGTTAGGTAGTTTTTGCTTTGAAACATGTTGATATTGTTACAATTTAGGCTCCGACAGAGGCAAATTCCACGTACAGATTTGTAAAAACACATTTTATTGCCTGTCGGCATTTAAACTGGTTGTAATCCTTTTATGGTCGTCTTTCTTTTGTTCACTTATTTATTGGCATACGTTTCTAGTTATTATGGAGAACAGCATGTTCTCCTATTGCACTCGTTTACGGTCGCTCAGGAGCATCATTAGCCATGTGTTCTGGTTTATAAGTACAAACTAATTCTAGGAAATATTTGCATTTCTGAAGTATAAAATGATGGCTTGATTGAAAGAGGGGGTCAGTTACAACTACAATCTAGGCGTGACGTGTGAATATTCGGGAATCTAACAGTGACGGGTTTTGCACGTTTTATTGAATTACGCCTATACTTTCTGCATTACGTTTGGATTAGTTGCGTTCGGTTATATTTGTACCTATGTCATACGTGTTTGTATAGTTCTAATAAACTCTATAATAATTCTAACGGCATTTTAATTCCAGTCCTGCAACTTGTAACAATATATAATTCACGACAAACATCTAAATAAAGGAAGTTAATCAAATCTGGTACAAAATTACATAACTCAAATGTTTTTATAACCTTTGAAACATGAAAAACATAAACACTTTAAAATCAACACAGATAAACTTGTTACTACAGCAATAGACGATTTGATAAAATTTATCTTACTTAGGTGTCATCATGCAAGGAAGTACCTATATTTTTCTGTCGATATACGATACTTACTTTGCACTAATAGAGATTATGGGATATTTTTTATTGCTTGAATCAGTCAATCAGGCCGACCGCCAACCTGATGGAAAGATGTGGCCGTCGCCGGAGTTTTTGGCGGGACCTGAAAGGAGATGTTGTGCTGTGCAGTTTTATTTTCTAAAAATGTGTAAAATTACTCTAAAATGAACAATAGTTGTAGGATATTGATAGTTTTGGAGTAGTAATTATGTGTTTTGTGAGAAATGTGAACTGTATAGTCAAATGTGGCCTTTTGAGTTGTCACAAGAACTCCGTTGAGTGGCACTAGCACATTACTTACAGTTCAGCTTGCTACACATAGGCTTAAGAAAATGAAGAAACTATATTGTAAACTAAGATCTGGCTTAAAGGCCTAGCTCCCAAACCATAAACCTAAATAAATAGTAAGGTTAACGTCGCCCTGTTGTTTATGGGTGTCACGTCCCAACACTAGTCTTTTTTTTATATACTCTCCTTCTCTTCTGTGTTGGGTTAAGATAGAGGTCTTCATTTTCTTCTTCTTTATTACTTCTTAACTTTTAGAGTGTTACACAGGGAAAGGGGTTCTTTATGTCTTATTTTTTCTTATCAACTATTATTATATTTTTACTAAAACTAGTTTTACAATTTTTATTGTTTTAATACATTCATACTATCTATTTGTTTTATTATCTACTTTTTAACCGACTTCCAAAAACATCATGTTCTCAACTTGATTGTTTTTCTGTATGTACACCAATTACTCTAAGATTTATTATCCGATTTACATGATTCTTTCTTATTTTCATGCGGAATAGTTGCCTTTTGCTCCCCTAAAAATTTAACATAATTTGGCCCAGTGGTTTTCATGTTATGAACATTTTTTTATGTTTTTATTTTATTTATACTGTCTTATTTCTACTTATGTTTACATTTCTATTTGTATCTATGTATTTCTCTATCTCTCTATTTATACACTTTTCTCTTACTAAGGGTAGGTTGCATTTTTACTAAATACTAATTTTTTTAATGCTCAAAAAAATTTTTATAGTATTTACGCAGCCTTATTTACTGCCGTTTCTTTTGACCTCTATTTCAATTATTATAAGTGTAAATTTGACAAAACCCTTTTTACTGAGCAGCTCATGTTCATAGGGCGCATTCCGCATTGTAACGTTCTCTCGCAAAGAGGGGGCACTCAAATATCATATGAAGGGGTGTCTCCCAATCTCCTGTGTCACTAAAACCAATAAAATAAAACCCCTCGTGCCCCCTGAAAGTTTGGGTCGTAAGCTCGTAAGACTCGTCGTCTCTATTTTTCTGATGATTTTATAGGAGCACGCCGTGCCCAACACTAGTCTGTGGTGTATTCTGTGAATGCACATCACTAGCGCGTCCCGTCTCAAGGTGTGTACATATTTAAGTCGTAGCTGACGGATGCGGCTGAGGGGTGTGGCTTTTTTTTTGAGGCGGGGGAAATGCATTTCGCACACTACCGGGTCCTTTATTAGGGACTACACCAAAGCGACAAGAGGTGAACTACGAATGGAGCGCCGGCTTGTGTGGAGACTCGAAAACCTCTCAATACTCCACTAAAACCAATACTCCCAGGTGCCCCGCGCTTATGGCAGGAAGAGCGTGAGACTTGGAACGTAATTCGCCCACGCTGATCCTAGCGCATCAGTGCTTGAGAATGCCCCGGGAAAGGCAAACTCACTTCGTTAACAGGGGTGAAGACTCCTCTACTCCCTAGATGCTAGAGGGCTCCTGCAACGGTATTACGGGAAAGGTGTGGCTTACAACGTATCTGGATAAGGGAAGTCCTTTTAAGTGTGCATATAAGTCGAAAGTCGCGGGACCCTGAGCGTTCGGACGTCCAAAAGCAATCTGGAGTGTGTATTACGGTTCTGGTGTTGCTTCTTCAAGAGCCATGAAGAAGCTTTCAAACTTACTGTAACTCAATATGAATAAGTCGGTTAATTTTTAACACAATCGCAGATGAAGCCGCATCGTTACAAAATATTATTTTGGAAATCGTATAGAAAGAGAGATAACCTTTATAGTACACCATTACAGAAAACACAGAAAACTTATGGCCTATAAATATTCTAAATGTGCACAATGGGTGGTCTTATCGTTAAGAAGCGATCTCTTCCAGATAACCCGTGGCAGGAATAAAATAGATTCAATTTGTCAAAGGTGATATACATACTTCCTATACGAGATGCTGTTACTTACATTGTTTTATTCAATAATAAACATATAAATATGTAAAATATTATATAAGTAAGAATTGTACTTAAAAGTAAACTTTATTAATATTACATAAATACGAGTAAATATATTTTTTTAATAGAGAAAAGTTCTTATATATAATCGAATATAATAAAAGAAACCTTATTTGTATTGTATTCTATCCATAGTCCCTCAAGACTATAAGTAGAATACTGAGCCCAGATCACCGTCTTCTATGGGTGAGGTGTCCAGAAGGCTACGTTTCCTCGCTGGATCGCCATACTGATCCGTTGGCCGAGGTAAGCACCAGCCCTCTGATCACCTGAAGAGTCAATGAGTCGTTTTGATAAATATATATGTCACAGCCAAAGTAATAAATCCGGATATTATATATATTATCTAGCCATTATTTATAATGTCTACTCAATTTAGACAAAGTGATAATTGACACAATTAATTACATTAACTAGCAATTTTATATCATATCTTTGAAGACTTAGATAATGTAATAAAACAAGTAGGTATAGGTAAAGATTATTTATTTATAGATTTTATAGATTTGGATTACCAACAATTACTTACACTAATACAAAGGATGTACATTGATAACAAAAAATTTTTTTTTTTTTTATGCAATGTTGGTACATCCAAATCAAATTATATTTAAATTTGCCTTAGAATTAAAATAACATTGTCATAGATAATAATTCTACGTTAATTAACATTGTTATAAAGTTATTATCTTTAATTTATAAAGTAAATTTTAAGCTCACAAGCCATAAAACAAAATTTTAACAACACAGAGATCAATACAGGTATTTGGTATACTCTTTAAAGACTACAATATTAAAATAGTTAATTTAATACTTTGGATAACTTTGACCCGCTATTATGAATAATATCCTGATAAAGTGATTAATTTATCACATTGTCTAGTCAATTTTGCTATTAAATATATAAAGACCAGTCATTATGTATAATAGCTATGACTATGCCAATCACTATGACTGTAACATACATATAAATACACACAATATATACATTTAAATATATATCAAACATTACAATGTTGCAAGTAGTGATTTTTCGTCATGTTCTTAAATATTGTTAGTGATAATATAATAAGTTGAGAAAATCATCGCCTTTTACTGTATTTACAATTAAATACACTTTGTATATCTGTTATGTATTATTATTAACAATAATGATTGTATAAGCAGACGTGTTCAGACTTTATACCCGGACTCATTATTAATTTTATACACGTGATGGAAGTATATTTAATCAAAAAAGTCGGGTTGGCACCTCGGATCCTATATAATGAGGGTTTTTTAATTGCACGGGCAGACGGCCCACCTGATGAAAAGCGGCTACCCATCACCTATGGACATTTGTAACACCAAAGGTGCATATGTGCTCCGGTTATCTAAAGGGAGACCGGAACCTGGCCATTAATGCCGGAACTCAACTCAAGATTGTTATGGCGGCATACTCTAGATTAGGGGTGGTAGCCATCCAAACCGGTAATACCCTACCACAGACACCTTTACGTAGAGTTAAAATATATTAAATAAAATTAATTTATTCATAGCCACAATATGAAATAATTGAATGAAAATTCAAAAATATATTTTAAATAATAACACATGAAATTTTTTTTATACATCGGCTCCTTTTTTGTCTTGATTCAGGGCAGAGGATCATATGTTCTTAAATATATGTATATCATTAGAGAGTTTTAATTGAAAAACAAAAGCTAGGGTCCGACTCTATAAAGTAAATTGGTAGTCTGTAAATCATCTCGACTCAATATTGAATCAATCTTAATTTGACCGAGATAGATTTAATGTGTGATTGATGATAGGATCTAGGATGCTCACGCTTATCTAGTAGATATCTATTCACTGGTGACTTGAAGACTACTGGTTACTATGAATCGGGGAACACTTTCTAGTAAATTGTTCCACTTGACAGCGGTGCGCAATAGAAAAGCGGAGACAATACACTAAGTTCTAACCAATGATATGTCCACCATGTAACGATGGCGGTGCGTTTTCGTATCCGATGACGGATATTTGATCATCTGTCAGTCGAATGAAACTTGACTCGCACTGGCATGGCATTTTTCTTGCGAAAGCCACAGACTTGGGAGCCAGGTGGTGTCAATGATTGAATGATTGATGCCAAGTGGTTAAAGTAGCCCATGGACATCTGCAACACCAAGGTAGCCGATGCGTTGCCTATTGTGTTACGGAGTTACGTTTTCTACGGAGTAATTGCGATTCCTTTGCATTTTAGAGATGACCCTAACAGGTTGGAGTCCGTTGGAAGAGCGAGATGGAACGCTACTCGCTCCTCGCTCTCTAAGAAAGATCTTCCAGGACTTTCAACGAGGCTATTGTTATTGTTGGAAAGTTGTATATATTGTTTGTAGGTCTCGGGAATCGCTTGAGACCTCAATTATTGCACAGCGCCAACTATCGGCTTGTTAGTGTTACTACATTCTTCTTCTATAATAGTAAGTACTAGGGTCGCTCAGTGGTCGAAATGCGACCATTATTAATTTAATTTATAAGTTTGTATATTATTAAGGTTCTTTTGTCAAAGTCTATACTTGTATAATCACAAATCTTATCAAGGCGATTTAATTTGACTTTAACAATAAAAAAAAGTTTTTTTTTATTGATTAAATTCAAATACAAAAGTTTTTATTCAAAATAAGTTTCACTGGAGAACACTTTTTGAAGGTTAATTTTTTTTTACTTCTTAGTCTATGTACACCGCTTCGCAACGTGTTATTGCTGTTAAGGGGAAGAAGCGGCAAGAAACACCCCAGCAACACGTCTAGCTAAAAATTGTTTTTCTTTATATTTCTTGTTCCATTTATATTTCAAGTTCTTTTTTTTAAAGTTTTATACAGAAGTATGTTACAGAATGATTTTTGAAGAATTAATGGAGTTGTAGCAAACAGTCCATATTCAATAAGACAGAGCGCAATAAAAGGATAGACAATATTATTATAGTTATAAACATGACATCTCCATATATCCTATCTATACCTATGTACTGTACGAGAGGCGGAGGCCAGGAGTTTCCATAGGACGAGGTTTTCTCAGTTTGGACTCCTGTCTCCCTGTGCTCCATTTTTGATTAATTCTCTGTGTATCGTATAAGTAAGACATATTTTGTAACATAACATTCTTTAACTAAGACTTGTATTTTTGGGAGAAAATAAAGATTATTATTATTATTATTATATATTCCTTACAAGTTTGGCAAAATAAAAACGTTATACTCGTACAAAACACAGTATAAGAGGATGGAGTGAGCCGCTATGTAAATGAAGTTTTGTCATTTAAGTACTCTTCAATAGTGTAATATCCCTTTTTTAGCAAGATACTTTTTAATTTGGTTAAAAAGAATAGGGCCAAGGGCCGCTTGCATAACGATCGCCTTTAAATAAAATTAGTTAATTATATTAAACTGCCTCAATACATACATACATAACTTCACGCCAGGTCCCTTAAGGGGTGGGCACGAACAACAGAGCGCCATTTAGGCTTATTCTTACACAAGCTTATTGCCTAAATACGTTTTACACAAAACGTATTGACAGTTCTTTAGACTTATTTAGCGGCAAATTTTACGTTGTGCAAGACGCTCATTGTATTTAAGGGTGCTAAATACGTTTTGTGTTTCTTAAATAAATTTAAGCAACCTTATGCAAGTGCCCTTAAAGTATTTTTTATGCATATTTAAAAAATATATTAGCACTCCTCTATATAAAGTATAAGTGTGCGGAATTTCATACTCCTCCGTCTTCGCAATATTCGTAAAAAGGGAGACAAAGTTTTTGCTTCACGTATTAATATAATAATGTACAGAACGTATCTGATTGTGGTACAAATCTTTGCATATCTATCGCAAACACACCGACCCGTGACGCCTGGCATATATCGGAATCCAAAACAAATGTGTCCTAATTTCATAGTTTTATCATCTCAATTATTTATCTACTAATTGTTCTGATAAAGAGTTACGTATAAATATAATAATCATACAAAAAGTTATGTAGGAGCAAAGAGCACGTGGTCGCACCATGCTCGGATTATTATCTTGACTATAGCTCTCTTTTTTACAAGCTTTACTCAATATCTAATGCATGCAATCTATGCTTAGGAGCCAGTGATCGGCTACCTGTATGTATTTGACCAGACATGAGGTTTTGTACATTGAAGCCCCTATACCTACCATGCATGGTACGGGGACTGTCTAAGCTCTAAGTGGTGGACTCGACGAGCGCTGAGGTAAGACAGTATCGATTTTTGACGAATTTATATAAAAAACATTAACTTCTGTAAATACAGTGATAAAGTAGATCGCAAGTAAATTATATTGATGTAAAACAGCGAACGTAAAACATGTACATCTGACTGGGTAGTAGCTAAGATTTTATTATTTATTGATGTGTATACGCAAAGTAGACGTCTGCCGCGATCAATTTTTAAGTTTCAGTTTTTAAGACTATAATAAACAAAATATATCAATGGCAGATCTGGTCAATTACTTTAATTTTTTTTTAGTATATTCAAAATTGTCTGCCATAGGTAAATCCGCGCGATAATGGTCTGCCATTCTTATTTTCCGATAATAATAAGCCTATATTTTCAAATATCAAAACGGCAGCCCTGGTCAAATGGATTTAAAATTCGTCAAAAATCGATACTGTCTTACCTCAGCGCTCGTCGCGTCCACCACTTAGAGCTTAGTGAGTCCCCGTACCATGCATGGTAGGTATAGGTGCTTCAATGTACAAAACCTCAGGTCTGGTCAAATACATACAGGTAGCCGATCACTGGCTCTTAAACTATATATATAATGCATGCTGTGTTCGCACCAAGAACGCCATTCGCAAACAATTTCTCTGTGTTCTAGTTTTGTTTAAATGTAAGTTGAGTTGGCCAGTTTGCGAACCAAACGAAAAAAATAAAATCTATTTAATATGTAAAACATCTGTATATACTGCAGTTATATATTTACTAGCTTCTGCCCGCGACTTCGTCCGCGTGGTGCGGTTTTTTTAACTATCCCACGGGAACTCTTTAATTTTTCGGGATCAAAAGTATCCTATATGTTGACCAGGGATATAAGCTACCACCCTACAAAATTTTATTTAAATCGGTCCAGTCGTTTCGGAGATTAGCCGGCACAAAACATAAACCGACAAACAGAGAAAAAAAAATGAAAAAAAATCTAAATTAGTTCTATTTCACTTCTGACATCCCCCTAACTCGGTTTTTTCATTTCATTTTTTTTCATTGTACAGAAATTTGGTCTCTACAATTTTATTATATGAAAGTATATTATAGATTACTAGAATGTAAAAAAATGTACTATGTATTATGTATATCACCATCGTCATTAAAATCTCAATTCATTCCTGGGGTGGTCTGGAAGAGATCGCTTTTTAGCGATAAGACCACCCTTTGTCCATAATGAGGCACAGTTTAAGTCTGTAACTTCTTTTTTTGGATTGGTGTACAATAAAGACCTATTGATTGATTGTTTTATATCTGTTGAATACAGCTCTTAGAGCCAGCTCGATTGGTGTTATACCACGCTCCCACAGAATATCGGCGTGAAACGGTTAGACCGTATTTGGTTAGATGAGTGTGAATTCCGATGGCTTAATTCCCCCCCCCCCCCCCTCCCTTCTCCCTAAGTAATTTTAAATTTTATTGTTAAATAGTTAATAATAATTTCCTGGGGAACAGTCTGTTTTGTGACATAGTTTGAAAAGGTAACATGCGCTCGCGGAACTTTAAATGAATCAATTTGAAAACTGGCGAAATTTTTCATACCACGACTGTACATTGGAAGAAACCACTCGTAGATAAAGATGTAACTTTCACGTCAAAACAAACTTAAAAACAACACAATATATAGGGCTAAATATAAACAAATAATATCTTTTTCGTAACGTTGATTAATTTAATGTAAATAATAAATCAAGGTTGTTGTAGCGGCATGCTCTAGACCAGGGGTCGTAGCAATGCCCTACCACCTGGCTGTGGTGGTTTTGTCACCTCTCACCACAGGCCGCCTAGCCGTGGCCATACGGTTAACGGATAATTGGATAAGTATCCAATTTGAAAACCCGCCCCTAAAACTTTAAGTAAAAATTCTGTTGCCATTCGTACTTGTCCGTTGCCATTCGTTTTTCCACTTGTCCCTTGAAGTTTCACTTCTACTGTGTGTCCCACTCCCAACACACATTTTGATTTTTTGCAGGTTTACTGCAAATTATGGTTTGGTTAGGTTAGGTAAATTTTAATGAATTATTTTTTTATTTAAACATATTTTATTTTATCAAACAAAGAAACTAATTCGATCCGGAACCAAAAACGCACGATAGTCTACTCTAAAATTATGCCGCCTCTCACCACGATTAGTCTAAATTTATGCCGCTCCTCCACGCGGCCCTAACGCTCTTTCGTGACAGAAAAACCCTAAGACCCCGAGTCCTAAATAGAAGTTTCACTTCAAAAATATTCTGCTACAAAAATAAATGATTTTCAAAAATTAGTTTCATGCCAAATTAAAAAAGAACTATTATTAATTGGATATTTACGCTTTGAAGTGTAATAATTAAAGTGCATTTTCGGTTTTTTTACTCAAATAGTGCAGGATATAAAAATACGGCGGTATTTTTCGCGGTGCTCCAGAGCGGCAGTTAAGGTAAATCCGGCCCTGCCAATGCGACTAGAACTCAACATTATGCTGCGACAAGAGCTGACGCAGCGCTGATTTTCAGTTCCAGCTTTAGCCAAAAAAATCAATGACCCAAACAAAAGTAATAATCTAATTTAATACAGAAATATTAACAATAGAAATGTACATATAATAAGTCATTAATGAATTAAGTATAAGTTGCACTAAATACTAATAACAATAAAATAAATAAAAGCATGAACTGTAATCTGACCAAGTAGACTATCTGACCAAGCCAAGTAGACGAATGCCAGATGTGCAGCCATGTCGAGTATAGATTGCAAAAAAATTATTAATTTTTTATTCAATTATATTTTCTCTTCTAATACTAAATAATGAGTCGAAAACGGAATTTTTTAATTAATAAAACTATGTTTTAACGGTTTTACGCGCGGTAATTTATTTGAAGTCAAATAAATTATCACGCTTAAAACCGTTAAAACGTAGTTTTATTATGTATACAAGTCGCGAAAACTTCAGAATATATTATTTTTTAATTATTTTATTTTTGAAATGCATAAAGAAGTAGAAATAATCGTAAGGGACAGTAAAATAGGATAATGAAGCAAAAAAAGTAGCTATATTTAATAATAATAAGATAAAAAAATTGAAAAAACAATTAGAAAAAAACTAAATGACCAACAAAAAGATTATAAGAAAACAAGTATAACAACAAATATTAAAGTACAATTATTTATTAATTACTAGCTGCGCCCCGTGGCTCGCCCATGTGGTCATAATTCACACTATATCTTTATAAATTATAGCATGTGTTATTCTGATAAGTAATATAGCTTTATTATAGTAAAGTTTCATCAAAATCCATTCAGTAGTTTTTGAGTGAAAAAGCAACATCCATACATTCTTACAAACTTTCGCGTTTATAATATTAGTAAGAAGTAGAATTATTGTTATTATGATTTATTAAGAAAATTGGGACTTTTTGGTCTTACACCAAAAGGAAGGTTTGCACTGCAATCAGCGTCGTGTCAGATATCCAACACAGCAATATGCTGGATGCAAATCTTGTTTCCTATTTTCAGCGTCGTACAAATTCTCAAAATATGCTACGTATATAATAAAATATAAGATACGTAATTACGTCGCTATTTCTTCAAACAAAGTTTCTCTTTCTTTCTTTCTTTCAATACAACTAAGTAGAGAAATGACGAGCGTAATATGTGCTAACTTTCGAAGCTACGGAGTATATGGTTCGCCGGCGGTGAGGCCGCATTCCACGCGTTAGTCAAGTTAGCTTGGTCGAGTAGTAAGACAAGTACCTACTCGTCTTTTGAACGGTGAACAGTAAAATGCTTTCTATTTCTATTTTGAAACCAAAACTAACGATGAAGCATATATACTTGCTGGTGGTAATCACCCTGTTTCTTCATCGAGGTGAAAACGCATTGATGGCCGGTCCCTATATATCTTATTAACCGTTAATTTGCCTTAAAATTGGTTAAATTTGGACAATAATTGTACGGAGCTTATGACAAATTTTAAACGATAGTAAGACAAATGAATGATCGGTAAGGTATAGGATCGGCCTAATGGCCGATCACACACTCTCCGCCGTTTGAAAGCTGAAGCACAGCAGATAGGCTGACCTGAGACCGACCTGATTCCCCCTACACCATTCCATCTTCGGACCACAAGGCGCTCTGGTCTCCGCCATCGTGGGACTCGCTACTTTGCTGGAATACTAAAGCTTGATTCATGCTTTAATACTGTTTACGGTTCAATCTCGCTCATGTGTGAAACGAGCCTTATCTTTACATTTTACCGTTGTCAAGTTACAATTTTTTAACCATTTATCTGGTTTGCAGAAAAACTCAACGACTTGCATAGCTGTGCTCCTGTTCGTAGCAATGCTCATCCGGGAATCGAACGCAAGACCACCCTGGCTTGCACCGGGTAGCGGCGTGTTCGCAGAATCAGCTGAATGTCATACCGACGTAAGTAATATGTTAGGTTTTTTGTTTTAGTGGAGTTAATTTTGAGACTTCAGGCAACATACCCATACTATGTGATCCCTCCCCTCCTCTAGTTTTCACCTAGTAATATTTTCTTAAGTTTTCGTGACTAGTATACATTGCTTTACATAAAATATTTCACCTCTCTCCTAGACTACCTCAATTGCATTAACTAACTGACACTTGTTAACTTGATGAACAGGTTTATTGAACTGACCTAACTTACGAGTGAAATACAAAAGAGGTTGATAATATATATACAAATAGTTACAAATAATAGCGTGTTTAATTAGGAGACAGTGCCATCTAATTTTGTACTGACTGAACTTTGAACTAAGTATGGTGCTATCTCCGACGACCTCCCACCCATTTTAATATTATATAAAATTATTTTATTTTGCCAGGTGGTAGGGTATTTGCCCGTCTGAATGGCTACCACCCCATGTCTCAAGTATCTAGCCATAACAATATTGATTTCTGTTTCGGCATTAGTGGCAAAGCGCCAGTCTTCTTGTAGAGAGAAGTAGCGCATATGTAGCACCTTTGATGTTGCAGATGTCCATAGGCGATGGTAACCGCTTTCTATCACGTTGGCATTCTGCCTGCCTGCTGAACTCATGCAATAAAAATATTAGAGCTAGGCATGTTTGTTGATGAGTTTCGTGAGCCGCTTCTTCTCTTCAAGCCACAACATGTTACGAAGCGGTGGTAAATTTGATAGGGGTGCCATAGAGTAAATAATAACCATAAACAAAAAAAAATTAAACTAACAAGTTGGCGGCAGGCTAAATAAAACTTTAACAATACTCACTGACACTTGACATCTTTATCGTCCGTGATCACTGCTACTGAAAAGTGGCCGAAATGGTGGAATAATAAGAATCAAATAAATTGCAAATTGAACATTTTTTGCGAACAAAGTAATATTTGACTATAGATCGAAAAAGTTCAAGATTTGCCTAAATATTGACTACGTGACGAAAACCTAAGCCAGAAATACTCAAATTACCCCCGGAAAATCTCGAACCATTCCCGAAAAACTATCCTATTTTCCAGGATAGTTTTCGAGTTTTAACACATTGTCAGCAAACAAGGTTTGCACTCAGCATATTGCTGTGCCAGAATTATATCCGACACAACGCTAATTTTCAGTGCACACCTTCCTTTTGGCGTAAGACCAAAACGACCCAATTTTGTTAAATAATAAATACTTCCATGTCCTCAGTATGAGCCCCTGAGATATCACGTGGTATCTCAAATATAAGCGTTATAAGAATACCGCGTGTTCTTGACCTATTCGACTTCGGACATTTCGTTACAGATTATTAATATCTGCCTTATAAACATTTATGTTAAATTTATTAATTTTTATCTTTCACGTGAAGAACTTCTGTTTTGTATATATATATGTGCTCGCTGTTTTATGTCCGCACTTAGGAAAACTAAGTGTCAATTATCTTCGGTCTATTACCACATTTTTATATAATCCTGTAATTTCTTAACAATTTCTTCGATTCGATTAAGTTTTGAGACTCAACGGGCGCGGGTTCGATCCTGGCCGGAACGCATGTACCTCTTAGTCAGTTTTCTGATCTAATGTGTATATTGTTACAATTATAATGTGCTAACAACGTTGAAGGAAAACATTGTGATGCAATCTGCACATCGAGATAACCGATGTGTCAAACCTGCCAAGCCGCCCAGGACAAGCGTGCCGGGTACACTGTCCGTTCCCCCTACAATGGGAGGCCTGAGCCAGCAGCTGGACATTTATGGGCTGATATTATAATTATTATATATATTCCTCGATTCCAGTGGCTTGTTTATAGTAATAATTTGTTAAGAGTTCGCTGCCCTTCCTTCAACATTTTTGAGAACATACTTAGTTTTAATTTTTGGTGAACAATAAAGTGTTTTCATTGATTTATTCAATAATAATCACTGATCAGTGATAATGTAACAAAAACAACATCAAACTAAAAGGCAAGCTTATCCGTATAGCAACGGAAAAATAATACAATTTCCTGCATTGGGGCGGCCTGTCGTAAGAGGCGATAAAAGAACCCACAGCCAGGTGGTAGGGTAGATTGATAGATAGATAGATAACACTTTATTGCTCACCAAAAAAAAACAAATAAAAAATGAAATGCATAATTACAACACTTCTTGGCAAAACAACAGGCGGCCTTATCGCTAAAAGCGATCTCTTCCAGGCAACCTAGCTTAAAAGAAATTCTTAACTAACCTGGCGATGAAGGTGGAGCAGAAAAAGATAGGACTGTACAATTTAAATATACATACTTACACTAATTTATAAATTTAATACATATATAAATATAATAGTAATATATATACGTATATACAAAACAATCTAGATAAATATATTTGTTAACATTATATGTGACAAGCACTTTATATTAATTAACATAATATTACAATAGATAAATAAGTAAATGTATTATATATTAGACATATCCATCTGAATGGCTACTACCCCTGGTCTAGATTTTTCGCCATAACAACCTTGAGTTGTGTTCCGGCAGAAGTCACCAGGTTCCAGCCTCCCTTTAGAGAGCGGTGCACATTAGCAGCACCTTCGACGTTGCAAAAGTCCATAGGCGATGGTAATCGCTTTCCATCAGGTAGGGCGTCTGCCTGCCTACTGAACTCATGCAATACAAAAAAAGCAAAAATACATATTTTTTACAATATCCTGAAGTCGGTGCATTTTGCAATGTTTTTGTTGTTTTTTATAATGTTTAACTTGGATTATTTTTTACACTACATTTTACACTTAGGGTTTAGAAGTATATGACATTTTTTTTAAGTGAAAGATCTAAAAAGAAAGAAAGATTTCATAGAGGCGACCAACTTTCGTCATATTTTTAACCGGCTTCAAAAAAGAAGGAGGTTCTTAATTGGTATTATAATAATTTCTTTACAAAACCAAAATCCATTAAAATCATTGTATACAAAAATGTTTGGATTTAGGTTTAATAAGTAATTTCTTGCTATGTCGAAAATTCTATGTTATTTTTTACAAGGCTACAGGGAGATAAAATATTGCCCTAATTACCGCAAAAATGTCTCTAAGCCATTCTTTTCCACAAAATTTCCCAATTGAGGACGAAGCCCCCAATCTGGATACCCTACTCCAAGGCCGCTTCTTATATGGCATGTTCCGTCCGACGCCTAGCTGCTAACTGTGTGAGCTATGGGCGTCGACGATGCGAGGCGCGTGCTCTCCGTCCGCAACAACTTCATTATGGCTAACTTGCCCTAATAAAACTTTACATATTGTTACAGGACGAGCTATTAGACCTGTGTCAAAGATGTGCGAAGCTGACTAAATCTAAGTTAGCCTACCCCGCTTGCTGCTCAACCGACTTGAAAGCGAGGAAGTGGTGTTCAGACTACGTATACTTCGGAAGAGGTCAATACGATTTCGATTAGAAGTCAACCAGCGAAGTTTAGGAACAAAATTGGAATATTTGGTAAAATCGCCGAATTTGTACTTATAGTGACTGATTTTTCTTATTGTGATAATTCAAAAATGCAATTGGATTTAAGTAAATTGTATATTAAGTATGCCTACTTAGAATGTATTGTAAGTTTTAATACTAGCTGTTACCTGCGGCTTCGCTCGCGTAGATTAAAAAGAGTTTGAGTAGTCAAAAAAAGTTAAAAGTCTTTCACCACCTTTTCCGGCCGGGTTGGAGGTGAAAGCGAGTGGGCCCACAGCCCAGACGGAGGCCGCTTGAGGATCGGACTGGAGCTTTAGTGGGTATTATGACAATAGCACTACAAATGTGAGGTGCTAGTGCTGCCCCGATCTGCCGAATCCCACACACGGGCCGCGATCTTTCCCTCGCGCGTCTTATGGTCCTCAAACGGGTAACGTCTGTATAAAAACATAAAAAGGGTCTTTCACCACCTTAGGGGTAGAATTTCCAAAATCGCCAATATATTTATTTCTGACCAACAGATATATATCGAGGGCTACATAACAAATGGGCGTACAGATAAAAGTGCAGTATACAAGAGACAAAATTGTGAATACTTAAATAATAATAATATGTGAAATAATAATAATCGGCAGATAAACACACATAACGTATATCCCTAAATTAAGCAAGTTACACTTGTGTTATGGGTAATATACAACTGACTACTCTGGGGCCGATCCCAGACGCCCAGACCATAGTAAATACTACAAAACGTGTTGATTGTATGAGGCTGATATTTGCAATACCCTTCTTTTTAGGATCACTTGCATACTGGTAACACTTTCTAGATTGTAACATGCATAGTGAACAACAAAAAATGGCATTTTTGCGTATACGCCTATATGTTACGAAGCCCTCGATATAATTTCGTACGTCTTACTTCGCAAATGACAGACACACAAACTCTCAATCCTTTCAAGCCCTTTTCAATGATCCTTTCTCAGTGCGCACCTACAGTATAGAAAGAACTCACACACAAATCTTCACGATCCTGGTCCTACTAGTTTGGGCTGTTATATGTCAATCAGTGAGGTTAAGTAATTATAAATATGTACAGATGGGTTAAACACAAAAAAGTTTTACATGTCTACAGGAGAAGACTAACTAGAACAATATGTTTTTATTCGCAAACATGGATTGTTATATGAAAAATTGTTTAATTTTTACATGTTTCTATATTATTTATGTAATTATAAAGTTTTTTTTTTGATTATTTTTCAACGTCTAACAATCTGAGGTACCTATTCAGTATCCGAACAGTCTACAGTAGGAGACATTTCTGTTTAAATGAGAGCAATAAAAAATTTATTTATTAAAATACAAAAGACTGTCAAATGTAACAATCTTATAATAATAAAAAAATACCTGAATAAATAATGTACATATAATATTTATTTAACGTGAACACTTTATCTTCAGTTTTTGTGTTTGATCCAGATATAGATTTAACTTTAGTAAGAATAAATTATACATAAAAAGTACTGTTTATTTTTGCACTAGTTTATTTTGAGAGCTAGCATTCGCATAGGTTACATTGCATTAAATTTTTATTCAGGCGCTATGTGCTCTCGGGAAATTTACTTGAATTTATCCCAGCAACAACCCTATTTTACGGGATGAAAAGTGTCCTTCGTACATTCTAGATATTGAGACTATATACATATATACCAAGTTTTGTGAAATCAGTACCGAAGTTTTTGCATGAAAGTGCTACAAAGCCACAGAGTTACTTTTGCATTTATAATATTACTATGGATTCGCTATAGTAAAATAATGTATATATTTTTACTATAGCGAACTCGTATACTCGTATTCAGTATTGTATACGAGTAGTATAATATACTACCCGTGCGCAGAAGTTTTACCGATAGCCTCATCATGTCACGCGTCGATGGTCAGTCAGTAGGATTGACAAAAAGGGTTACAGAAATAGTGGTTGAATTAAATTTATTTTTGTACATACTTTACATAAGTATATACAATAATAGTAAGTAGTTATCGGCAAACCTTCTGCGCGCGGCTTATATAACTATATTTATTTAAAATTTGTTTACTAATTGAAATATAAGTAGGATAAACGAATTCCATTGTTGGAACCTACACTCAATCAAATTGTTCAAAATTATGGAGGGTAGAAGTAAGGAGTACTATTTAATATGGAGAAGTTGGAAAAGTGTCCAGCAGTATGCTGAAAATAGAGGTTCCTTAAATACCTTTATTATTTATTTATAAGTTATCCGTGCAGAATCGGAGAAAGGACACAGCCAAGTGGTAGGGTATTTGCCCACCTGGATGGCTACCACCTCTGGTTTAAAATATGCCGCCATAACAACCTTGTGTTATGGTCTCAGTCTCCCTTAAGAGAGCAGTAGCGCATTTGTAAGTCCTTTGGTGCTGCAAGTGTCTATAGGCGACGGTAACCGCTTTCCATCAGGTGGGCCGTCTGCCTGTCTGCTGAACTCATACAATAAAAAAAAACTACCACAATAGCGCTGGCGTACGAAAAATGGATAAAATGCCAATATAGAAAGCCTGAACTATTTACGTAGTCTAAAATAATTAAGTAAATAAAACCTGTAGAGTGATTTAATTATTATTTTTGATAATAAAAACAAAGCGGAAATCTTTCGGTGCTTATTTTCTATCTCACTCTAACGTTTGACGCTTCTTTTAAAATTTATCTCTATGCTATCGCAGCGCTACCATCATTATCCGCGTCTTGACGAACACATCTTCAATAGAGTATACTTCTTACCTTACCCTTCATATTCAAAATATTAAGTATTCGTTATTTTCTATTTTGTAGCCATGCATTGATATAAATTATATGAATAATAAATGTATAAAACAATGCAGCAGAAAAAAGATAATAATTAAATTTGTATATGTCTATATTTCTAATGTCATTTATAATGCATGTCATATTGTACAATACATTAGTTGTTATATATCTCAGCCTTATTTTTGATATATGTCACGTGAAATATGTCATTACGTTTGTTATATAGTCCGGGTCAATTTTTACAATCAGAAGGCCGTGTCATATCTGATTTTATATAAAATATTTTATGTATCCGGCTCGAAGGACCATAAAAGTCTATCGGTTCTTAAATTTAAATTACACAATTTATATATAGTCGAGCTGGAGAAGTCTGTCAGTGAGGGAATTCCGTACATCTTTCGTTATTTCCGTGTTTGAATAGCTACAAAGACGACAAATCGGTCAGTAAAGCTTAAAGACACTGTTTAACTCTATGTTCAAATTGGAGTTGGTGTCAAATTCCGTTTAAAAAAGGTAAAAAACGAGAGGTGTACGAACTTACCCTACTGCCGGACTTCCACACCTTGACTATATTTGATTTATTCTATCTCTTGATATGGGTGAAGATGCATTGATACGCACTGGTGAGCACGCGCGTACGCTACCATGATGAACGACTTTCATCTTCGCGCGTGTTCACCTAAAATGCTGAGTCGGGAAAAAAGTAAGTACTTTCGTACAAAGCATTTATTCCCCACTGATCTGTAATTAAGAGCGGCTATAACTTCTGGCGCGGACTTTAATAAGATTGTATTCTAAAATATTACAAGTGCACAAACTGACAAACTTTACAATCACGGCCTCTGTGGTTGAACGGACTAAGCCTTCACACTTAACGACTTCACTTAACTTAGAGGTTTGATTCCTGATTATTACCAACATAAAAGATAGTCGTGTTTACCATCAGACTCTATAATAGAATTTTTAAAATTATTTTTTAGGATATGTTAAAAAAGTAATTTAATAAAATTTATGGCTGTGATATTATTTAATATTTTATTTTAATAAACAATTAGATTTTATTTGTGAATAAAAATATATTTGCAAAACTTCTTTTCTTTCGCATTATCCCAAACATTTCATCAAGGCTGCCTCTGAGACAAGCCAAATCCTTATAGTGTTTTAAAAATTCAGAAGCATTACTTCTCTATTGCGTATAATATTTCCTAACACTGTTATATAGAAATAAAGAAAGAAAATAATATTTATTTAGAGTTATTTATAATGGAAATTATACATAAGTAATTAAACAAAAGCCAAAGGTTAACTAACTCTAAACAGGCCCTAACTCAGCAAATGGTGGTTGATAACAACCAACGCTGGTCTTCCGTTAGTGCCAAGCAGTAACGTCACCTTCACAGAAGAAAAAAATAACTAATGAACATTTAATATTTTATTATTATTGTTACAACCTAGGCGCCGACAAAAACAAATTCACACCTGCATATCTGTAGAAGCACATTACCCGTCGGCATTTGAACTAATAACATAAATGAATTGTAATTCTTTTATGATCGTCTTCTTTTCTTTACTTATTTATTGGCATACGGCCTATTGTTGTATTGTCAAGTGATTACGCCAGGTGTTCCGTTGCCGGGCGGACATATTGCATTTATGCAGTATTAAAGAATGACCAAATGGAGGGGAAGGCAGTCGAGCGAGAACTACGAGCGAAGCGAGACATGTGTTCTACAATCGGGAATGTAATAAGTGACGGACTTTGCGCGTTTTATGGAATTACGAATTTCTGCATTACGTTTGGACTTATTGTTTTTGGTTATATTTGTATCTGTGTTATACGTGTTTGTATAGTTCTAATAAACTCTGTAGTAATTCTACCGGCATTTTGATCAAAACGATGATAAAAATTATAAATATTGGTGCTACGATCTCGGGAGTCGAGAAGTTTTTTACTAAAATTTCCTGCTCTTTCAGAAACTTTTATAATATTTTAGATATCTCTCATACTTTTTGACATTTTCCCAAAAAGCTGAACGGCTATTTTTTTTCACTTTTTTGTTAATAACAATTGTAATATTTATTGGGAGAAAAAATCCAAAAAACTACTTTTTCTAGATGCTATTCCGGATCGAATGAGCCATCAACCATATTTTTAAGAGACTGGTAACTATTATTCGTAGAAAATAAACTTCTCGACTAGACTATATAATAAATAATGAAAAATAAATGTGTATTCTTTCTTTCACCTAGATTTCCAAAAGTACTATATTTTCACAACTGACCAAATTAGCTTCAATGAAACAAAATTTATTAAAAATTGCTTACATAGTCAAATTAGTAAAATGCTAACCATACCGCGATCTATATTTGACTAGCGCCATCTATCGAACTACAAAATTACATTTTCTTGATACTTAATCGATTTCAGTAGTATTCTACTAACTCGCGTTAATACAGCTTAAAAACAAAATTACCACAAATTCTTCAAAAAAAGGTCGTAAACAAAAATTGTGGGTAGATCTACTACATCGACAATTTTTCTCGCGATTGACTCAATAAGCAGTCAAGATCAACTATTTGGGCACCACCGTTTTGATAGCAAATTATGGCCTTACTCATAATCGTCTCTTAAATTTTAAGAAATTCTCCGCACCTGAATAGTGAAGATCTAAGGATTAAGGATGAGATTTTCGTTAATCATTTTCAAATTTAAGAAACGATTATAAGTAAGGCGTTTGGAACGAATCCTTGAAACAAACGTCTCAAATTTACATTAATACAAAAGGAAGTTAATTCTTCTAGATAAATTAAAATTTTGTTCTGGTCATTAAATAATGCATTAAATGATCTTTTGATATCTATTTTGTGGTTCCTTAAAAACTTCACCAAATCCTTTGCTTCTTTATCTTCTTTGGCGCTGATGCTTAGTAAAAGTGCTTGTTCTACATTCTGATCACCAAACTGTTCAAAAATATTATCTACGTTATAATTCGTCTTTATTAGAATATAATCTCCTTTGGGTATATAATCTTTATATTCGAAGTCTTTTAACTCGTCTCGGATTAGTATCTGTGCCTTAAGAATTTTTGATAATGTTTCGTATATACGTGTTTTGTGTATTTGCAAATAATCAGTCAAATATTTAACTTTTTCACCATTGTTGATGAATTTT
Source organism: Dendrolimus pini (assembly GCA_949752895.1). Classification (NCBI taxonomy): domain Eukaryota; kingdom Metazoa; phylum Arthropoda; class Insecta; order Lepidoptera; family Lasiocampidae; genus Dendrolimus; species Dendrolimus pini. Next base: position 1,266,298 of record OX457150.1, read on the forward strand.
GATAGTTCACCAAACTCATCCTCTATACTATTGTTCTCTGCTAAAATATGAATGTTCTTAACACCCTTTTCCAAACATTTCTGATATAAAATATCGCCATTACAATTGGATATAAATTTTAAAAAAGTTTCCAAAATTAATTTATCATTATATTTTAAAGTCAGCATGATTTCATTCATTTCTTTTGAATGATACATATAATATCTGTATAAGATGTTTTCAAGATCATCTATAAAACCTTCTTTGTGCCTAGTTAGGAGATCTTGAGTATTGCTATACTCGTTGGGGTCAAAATCATTATAATTCATCTTAGGTCTCCCCATCCCATGCCTATAATTGATTTTCTTGGGAACTGAACTTCTATCTCTTAAGTTTGAATTATACTCAATTATACTGTTCTGTCTTGCTCCAGGAATATTCGAGTTACTTAATAGATCGTTATAGCTTCTCATCGCATTAATTGTTAAGTCACCACTCGTTAATTTATTTTGAATAGTCTTCGAATTATAATGAGATTTCATGTCACTGGCTTTTTCTACGTCGGTATATTGTACATTATCAGTTTTTGCTTGAATTTTCTTATCATGGTCCGTAAAAAAGGATCTCAGTAAGTCTATCAATTCAGCGCTGCTTTTACTCAAGCCATCTGATAACGAAGCCATTTCTGGTGAATGTCTAACGTAATATTTCTTAAGGACTGGTATTAAACTAGTCGTTGCTGTAGATTTCTCTTTAGCACTATTTTCATTCTGTACTTTTTCAGGTTTTAAGTCGTTAGATGCTGTAGTGCTTGATAACAAAACTATATCTGGTGAGTGCATAACATAATATTTCTTAACAATTGGTATCAAATTATTCTTTGTTGTGGATTTCTCTTTAGCAGTCTTTTCATTCTTTACTTCCACAGGTTGTACTTCATCAGACGTTGTAGTACTTTCTGTAACATGTTCGCTATAATCTGGTTTTAATGTGTCTTTCACGTCAGCGCTGCTTTCACTGAAGTCGCTTGATAACGAAGCCATTTCTGGTGAATGCCTAATATTATATTCCTCAAGAACTGGTATTAAATTACTCTTTGATGCTAATTTCCCTTTCACAGTCTTTTCATTCTGTATTTTTACAAGTTGTGCGTCGTCAAACGCTGTAGTACTTTCTGTAACATGTTCGCTATAATCTGATTTTAATGTGTCTTCCACGTCAGCGTTGCTTTTACTCAAGTCGCTTGATAACGAAGTCATTTGTGGTGAAAGCTTCAAATAATAATCCTCAAGAACTTTAACTAAATTACTTTTTGCTGCAGTTTCATGTCTGGGGTTGTTTTCATTCCGTATTCTTAAACGAAATTCATTTGGGACAAGCTTCCAACCTATGTTCTCTTTCTTAGGCTGATAATCATAATAATTGTAGGAAGACTGCAAACCATGAAATGTATTTTGTGGTTGAATATAATAATAATTTTCTTTATATTGTCTTGCATGATTGTTCGGCACAAATCCAGTGAATATTTCTGAAAATTTATTAATTTGTTGAAGTAAATAATTCAAGTATCTGTTTGACTGATACGAATTCAAAACACGTATAGGTATCATAATAGCTTGCTCCATATTATTGATTATATTTAGACTAATAACTGTTATAACTTTGTTCTGAAATAATTTCAGAATATCAACTATTTGGTGATCAATAAAATGTATCTCGTCAATGACTTGTTTAAATTTATAAACAAAATTCTCTTTAATACCTTTTACTACGTCGAATAACTTTTTTTCATTTGGTGGCAACTTATTGTCTGTTGTTTCTTTTCCATTAAAATACTTCTGGCTATTTATGATGCGTTCAATATCAGCAGCACCATCTTGTCCTTTCTGAAATTGTAACAAATTATTATTTGCCTATGTTTTAATTAAAAGAAAATTATATTTTCTTAAGTTTTCGCGACTATTATATATAATAAAATTAAGTTTTAATGACTTTTAAGCACGTTAATATATTTGATTGTTATTATTCCGACGTTTCGGTCTCTTTTCAGTAGCTTGTCATTGACTATTTTTAAAGTTTTATTTAGTCTTCCGCCAACTTGTTCATTTTAAACATTTAGTTATAATTTTGTTTGTGGTTATTGTTTACTCTATGGGAGCCTAATCTAATTATCCACCGCTTCGCAACATGTTGTGGCTTGAAGAGAAAAAGCGGCGCCAGAAACTCTTCAGCAAACGTGCCTAGCTCTAATAATTTTATATAATATTAAAATGGGTAAATATAATAAATAAAAATAAATTGTCAATCAATTAAAGAAAATTGCCATAAACATGGATGTAGTACAATTTCCTATGAAGGGAATATAATATAATGAAAAAAATGGTTATTAATTAATTAATTTACTCACATTATCAGTGTACTTTGCATAATCTATTCTTTCAGCAGCAGATTTTCTAAAAGATTCTTGAATTACATCTTGGTCTGTACTATCATTGGATAGGATTGTTATATTGAGATTGTCATTGAATGCACCGCCCTCTTCAAATTCTTGCCGTAAATTGGTTTTATGTTTAATTTTTGAATTAGAATCCGATATAAGAGCCTTATTATTATCAAATGATTTTTCTGTCAAAATTCTATGAATAATATCTTTAGTATTTAATTTGACTTTTTCTTTCTGTTCTATATAGTTTAGTTTTGGTATAATTTGATTTTCTTCTAGATGTTTCTTTTCACTTGGGCTGCTTTCTCTATTTTCTATTCTTACATTAGAATTAAATACAAATGATTTATTTTGACTTACATCATTTTTATCATTAAATTTCGTACGTTGAGTTTGCTCTGTGTTGTACGGTTTTCTATTTTTTTTATTTTCTTCTCCATTTTCAACTATGTCACGAGATATGCTTTGTTTTTCTTCTTTGTTACGAAATTCACCTATGTTTTCATTATTTAATATTACTTTACTAGATAACGTTGCGGATCTTGCATAATCTTGATTTGAAAGATTTTTATCGTGTAGACTTTTGTGTCTTTTCAATATTTTAGATTCATTAACAAATCCACTTGTTTTAGGCACATGAAATTCAGACTGAATTTCATATTCACTAGGTATCGATAAGTTAATTTTAATTTGATTCAAGTTTGAACTTTCAATCCCATTTTTAGATACATCGCTACTTTTTCCAGTACTAATTATATTAATTTTTGGTTTATTTCTGTTCGCATTAGCAAGATCATTTTCATCTTTATTATTACCTGATATTTCATAAGCAGAGCCAGTTCCATGTTTAGTGGTTTCAACTGTATACTTTTCGCTGGAAATAGTTGCAGGGGCTTCATTCAAATAATTTCCATCATCCTTTTCTCTTGATGTTATTTTGATGTGATAATAATGTTTCTTTTTAGGTTTTAGAGTATTGACAATACCATCACGGCTCAGTTTGAAATTAATATCGGATAATGCTTCCTGGTTATCTCCAATATTGTTCGATTTCGAAACCTTGTAAAATTTGTATGTTCTCTTTATAGGAGTTAGGATGGTTCTTCGAATTTCATGGGTGTTTCTTTTACCTGTATTGTAATCATGTGGCAATTCGATATATGATTTATGATACGTCCTAATTTGATCATTTCTTCGATATCCATTTATTGTAATAGCATACTGAAAGATAAAAGTGGATTATAGATTTGCTTGATTTAGGTTCTGCCGACCTAGCTTACTGAATTACAGAGACTCCGGTTACTATTGTTTATAATATGGCAAAGTTGTAAACGAACTTGCCTTTATTTTCTATGGTCTGTGTGTCTGTAATCGGCCTGGTGGATGGAGTGGTCCATTTTTATAAGTGTGTATAACTCAATACAATATTCTTTATTGTACACCAACATTACATAGAAAAAATACAAAATAAACTTACTAAAAAGTAGTACAACGGGCGGCCTATTGCTAAAAGCAATCTTTCAAGCAACCTTTGGATGGACAAGATCTAATTGCATAGATAGCGTCGGCGTGCAGTTGAAATAGACATTATTATAATAATAATTATAATATGGACGAGGTTATCAAGACGAACAACTACAGGAAGTACATCCTGAAGGACGGCACGCTCGACGTATTCCGGGCATGTCATGCCCGGGCGAATCCATCAGGCATATTACTTCCTGTTGTTCTCGTCTTGCTAACTCCGAGTACTTGCACAGGCATAACCTAGTAGCCAGAATCATCCACCAGCAACTTGCTCTTCGATACGGTCTGATACCGACTGAGGTACCTTATTATAAATATACCCCTGAGCCAGTTCTCGAAAATGGTCATAGCACGCTCTACTGGGATCGATCTATTATCACAGACAGGACTATTGTTGCCAATAAGCCTGACATTGTGATAATAGATCGATCTGCGAGACGTACGATGCTTGATGATATAAGTATCCCACATGACTGTAATCTCGTAAAAGCTGAAACTGATAAATTAACGAAATACCTTGACCTCGCGCACGAGATTACGGCCATGTGGCATATGGAGTCAACGATCATCGTACCGATAGTGGTGTCCGTTAACAGTCTTATAGCGAAGAGCCTCGACCGACACCTAGAGAGGCTCTCGCTTGGTAAATGGGGGAAGGGCCAGATACAGAAGGCGGTTCTCCTGAGCACGGCACGCATTGTGAGGAAGTTCCTGTCCCTGGAGCCTTAACCACCGGTAGCCTGGACCCTAGGCCCCGCTGCCGACGGACGTCATCTTTTTATATTTTTTTAATATGTGTTTATTTTTTATATATATATATATGTATTAAAAAAACAAAAAAGAATATAAATAAACATATATGTGAAATTATTAGTACATTATGGTACTAGTGTGTAACATTGGTAATTACCGCCGAGGCGCCATTGAGACTCGAGCCGTAGGCGAGTGTCTTAAGAGAGCCGAGGACGGTAATCATCAATACACACGTGTATCATACGACGTTTTTCAACACACTTGTGGATAAAATAACAACAAAGTCATTTTATTTAGTAGATAACAGTTTTCCTATGCGCGCGCATTGCGATCGGCCACAGACTAAAGGGATGAGGTTTTTATTTTATTTTCCGCGCATAGGGTTTGCGCCTATTCTGCCACGTACAAAATGGGGAATTTAAAGTTCTCTTTTATTACAAAGAAAAAAAAGTTATATATGAGTGAAAGTTTTATTTATTAAACACGTACGAGTTCAAATTATCTATTTAAATAAGAAGTTGCATGAAATGAGCAAGCAATAGGAACATTAATTTATTTGTTCTATAGAACACGACCTTTTTTTTTGAATAAAAACTTTTTTAAGAACAAAGCAACTCAACCAATAAAATTAAAAAAAAAATCTATAACTCACTAGTGAGTTATAATTTTTTTTTGTCACGGTTTGATTATGGGTGTCATTCTGTGCCTAATTGCGGTGACCATAGAGCCACTTTATTAGCAAGTGTGTTGAAAAATATATTATAGTTGTAAAAATATATACGTAAATAGACATACAAACAGTTAGATAGTGCTCCTTCAGAAGTCTGTTGAAGGAATGGATGGATTTAGCAGATCGGATATCTGCCGGCAGAGCATTCCAGAGATGCACAGCCTGAACAGAGAACGATCTTGCATCAATCTCCGTAGTACGTATCGGTGTCCTAAAACGCAACCTCTCTGACTTTCTCAAAGATAATCTTATATATTTGGCGATTTGTCGCCCGCGGTTTGTGTAGCTTGGGAGCTTGAGGACGATGAAATAAGAAACCTGAATTCTTCGACTCTGGTTTTATTGGTCTTCAAGTTACTCTGGTACATTTGCGATTATTAACAACGATATTTACAATTGGTGTTATTTCGTAGACCGGGTGTCTATGTCAGAGAGAATAGAGCGGTGTACCATAGCAATGTTGCCAATCTTAAAATATGTTGACCTGTCGCAGACAGGTCATAAAAATAACTGATAAAGGTGGAACGCTACATATATATAAAAGAAAGTCGTGTTAGTTACACTATTTAATTTTATAACTCAAGAACCGCTGTACTGATTTGGCTGAAAACTGGTGGGGAGGTAGCTTAGAACCAGGAGACGGAAATAGGATACTTTTTATCCCATTGGAACCGGTAGGTGGCGCTGAGATCGGGTTCTAGAATCGTCCTAAACACCTGGAGCGATTTTGGTGATTTTGTTTTTGCGCGTTTGAGTGGGCCCCCGGATGGTTTGAATCCGCAATTGGAACCGGTAGGCGGCACTGAGATCGGGTCCTAGATTTGTATTTTTTTTAGAGCAGGACAACGTCTGTCGGGGCCGCTAGTATAATATAAAAAAAATATTTACCAAAATAATTGTAGATATGACAATGAATACAACGTTCATATTGTCCCGCGTGATGGATGCTTTCGTTTCATGTGTATGTATAAATCAAAATATATAATACAGAAATCAAATTGAATTTCATGCTTTGTTTTGTTTATACGGTTAATTTAAGATACATTGAACGTCTATATGATACAGCTTAAAACAGCGTTACATGATTAAAAACCAATGGATGTGTTAACTAATGTCCAGTTCCATTCATTTGCTGTTATCCGTGCAGGAATGAAGAAAGAATACTGTTACGAGTTGCAGGACTCGAATTACAATGCCGTTGGAACCATTATAGAGTTTATTAGAACTATACAAACACAGGTACAAATATAACCGAACGCAATAAGTCCAACGTAATGCAGAAGATCGTAATTCAAATACACTCGCAAAGTCCATCACTAAATAGATTATCGAATGTACACAAGTCTTGCTTTGCTTGTGGTTATCGCTGGACTGCCTGATCTCTCAATTGGTGCATTACTTTATACTGCACAGATGCAATATGTCTTCCCGACCGCGTGGACCGAATCTCCTAGAATCAGTTTGTCCTTTAATCCGAGACACCTGGCTGTGATCGCCGACGCAAGTGTTGTATTTGCTTAGCTTAAAAATATACAATGTGTGCTTGTGTACCACCCATTTTAAGCACTATAAGAAAAAATATTATGGGAGCTGTATACGTCTAGTCATCGCAGCGGATAACAAACTACTGATTAGCGAAACGCGGAAGCGTACTACCTCTCGCTGCTACAATATTGTTACAACCTAGGCGCCGACAAAGACAGGTTCCACGTACAGATTTGTAGAAACACACTTATTACCCGTTGGCATTTGAACTAATAACATTGAAACTATTGTAATTCTTTAATGATCGTTTTTTTTTGTTTACTTATTTGTTGGCATACGTTTCTAGAGAGCGGCCTATTGTTCTATTGCAATCGTTTACAGCCGCTTGCGGCTGTGGTCCTTAGCCAGGTGTTACGGATTTTAAAGTACAAGCTGATTCTAGGAACTTAAGTCCACGTTGCCGGGCGGGCACATTGCATTTGTGCAGTATAAAACGATGGCCTGACTGAGGGAGGCAGTCGAGCGAGAACCACAATCAAAGCGAGACGCGTGTACTACAATCGGGAATTTAATAGTGATTTACGACTTGCTTCATTACGTTTGGATTTGTTGTGTTCGGTTGTATTTGTACCTGTGTTATACGTGTTTGTATAGTTCTAATAAACTCTATAGTAATTCTAACGACATTTTAATTTGAGTCTCGCACTCGTAACAATATGATTTTACATGCCACATCTAGAAATGTCTATAGTTGGTTAAATACAGATTATTTTGTACATGTTCAATTTTTCTCATTTCAAATCGAATTTTTTGATAATGTAAACTGTAATGGACATTCATGTTAGACTGTAAGGGCAACTAATGGTCCTTAAAATAATATATGAGATTACAAAAAAAAACTTAGTATTATGCCTAGATTTTCACGATACCTAAACATAATCAGCCTTACTTATAATTATCTCGTTAAGAAACGATTAGGCATCTCTTAAGCAAGAGAATCAGAGTCAGACCCTAATCAATGAATATCTTTTTCTTCACTTATAAACGTGTATTACCTGTTGTTTACCTAAGAGGAGCACAGATAAACGAAGTTTGAACGATTAACGTGGGTTGTACCCAAAATATTCGGCTAAAGAGGAGTTTATGGGTAAGATTTTCACTAATCTGTTTCTTTAAATTTAAGAAACGATTAAAGTAAGGCCCAATAACGATTTAATAATTAAATGCTATTATAAAATCGAGGATTATTTAAGTGATAAATTCTAATAATTAAATTAATGTATTTTTATTTAATTAATGCTTTCCTTGAAATTTAATATTACCTAATTTATTTGATTATTATTGTAAATTAGTTTTAATGTAGATTTAGTGTTGAGATCTGGAAGTTGCACGTCTAATAAGGCAAAATGTATTGAGATTATTACCAAAAAAAAAACACCTATGTACACATACATTTCTAGCAATAAATTATTATTCTATTCTATAACTACAGAAATTAATAAAACTACGTGTAAATACTTTCAGCAACTCAGAAGGGTTTATGGTAATAAAAGAACAGCAACTGGTCACATAGTTATAATGAGAGAACCTTACGGTTTTAACACATTTATTACACTGATTTTAACAGTCGTCGAGCATTTTTAGAACACCTCGCCATCCCTCCAACAATTTAACGGTTTAAGAAACTTATTGACACAACCTATAGCGGACTGAAGTTAAACTATTTTAATTAAAGTGTTATGAATGAAAACAATTTAATATATTACTGTTTGGAAATTCCAGATAATATTTTATACAAGATATTTTATAAAACATTATTCTTAAAGTTTTACATGTAATAAAACAAACCGAACACAGTTGTTTGAAATGAAACCTCTGCTTTATTCCATAGTGTTTGATAAGTTGTTTTTTTATTATTATTTGTCAATGTGTTTTAAAATGAGATTCCAAATATAGATGTAAAAAGAGGTATTTTTTCCTCTCTTCAAAATTATACCTAATTATCAATAATTAAAGCTTATAAAGATATTGTGGATCCGATTTTGTAACAACAGTACAAATCTATCGCGTCTGCCAACATGAAAACAAAATGTAGTGATAGCCGTCTATATACAATTGAGAGATTTTGAATTATAATCTGTACACAATCACCACATTATAAAGGATAAATATTGTATCAAAATTATTGTAAATTATAGACAACTACTTTATACAAAACAGGTACCCACAGAACAAAAATATAACATTATTATTCAATTAAGGAAATGGACGTTTGTATAGTTTAGGAATAAGAGGGTACATAACAAAATTAATTATCAACTTTCTAACGGAAACATGACAAGAACAACTATGCTACTAAATAACTGTAACATACGTTTTAACGGTTTCAAGCGCGGTATTTTATTCGATTTTTAATTGTTATCACGACGTTTCGGCCATATTTCAGTTGTCGTGACCACGGAAGACAAATATGTTAATGTTTTCATTTTAATTATTTAATACTAGCTTCTGCCCGCTCGTTCTTCGTTTTTCCACTTATCCGTTGCCATTCGTTTTTCCACTTGTCCGTTGAAGTTTCACTTCTAATATGTGTCCCACACATATTTTTTCATTGTACAGAAATTTGACCTCTACAATTTTATTATATGTATAGATTAATTCTTGTTTATGGTTGTTATTTATCATATGGGAGCCTAATCTTATTTACCGCCATTTTACCCTTACAAAACCGTTAAAACGTAGTTTTAATCAAATTCGTGACGTAATAAGAAGATATTTTAAGAAAAGTCAGGTGTAAAGTACCTATAATAAACAGCAGATGTAGCAAATGATAATACTTAGTCTCTGTCTAACGCTAAGGGAAACAGGGGTGATAATATAAAATAAAACAAAATATTAAACGCAGTGATAACATTTCGTATATTTACAATGATTTTATCATAATATAAATAAATATAATTGCATCAACTTATTATAATATACTAACATAAAATATGCAGAAGTTCGTCTTTGCGAAAGGTAGATTTTTGTATTGTATTGTATTGTAGTGCTGGCAAACATACAGACAGCCCAGCTCATGGAAAGTGCATACCGCCGCCTATAGTCGTTTGCAACAGCAGGAGCGAAATCCAACGCGTTCCCAGCCTTTAGGATGGGATACAGAGGATAGAATAGAGAGACAAAATACATAGAAGAATTAGCCAGGAAGAATGGGATAGAGTTACATGAGATTTGGGATAGGCTAACCGTCTCACGCCGAATTCTGTGAGAGCATGGTATGATATGATCGTTTTACGACTGTCGTGCTAGCCGTTCCCACTGTCATGACAATCTGTCGTCACTGCAAAAAATGTCGTAGACGACAGTAAATCGTGTCGTTCTATATGTGAACACCTACATTTAAACATATAAGCCACGACACTTAAAACTACACGATTATCTGTCGTCACGACATAGTGGGAACGCGCCCTTAGACCGGCTTCAATTGTAGAAAGTATTAATTTCTTGGTTTTTACTCACTCCTGAGTCAGTTTTCATTTTCGCTAGACACTTTTCATAGAATCCTTTCACTGAATATTTGTTTATGTTAGTATATAACAAATAGAATGATTATGTCCGTATATTGCAAGATGGTTACAACCATAGTAAAAGATATATTATTATATATTAAATAGTCTTAAGGCGCAGACTAACCACAAACTCAACCAAAACTAATGCAACATAGCAAAGGAGATGGAAAAGCTTTCATGCATTCTCGGGCCCAGATTATAAAATATGTGATTTTAAGATTACATTTTATTATGTTCATAGTTATTATAACTAGTGGTCACCCGTGGTCGAAATTCGACCATGTTAATTTGTTGTCAAAGACTATATACTTCTATAATCATAGATTTCGCCAAAGCAACAATAAACAAAAGAGTATATATGCGTGTGTGTGTCAAATACATGGTAGGGTGTGTAATGTTTTTATTTTTATTGATTAAATGTATTTTTAGACATAATTTAAAAAACAAAAATTAGCATTCTGCACTCTCTTTATAAACTACAAGTGTGCGAAATTTTATCCTCCTCCGTCCGCGCAATTTTCGTAAAAAGAGGTACACAGTTTTTGCTTCACGTATTAATGTATAGATTGTAGTGACTTTAAAATGTTGAATGAAGTGTGTTGTAAATGTTATTCATTAATTGTTAAAATTCATTCATATTATTCGCTATTAATTCGTTTTCTTTTATCGTATTAGATTATTTGTTGTATTTATTAGATGTAAATATTAAATTTAAAGTAAGTTTTATTTATTATTTGGTATTAAAATATATTACTATCGATTATGATAATCGATAATTTACTTTATTTATAAAGTTATTTTCAAGCTTTCTCGTCTTCCAGATAGAATTCAGGGCTGATGTTTCCTATTTGGTAATAGGAAAATATAATGCTTTTTTTAAGCCATATCTCAACTCATTACATTTTTTTAGCCCAAAAGCCCCCGTCTCCTTTGATATCCAAATTTAAAAAAAACCAATGCATTGTGTAAAAATAGAAAATAAACAAAAATTATAACTGAATCAAACTTCATTACATAAGCTGTATTTTTCGAAAATCTTGTCAGTCTCATTTCTCAAAAATTAAATCAGAATTAAGACTTCATTACAATCGTTTCTTTTGAAACTTTTAAAAATATGTTTTTAATTTAATTTCTCTCTCTTTTTCTCTCACCATATCCCAATTATTTGGTGTCGGCACAATATGTCTTTTCCTTCTTCACTACTCTACTCTGACATACATCTTCTGTCACACCACATATCATCATATCATCCTTCACACAATCCATCCATCTTTTGTTGGTCTACCTCTACATTTGTACCCATCTATCATATAATTTAACTTGTATTAATTTTTAAAAAGCATTGAAATTAATACAATAATTTCATTCCTATAGCATCGTCCGATGTGAAATTTGTCCTCTTTGAAAATGTCAATTCAAAATTATCTTTAGTCTGCACCTTAACACTAGATGTGTGAATTTTTGAGTTAAAATCGCGAAGTTAACTGTACAATAAATCTGATCAAAATATGGAACATGCATGTATGTAGCAATCCCAGAAGAAATCCTGCTATAATAAAATAAAATTAACTACCAGATTGCAGCGCTACCTACAGGGTCCAATTGTGAATTTAACCATACCGGGACCCACGTGAGCATACACAGAAAAATTTCATCAAAATCTGTCCAACCGTTTATGAGTTCAGTGACATAAACACGAACAGAAGAATTTTTATATAAAGAAATGGCCGTAAGAAATATGACTGTAAAAAATCACAATTTAGTATTAAATATTATTTTAAAATCTGCAGATTTGGGAAATTAAATCGACGCCATCTTGGAGCTTGCATACTGCGAACGCTGACGTCATACAATATCATGAACTACAAAAAACTCGATAGAACCGCCTCTATTGATAATATGAACGTGGGAACAGACATAAACATTTTGAAAATTCATTACTAATTTGAAAGTTTGTCTTACGCGATAATAACTCAAAAGATCCACATACAGTCTACAACGAAAACCCCGTAGTTCCTTCTATAAACGATAATCATTACCAATAACACTAGTATACAAATAAATGGACCTACTTATGCAAAACGGAACCAATCCACAAACATGCCAAAATTGGGTTAAGGATGCAGAAGGCTTTCAAAATGCACCTTCTATCGACTCAATAAGAATCATAACGATCTGACAACATTTACAGAATAAAACATTTTTATCACAAAGTAGCTACCCACAAAACACCAAGAGTATAATAAACTAACAAGATTTATGACCCACGGTAATCCAAAAACGTAAAAGGTTTACTTGAATATATAATACAAAATATAATATACAATATTCAACATTTTTTTTTCCAAAATATAGACACTTTTTTATCCAAAATTTTAATAAAAACGGCTTTTTCTCTAAACTGTCAGTATGTGGGTTGGTTCCTTTTTTGCATAAGTAAGTCCAAATGAAAAGTGGTCTGTACTTTTAACCAGACCCAATGTTATGTATTTCGAAACGCTGAATCCGAATCTGGAGTCGGTTTACAACCTCAAAATTTGGAGGGTGTAGGGACCAAACTGACCCCAGATTCGGATTCAACGCAACGAAATACATAAGAATAGATGGGTCTCGTCAAAAGTCTAGACCACTTTTTATTTTTAATATTATTGCCATGCTTTGAAAGCTTAAAAATTAGCCATAAACACTTTTCGATTGCCATCTATCATACACGTGTTTACAAATCAATAGAATTTAATAAATAAAATAAGTCTCGTCTAATTATAAGATGGATGAAGGTCAATCTTTATTTTCTCTTGGATTACAAGTAACAAGACTAAAAGTGTCCTATGTTTATATTCTGTCCCAAACATACAACCCATACATACGTATATCAAATTTCATAAAAGTTCAGGACACCAAACAAACACACCACCTTTCACATTTATATATTAATACAAATAATAAATTTCAAATATTTCTAAAGAGTTTTCAAACGTGTTGACTTTTTTATGCATAAAAATAATATTGTAACGAAATTAACAGAAAGTACGAGGTTTTTGTTACTTAGTGTATACATGACATTGTCACTTAAACTACGTTGCTGGTGAATATCTCGATCCAGTAGCCATCAGGGTCCTGGATGAAGGCCAGCCCCTTCATCTTACCATCGTTTGGTCGCTTTATGAATTTCACACCCATTTGCTCAAATCTGCAGCAACAACAAATAAATACATTTGGAAAAAAAAATGGAGGGCAACTCAGTAAACATCAAAGGTGATGTTTACTGATTTGCTACATATCGCAAATAACAGAATAGAAACAATATGCTATTTGGGCTTTTACAGAATAATATTAATAGATTTCCGGGAAATATTAACAAACTTACGAGTAATATTAATAGATTTTTCGAGTAATAATAATATACATTCTGAGTACTATTAATAGATTTTCAGAGTAATATTAATAGATTTTCAAAGTATTATTAATAGATTTTCTGACTAATATAAATAGAGTTTCAGAGTAATATTAATATATTTTCAAAGTATTATTAATAGATTTTCAGAGTAATATTAATAGATCTTGAGAGTAATATTAATAGATCTTCAGAGTAATATTAATAGATCTTCAGAGGAATATTAATTAATAGATTTTCAGAGTAATTAATATCCTTTGTGATTACAAGACAGAGGACGTAATGATAATTATTTCCCGTTATCGTTTATAGAATATACAAAAATACCATAAACTTAAACTCACCTGGCACATGCTGAATCAACATCAGGGACCAAAATGCCAATATGGCCGAAGCCCCTGGGGTCCGAATTGCCATTGTGGTAACTAGAATCATCACTTTCTGTGCCCCAATTGCTAAAATTAAAAACGAAAGGGATTTAAAACAATATATCTATTAAGTGTTGCCAGGTGTCCCGATTTTTAAGGGACTGGGAACGCATTGTGACAAATCAATTTTATTAGAAAATTTGGAATTACATTATTTGAAATTAATTAAACCTTAATTTTTTTTTTAGAGTGCGTGTAACGTTCACACGCGATTGAAGTAAAACTTTTTTGGCATTATACGAGATGGCAATTAAGTTAAAAATCAATACATTATACAATAAATGTTATTATTATTCAATTTCTATTTTTTTTTCAAAATTTTTTGATTGCTTTGTTTATAAACTATCTATTGACAAAAAAATATTTGAAAACCGGATGGTACAGAAACGTGACGCCATATTGCCGTAACGGACTTCTGTTGCATTGTCGTCCAGTTACCTCCTAGTCGCGCCTAAGGAAGTTTTACTTCAATAAACTGTTTGTTTGTATATGAACAAGCACAAACAGACAACATTAAGAAAAAATTGCATCGTGTTCTCAATCGTTTATATAGTTCATTCCAGTTGTTTTTTTTATAGCTTCAATATACAGACTCGGTATATTTCGAATTTTATAATATTATATTTATTTATAGTTTTTATTTATTTTATTTATTTTATAATATTTATAAATTTATAGTAGCTTTTGAACAGTAAAATAATTTTTGAAATCGGTTTAATAGATCCAGAGATTACCCCCCCCCCCCCTACAGCGTCACTGAATCACAAACTTTGCCTCTTTATAATATTAATATAGATTATATATTTAACAAGAAACAATAAGTTAAATTTTATTTAAGTAACATAGAGTTTATTTATTTATTTAGGCACACCAACAGCACACACATTATTGTTACATTACATGTCATTCAATACAAAGGTTCTGATGTGTGAACCCATTAAAGGAGTGCACAGCATTTACAATTTAAATGTCAACTTCTAGTAATTTAATTAGTTAATGTCAATATTATGCATATGTCAAGTACAAATATAATAAAAAGTTAATGAACGTAAATAATGTTGACAAAATTAATAAGGAAAACAAAAAAAATAAATAATAGTTTAAAAAAACTAAAAAAAACACGCTTTTATAAAAAATCCAACTAAAAAAACAAAAAATAAAATTTAATATAATATAAAAAAGCGTGGGGTGTATTCAAAGCGCTTTTTAAGATATTATATTATTAATTGAATACACCCCACGCTTTTTTATATTATATTAAATTTTATTTTTTGTTTTTTTAGTTGGATTTTTTATAAAAGCGTGTTTTTTTTAGTTTTTTTAAACTATTATTTATTTTTCATTTTTTAGTTGATTTTTGTTTAAATGTTTTTAAATACAAGCTTTTGAGATCCTGCATATCATGTAGCAGCAGAGTGCTAGCCAAGACAAGTAAAACGAGCCCAAACACGACGGGTCTATCTTGTTTAGTACAGGAGTTCCTATGGCCACCTTCCGACTCCATCATCAGATCAGGTCCATGGTACCATATTATTGCATTGTCACGCGATATAAACATACGGGCCCAAACACGAAGGGTCTATCTTGTTTAGTACAGGAGTTCCTATGGCCACCTTCCGACTCCATCATCAGATCAGCTCCATGGTACCATATTATTGCATTGTCACGCGATATAAACATACGGGCCCAAACACGAAGGGTCTATCTTGTTTAGTACAGGAGTTCCTATGGCCACCTTCCCACTCCATCATCAGATCAGCTCCATGATACTATATTATTGCATTGTCATCGACCTTTGACAGGTGTGCAAAGTATGAATTAAATCTGATCGTTCAAAGTAGGACAAAATCGAGCTCAAAGGGGTCGGTTACAGACATACTGACATACAAGTGAAGCTAATATAAAGCGTGTAAAAAAGCAAGAATAATTAAATTAAAAATAATTATATAACTAAGTACAAGTGTAAACATGAACCGCCTGGAGTTGAATGAATGAATAATTAATTGTTAAAATATATGTACACAAGGTGTTACAATATGCATAATTATTACGTAGAGGTATTTTGCGTGAAGAAGGCTAGTATTGAATATAACTGAGATTAAAACTTACTACGTCAATTCCAAAGTGGCCTTTCTTGTCATTGCCCATGCCGTTCTGGTCACTTCGTCAGCGGGCACTTCGGATGGGTTTTCATATCTGAAAAAATTACCAATGTAATTTAATATTTTCTTACCTATAATATTATTACGACCAACAAAGACAAATTCACACCTGTATTTTATTACCTTTCGGCATTACGACGTCTTTTGTTTACTTTGTGTTTAAAATTTGTGATAAAGTAAACCAGCCCATTGCGTATTGTAATCTTTTACGGTCTATTGTTGTATTGTGATCACTGCCAGGGGTCTCGTGTTTCATAAAGCAATGCCCCAACTGAGAGATGAGGCAGTCGAGCGATAACCACGAGCGCAGCAAGACGTGTATACTACAATTGGGAATCTTTTAGTGACGGACTTGTGCGTTTATTGAAATACGACCTTCTGCATTTTTTTTTGTTTTTTTGTTTATGGCAATTGGTCGCTTTAAGTATAGCGAGCGACCATTTACTGCCAGTGTCAGGTGTGAAAAAGGCAAGTTATAAGTCGAATTTTGAGTAAGGTATATTTTTAAGTTAAAAGTGAAATAAACCTTGTTACGTTTTAATTTATCCACCACCTAAGTTCAAAAAATAACACACACATAAGACAATTTATACAGCAGAGAAGCAACAAGAGAAGGTTGGGGGATATTTTACAAAATACATATTATTCTCATAATTATATACATATTAAAAATCACAATTTAATATTATTATCGTTAATATATTTACAAAGTAAGTGTAGGACAAAGGTTTTATGGGTATATACAAGTAGGGATTTCATATTTATGGGTTTGGGGATTTTAGAAGGGAGGATATCATATAAAGATATGTTATTCAGAGAACAATTAAAAAAGATGTGATCCGTTGTACCCTCCTCGGAACCACAGTCACATATCGGAGAGTTCCGCACTCCGATTTTATGTAAATGTACCGGAGTACACAGATGGCCCAGTCGTAATCTAATAATGCCAGATGTTGTCCTCCTATCCAATGAGCGATATTTATGAAACCATGGTTTTACAGGTATCACAGGTTGAATGCTTTTGTGGTGGCCGCCTCGAGTTTGTGCTGTGTTTGTCCAACTAGACTGCCAGGAGTCCTTCATGTCATTGTTGGCTTTGGATAGAAGATCCCAACACTGGATATTATTATGATCTAAGCGGCCTGAATTAATCGCTCTCTTTGCTAGCTATCTACTATTTCATTTCCTTGGATACCGTTATGGCTTGGGATCCAACATAAGGCAAGCTCCACGTTATTAGACTCGCAAGAAAATAAAAGTTCTCTAATTTTTTGTACATACATACATACATACATAACTTCACGCCAGGTCCCTTGCGGGGTAGGCACGAACAACAGATAATTTTTTGTATCACAGGGAATTTAGAACCTACCAAGAAGGGGTCAGATAGCAAAGACTGAAGACAACTGAGTGAGTCTGAAAGTATTAAAATTTTGTTGTTTGGTGTGTTGAACTTCTGCATTACGTTTGGTCTTTTTGTGTTCAGTTCTATTTGTACCTGTGTTATATGTGTTTGTATAGTCTTAATAAACTCTATAGTAATTGTAACGGCATTTTAGTTCGAGTCTCGCGTCTCGTAACATTACTAATACATACCCCATGAAAAACAATGAGAACTTCATAGCTGGAAAGTGCATTTGTTTGAGTAGCGTCATTCCAAGAACGCCCGTGTAGAACGGTATCGACTGTCGTGGATCCTTGATCCTGTACATAGTTTGTTGGAATAGGAAATCCTGGAAATATTATTAATTAAACAATCAAATAAATAATACAAGTATACTGAAACCAAAGATAAGAAGTTCATGTCAAAAGTAGATTAAGTACATTATATGAGTATGTTTGTCTATGTATGTATATATATATATATACATACACATATATATATATATATATATATATGTGTGTGTGTGTATGTATGTATAGTCTGGTTGGCTATTTATTACCCCTGGTCTAGAGTCTGCCACCATAAGTAAGACCATAAGTCTAGGGTGGAGCATGCTTACCTAGGAGATACCTATTCACTCGTGACTTGAAGACTTCAAGATTGTATTTGTCAGGGAAAACAGACTCCGGCAAATTATTCCACTCTTCAGCAGTTCAGCAGAAAAGATGAAGCGAAACACTTGGTTCTGACTGGTGGTGTTCCCACCATGTAGCGGTGGCGCAAACCGTTCCCTCCGGTTTTCTGACGGTAAAAAGGGGATGGAGGAATCAGCTCATACATTTCTAAGGAACACATCCCGAAATGCATCAAATAGAAGACAGTCAGCCCCGCAACCTTGCGTCTATGGTCTCTAAATTCTGTTTGACAAATTAACATGAGTTTTTGAGACAATCACAGAGTCTTGTAGAAAAAAGTCTGGACCCTAAGTGAAATAATAGTTCAATAAATAGTAAATGTTTGTACTTGCCATCTTCATTCCCTTCTTTTTCCCACTATCCCATACCAAATATTTCATCAATCTAAAAGCTAGCCCATTAGCTTTGATAGTGGTGTCACTAATGTCTATAGGCAATGGCAACTACACAGTACTAGGTGGGCCATTTGCCAGCTACACAATTTAAAAAGAACACTCTTTAATATGCTCAGACAGACTTAAAAGATTTATTCTCTATTAGCCGAGCCCACAAATTTGTCCCTGTGGATGGTTTTCGTGAACCCAAAAAAGTAACCTGAGTCACTCCTTGTAAGATCAGTGATAAGCCAGTCAAAGTCCTGTCAAAATCGGTCCAACTGTTTCAGAGATTAGCCGGAACATGTAGACAGACAAAAAGGTTAAAAAATTATTGTTTTTGAAGTGATAAGTTCTTATGAGAGGGTAAACCACTTAGTTAAATAAGCATTATGGCTCCAATCAGTCTGGTTTCCCACTCTCTCACACATACATGGCAGTGGTGGGCAGGCTAAGTTATCACTTCTGTCGGGCGTCCAGATGCACACATTTTTTATACTTTCACATGCATTCAGTAAAAATCTGTTATTTTGACATTACAAACAGACACTTAAATTTTATTTATATGTATGGATATACATAAACATTTAACTGTAAATTAATGTGAATAATGATAATGCTAGCTACCTTGGTCAATGGATGAGGTGTTAGGCATAGTGACTCAATCTCTTGAGGTGAAATTGGACCTTCTCCAGCCATTATGCTAGAAAAACAATAAGAAACCTTGAATTCACTAGATTATTATGCCAATCGCTATTAGCTATACTTTGGAGTTAACCTATAAAGCTTGGATGCTCTGTCTCTTACTGAAGGCTTGGTATTGGGTTCAGGTTCACACCTGAATTGGCCGCATTGTAACATTTATCATATTTCAAAATAAAGATATTTTTCATGCATACAAATCCTATATAAACAGTGACAATAAATTCATTCATTTTAAATCAAGTATAAATTTGTGCTATATTAGAATGTACTGACAGTGACAGCTGACCACATGAAAACACAAGTTAAGCTGCTGTACGCTAAGTAACTTGGCAGAGCTGTGCTGGCATGTTTCTTATTTATTTTTTATTGTACGAGTTGAGCAGCACTTGATGGAAAGCGGTTATCATCGCCTAAAGACATTTGCAAAACCAAAGGTGCTACAAATGAGCTGCTGCTCTCTTAAGGGTGACTGGAGCCCATTTCAAGGTTTATCAAGGTTGTTGTAGTGGCATACTAGACCAGTGGTGGTAGCCATCCAGTTGGTTTAATGCCCTACCACCTGGCTGTGGGTTGTTTTATCGCCTCTTACGACAGGCCATCTGGCCGAAGGAAATTGTATTCTTTCTCCGTTCCTGCACAGATATTTCCCCACTCCCTGTCTCATCACTCTATTCCATCCCCCTCTTTAATATTCTTCCTATTTGACCTTCTTTATCTCATTCCTCCTTCCCTGTCCTGGCCATTCCATCCTCTAGGATGGAATAGCGACCCCAATACACCGATCACCCTGATGCAAATGTCTATAAGCGACGGTTAGTATATTCCATTATGTAGGATGCCTGTTTGCAATAAAAAAATAAATAAGTGATTCAACTCATCAAGTGCAGTGAACAGAGTATCAATTGTAAGGCGTGACCCAGTATTACCCATATCTCCCATACACTTCACATTTCATCTTAGTGAAGCGAAACCTTTGATCTGCCTGGCTAAAATCGGCCAGCATTCTAATAAGTAGATAAATAACGTTTTTAAGTACGTACCTAGTTCTTGTGGTAAGGATAAGCGATTAACTATTATCTTGAAATATTTCCACAACAATTATACAAGCAATTAGCGATCATTATTCACTGATAATAATAATATAACCTATGAAACTAGTAATAGGTACAAAACTTAGTAATTAAGTCAAATGTTGTTGTCTACATTATTTTCTGCATGAGTTTTGTAACTTACCAATGCCTTATCTATTTATCAATAGTTGATATTTCACGAATCAAGATAAATATTATAAAAAACCGATTGAAATCGCCAGATTCACGGTGGCCAAAATATTTTTTATTAATTAATTGACAGTAATGACAGTTGACATTTGCTTTTGATTTAGCTGTCAAATGAATAAGTTAATGGGAACTATGGATTATTTATTTATTTAGGTTTATGGCTTGGCAGCTAGGCCTTTAAGACAGATCTTAGTTTATAATATACATTTAGTTTCTTCATTTTCTTATGCCCATATTTTTGCAGCACAGCTGAACTGTAGGTAATCAGCTAGTGCCGTTCAACGGAGTTCTTGTGACAACTCAAAAGGCCACATTTGACTATACAGTTCACATTTCTCATAATTTCACATAATCACTACTCAAAAACTATCAATATCCTACAACTATTGTTCATTTTAGAGTAACTTTACACATTTTTAGAAAATAAAACTGCACGGCACAACATCTCCTTTCAGTTCCCGCCAAAAACTCTGGGAACTATGGACAGTTTGAGCCTGCTTACTAGACGTGAGTTATAACAGGTTAATTTAATTATCTGTTACTCCTGTTACTGTTATCCAAAATAACAGCATTGATTATCTGTTATTAAATAACATACTGTTATTTAGTTTTTATTGGAACGAATTTTCTTTATGCGGCTTGCGGTAAAGCCTACATTACACTCGCATAGAGTTCTCGCGAGAACTTCTTGCCTTCTCAGCTCCAAGATCTCGCAGATATTCTCGCAAGAATGTGGAAAAGCTTTAAAAGTTAACTGGCAGGAATCTTATTGTAACAAAAAGGTTTTGTCTATGTATATCTTCATGCGTCTGCGAGGTCGATAGTCGCAGTTTGAGTAGCATTTGTTATTCAGTGAAATTTTGCTAAATTGGTTCACATATAATTTCAGTAATTTTCAGCGCTTTGTACAAATTCGCGCCAATCTAAAACTTTAATGAGTTAATATAGCATGTTTTCTCTAAGAAAAATTGGCAACACAAAAGCCGCGTCCGATTCTTGGCGTGCACATTGTTTCCGGACGCGTCTCACGCGTCCCGTAATGTGTGCCCATCTTAAATGCTTTAAATTTTGTTACCTTATAATTATTAGGTGCGTCTCGTTCTTGCCCATATAAGTTCTTGAAGTGTAAATGATACACAGATATGAATAAATTAATAGGTGCAACTCTTTTTAGCTTAATAACGATTTGCTTTGATAGAACGAGAGAAACATACTAATTAATAGAACAGTTAATAAAAGACGTAAATAGGAATTTGTTATTGTTGTGTTATGTTATGTACAATCAACAAACTTAGTGCATGATCAGTTCTCTAACATTTTGCTTTGAACGCCTCATAACGTATCAATACTCACGCACACACTCTCAAATTTCAAATACACCAATCAGGACGTTTCGAAAATTTTAAAATTATATGGAACAATGGCCTCTGTTTAGTTGTAATTTGCACTTGGCCAATTGACGACGCGCTTTTATTGTTTTCTACTCTGCTCACGACTCTCTTTGTTTACGGACTTCGATTTTATTGCCTTCTTGTTGACCTGTGCCTGTTTTCTGGATAATTGTTTGATATATCTTTAGTTGACCTGTGCTGTGTATTATTGGACTTAAACATGAACCGGAATTTATCAAGAGATGAACGGAACCATATTTTGGTTCTACATAGTCAAGGACTTAACATTTAACAAATTTCACGGGAACTGAATGTTACGGTGAGTTTAATTCAGTAGTGAATACTACTATAATGAATAATAGTTTTTTTTTAAATAAATTAATATATTTGTATCCGTAAATAAGTAGGAAGTTAGAAGAGCTGCATTTTTATAATCTTTAATACTATTTGTTTATACAAAAATATTCCCTTTTATATTATACCATTTATAATGATATTAGAAAATTATTTTCCTATGGAGCTTTTACATTCAGACAAGCCGTCTGTGAATTTTTTTGGAAATTGGCTCGTTGGAAACATCTTTTATCTTATTGCGCAAGTTTTATTACTATGTTTTTCTTTAATATTAGACCATGATAATTGTAACACACACATTAAGTCAGAAATCTGTCTAAGTGATGTTTCCTGGACAGGATTCGAACTCAAGTCATTTAAAAGAAGAGCTGACATTTAAAACTGTTAACAGCCAAAATACCATAGCTTGCATATGATATAAATTCAATTAATTAATGTAATTTAAATGTAGATAAAATGATATATTAATAAAATGGCTATTATAAAACATCAGGACTGTAATAATACACGAACTCATTGAAAACTAAGTAAATTGGAAATAATCAATAAAAAAATATTTTTCTGAACTTATGATATTTACGATTATGATTTCCCGGTCGCTCAGCAGTTAATGTTATTTATTATTTAGATTATTTGTGAAGGATATTAAAGTATATTACTAAATAAAATCAAATGTCTTTTATTATTTCCGATATTTTATTATATACTATATATTTTGATTAGGTATAAATTGTAAATTAAATTTCTTTTATATTTGCAGAGAAATACGGCCCGTTTATGGATTCGACGGGATGCTGATGAAGGCTCTATTAGCGACCGACCACGAGCACGACCTCCACGCATACTCACGAATGACCGTGTCGCGCATATATTAAATGTATACCAACAAGACCCTTTTGCGAGGACATCCACATTTGCAGAATTATATTGAATTATATTAACTATTAGAAATACATTACATCGTGCTGGAGTGCATCATAGGCGACCGGCTAAAAAGATCATATTAAATGTGCAACATAAAGAAGCCAGAGTGCGTTTTGCCCGGGAATTCCGCGATTTAGACTTTTCACACGCCGTATTTTCCGACGAAAAATCATTTAAATCGAGTGAAAACGGTCGTCGGAATTTATGGCGTACTAATAACTCTAGATTTGAGCCTAGAAATGTGAATCCCAACAATGAATCGGGAAGAATAATAGTAAATATGTGGGCTTGGATGAGCGCAGATGGACCAGGAGAATTAGTTTATATAGACGGGAGGGCCAATGGACAGTCACACGCGGAATTGCTACAAGAAGCCATGTTACTGACAGTGCGCGCGGTGTATCCCCGGGATGATTTACCGCAATTTTATTTTTTTCAAGATAATTGTCCAATACACCGCGCGCGCGTGGTCCAAAATTGGCTTGCGCAGCATCCGGAAATTAGGACTGTCCCATGGCCTTCTCGTTCTCCAGATTTAAACCCTATTGAAAATTTATGGGCAATAATGATCCAAAGATGGGACTTCAGAAACGAAAGGACCAAAGCTGCACTCGTCACCCATTGCGATCAAGTTTGGGACTCATTACGGGGCTCTAATCTATGTGCGCAACTCGTCGCGTCTATGCGCAATAGATGTGATGAAATTATAAACGCAGGGGGAGCATTAACAAAATATTAAAAAGAATTAAAACTTTATTGTTACAACAAAATTTGTTTTATTACTAAGCATGATTTTTTTATAATATTCAGAAATTATACATATTTGGTTTTTGGAAATTTAATATTTTTTATCTAAAATACGAAACCCTACTCTCCATAGATCACTACGTGTATTTAAAATATTTAATATTTATTACATATGTTCATGACTATCTATAACATTTTATTAAGTCAGTAGTCAGTGTAACTTCCTGGTTTATCAAAGTAAAATAAGTCCACTATTCTTTTCATTAAACATAATTGACAAATAAACCATTTATCATCTTAATATTCTTCTTAAATAGTCTTAAACAGTCTAGAAACATTTATAGGGAAACTAACAGTATACCTGACACGCTTGTCCAATATTATTGGCGGGTTTGACACAAGGCTATTGATGTCTAAAGTTTTATTACGATTTTTACTGTGACCGTTAACACGTGGCAATAGTAACAATATGCACATTTGGTCAGAAAACTGTCTAAAAGGGGCAATGGTTTTCCTAATCAAGATTTGAACATGAGCTCTTTGATTTTGAGACTCGAGTGCACTAACTACTATGCTAAGACATCTGTATTTATATATTTTTCTTTTTTACTTAGAGTTAATGAATTATTGAATTGCTGGTTATGATTACACACACATTATTTGATCTCAATACATTTGTGGCAGAGTCAGTTTCATTATACAACTGCAATAACACTAGTAAAAATAGTAGATAGTATTACTCTTGTCACTGATTCTGTTTAACTCACTGGTATACGTTTCAAGATATTAACATTTAATCCCTATTGACAGTTACAATGTCTACAAAAATATAATACTTTTGCTATAATCATGATAACTTGATTTTATTTAAATAGCTACAATATCGATTTACGTAGTCTTAAATTTTTAAAAATACTCAAATCTAACTCAAATAACATAGCAACTGTGCTTGTAAAATAATTAGTAACTTATCTTACACTCATAAAAAAATAAATTTCAAGTGAAAATATTGAAATTAATACAATCATTTATGGCTCTATTTTGTTATTACTAGTTAGGGGGTCATAAAGACGCCGCCGCCATGTATTGTGCATTAGAATCCTTTATTAATTATTTTGTCTCGTAAAGTTTCGTTTAGTAGATTAGAGGTAACAGTTGAATGCCGACTAGTTATCGGAATTAGTCATAGACAATTTTACTTAACATTGTTATACAATAAAATTCAAATGTCCACATCTGTAAACAGCATTTTATTATGGAATTTTGTTTTAGAAATAAAAAACAAGAAATATAATTCAAACGTTCAAGCGAAAATATTGAAAGTAATAAAACAATTTATGGCTTTATTTTGTTATTGCCAGGTATTTTATTGTCAGGTGGTCA
The DNA here is from genome assembly GCA_949752895.1 of Dendrolimus pini. Lineage (NCBI taxonomy): Eukaryota > Metazoa > Arthropoda > Insecta > Lepidoptera > Lasiocampidae > Dendrolimus > Dendrolimus pini. The sequence continues at coordinate 1,292,005 of OX457150.1, forward strand.
TAATGACGCCGCCATCTACATTTTCTGTGCACCGAATTGTAATCCTTTATTAATTCTTTTTGTCTCATCAAGTTTAATTTAATAGACTACAGGTATCAATTGAATTCCGACTTGTTTTCAGAATTAGTCGTAGCCAATTTTACTTAACATTATTATACAATAAAATTCAAATGTTCACATCTGTAAATAGCATTTTTTATGGAATTTTCTTAAAGTATTGGAAAACCAGAAATATCATTCAAAAGTTATTCAGACTTAGTGCCGCAAGACGGGAGAATGTTATAACGGGACAAGTAATCTTTAATAACTTCCTAAAATGTAATAACAAAATCTTTATTTAATTTTAAAACCTGTTTCAATAGGCTTTTCATTTGTAATATATTTTTTTACATCACAACCATCCCCTTATGAGAACTATAACTAAATAAAGATATAACAGTTAAAAGAAATAAAGAACAAAAGTTTATTTCATGGACGACGAATATTAGAAACTTACTAAGAAAGACAAAGGCCCAGTTAAAAACAATACTAAAAAGTTCCTAAATCTTACATGAAAATACACATCATTTTACAGATAATAGTTCAACTTTATCTCACTACTACATTATTTATTATTTAAAACACATTTTATCCAGACTAATGTCAAGTCTTGGACATGAACAGACTTATTCGAACTAATCTGATTTAGATATAAGCTAATTATATTAAGGACTACATATCAACTAATAATAATTCGATTTTAAATTAGCAAAATTTGAATTTACTATAAAGATAATAATAGCAACCATAAAACTTCCAATATTGTTCTCGTGTCTTTTCTATTTTGAGGAGGGATCAGATGGTATACCCGCCACGTTTCTCATAAGCAGATTTAGAAGTTTGACACGGTATTGTCTCAAACTCCTAAATATCAATATAAAGGATTCATAGTGATGTGTTTTTACTGTCAGCAACAATTAGCTTAATTAATTGCGCATGGTTGAAATAGTATGCACATTAAGTCATAAAAACCTTGAAGTGGTTAATGGTTCTCATCTAGGATTCGAACCCACAATTAGTAAGACCGAGTTTCCGAACCGAAAGCGTTAACTAATTAAGCGTGAATTTTTTGAAAAAAAGGGCAACTAATAATTTAAAAAAATTACAGAGGTTATAATAGTTAATTATTAATACTAAGTCAAATGTTTTACTACGATAAATTTTGCTTAATCTTTTACTCTTCACTTTTACATCAAATACATAAAGTATATTATTTAGGTATTGTAAAACAGCGTATTCAAAAAAGCGGCTTGCTTTCTATTGTCTTAAACGCGTAAAACCCAAAACAAGTAACAATAAAACTCCGCCCCCAAACCAATGTTTTACTTGTGTGCGTGTTCTCGCGTTGAGTGTTTGCCAAGCGATTTTAGTCTTATGCCTGGTTAACCGCCAGCTTTGGCGATTGTACCTGTTATGTTATGTGTCTGTTATCCAGACAACAGGTATTTCGTTCTCGAAATAACAAGTGTTATCTGTTGTCTGTGAATACCTGTTGTTAATAACTGTTGGCATAAATATGCCTCACGCCTACTGCTTACATCCGATATCCGTCTTGCTTTCTCCAGAAACGAACATGTCGTGGGGGTCTTCTTAGATATTACTGCTGCTTATGATAACGTAGATTTTCACATACTCAGGGAGAAGATGCTCCAGCTGAGTATTCCCTTGAAGATCACTGTATGCTTATGGAGAGATCTATCTCTGTTCGTTTCATGGGAAAACCTTTATCCCCTCGTCTGATTTGGAAAGGCCTCCCACAGGGTTCAGTCCTTAGTCCCCTCCTTTACAATATTTATACCTACTGCCGATATTGATTCCACAGTAAATTGCTTCTGTAAAATTCTACAATATGCCGATGACATTGCTCTCTATGCCACTTCTCGTTTTTTCTGCGACGCCTCTTCCCGCATTAACTCAGCATTATACCACTTAAACACATGGTTACTTGAGCACGGTCTGTCCCTATCCCCTCCGAAAAGCACGGCAGTGATTTTCTCCCGTAAAAGAATAATCCCAGAAATTGACATACATGTATACAATCAACCCATTCAAATCTCTGATAATGTTAAATTTTTAGGACTCTTTTTAGACAGCAAGCTTTCTGGGGTCACTCACCTAAATTATATAATGCCAAAAGGCAGAAAAAAACATCAATGTTATTAGAGCTCTATCTGGTGTCAGATGGGGATCTCATCCATATTGCCAACAGCTTCTTTACAATGCAATTGTCAGAAGCCATTTAGACTATAGTTTTTTCTTGTTGGAGCCTTGCAATAGGACAGCTCTATCTAAAGTAGATAAAATCCAAGCTAAATGTCTTAGAATTGTTACAGGCGCTATGAAATCTTCCCCTAACAAGGCTCTTCAGGTAGAGTGTACTGAACCCCCTCTTACCTCACGCAGACAGCTTCTCTCTGACAGATTCCTCTGTAAAACAGGGGAGCTTTCAAATCATTCCCTCTTAGATATCCTTGACCAATTATCCCAACTAATCACTACCCCCTTCTGGATTCATAAATCCTTACCACTACTTATCCACTCCTATAAAAAAAAAGTTGATCTTCCATTTTTCAAAACTATATGTTATTTTTATTCCAAACTAATTTCTCTAGTCTTGTTTCTTCTCCTAATGTTATAACTGACTTAGGTATTTCAAAAAATTCTCCTCAAGCTAATCAACATTTTTCTTCTATAGTCCAAGAACGTTGGCCAGACCACCAACACCTATTCACTGATGCTTCAAAAACAACTCACAACGAACCTGTTGGAGTTGCAGTGTGGATTCCCAAATATAAAATTATTTTAAGTTTTAAAATTGCTCCTTCTAGCTCCGTGTTCGCAGGAGAAGCTGTTGCAATTTTGGAAGCCATCGTTTACATTGAGGCCCACAACATAAGCAAATCCATCATTGCTTCAGATTCACTCAGCTGCCTACAGGATACATTCTAAACTCCCCTTTCATTCTAAAAATAATTTCGATATTACCCTCAAAATCAAAGAGTCTCTCCACCGCTGTCTCTCTGCCGGTCTTGAAATTGTTCTGGCCTGGATCCATGGCCACTCAGGAATACGGGGCAATGAAGTTGCCGACCTTTGCGCTAAGGAAGCTATTCATACAGGAATGGACAAATATAAGAGAAATTTCCCTCGAGACCTCCGATCCCTAGCCAGATCCCAAATGATCCAATCATGGGAAGTGTTGTGGCAAAATGCTCGTCAGACAGTGGGCAGACACTATGGCTGCCTCCAGCCTACTATTCCACCTAAACCTTGGTTTTTCACACACCGCAACTTACCTAAAAAGGTAATTTCATCGATTATCCGTCTTCGCCTTGGCCATTGCTCTTCACCGGTCTTTCTGGCCAAAATCAGAATCCGAGATCATTCCATATGCGAGTGTGGTTTAGCAGAGGGAACATTACACCATATATTTTTTGAATGCCCAAATATTGTTACTCCACTATATGATATGTAACCCAAAAACTTTCCCCGCCCTATAAACTTAAATTTCCTACTAACTCTGTTTAATCCTGATAGTATATATATATATATATATATATATATATTAAGCACGTTTATAGCTATCAATAATATTTATTTATAGTTTATTCTATCTAACATTCATGTTTGTGTTGTCCACAGATGTACAGAAAACTCTTTTTAATCATTTATATTTTTGTACACCTGTCATTTTTAATTAAACTGTGACATTGGCAAAATCAATGCCTAATGCGTTGGAGCCATTATACGCAAAAATAGAATAGAATAGAATAATTTAAAATGAAATGTTAAGAATCTGAACCATATCATAAAACATATAGTCTAATTTTGTTTGTGTATAAATATGTATACAGATAAGGAATGCTGTTTTGTTTTAGTATTCGCCACAATTACAGGCAAAAGGACTTAATTAATACAGCCTAATGTAATTTGGACTTGTTTACACCAAATGAAATTCTTGTTGCAGTTCTAAAAAATATATTTCACTAATCAGTCGAGATTTTCAAGGAAACTCGAAATTGTTACTAAAAAATAATTAATATCCTTAAATCTTTGTTCACCTAAAACTGAAATACTCACATAATTTGAAAATAAAACTGCAAAGTAAAATGTTATTTTTTAAATTCCTGCTAACATTTTACATACCTAATAGTAATAATTAATTTATAAATGTGCATATAGTGCAGGTATATTTTCTTAGAATTTGTTTATTTATTAATGAAGATAATAACCTTTTTACTATATATGTAAAAGTTTTTACTCTAAAATTACTAACAGAAACTATACCTATATTCTATTTTATAGTCACATATACATATTGTAGCAATATGTAGGTAATTTCAAAATAAAATTATTTGAGTGGATGGAGCATAGAATTTGGGTAAACAGGTATGGACTTATTAAAATGTTACATGTGGATAATATTTTTAATGAATAATTTACAAAATCAAACAATAAACTGTACTATGTATACAAATTGAAAATATAATGGTTAACTCTAGATTACACTACTACTAAGGAACATCCTCAATAAGGTGGCCACATTCCCTTGTTGTATAGCAACACTACCATGTTACACGAGATAAACACCAGACCATCAGACACATTAATATATTACTCACAAATTATTTGGCAAATTAAAACCAATAAGAAAATATAGTAAATACTGGGTCCACAATTTCTATACCACTTTCTATGTACAAAATAATTGGCATGGCAACACTAAAACAGTGTCCTAGGTAAAAACCAGCCATTCAGATGAGTTTATCACAGTATAGCCCAAATTATTTAGAAAATTTAAAACCAATAACAATAAGAGATTATAATAAATACAGAGTTCACAATTTTTACACCACTCTCTATGTTTAAAATATTTTCTAGTATAAACAAAACACTTTCCACCTATTTCTTTTCCCATAAATAAAACTTTTCATACATATATCTCAGCTCTTCCAACCATATAATATCTCTTTCAGCAGTATTAACCTTACAGTCATAAGCTGAAATCATTCTACAATTTTTATCATCCAAAAATATGTCCCCAATGACACTCAAATAGCTGCCTTCTGTGATGCTAAAATCTTTTTTCTCTTGTATTTTATCTTTGAGCATAGACAATATATTAATATGTTCATCTCCATATTGTGATGCGTAAGTGAAATGATGACACAAATCTTTTAAAGTATTTTCTGGCAGCCTTGTGTTGCTTTTTGTTTTATCATAATAAATTTGAACAGTTCCAGTTGGATCGCTTAATTCTAAATTAGTTGATACACTGGTTTTATTGTAAATAGCTGTTACAACACCATTAATCATTATGTTTTTAAATTTCAAACCAAAAATTTCATAGATATATTTGTCATCTGTACTTTTGGCGCGAAATATATCTTGAATATACATTTTTAAAGGCTGTGTTTGGATTTCATTCATTTTTAAAACCAAGGATTATTTTTAATGAGCAAAGTGAACAAAACCTGGAAAAAACAAAATTGTAACTGAATAATTTAAGTTTTCTTCCATAATATTTATCTAAATTAACTATTATACACTTGGCAAACTGCAAGATTTGTGTTGGATTGAAATCTCATTACAAATAGTTTTAACATTTTAGCAGAATTTGAACAGCATATTACCTGCGAAAGTTGGTACAGTTTTTTATTAAGCATAAAATAGCTTAATTATCTTAAAAACAAGATATTGAAACTTTTAAAGTTTTAATATAAAGTTACAAATTATATAAAATAAACTTCAATTCCTTGGCACCAATATAGTGTATCATCTATGCTTGGCACAAACACGCAAAATTGCAAATATGCAAGTCGCAACAGAAAACGTCACTGTCATTGTCAACAAAAGTAACATTTGAAATGTCAAATTGATCATGCGTTTTGTTTCTCCATTATACAACGACCGTGACAAGAACGATAAAATAAAATCTATCGAAGGTGTATGAATTAAAAATATTGTATACCAATGCAGTTTTTTATGCGAGAGGACGGGTTATGTTGTTGAGCAGTTCTATTTAAAAATTAATACCCGTTTTTGTCTGTTTGTGTTCAAACCTCAAACATTTTTTGAAAAATGGCTGTTCAAGCAATTCTTCTTTTTCAATGGCTTTTGATTTTAGGATTATTCTAAGGCTAGAAGAATCATGAATAAATTATATTAGCTAGTTACACAAAACATACAGGGTCATTTAAAAAAGAAGAAGGCTGTTTTTATTAAACATCTTATTTATATTAATAAACCAGAGGTCCTGACAGACGTGGTTCTGCCCTGAAAAAATAAATATCTAGTACCTGATACCAGCGCCTCTTACCGGTTACAATTTATTAACTTTATCGTAGCAGGAGTCGAATCTGGATATCCATGTATCTGTGAGACAATGAATTTTCAAAGCTCTTAAAGTTAGAAAAGTGCAGTGGCTTTTAGCCGGTCATGTATGTCGTAGGACCGACGGCCGATGAATCGAAATCCTGGAGTAGTGTAAACGTAGTGTCAGAAGCTCTCCAGCCCTTTCTATCCATGCAGGAACGGAGAAAGAATACGACTTCCTGCGGCCGGGCGGCCTGTCGTAAGAGGCGATAAAACAACCCACAGCTGGTAGGGTATTTGTCCATCTGGATGACTACCATTTCTGGTATAGAGTATGCTGCTCACATATATAACAACACTGCTCCAGCATTAGAGGCCAGGCTCCAAAGTCCCTGTAGAGAGCAGTAGCGCATTTGCAGCATCTTTGGTATTGCAAATGTCTTTAGGCGATAGCTTGTCAGCTGAACTCATGCAATAATAAAAAAAATACCAATGGACTGACGACCTGCGGAAGGTCTTTAACAGCGCTAGATGAAGAAGGCGGAGGACTAGGATATGTGGCGCGGACTTGGGGAGGCCTAAGTCCGGTAGTAGACTGCGATTGGCTGACTATGAACCAAGTTTCAAGTCAAGTGAAGGCTTTAGATTTTATTAGAATATGTAGCCTGTTTTTGAAACCTTGTGTGAAGTGCATGTGTCACGTACTTTATATGGTTATGTTATATACTCTATGGAGGTTACAAAAAACGATTATGCGGACGCTCTGGTGAGATCCGCTGCCCTCACCCTGAAGGTAAAACCGCATTATAACCGGTGTCCGGTCTCAGGGAGGAGCTAACAGCGTCCGTCACTAACTTTTACTTTCCGGACGCGGCTTGTGCCTTTAGAACTGTCAGAAGACTCACCACTTGACTACCCAGATATTTACAAGCCACTGAGGATTCTCCGAATACTTGAGCCTGTTCAAGTTGAAGGAGGACCTATTGTGTGCCTGGGAACCTGGAGTACCAGTGACCCCCTTACATGCAATCGTCGACTGCCCCCTCTTAGCCATGGACCGGTACAACGTTGGATGCGTTCTCAAGATCGACATCAGACGGGAGAATATCCAGGATCTACTCGGTAGAAAGAGGCGAGAGGATTTCCTAAAGTACGCAGTAAAAATGTTGACAGTATTAAATACACTAACCAGGTCGACAAGTAACGTTTGTATCATATAATTGTATATGCTCACCCAGTATTTAATTGCTAAAGATTATAATAATAAGTTTCCGTAAGGTAGATAATAAGAAATTACAACAGGATATTAAATATTAAATATGATGTTAAGAAAATAGTATATAATTATGTAAAATATAGACAAAAACGGATAATAAGAACAGCGGCGTAGCGTGGGTGACGGTCGCCCGTGGCGGACGACAATTTTGCCACCGTTTTATTTAGGTTTCAATTTAATGCAAACTATATCTATACTAATATTATAAAGACGTAAAGTTTGTGTTTGTGACATTGTAGGGGTAATCACTGGATCTACTGAACCGATTTTTTGAAAATTCTTTTTCTTTTGTGTTTCCAGCAGTCGCTTCAAAATTACATTCAGAAAGGGGATTCCCCGAACTCGTCACAGAATAAGTAATGAAAAATTCCGTGCTCTTGTTGCAATAAAAATATGAAATAGTTCAAATATTTATATTATTTATTGTGAAATTTTGCCGCCCTCTAAAAAGTGCCGCCTGGGGCGGGCCACCCTTGCCACCCCCACTACACTACGCTACTAAATAAGAAATATGTATTAGATTTTAGGTTTATGATATTTAAAAACAGTTAATAAGATACGAAAGAAAAGTCTCTGTCTTGGCATATATTGGAGGAGCAGGCGATAAAATAAGTACTCGGTCTTGCAGTTTAACGAACTAACCATACTTTTTAAGTCGTTGCATTGTGATAGCTTGAACTATATTACAAAGAGTAACATTTCAAGCACAAAGGCTTCTAGATTGTGAGCGAGGTTGGATGAGTCGTCGAACGCGGCAATTATGCAAACTGCGACCGTTTCTTCTCCGGTTATTTGTCGAGTGTTTTCTACAAGGCTCTAGGGATGGAACATATCGATAAATGCATCTATTATTTTATACTCTGTTTTTTTTCGTTCTGGAAATTATTCGGGGTCGGCACAATATGTTTTGTCCTTCCATACACCTCTATTCTGTTATACGTTCCCGCTATCACATTCATCGCTCACACAACCCTTTCCTCTCTTTTTTGGTCTACTTTTATATTTGTATCCATCGATCATCCACAACATTATTTTGTAATGTGACATTCATCCCTGTTCATTATATCCACATACTGCCTTAGTCTACTTCCTCTCAATTTTTCAGTCACGGTGAAATTTTAAAAAAGTTTCGCCAGTTGATATTTTTGTGACTTAGTGTATATGTTGTAACTATTCCCACATGCTGTCGATGAATGTAAACAGCAGGATTAAAGAAGACAAGACCCTACAATGGTAATCTACTTTAATGTAGGATGATGCATAGGACTTTCCTTTTGACGTTATATTTTGAAAAGTATTGTAAAAGGCACAAAACATATTACTCTGTGCTTACTGCTAGTAGACTAATTATAATGTGCTAGCGAGTCCACCAGACATTGTCCTGTCCTAGAAAATAAAAGTTACAACCCTATTACAGTGTCAACTATCGGGTCCATCTGTGAATCTAGTCCATCCGAGACCCACAAGAACACACACAAAAAATTTCTTCAAATTCGGTCCAATCGTTTTTTTTACGATGAATGAATGAAAACACTTTAGTGTTCACCAAAAATTAAAACTACGTTCTTAAAACTAGGTACAGTAAATATCGAACAAAGGGCGGCTTTATCGCTTAAAGCGAGCGCTTCCAGGCAACCCCTTAAATTAAGGAAAATATTATAACAACAGTGAATATGATTTAAGTTATTATATTTACCTATATTTTAATGCTTCTATGCTCCTACAATATTATCCTTTTCTTTTTATCGATATAGACCCTCGACATTTTCCATCCCTACTCATGATCATCGTCGCATTGGAATCGCCAGTTTCCCCGATATCACTTCACTATTGTATTCGTTATCTGGAACGAAACAATACCATGGCATCTTAACATTCATTCCGTTATTAGTTCAAGGAACGCGAAATTGATTTTCATTATGTAAATTGGTACTTATCAGAAAATTCAGGGTAAAAACAAAACGTCAGTATTAAAAAAAAACCAAATGGGTGCTCAGAACTTCAGTAGAGTAATTTAATAAGTTCATTTGCTTAAGTGTTTTTTTAGCATTATCTTCTTAACATGGTCGTTTTCCGCGTCTGTATGTCCACTTACTACTCCTATACGACGCAACGGGTTTTTAAGCGGAAAACCATCAGTTACATAAATTTTCACTGAAGGTTTAAAATATAATATAAAAACCTAATTGAGTTTTTATGTAAAGGACAAAAAAAATTGTAAACGAATCACCGAAGCGCGTCTTTATATAGACGTAATGCAAAGTAACCTATGTCAAAAGTTGCTGGCTAATGGTCGGTTTGTATATCTAATCGACCATTTACTTTACTTTCGATTAAAATTTAACATAAGCTTTTTTTAACTATGGCTTCAACGCCTTTGGTATTGATTTTGCGAATTTCAAAGTAAGAAAAGACACACATAACTGCAAAAACTCGTACAAATCACCGATAAAATCTTGTTTGCTGATTTGCATTAACATAAGCTTAGTCTACTCTATTCTGACATACGTCTGCTGTCACACCACAGATCATCATATCATTCTTAACACAATCTATTCATTTATTTTTTGGTCTACCTGTACATTTGTACCCATCAACAGTTGCAGTTTAACGTTCCATTTATTCCATCCATCCTATCCCACCCTATACTGGTAACGCGTTGGCTTCGTTTCTGGTGTTGAAAACGTTTCTGTCTATTTTGTAGCTCCACAATAAAAAAATAGTATATTGTATGACACGTTATTCTTACATTTAGCACCTTTTAGAATATTAGTATTGTTTGCAACTCAAACAAGCTAAATATAAAAACAGTGTAAAGCCACATTAAAAAGAAGAATAAAATTAAAACGAAGAAAACCATAAACAAATGCAGTTCGTAATTCAAATTTAAAAGGAGTGAGTAAACGTAACTTGTTTTACGACTGCATAAACTTATACAACAGTAAAACATGGTTGAAACAACTGACTTTACAATTTCACTCGTATTCAAATTAGCCTTTTAAGCTTGGTTAAGACTAGGTTTGTTGAATATTTTACGACGTATACACCACGTTTTGAATTTATTCCCGGAGATGTTTGTATGAGTTTTATGTTTTATTGTCTGAGATGTTTTACTTAAATGTCTGATTTGTAAGTTATAGTTTAGAAATATATTTTTAAAGAGTTGGGCCCGCGTCCTCGGCCGCGTGGAGTTTTTTTCGTAACCCTAAAAGGAAGAAGAAAAAAGTAGCTTAAGCTACTCCTTACAAACATCAGCAATTATCGGTCCAGCCATTACAGAGATTAGCCGGAATATCCAGACAGACAGACAGACAAAAAATTTAAAATTTGCATTTTCGGATACTTCTGGTCCGAATTATCCCCCCTGAGATTTATAATTTTTTTTGTTAACATTACAAAGAGACTTCTATTTTATTATCTGTATAGATAAATTGGGTAGGTGCTTGGTCCTTTGGCAGTCCGCAATGAAGGATGCAGGATTCCATAGAGGTGAGAAATGTCTACTGTTTGAACGAAAACTGCAGGTTTTTTTTGAGAAATGTCTGGTATCTGTATGTGTTGTGTGTCGCAATTGGAAATAAAAAAATCTTTCTTTCTTTCTTGCCCACAGCAATGGGTTGTCAATGATTCAAAAACTGTTCAACGGATTTTTTCAAATCGAAAGGATACAATTTCCTGCATTGGGGCGGCCTGTCGTAAGAGGCGACAAAACAACCCACAGCCATGTGGTAGGGCATTTGCTAGACTGGATGGCTACCACCCTTGGGTAGAATATGACGCCATAACAACCTTGAGTTGCGTTCCGGCATTGGTGGCCAGGGTCTAGTCTCCCTTTAGAGGGCAGCGGCACATTGGTTGTCCTGTGGTGTTACAAATGTCCATTGGCTATGGTAACCGATTCATCAGGTGGGCCGTCTGCCTGTATGCTGAACTCATGCAATAAAAATAAAAAAAAATTGAGAGGTGTCAAGGGACACCCGGATGGAACGAAGTTTTTTTATTATTTATTATGTACAAAAAACCTGTATACACTCAACAAAAATAATAGTCGCGACACCACACTGTTCAATGCGAAGTGGAAAGACGAAACGAAAATAACTCGGTTGCTTTCTATGAGAGAGAGATAACAGACAGAGAAACACGCGCACGCCGCACGGCTTACAACTATAGCAAAAAGTGTCGTTACAACTTTTGGTCTTAATTTTTTCCGTCTAGCCCCTTTTCGCAACGCGCGATAAGGAACTTCGTTCCAATATACGTTTTAGATATTGCGCTCAATATTCGTATAAAATTATGCCCAATATTTATTTGCATCAATTACTGTGTGAACATTTTGAGTTCCTTTTAAAATCTACTTTCAAGACAAACTGCATAATAAGGAGTAGGGTTGGTACATATATGGGAATCAGAAGCGCATCTTTGGCGCACTGCCAGACCCGACTCAGCGCACGTGGACTGTACTATTGGCCTAGTGATGTGACGCTGTCGATATTTACTCCACGAGATTACGTTATAAGTAATCGATAAGATAAATCACAAATTGAGATTAATATTATACTAGCTGACCTGGCGAACTTCGTACCGCCATATTTTCTGAATTCCTAGAAGACTCGGTTTCATGACACAAAAACAAAATCACCAAAATCGCTCCCGGTGATTAGGAGGATTCTAGAACCCGATCTCGGCGCCACTTACCGGTTCTAATTGTAAATCTAAACTATCCTGGGACAAACACACATACAAAATTACATCAAAATCGGTAAAGTCGTTCTCAAGTTATGCGCGTACATACATTTCTATGATTAATTTATATATATATATATATATATATATATATATATATATATATATATAGTATTATATAGATACGTTCCACTGGAGAACACTTATTGAAAGTAATACATGTAATTCAATATTTAATCTACTTCCTATTCTCTGTACAGCGCTTCGCAATGTGATATCGCGTGTTCGCAATGTATTAATATTGTACGTACTATAGAGTCAAATGCGAGTTTTACCACCATCTTTTCTTTCACAGTTAGCACGTGGTAATTGTAACAATATGCACATTAGGATATAAGCTGCCTAAGTTGTCCATGCTATTCAGTGGGGATTTGAACCTGCATCCGAAATATGAGATAGCAAGTATATTTTCACATTGTTTACTCAACGCCCTAATAATGCGTCAAGTTTTCAGTTTAATTTCAATATACGTCATCACGTAAATATTGATAATTAAATAGGCTTGCAATTACATTATTTGAAAAACTCACCGTTCGGTCCGTACTCGATTTTGAAGGTATGTACACTTGGTATGGTGGCGCCAATCCCACTAATATCATTTGTCACACTCGACACTGATACGTTTCGGGAGCGGTTTATGATATATTGCCAGCATTAAAACCCTTCACAATTTTTTTCATTTTCATTATGTGTTTGAAATTTCTTATTTGGCCATGACATTTTATTTGATTAAATATATACATTTATATCAGAGCTTAACATAAACTAACTCTTTATTGCGGTCTTGGATTTGCACATTTGCAAATACACTGTAAAACGTAAAGTATCCAATAATTGGTAATATTCATATTAAACAGAATTGATAGTTTAAGTTATAAGTATAAAGCTGTTGGATATGTCATACATAAATGACTACTGAAAACGGCTGAGTGAGTTGTTATTCTATAGAACTAAAGATACTAATACTAAAAAGAAAGAAATTTACTAACACTTATGAACTAGTGGTTAATAAGTAATAGTTTTTCCTGGAGATGTTATTATATTATTTTTGATTGCAACTTAGCAATCGACAGTATTATGAAATTTATGAACATTATAAAGCGATAAACTTCGAGGACGCTGTTGTTAACAATTATCAAACAAATAAGCGGATTAAGATTGTTATAATTTTCCTTTAATTTCAGGAGAAAACTTTTAATTACATTTTTTTAATGTTTTGAATGTTTATTAATTAAAATTACAATATAAACTTAAAAGTAAACTATTAAATAAAAATTACCAACTATTAAAAACTAGAACTAAATAGAAAAAAATATTGGTCCCAAAACACTGTCACTATCGATGCCACATTGTGTTAGAATCGCCTAATGTTTGGGCAAAATAAATAATAAACGTTTGGCGACGTCTCGATAAAGCTTTAAAGCGTGACGACTCCACGGAGCCAGAGTTTCCACCCCAACCGCCGCAAACATGTAACCATTTCCAATAGCGGCATATTTTTTATTAATTTCATTGTTTGATTGTTCCCTCTTGATATAATGTTGGAGTTGCTAGAGTTTAAACAAAGCGAATGTGGCGCCGCTATTATTTTCTACTCTGTTTGGCCATACTTTAATATCGATAACACTTTCCCATCCCTATAAGATCGTTGGCAATAATCGACAGGCCATAGACCGCTGAGGCCACAACGCGTCTTATCTCCGATAGAACTGTGCTACCCGCAAATGTGCTTGCAATTTTATACGGATACACGTGTTTTTGCTTACATCACTGTTCTTGTAAGGTTCTAATTTCAAATCACGTATAGGCACTTTTATTTAGGGTTTCGCAGCTGTTTTGACAAAAAATGAGTCATTATGTTTTCGTGACATTCGAGATAATACAAAAATAAATTAATGAGTTCTGAACTAAATCTAAATTAGGGATTCCCAAACTATTTTGGACAAGAGACTCCTTTTCCAAAATGAGCCTCAGACCCCGTAGCCAAATTACTTTAAAATATATGCGGTTGGTTGAGTAAACTTGAAATCATTTACTCATCAAAATTTAACAAAATAAATAGACATGAAATTCAGTAAATATATATTTTTCTTCTTCTTCAATTCAATGTAGCCATTAAAATGTAAAGCAATGATATAATAACCAATATCATTCCACGGAAGCGGAACATAATAGAAGAACAACTTTTAATTTCGTAAAATCAACACATTTCCCGCGCGCGCGAAATAATACGGCGGCCATTTTGGCTATTCACAATATGGCGTGGGTACAATAACAATATCTTCTTGTGAGTGCAGTCATTAATGGAATTAGGTAGATACTACACTCGTGTTTTATTTCATTTCAGTTGATTACGGTGTGTTACATTTAAGAATGCTTGTTACGTTCTGCCTTTTACTTTGTAAGCGATTTTAATTATTCAAAGTGGTTAATATAGGGCTGTCTAGATTAAGAGCTCATTCACTATCATGAATGGCAGTTCTGCAGTGGGCGGAGCTTGCAGTATTTAAAAGGCATCCTGGTTGGTGTTGCCCGGCGCAATGCATGCCGCAACGACATTCATAATCTTGTATACAGGATAGTGAAGGATGCTATGCAGGATAGTTTATGGGCCAATTTAGGAGCGCTCGTCGTGTTGTACACGTTGCAGGTTGGATAGTAAGAGATTATGTCAGGGCTATGTTTCCCAGTCGGCAGAGGATATGGCCCTTGGACCCCGCCTGCCAGGGTAGGCAGATTTGGTCGAGCTTCCGCTTTGCCCTTAGCCCTGGCATAAAGTGAAAGAAGGAACACTGGGAAGCTTTAACGGGTATCCCTAACTCGTGTCGTAATGGTACTTCTTCGGGAGTACCTACTAATGCCACCCCAACATGACGAATTTCACCCGCCCCACCGTGTTTTGTCTGCGGTAGATAGTCCTCAAACAGATTCGTTAAAAAAAGGCTTGTCTACCTTCCAGAAGCGTCTCTAAATCCTGAAACCTTTACAGGGGGTATGAGTAAGTATTATCTTTGGTGTTGCAAATGTCCATAGGCGACGGTAACCGCTTTCCATTAAGTGGGCCCTCTGCCTGTCTGCTGAACTCATGCAACAATATTTTTTATATATATTACAATTATTACGCTACAAGGGCAGGCAAAGGAACATAGTCTCTCTCTTTTCTTTCACCATATCCCAATTAATTGGGATCGGCACAATATGTCTTTTCCTTCCACACTCCTCTATTCTGACATACATCTTCTGTCACACCACAAATCATCATATCATCCTTCACGCAATCCATCCATCCAGTCCATACAACCTATTATTATGTATAAAGTCTTTCTGTAATTCAGCTGAATTGTTGGACTTCGGCTGACGCCACAGATTCAATTTGTCAAAGGTGGTATACATCTATACATATAATAAAATTGTAGAGGTCAAATTTCTGTACAATGAAATAAATGATAAAAACCGAGTCAGGGGGATGTAAGAAGTGAAATAGAACTAATTTAGTTTTTTTTTTCAATTTTTTTGTCTGTTTGTACTGGCTAATCTCAGAAACGATGGGAACGATTTACATGAAATTTTGTTTGGTGATAGCTTATATATCCCTGGTCAACATATAGGATACTTTTGATCCCGAAAAAATAAAGAGTTCCCGTGGTAGAGTTAAAAACCTTTAATTAATTAAACAGCTTATAACAGACTGAATGTAATTTCTCTGCAACGTTACATAATAGAAGCGGAGATTTTGACAGGGTGTGGTGTCGGTGAGAGAGTTTTATCTTATATATATAATATATAAAGCTGATAAGTTTGTTTCTTTGTTTGTTTGCTTGGACGCGCTAATATCAAGAACTACTGGTTTGATTTGATTTTTTTTTCAGTATTAGATAGCCCATTTATCGAGGAAGGTTAGAATGTTTCAAAATCGCGGGATATTTTTAACTTACTTTTTTTAAACTATTCCACGCGAACGAAGTCGCGGGCAGAAGCTAGTATATATATATATATATATATAATATAAAATGTATCTTAAATATAAGCTCAGTAGATGTGTGAAATTACCTGGAGTTGCCCCCAAGATGATAACTCCGATAACCTTGTTATGCCAACTTAAACTCTGTACTCCTCTTACCAACTTTGAGTTATTACTCTCGTGTTAAATTTACCTACATGTAATTTATAAGGGCTCTTATACATTTCGTCTACTCTACACACGGATGCATCGATTAGAGGATTTTAAAATGACTTAGTACGAGTTGCAATATTTTTACTTATAAAAAAAACAGGTTGTCGCCGCGCGATTTATTAAAGGAACACACCGGTGCAGGCGGACATGACATCAGTACTGACTCAATATAATAAATAACCGCCAATATTAAAAACATCCACGAGGAAACGCAAACTATTTTGTAGGCGTAACAAGTTTTTATTGTAAATTAGATAGATAGATAGATAACACTTTATTGTACACCATTACAGAAAACTTACGAACTAGTATTATTATAGTAGGGTACAAAGGGCGGTCTTATCGCTAAAAAGCGATCTCTTCCAGACAACCCGTGGCAAGAATATTTTGATTGGGAGTGGCGATGGTGGTGGTATACATAATTATTATACGATTACATACATTTTAATAATAAATATATAACTATACTATATATACAAATATACACATAAGTTATATACCTGTGGTCATAGATCAGACAATGATAAGTACATTTTTACTCAGTATGACTTATTGATAAAGGTATAATCGCCAAAAGATGCTCCTTCATTTGGTCATATCAGGATAACTACATGCAAAATATTACTGTCGTATTGAATACTAATCACATTATGTTAACTTTTATATTTCAACTTTTGTTTTGGTCATATTGCGTTAAGCGATTTTATTTAGTAGCGAGTAAAAATGTACTTATCATTGTCTGATCTATGACCACAGATACATATACAATATATTGTGATAATATGCAACTATTTAAACATAATAAACATATAAATACTTATATGCAATATAATATCTATTAATTATATAAAATTACATATCATTATATTGCAGATAGAATTTTCTGACCAAGTTCTTAAATGTTGTTAGGGATTTTGCTTGTCTGACAGCAACAGGCAATGAATTCCAAAGTTGGACAGCCTTAACCGTGAAAGAATTATTGAAGAATGTTGTAAATTAGTACAATGTGTACTAATATAACGAAGAGGAAATATTTGTATTTTTCTATGTTTGTAATCAATTAACTCAAAAACTACTGAACCGATTTCAAAAATTCTTTCACCATTTCAATGCTACATTATACCTGAGTAATATAGGTTATTTTAATTACTAATCATAATTAGGGATGCGTTGTAAAACTTCAATAATGTAAGCTAAGGTATAAAATAATTAGCCATAAAAATTAAATGTCTTTCATCGCATGCGCTGTGGAAACTATCGGTGATAGAACAAAAGCAATATGTACAACTTTAAGAAAATATTAATATCTACAAAAACTTTGCGATATCATAATTATGTCAAACTATTGTAGTTAGTCACTACTTTTTAAAATTTTAAATGTTGATAGAAATGCCGACTGAAATCAGACCATGTTATGTTGTCATAATCGAAATCGGCTTAGACATTACAATGTAACGTTTGTGCACTATTGGTGATTGGTGACAAATAAAAGAATTCATAAGATTATATAATAAAATTTATTAAAAATAATTAATAATTATAACAGAAAAATAAATTAACTTATAACTTAAATATTTATTATTACTTAAAGCTAAGATACTTGTGAATTTTATCGATAAACTTATTTGACAACACTGTGGGTCTAAAGTTATTTTTTAAACTCGAAATTGTCGATACCAAGTACGTACCAGGTGTAGTAGGAACAAATGAATTTCCAGTTAGTGAAGGTATACTACTTTTGATATCTGTAAAAAGTACAGGTCTTTTTGCACCGATGAAAACCGTTCTTTCTGTACTATACTCTAAAGGACTTTGTGTAGTATAAGCTATATTAGGTTGATTAAAATCCGGTACATAAATTGGGGTAGCAGAATTTGCTCTATGTCCTTCGGAGCTGTATGTAGGTGATACGTACAAATTTGTATCTTCATTTTGTGCTGTCAATTCTCTAGGACTGTGTGTAGTGTATGGTATGTTAGTAACGAAATTTTTAGTATCATAATTTTGTTGAGTATTAAATATTTCTTTTGAGAATAAGTCTTTGAGTTCATCATAATTAGGTTTAATTGTCGATGATTGGAAACTATTTTCAGATTTAGGTAGAAAACTTGTATATTTACTATTGTGAGGTTCATATTTAACATTATATTCTGAAGAATAATCATCATTAAAATACTCCTTTGATATATCACCATAGTAATCTTTTTCGTTCACTTTAAACTGCTTATCTTTTGCGATGTTGTTATATACGTTATTGTTATAACCACTATTATCGTAACCGTTATTATTATTAACATTATCGGTATAATCGTTTACTTTATATTCGTTATTTATTTTATTATTATCTACATAAGTTACTGGAGTTGTTTTTGCAATGTATACATTATAATTTTTACCAATATCATTATTAGTATTATAATTATTAAGCTTAGGCGTGTTATGATTATAACTATATCGATTATCATTTTGATAATTAGATTTTTGATAACCGTTATCGATATTGTTAACTGGTTTTTCTTCATCGTCATATCTGACATCAGCTTTGTAGCCGTTTTCATCGGCAGTGTATGAAACGATTTGCATTCTTCCATCTGGTAATCGAACCCTGTACTCTCCGTTGGTAGCAGAACCGCTGCTCTGTTGAGAATGCGAGAAATCATCGCCACGCTCTTTATCCTTTACTATATACGAGAATGCGTAGTTTTCTCCCTGCAAGAATATTAAGTCCTTTTAAGTTTGTGCATAGTTTGAATGAATAAATGAATGAGAAATCTTTATAGTTCACCATAACTTAAACCTAGTCAATTTGTTATGAATATATTTTTCATTAGAAATATGGGCAGTCTTAGCACTTGTTGCGATCTCTACCAGGCAACTACCGGGTTACCTGGAAGATATCCCTTCGTAATTTGTACGTAAAAAAGATCAGTGTCGGAGCATAACGGTCAAACGTGTTCAGTGTTTTTCCCCATTCTAAAATTGCCCAACCTGCCTAAAGAACTTTCCAGTGCCAGCGGAGGAGCTGGCCCATATACCCGTGGCTCTAGCAATAACTACGGAATGTCAAAGGGTTTTAGGGGGTATCCCTAACTGTGATGTGGTAGTAAAATCTTTAGTTCAGGCTAGGGATGCTAGTGCCAACTCGCCCTGGTGAACCCTGACACACTGTGATGGTTCGTCCATTTGCTGGTAGGTGTGGAGCCTGACCTGCGTGATCTTCAGGCCTGTAATTGCCTTTAGCGCTGAACAGAATGGAATGGCGTAGTATTTCTTCGGAGGTCAAGACTTATTTTGGTTCAGTGAGCAGCAACAGTTAGTTTATGTAATATTTTAAAGAAATTACACATAGTCATTTAGTTTAGCGCCCTTGCTGACTAATCAAAATTTAATAACTTACTTGATTATAATCGGAGTTTGATTCATCATCATTGCCATCATTGTATCGATGATGAGATGCAATCGGTTGCTTCACCTGTAAGTAATTGATGAATTCATACAAAAAAAAAAACTTTCACTGACCATGTCTTTCACAAAGGCTTTTCCATTCCAAAGTCTGGTCTTTTGGGATCGGATAGAAGGGATATGGAGATAGGATACATGATATGTCATAAAGGGAATGGAATAGAAGGATCACAAAGATCAGAAGATAGATGACGCTTTGCAGTAATTGAAGACGAAACCATTAAAAGGACAGGTCTATAAATGCATCGTTAGACCTGTGCTTTTATATAGCAGTGAAGCGTGACTTGTACTTGAGCGACACAAGCAAGAACTGCATGTTACGGAGATGAACACGCTGCGATGGCTGTGTAAAGTGACGCAGAACGGAAAGACCGCGTCAGGAACTCCCGCATCTACGGCAGTCTTCATATCCGTGATACCAGACAAACTACAAGAGTGTCGCTTACGCTGGTACGCCCAAATTTTACGTAGACGATATCTGTGTGTTGCGTCGTTATCACACCAATCCAGCCTGCCCTATAATCTGTAGTCAAACTGATGTGATTCCAGCATGGCTCTATCAGTCCAAACTTAAAAATCCGGACCAGCGAGTTGTTAGTACCTTTGCAAATATTATTTGGCGATTGTAACCACTTTTCATCAGATAAGGGTAGTTAGCCTATCTCCTATCCTCTAGCAATAAAAACATTTTAATTGGGAAACTTTAAATAATTTACCTGGTGACCATATTGCTTTGGAGCTTGCTGTGCTATTTGGACATTTTGTTGCGCGTGATCAGAAATCTTTTTGTAGACAGGAGGAAGGCCGCTTCTTGCCTGCAAATTAAAATACAGTAATGGTCACAAGGGTCAGGTAAAAGAAAGCCTTTATTACTGATCTAAATTACATCTGTACTAAATAATGTTTATATCAGTAACCCTTCTTAGCTCGTCTTTCCGACAAAAGCCACCTCTAAGACCCTCCATTGGTTTTAGGAATCTTGGTGTAGTCCAAAGTTTCCAGGTGGTAGGGCATTTGCCCGACTGGATGGCTACCACCTCTGGTCTAGGATATGCTGCCTTAACAGCCTTGAGTTGGGTTCCGGGATCGGAGGCCAGGTTCCAATTTCTCTTTCATGGCCGGCAGCACATTAGCAGCACCTCTGATATTGCTAATGTCCATAGGCGATGGTTACCACTTTCCAGTACAGTTGGGCCGGCAGCCTGTCTGATGTGCTTCAGTAATAAAAAATAAATAATAAAAAAGTGGTCCGGTTACTTCTTTAATACCATTCTCCTATCTGCGACATTGCCTTCCCCTCTTTTTACAGTTGGATTTTTTTGAATAGCCTAAATGTACAGATACGGAATTTTTAGAATTTTATAATAATATAGATAATAATGCTAAATAATAGCTGTGCCCGCGACGCCGTCCGCGTGGAATTTGTTTTCAAAACCCCTCGATTTTGAAACATTCTCCATTGGTCCGCCCCTATTAGTCTTAGCGTGATGATATATAGCCCTGAAAGAATATAAAACTCAAACAATTTTTCAAATCAGATCAGTAGTTCCTGAGGTTAGCGCGTTAAATCAAACAAACTCTTCAGCTTTATATATGAGTATAAGATACACCAATATAATAGTTATTATTTACTGTATTTATATAAGACCACGGGACATAAAAAAGATGGAGTTTTGGAGGGCTTACATGGGGCCATGGGAAGGCCAACACGTGAAGCCCCTTGACAAATTTAATTTAAATGTGGCGTGCCGCTGGCCGGCGATTATCCCTGTGAACACATATACAATGCACCCAAGGACAAGCCCTGGTTAATGTAGGACCATTGTAGGTCTGCTATTGGAACTGAATGAGTACCCATATAGGGTGGAGGAGTGGAATGGCGATTTTCCAGGGATGCTACTCACGTATGGAAGCGAGAGTTGGCTATGGAATAGAGAGCATGAAAGTAGAGTAAACGCGGTCGAGATGCGAGCACTGCGCAAAATCTGCGGAGTGACGCTCGCGGACCGAGTTCGTAATACCGAAGTAAGAAAGAGAGTTGGTCTGAAAGAGAGTGTCGGGGTAAAGGTAAGGAAAGGAATGCTCCGGTGGTTCGGGCACGTGGAAAGAAAGACTAAACAGCAAAAGTGGATGGATCTAGAAGTCGCGGAAGGCCACGACACATCTTCCATGATCAAATTGATCTTGTATTAGCAGAAGGTGATGTCAGGAGCCTTAAGAACAGATGAGCGTGCATGACAAGAGCTCTGAATGTCAAAGAAACAAGTGAGTTGTGTAAGAATAATCCTGTATGGCGCTCTGTTGTTCGTGCCTACCCCGCAAGGGAACTGGCGTGAAGTTATGTATGTATGTATGTATGCTATTGTTGTTCCTCGCAGGGCTAAGCCCATGTGTTATAGTTGAAAATTTGTATGTCTCGGGAAACGTGTGTGACCTCAATTATTGCACAGGGCAATCTATTGGCTTGTAAGTGTAGTACAGAACTAATAGTTATTATTATATTTTGATATAAATCTATGAAAACAAATATAATGTTGCAAAACAAACAGAAATTTGATGCCGATAGGTCCAAACAAAACAGCACCTGGCGCCTCCCATCAATCATGGCGCTCACAATTCAATGAGTACAAAGAAAAAACATAATAACACGAAATAGTTTCTGACGATATGGTCATACAACTAGCGGAGGAAAAACTATTTTAACTGATTAAAATTTTGTAGCTATCCGAATTTTATTTATATACTAGCTCTGCCCGCGACTTCGTCCGCGTGGAAAGTTTTTTAAGTTATCCATGGGAATTCTTTGATTTTTCGGGATCAAAAATATGTGTGCAAACCTTGTTTTCTGAAAATGCGGCGTATAAATACTCAAAACATGTTTTATTTTTAAGATATATGATAGCAATGTAAATACGTCGGTACATACATACATACATAACTTCACGCCAGGTCCCTTGCTGGGTAGGCACGAACAACAGAGCGCCATACAGGCTTATTCTTACACACCTCACTTGCTTCTTTGACATTCATAGCTCTTGTCATGCACGCTCGTCTGTTATTAAGGCTCCTGACATCACCTTCTGCTAATACACGATCAATTTGATCATGGAAGGTGTGTCGTGGCCTTCCGCGACTTCGGCATCCATCCACTTTTGCATTGTATATCTGTTTAGTCATTCTTTCATCATACATTCTTTCCACATGCCCGAACCACCGGAGCATTCCTTTCCTTACCTTCACCCCGACACTCTCTTTCAGACCAACTCTCTTTCTTACTTCGGTATTACGAACGCGGTCCGCGAGCGTCACTCCGCAGATTTTGCGCAGTGCTCGCATCTCGACCGCGTTTACTCTACTTTCATGCTCTCTGTTCCATACCCAACTCTCGCTTCCATACGTGAGCGTAGGTACCAGCACCGCGTTGTGTATGGCAAGCTGGGCTTTCTGGCTGAGGTTCTTAGCGCCTAGAAGTTTACCTAACGCTCCATTCACACTATTCCCCAAATTTACCCTTCTTTCTATGTCAGCGGTGTACCTTCCATCCCTGCTAAAAGCACATCCAAGATATACAAACTCATTCACTTGTTCCAGCATAACATCATCGACCATTATCCTTGCATTCGTTCTGGTTTCTTCTCTTTCAAACACCATAACCTTTGTTTTCTTCGCATTCAAATGTAAGCCTCTCGCCCGACAGTCATCTTTCATCATTGTGACTAGTGTTTGCAGTTCTGATGGCGATTCGGCTAAAAGCACGGCATCATCCGCATAAAGCAAAGTGCTAACAACTAGATCACCCATCCGCACCCCAACATCCATCAATCTTAATCTCTGGAGACAGTTGTCCAGATATAGGATGAACAGCAAAGCCGACAGCACGCAGCCCTGCCGGACGCCAATATTGACGTCAAACCAAGGCGACAGGCTGCCGTCCACCATACACGCATGCCATACAGTCCTCGTAAGTGGACTGCATAATACGTCGGTATTTCTTTAAATAATTGTTTCTTTCTTTCTTCTTCTTGAAGACTCACAGCGCACTTCCAAGACGGTATGGGAGTAATAAACAAAGACCTATAACGATACCGACCAACCATACTCTACATAATTTTCTATTAAATGCGGTGTACTATATGCCGCGTTGTTCGGTAGTTCATCGCGCGTTTAGTGTGTCATGTCAACCGATTATTAATACCGATAATTCAGTTGCCGAAGTGACGACATCGTATCTACATATGCTGTCTGCTTTTTCGACATTGTTTTCCAAATCTACATCGTAATTATTTTTTTCCCATAACAGCGGATAACACCGGTGATTGATCACGAATTTTTTATTCATAAATTAAGCTTTTATTTGACAATTTATTAAGCTGAGTTAGAGGCTGGCAACGCTGCTTCAAAAGCTGAAGCTCTCAAACGGCGCAAATATGGAACCTTAGGAAGGGGTTACGTGTTTGTGCCGTTTGGAGTTGAAACATTGGGTTCGTGGGGTCCATCGGCAAAGAGTTTCTTCAAAGAGATTTGCAAGAAACTTTGATGCCACCCGTGATCAGAAGGCTGGTTCATATTTCCCCCAACGAATAAGCATCGCCATACAGCGCGGCAATACAGCCAGCCTTCTGGGCACGCTCCCGCTGGCAGCGATTGTTTACACAGTCTATAATAGCTTTTCACTATTTATAACTTAGTTTATTTTTAGTTTTTAATTGTATTTATTATAATAGCTTTTATTTTGTGAACAATAAAGAGTTATCTATCCACCTATGTAACTATTTTATTTCTGCAAGCATTTTTGCTGATGTAAATTTTTGCACAGAGACACGTAAAAAATTGCGTACGTCATAAAGTTTGGCGCATACACTAGTTTGAATCAATGCAAAACTGTAGTTTCATGACCCAACACTACTTCTACATACAAAAGATCGCAAGTCACGTAAAGAAAGAATAGTAACAATGATACGACCTACTTTCAGTCATGTTTTCTTGCTTCATTGTTGTACTTTTGTTTGTTATGTGCTTCTGGGACCATTCCTGGGTACATTTGGTACATTTATATTCAAGTTGAAGGAGTAAGAACTTACGTTTTAGGGATATAAGACAAAACTTCAACGGACAAGTTGAAAAACGAATCGCAACGGACAAGTGGACAAACGAATGGCAACGGATAAGTAGAAAAATGAATCGCAACGGACAAGTGGAAAAACGAATCGCAACGCATAAGTGGAAAAACTTCAACTGACTGCGTTCCGGCCAGGATCGAATCCACACCCGTTGAGTTTTAGCACGCGTGCACTAGCAATTAGGCTACCACGACTATACGTTTGACATAATTATAACTTAATTACTCAAAAAGAAACTTACCGCATAGTTATAATCGATCTCATCATACGCCGAAGTCGGACCTTCGTACCCCAATGACCTTCCGAAGGGTGTGTATGATTTTACTCTTCCCAGATAAGCGGGGACAATAGCCCCATTGATCTGCGACTGGGCTGCTACAGTGTTATTTGGGTTGAGTTCACTCCTGGCTATGCTCTCGATGAGGGGTCGTGAAGTTACGATGAGAGGAGTCGGCGGCGGAGGGGGGGCATCATTTGGGAACAGCACTGGGCCTTGTCTGAAAATGGAAAATTGAATTGTTTAATTATCAATTATCTGCAACTCTCTCTCCGTTCCTGGTCGTTTATAGGGTGTTATTATTATCATATACACAATCATTAATGAAGTAATGTTTAACGACTATATAACGGAGAGGGTTCCGAGGAACTGTTCAGAATGGTGCCTTCGTCTTCTTTTTACCACCGCACCGCACGCCATCGGCGTTCATCCCCACTTCCTTGAGCCGCTTCGCTCTTGGACATTTCTCTTGCGCACCTTGGGGATTTGGAATGAGCTCCCAGCCGTGGTTTTCCCACAGCGTTAGGACATGGGGTTTTTTTAAAAGGGTGTCATAAAATTTCTTCGAGGCCGGCAGTGCGTTGGTGCCACCTCTGGTGTTGCAAACGTCCATAAGCGACGGTGACCACTTTCCAACAGGTGGGCCGTCTGCATATCTGCTGTACTTATACTACTATTTGATTACTTAAAAAATCGATAATTCCATGTAAAAGTAGACTCAGAATTTAGTGACAGTGTGATTGTTACTGAAGGAACGGCCCAAGGATCAGTCATTGGTCCCTTACATTATTTAGTTTATGTTAACGATGTAGTAAATATAATACAACACTGTAAAGTATATCAATACGCAGATGACACATGTATAGTAGTGTCAGATCGAGACATTTTAACTGCCCAGAGCAAACTCCAAGAAGATTTCACACGTGTTGCTGAATGGTTGCACGATAATGGTCTAGTTCTAAATCAACAAAAGACGAAGTTACTACATGTGTGTTCTTCTCAAACAAAACTAAAATATAGCACAGATGTCAAATTAATAGCTCATGATCATAAATGCCTGCATCAGAAACCGGCTCAGTGTTTTTGTAAATCTATTGAGCAAGTTAACCAAGTGAAATATCTCGGACTAATAATAGATCATCGCTTTAACTGGGAGAAACATATTGATAGTGTCTGTAATAAATTAAGAGCCATCCTAGCAAAATTATATATAATTAAATTCAAAATTCCCTATACAATAATGATTAATATTTATAAATCTCTAGCAGAAAGCATTATATTATACGGACGGCCGAACATTCAAAACTTATCTATTCAATATTATCATTATTGAACCTACAAATAAGAATAGTAAAAACTATAGTGCCAAAAAACATACGAGCGAAATACAAAACAGACCTAGATGGCTTATTTAAATTCTGTAATGTGACCCCTATCAATAGTGAAGTTAATATACAGCTTCTAATTGAAAACTAACTTGCCTACGAAAACGAAATAGCACACGGTAAATTTACGCGACACGTCCAACATAACAAATTAATCACTAATAACGCTACACATTTTTATGGAACAAGAACAACAGATTATCTAGTCCCAAGACTAAAAAACCAGATACCAGTTGAAATAAGAAATAAAATAAACTCCAATAATCTGAAAACTATAATTAAATCTCTAGAAGATAATTTTACTTAAAATAAACGTAGACTTAAATATTTATTTTATCCAATATTCATTCAACTATACATATAATATTATAATACACATCTAATAACATATATCTATATATATATTTATTCTCAATTAATTTATTCTCATAGCCACTAGATACTCATCCTGCCTGTATATACATGCCAATAACAGAGTACAAGGTCATGTGTTAATGTTTACTGTCCTCTCTCACTTGGTACTAAGAATGCAAAAAGGGTAGATGTAATAATTCTAACTACCTCATATTTATTAATTGTACATAAAGTGCGGACTTTTAACATCTTCGTCAAACCCTTTCGGGTTTTAAGATGTATATAATGTAAAAAATATGTATGTTTTTTGTTTGAATAAATTAAAAAAAAAGTACATAAAACAATGATCTAGACGTGAACTGATTACATATTATTTGTCTGTTATTCTTTCTCCGTTCCTACTTGTTCATTGGATTTCATTATTATTATACACAACTAATGAAATAATTTTTAAGAGGAAGTAATATAAAGTTCAATTTCTGCTCTCGATTCCTAACGATGCAACATGTTCTAACTCACCTAGACGAGTTCTAAGTTATAACAGTGAAGCCTGCTTCTTACTTTAAGTACATTAAACAATGATCTAGAGGTGAACTGAGTTCGTGTTAATTGTCTGCTATTATTCGTTCCTACTCGTTTACGGGATTTCATTATTATAATACACAATTAATGAAGTAATTTTTAAGAAGAAGTAATACAACGGTCAATTTCTGCTCTCAACTCCTAACGATGCAACATGTTCTAACTAAACTAGGCGAGTTTTAAGTTATAACAGTGAAGCCCACTTATAACTTCAAGTACATCAAACAATGATCTAGAGGTGAACTGAATTCGTGTTAATTGTCTGCTAATGCGAAATCGATATTTCGAGTATCCTAGAGATTAAGTGATTTAGAACTAAGATAGTAT
Source organism: Dendrolimus pini (assembly GCA_949752895.1). Classification (NCBI taxonomy): domain Eukaryota; kingdom Metazoa; phylum Arthropoda; class Insecta; order Lepidoptera; family Lasiocampidae; genus Dendrolimus; species Dendrolimus pini. The sequence goes on from OX457150.1 coordinate 1,320,059, forward strand.
ATACTATGCTCTATAAATTTGATAACTCAGTGAGTTTTATGTTTAATCCCGGAAGTAGTCTAGGCGGTAACTATTATTGTCATTGAACTGGTGGCTGCGAATAAATGACCACCATGTTTTTTGTAGGTATAAAGATGGAGCGTAAATGCCCACGAAGAGAGATGAAGAGAGTTTATCGCACGTTTTGGGTCGAGAAGTCGTATTCTATTTTCGTGGGCGATGCTCTTTAGACAATAATCGCAGTCATATGCTATCATTCAACCAAAAACTCGCCTACGAGTATGTCATACGATAATCTTAAGGTTCACCAAGGTTTGTTTACACTACGACACAAATCGCAAGATAGTTTTTTTATTGTATTAAAGTTTCGAGTTTGGCTACGATTTCGTCTTATGTAGAGCTCCGAAGATATGGTCTAGGATGGAACACGCTTACCTAGATCTTTCCTATTCACACGAGACTTGAAGACACCCAGATTATAAGTATCGAAAAGGACAAACTCCGGTAAAGAGTTCCACTCCTTTGCGGGGCGTATGATGAAGCTAGATGCTAGATGCAAAGCGCTTCGTTCTTATAGGTTTGCCTATCGACTTGTCTTTTTTTCTTTTTTATTGCAGGAGTTCAGCAGACAGGCAGAGGGCCCACTTGATAGATGGCGGTTACCTACGGACATTTACCACACCAAAGGTGCTACAAATGCGCTGTTTCTCTCTTAAGGGAGAACTGGAACCTGGTCACTAATGCCGGAACACAACTCAAGGTTGTTATGGCGACATACTGTAGACCAGGGGTGGTAGCCTTCCAATCGGGCAAATGCCCTACCACCTGGTAAAAACAAGTATCTTACAAATAATGTGAGACTTGCCATTCAGGCTCGGTATTTACCACCGAATTTTTCTTCAAAATGACCCAATAATCATATAATTTTGTATCTGCTGACAATAATAAATTCATTGAACTTTTTAGAAGTTCGAATGTTTCTTCTTTCTCTGCATTTTTCAACCCAACATCTTTCTTTTTTTAATTTTGTTTAATTACTTTTTGTCTGAGAAGAGCAGAGACAATTGAAACACCCTCGCGCGCTAATGCTGTGCTTGCGACTGGTGACTAGCTGAACACGAAATGAGATATTGACACAGAGACGTCAGTGTTCAATGACCGGGTGATTATCGTCCTTCCACGTACGATATTGTATTGTTACGAGCTACAGGACTCGAATTAAAATGTCATTGGAATTACTATAGAATTTATTAGAACTATACAAACAAGTACACAGGTATAAATATAACTGGACGCAACCAGTACAAACTGCACGATTCAATAACACGCGCAAAGTCCGTCACTATATAACTTATCAAATGTACGTCTTACTCGTATCGTATTCCTCGCTTAACTGCCTCACCCCTCCGTTCGGGCATTGTTTTATACTAACTATACAATACAAAAGTCGACTGCGAGAACTGGACTTTTTTTCCAAGAAAACGTAATCTGTACACGTGCGGCCAAAAACAAGTACAATAACAATAGGCTATTGTCTTATTGCAAATTTTAAACACAAATTTAACAAAAAAAGTCCAAATGCGGGAAAGGTAATAAACTGCGCTTTATGACAGGCAGATGTGTATTCACCTTTGTCGGCATGATTTTTTTTTCATGCTTTTGATCTGAGCGGATGATTTCATTGAGGATAGCATGGGATACCTAAATAATAAATGTATAAAATGTATAAATATTATAATACTTACTTAGTTGGAGACGATTCAGGTAGCTTGTTTAGAGATTGGTCTGCATCATAAGAATGGTGATTGAAGTCCCTGGGTCCAAGAAGGTTTGATGGAGTAGTTACTTCTTGGGTCTTCACGCCTGATAAAAGTAGAAGAAATAGGAGCGTAGTATAATCCATGGTCTATTATCTGAAAGCATATATTTTATACATAGGTATAAATGATAACGATGAAAGGCACGTTCTAACAGAAGAAACTTGAAGATAGAAAACTTTTGATTGTGCAGCAATACACAAATGAACTTGTAGACAAAATAATATCTAATTATGCACAAAGAGTGGTCTTATCGCTAAAAAGCTATCTCTTGTAGACAACTCCAGGAATGAATTGAGATGTTAATGGATCATTGATGAATACAAGTGTAAAGACAGAAAAAAGATAGATGAATTGTGGTGTTACAGATAACATATGCCAGAATAGAGAAGGGAAAATAATCTAATTAAAGAGTCGATTAAAAAATAAATCTTGTGTGAACTATTGTACGATGTGTAGAAAACAGATATTTTTTATTTATTTATAAGAGAAGCAAACAGATACAATATATATTTTATAAATAATGTTATATTCTATATCTTATTAATATGATATTCAACAGTACTTTTCATATTTTATTTTAGGACATGCTATTATAATAATAATAATAAAAATAACTGCTAATGGTGCAACTTAGTCAGTTTTCTGAACTAATGTGCATATTGTTACAATTACCACGTGCTGATAACGGTGAAGGAAAACATCGTGATGCAACCTGCACATCGAGATAACCGATGTGTCAAACCTGCCAAGCCACCTTGGACAAGCGTGGCGGGTATACTGTTCAATCCCCCTATAATGGGAGGCCTGAGCCCAGCAGTGGGACATTTATGGGCTGATATCTTTTTAATTTTTTTAACGGTGCAACTTACATGTAAGTGTAGTGTAGTGGTAAAATAAGTGAATTTATGTTTTCAAAAATGTGATAATGTGTGACCGAGAAAGCGAACTCCATTTAGGTAGCTCTAGTAATGCCTGATTTACATTAGTTAAATCAGGGTGAAGCCTGAATTTACACAAGGTAAATGAAGGTGAAGCCTGAATTTACATCAGGTAAATTAGGGTGAAGCCTGAATTAACATTAGGTAAATGAAGGTGAAGCCTGAATTTACATTAGGTAAATCAGGGTAAAGCCTGAATTCAGGTTTTTATTGAAGAAGTTTAGGTATATATATATATATATATATATATATATACATATATATATATATATATATATATATTCTGTGAGAGCGTGGCATCACACGGATAAATCTGGCGCTGTAGTGGTAATCAAAATAATGATTCCAGCTTGGCTTTACCACGTAAATCTACTATGTTTGTTAGATATTTTAACAAAGTGAAGAATTATGGGAGGCGTTATCTAAGGAAGTCATTTTGAGTTGAATAGGATTTTATTAACAATGTTGTCACACATGAACAGTAATTTTTAGTGTTGCCAGACGTAATTCCAAAATTAACATAAGTATTTTATATCTTGAACAATCTTGGTAATAAAAATAGTTAAGTACTTATAAATGTGTGTTTTCGAAACTTTAAAGTTGTGTGAATTAAAATATTAATAAATATGTCTCAATACTCCTCTATGGTATAATAAACCTTAACCTACTATACTAATTGAATCACACGGCGTTGCTCAATATATTTTCACACAACACCCTTTGTTTATCTAGCATCAACAATTAAGTATACGCAGTGTGACAGATATTGAGTAAGAATAATTAGGAAAATTACAACAGTGTGATAGAAAAAAGTAGCTAAATGCGGATTAAACTAACTAATACACTAATGTAGGTTTTCGAGCAGGAGTTGTGGTGCCCACACATTACGCATCAGTCGCGACGTTTAATATGCACACATCTTTAAACGTCCGCCATTTTTGATATTTCTGTGTATGGACACGATTAGCGGGCATTAGTGATGCAGTTTTTCTGCATCACCTATTTCACCTGATTCAAATCACTTTCATTAAAACGTACGCTAAACCTATAAAATGTTAGTTATTCCTAAAAAAAATTTTAATTGTAGGAGTTCAGCAAACAGGCAAATCCGCTTACCATTCGCTTATGAACGTGTGTAACACCAAAGGTGCTATAAATGCGCTGCTGCTCTCTTAAGGGAGACTGGAACCTGGCCACTAATGCTGGAACATAACTCAACGTTATTATGGAGGCATATTCCAGACTAGGGGTAGAAATCATCCAGTTGCGTAAACGCCCTACCACCTGGCTGTGGGTTGTTTTGTCGCCTCTTACGAAAAGCCACGCGGCCGCAGGAAATCGTATTCTTTCTCCGTTCCTGTACGGATGATAATTATATAAGTACATACATACATATTGTCACACCTGTTTCCCATTGAAGTAGGGGTAGGCAGAGACGGTGGATTTCCACCTGCTACGATCCTGACAAACATATCATTTCCTCAACATTCATTAAATAACACAATATGTATATACACCAATGAATTTTTACCTCCCAACCATTTTAATATTATATAAAATTTCTTCTTCTTCTCTTGAAGCCACAACAATTGCGAAGCAGTGGTATACTAGATTAAGCTCCCATAGAGTAGATAATAACCATAAACACTAAATAATTAATATGCATAAGTTGGCGGTAGGCTACATAAAACTTTAATAATACTCATTGACACTTGACATCTTTGTCTTTCCTTATCACGGCTACTGAAAAGTGGTTGAAACGTCGGAATAATAAAAATCAAATACATTACCGCGCTTAAAACCGTTAAAACGTAGTTTTATTATGTTTACTATGGCCACAATCAATAACTATACATTATCCCAGATGGAACAATAGTTTAAGAGAAATACCCAACATAGGTCTTGGAGCGATCCTGTCGTCAGTGTCCACATCACGGCCTCGTGAGTCAGGGGACAATTGTAGGTATTCAATTGTTGCTAAAATGCCTAAAGAACCCTAAGAACACCTTCACGCATAATTAGCAATCGTAAAAGAGGCTTGCCCATTGTTTATTCAATAAATTATATAATTACAACTATATTTGTGATCAATCTTAACAAAAAAAACAATCTAAGAAAGCTTCTAAATACCTATTGCGTCATTGTGAGAACCGTGGTATCTTTAGTGATGGGAAAAACTCGAGACCCGAGTCTTTTTTGTGTACACTTATCTTCTAACTTTTGAATCTCGAACTAATTTTCAGGACATAATATTATAATGAAATAATACCTATATTATTTTATTTCCTTTTCTATGTATTGCGTTTATTTTGTTATTTTAAAATGTGTTTGCTTTTATAGTAAAAAGAAATGGTTTTTATTTTTACTATAAAATAGATTGAGATCAGATTATTTTAATGGGTAACTTTTACAGAAAAAGTAACATGTTGCGAAGCGGTGGTAAACTAGATAAGGCTCCCATAGACTAAATAAAAATAGAAGGCTATCTTAAACTTTAACACTACTCATTGCCACTTGATATATTTGTCTTCTTTGATTACGGCTATTGAAAAATAGCCGAATCGTCGAAATAAATATAAAATAAAATCATCATCATCATCAGAGCGTTAAATCCCGTTTGCGTTCGGAGCGATCACTTCGACGCCCAGGGTCCGCTTTCCTACTTTTTCTTCTCCACTTCGCGCGATCTTCGGCATCCCTTGTGTTGAGACCGTTGGTACGCATGTCATCCCTCACAACGTCAAGCCAGCATTTCTTGGGCCTACCCCTTCGACCGGGACCTGGCGGAGGCGGCATGGCTAGACATTTGTTCCCCACGTAACTAGCCGGTTTCCGTAAAACGTGGCCGTACCAGGGTAAGCGACTCTCCTGCAGTTTGTCTGCTATGTCACGGACGTGAAGGCTGCCTCGGATGCGGGAGTTCCTGACGCGATCCTTTTGCGTGACTCCACACATCCACCGAAGCATATTCATTTCCGTGGAACGCAGCTCCTGCTTGTGTCGCTCAAGTACAGGCCACGCTTCACTGCCATATAAAAGAACAGGTCTAATAATAGATTTATAGACCTGTCCTTTTAACTTAACCGGCATTTTGGGGTCGCAAATGACACCTGTTACCTCACGCCACTTGGCCCAAGCTGCTGATATTTGGGCCTTGACGTCATGGTCGATGTCCCCGGACGCGCTGAGTACAGATCCCAGGTACTTAAACTGGTCCGTGCGCTCGGCCGTATCTTCGCCTATGCGCACGGACGTGGGATCCGTAACGTTGCAAGCCAGGTACTCCGTCTTCGCCACACTTAGTTTTAGACCGCCGTTGTCAAGCGACTCCTTCCACGCATTCACACGTCGCACCAGGCGTGTCCAATCCGCATCAAACAGCGCGATGTCGTCCGCATACATAAGCAACCATGGTGGTTGCTCATGTCGGTCTCTGATGTTGTTGGACACTTCGTCTAATATCACGCTGAACAGAAACGGACTGAGGACAGATCCCTGGTGCACTCCGACGGTTATAGGGAAAGGTGTAGTGTCGCCAACAGCGGTCCGAACTATGGAATCGGAATCACGGTACATATCCCGGATAATGTCAATATAGGTTTCTGGCACCCCTTTGGACCTCAGTGCCCACCAGGTCATCACTCGAGGAACACAGTCGAAGGCCTTCTGCAGATCCAGAAACACGAAATGCAGAGGCGTATTCTTATAAAACAAAAACCAAATTTTAAATACACTTTGATAACGGGGTAAACATAAGATTCTTTTTATCCTGAATGAAATAGTCTCTGTGGGATAAAAATTCAAGTTTACGCAACCAAAACTTTATGAGTGGAAATTCGAATTAAAGTATTAAGAAAGCTCCAGTTCATATTTATTATTATTATATTAATTCGTTAACAAAAAACATTTGTGTCTGAAATATATACGTAGTCATAATTACAATTATTAACATTACTGTGCTGTCAACCAACTCGATCTTAATCCCCTCAAATGTTCCCTCGTGACGTTCACGCGAAAAGAGAATGTCATCCTAACCCATTATACCCTATCGGGTCAGGTGTTGCCGAAGACTAGCGAAATCCGTGGTCTGGGTGTGTACCACGATAACAAGTTAACATTTGACGTTCATGTTAATAAAATAGTCAATAAAGCTTCCAAGTCCCTTGGTTTCATATTTAGAATATCTAACTGCTTTAATGAGATTTAAACACTTAAAATTTTGTACTGTACCTATGTCAGATCTCATCTTGAATATGCATCTCATATATGGAACCCACGTTATCTTAAATATATTGACCGCATTAAAAGTGTACAAAAGCGTTTTATTCGGTATCTATGTTATAGGGAAAAGATCCAGTACACTGGTGATATGTATTTTGATCTTTGTAAAAAGTTTCACCTTTTGCCACTGAAAGACCGACGTGATATTGCTGACTTTTTACTACTTCAAAAAATTATATCCTCTGATATTGATTGTCCAGATCTCCTAAGTAAAGTCCATTTCAATATTCCTTCGAAATCTATACGTTTCAATCAACCCATAAATGTACCTTTAAGTTTTACTAATTATAGACAAAATTCATTTTTAGTGCGAGCAAGTAACTCTTTAAACAATGTAACTAAATACGATGATATCGACCCATTTGCAATCAGTATTTCAGGAGCCAAGCGGTGTCTAAGCCTTAAATTTTTCAACAGTGATTAGACATCTCGGTGCCTTTTTTATGTTTGCATGTTACTTTTAAGCTATATCTTATCCGTGAAAACCTGTCATTGGCTTTCTTGTATTAATTTTAAATATCTAACCAAATGTTTTTAGCTGTAGGTTTTCCATAAATAAATACATAAAATTATCAAAGAAATCTAATTTACAATAAACATTATTAATTTTACAAAAATATGTCACTATAACTATATATATATTTTTTATAGGAAGGCATTTTTATATAATCATATTATTATTAAAGCATAAAAATAATCGTCAACTGAATAATATATACAATCTATGGTTGATTTAAAAGTGCTCTGGACAACACTAGCTGTCACAATACACGGGCGGCCATTTTCGCGTTGTCATAGCGACGCCATTGTTTTCCCGCGCTGCCGTGCGAAAATTGGCGCTATTTGCATACGTAGACGCCATTGTTGTTTGTGACATACGAGTTTTTGGGGTTTCGTTAAAGCATTTTAATTAAATTATTGTTTTTTTAACTACCTTTCACATGCGGATGGGACATATTCACACACTTTCAGTTTTTAATCGTGCCATCATACATAATTAAGATTCGAAATGAGTTTCATTATGAATTTTGTCACAAGAATTGGTCTTAGTTGGAGTTGAATTAATTGTCTTATTCATATTGAGCTAAAGTAAGTTTGTAAGCTGTTGTTAAAGAATCTTACAAAGTTACTTTAGCTCAATATGATTAAGACCGTAAGTAGATGCTTTTCACTAAAGCCTTGAATTACTTTTGCATTAGTTAAGTAGCTAGTTTGGGTTCAAAGGGATGGGACTAAAGGGGGAATGGGATAGGGAAGTTGAGATAGGGAAATGGGTTAGGGAACTTGAGATAGGAAAATGAGATAAGGAAGATGAAATAGGAAAATTGGCATATGGAAGATGGGATAGGGAAATGGGATAAGGAAGGTGAAATAGGAAAATAGGATAAGGAAGATGAGATAGGGAAATGTAAATGTAAATAATAGGGAAGATGAATAATGTAAATCAGGTTCTTTTTAGTTAATAAAAAATGAAATAAAAATGACAAAAACTAAGCAAAGATGAACAACGTTTTTCAACAACCACGACCTGATCTCAAAAAAAATTAAAGTAGGCTTAACAACAGTAAATACTTCTTTAATTTTAAATTAAATCTCAATTTTTATGCTTTCACGATCAATCTATCTCTTTTTGGCCTGAATTTACTCTTATGCGCCTACGTCAATCTTCAGTTTAATCTTCATTTTGTCACATGATTTTTCGTCCCATCTCTTTATTTATATATCTTTTATCATCTTTTTTCCACTCAATCTTACACTCTTTATAATGCGATTGGTCATATAAACTAAAATTGATTATTAATTCATTAAATGATTTATTTCTTTCCTTTCACTTAAATGAAATCTTATGCTTGGGCCGCACCTGCGATAATGTGTTAAAAATAACGTCGTTATCAAATAGCCACATTAGTGTAGCGGAATTTAACTGTAACGTTATCCCAGATGAGGTCCCTCCATTATAAAATATGTATTACTAAAGTCAAATTATTTTCAAATAACTTATATTGTAACTGACTACCAAAAATACAAACATAAAACTTACCGAAGAAAATCACTTATGAACTTTTGCTAAAAAACGAATTTAAAAGTACACTACATAACACAGATTCTACAAAACAACAAAAAATAGGAAAAAATCCAACAAAGAAATTTCGAATTAGTTCGATGACCTTTCCAACTTTTTTTATTTAAATCACTAAAATATTTAAATAAAACTTTCTAAAAATATTGTCTATGGCGGACCAAGGTTTAGTATGAAATGACAGTAAATTCACAATACCACTCCTATTTATTCGTTCACTGCGTAGTTAAGCCTTTAGTTTATGTAACTTCCATTTCTCACAGCGTCACGTTGTCCTAGACTTATCAGAACTTATCTAATCTTCAGCAAACTGCAGTCCACTGGATGTAGACCTCCACCAACTTTGGGCCGCTTACCCTAGTCTTTCGGTTTCCTCGGAATACAATAGTGTTACGAGTGCGGGACTCGAATTAAAATGCCGTTGGAATTACTATAGAATTTATTAGAACTATATAAACATGTATAACACAGTTACAAATATAACTGGACACAACCAGTAAAAACATGCGCAAAGTCGCTTATCGAATGTACTACACACGTCTTGCTCGTATCATAATCGTCACTTGACTGCCTCAGCCCTCCGTTCGGGCATTCTTTTTATCCTGTACATATATGTCTCGACCCATAATAATAATTTCCAAGAATTAGTTCGACACACCTGTCTAATGACTTCCATAAAAGATTACAATACACAATAGACTGTTTTTCTTAATTACAAATTTTAAACACAAAGTAAACAAAATAAATCCGAATGCGGGAAGGTAATAAACTGTTCTTTATGGCAGGCAGATGTGCATTTACTTTTGTCGGCATGTAACAATAGATAGAATTTTCTTAACATGATAGACCCATACTAGAATCATTATTTTGATTAGGTACAGCCCTTTGAGATCGATTGATGTAATAACACGTATACTCCTGGGTGCCTTAAGCGAGGTCACCACATTTGTTGTTATTAGATACCAGTAGTTTATTACCTTTCCCGCATTTGGACTTCTTTTGTTTACTTTGTGTTTAAAATTTGTAATTAAGAAAAACATCCTATTGTTATTGCACTCGTTTATGGCCGCAGGTATGCAGATTACGCTTTCTTGGAAAAGTCCAGTCCACGCGGTCGAGTTTTGTATTGTATAGTTAGTATAAAACAATGCCCGAACGTAGGGGTGAGGCAGTCAAGCGAGGATTACGATACGACCAAGATGGGTACATTCGATAAGCTATATAGTGACGGACTTTGCGCGTGTTATTGAATCGTGCAGTTTGTACTGGTTGTGTCCAGTTATATTTGTACCTGTGTTTGTTTGTATAGTTCTAATAAATTCTATAGTAATTCTAACAGCATTTTAATTCGAGTCCCGCACTCGTAACTATATTTTTTTCTACAGAATCTTAAAGTCAATGCAAAGTGAAACTTAAAAAAACAACAACAAATCGAAATATTGTAATTTTGCGGAATCACTCAAACGGCGCAAATATGCAACCATCGGTGAGATATATATTATAACTCTCACCGATGGTTGCATATTTGTGCCGTGCCCTTTGCTGTCGAGACGCCTGGACCCTGAGATCCTGAGGCCATGAGCCTTTACCAAAATTGATCAAAACGACTCTGTGACTCTTGAAGTGATAACTTCTTATGGGAGGGTAAACCGTTTCGTTACGTAACGCGTTACGGCGCTAGTCTGTTTAGCTTCCCTTTCTCTCACGCATACGGCAGCGGTAAGCAAGCTAAGTTATCGGCTCAGTCGGGCGTCCCGAGCGCACACGTTTTTTTTTATTGCATGGGTTCAGCAGACAGGTAGACGGCCCACTTAATGGAAAGCGGTTACAATCGCCTATGGACATTTGCAACACCAAAGGTGCTACGAATGCGCTGCTGCTCTCTCAAGGGAGGCTGGAACCTGGTTACTATTGCTGGAACACAACTCAAGGTTGTTATGGCTACATACTTTAGACCAAGGGTGGTAGCCATCCAGTCCGTAAATGCCCTACCACCTGGTTGTGGGTTGTTATGTCGCCTCTTACGACAGGCCGCCCGGCCGCAGGAAATTGTATTCTTTTTCCGTTCCTGCAAGGATAAAATTTTACGGAATTTATTGCAATATCTGCGAAATACCCAACTAAATTAAGAAAATCGAAATTGTAGGTACTTAATAAAGCAGCATAATTTAATACAAACTAAAAATCTTTCGACATTTTTATTGCAAATATTTCAGACTTGAAATAAAGTAATTGCAGTAGGTAATTAATAATATTGGACACGCAACATTGAGATTTCTTTTATTTTTGTTAATCTAACCGTAATTTTCTAGCCGTCATTATTTTTTACTTTTTCTGAATCTAATTCAATTGCTGAAAGACTTAGGGGCCATACAGAAATTACTTCAAACGAACTTCATGATTCTTTGACCTCTCCCGTTCGTGTCAGATTTGGTCACATCGTGAAACTCTTTCCTCCCTAGTGTGACATTAGATATTTTGCAATTTCACATCAAGAAATTATTAATTTAAAACAGCAGTTCAGTAATTAGTTTTATTTCCATGTAAAATATTTAAAAAATATTTTTAACCGACTTTAAAACGAGGAGGTTCTTTTTTTTAATGTATTCACACCGATTACGCTAAGATTTATGATCCGATTCACGTGATTCTTCTTTAGTTTGACGCGGAATTGTTTCCATTTGTTCCCCTAAAAATTTAAACATAGTTTGGCCCAGTACTTTTCATTTGATGAACATTTTTTAAGAAAACTTTCCGTTCCCGTTTCTTGGTACCAAAAATATTTTTTAAGGCACATGGCACCTTCGTGGGAGGCCCCATAGCTAGACACATAAAAGTAACAAATAAAAAAAAATTCGTCTAAAAACCGACTTCAAAAACTAAAAGTGTAAATAACTTAATAAAGATTTTTTTATTAATAATTTAAATACTATAATTATACAGATAGAGTTGGAAATATTTTGAAGTTTTTCGTACTTAGTTCAAACTTCGTCTTTAAAGCTTAAATATATTAGATTTTGAAACGTCACGAAATTTAGGACCCCATTCCTTGTCATACAATTTCACACTTCGTTGACCCCCCCCCTATTTTGTCATAAGGACATTTGTACCAAGTATATTTTTTGTTGCAAAAGATATTTTGAACTATTACTTTGTTTACAAGCTTTTAATTTTTGATACAGTAATGTGCAATCTAACTAGAACTAAAAGTCATAAAACAAAATAATAGTTAGGTGCAAATGGTGTTAAAACAAAATAAAAAAGGCTCGATATTCTTAGGCATGTTCAGATGACCCGCGCCGTTCACGCAAAGTTGACGCAACGCTCATGCGCCAGCATAGCGCACGCATCGCGCAAGCCTCGCGCTTGCTTATAAAACTAGTGCAAGTAGTGCAGCGACCTAGTGGCTTCCAGACGGCAGGGCGGGTCTAGCATGTACGCGTGGCGGGAGCGTTGCGTGCGCGTGGCTGGCACGTGGGATGTTCAGTTGGACTTCCATAAATGCAATTTGAGATTTATTGATGTTTTTTTATTGCAGGAGTTCAGCACACAGGTTGACGGCCCACTTGATTGAAAGCGGTTACTATCGCCTATGGACATTTACAACATCAAAGGTGCTACTAATGCGCTGCTGCTCTCTTAATGGAGACTGGAACCTGGTTACTAATGCCGGAACACAACACAACGTTGTTATGGGGGCAGGGCATACTCTAGACCAGCTATCCAGTCTGAAAAATGCCCTACCACCTGGCTGTTTTGACGTCTCTTACGAAAGGCCATCCGGCCGCAGGAAATGGTATTCTTTCTCCGTTCCTGCAAGGATAAAAATCCCCCTTATTCGAAATAGTTATACCAGGTTTTACAGTTCCTAGAGAAGGCGCTGCGCTGCGCTAATATGATTAAAAAAATACTTTTTTGAAATTCACTCTAACGAGCCGATAAACATCGTATAACTGTTATGAATAAGAGAGTTAGTATCATTAATAGCACAGAGCTTTTACCATACCCTAATTTACTAAATTTTGACAAAGTAACAGTAAGTATGTCATAAGTAAAGTAAGTTCCAACTTGTATAGAAAACCACGACAATGCAGCTGAACTTTAATCCTTCAAGTTCTGAAGTTATAACGAGAAACTTTGTAGGCAACGAAAGCTTTAAGATTTTCATTATATCATACATACTTTATACATGAAAGCTTGTAGAAGTTAATTTGAAATTCAAAAGGTTTTGTTAAGTACAACTATCAAAATGGTTGCAGCTAAAAAACAGAAAAAGACTATCGAGTCTATTAACTCGGGTCTTGACCTGGTTATGAACTCTTCCTCGGTGATGGGGTGAGGCTCCACCTCCGAGGTGTCCGGTATGATTGGACCCATGTTGGGGAGAGTAAAGATCCCGGGAAAAGCCCATCGATAACCGACCGGAGGACCTCGGGTTCGAGCGTTTCCGTGACCGTGAAAGTGCAAGGCCGGTATTGCGTGCCTCACGGTACGGACGCCCCCAAGGGTCCCGGTCGAGTGTCTCGAGAAGCTCGGCCCGAGCCCGTGATTTCGCTCGCAAAATTGCGACCGAAAGGGCCTTCCTGGCCTCTCTGAAGTAGGGAGGTGGGCTACAGGTTCACCGTAGCTACTTCTGACGTTATGCCATTTATCACTTCCACCTCTGGAGCTTGAGTCTTAGCTTTAGCGATCTCCACTCCATGCCGGCTGGCTAAGGCAAGCACAGAGGCGGGGGGTCTTGCCTTGGCCCCCGGAGTCGGGTCCGAGGTGTCGCTACTCACCTAAGGCTTAGCCACAAAGCCCCCCTGCGAATAACTTTATAATTATTATTTATTAACATTTATTTTTCTTTTATAAGTTTTAAACTTAAACAAACTTTCCGATATTTACTATGGTCTGGGTGTTCGGATTCGGCCTCAGAATGGTCCGTTCTATATTTAAGAAAACTATTTTTTCACAGTTTTTTCATTTTTTTATTATTTTTATTCCCGTTTCGGCCACTTTGGAACAGCCGTGATCATGGAAAAAAAAGATGTCAAGTGTCAATGAGTATTGTTGAAGTTTTATTTAGCCTACCGCTAACTTGTTCAAGAATAATCGTGGTAGCGTAATGGCTAGCGAACGCGTCCCTAACTCAAAGGGCATGGGTTCAGGCCGGAACGCATGGACCACTTAGGTAGTTTTCTGACCTAATGTGCATATTGTTACAATTCCCAAGTGCTAACAACGGGGAAGGAAAACATCTTGATGCCACCTGCGCATCGAGATAACCGATGTGTCAAAGCTGCCAAGCCGCCTTGGCCAAGTATACTGTCCGTTCCCCCCTATAATGGGAGGCCCGAGCCCAGCAGTGGTTCATTTGAAACTACTGTATATAGTACATATTATTGTTATCTTCTTTCTAATAAATAAAAATGAATGTTGGTCTGTATGTCCTTTATAGAATCGTAAATTATACATTTGGTCATGTGATGGTCTTTAGCAAAGTTGTTGTGCATGAGCCAAAGTTGGTTCACAATTGGACCCGGTAGGTGGCACTGCTGTCGGCATATCGATTGAAGCTTTTCCGGACAGGACGACGTCTGCCGGGACAGCTAGTTTACAAATTAAAAATAGATTCCAGCTCGCTGTCGTTGGAGAGTGTTTTCAAAATGCTGGCCGCTTCTTGCGTTTTAGTATGAAATCTATTCTGCTGTTGCTAGAAAAAGCTTTAAACCATATCCTAAAAAATCCAAATGTCGGCCAAGTAATGGTATAGCTCAGTCACGGGTCAACAGACTCATTTTGCGGACCTTGCATAATTCGATCAAAAACACTTTAGTTCACAATAGGGGTCGTGATGGTCACGTCGTGATGATTGGTCGCTGTTCCGGTCAGTGATGTAATGGACAGGTTCGTCTAGATCACTCTGCTCGTCTGTCCGTCTTTATTTGTAGACATTTTTTAACCAACTTCAAGAAAAGAAGGTTCTTTTTTTAAAATTTATTTAAAAAAGTTATCACTTCAAAAATAATATCTACCTGTCGACCAAGTAATACGATTAAATAAATAAAATCGTAAGCAGCTGTTGCATTATCTACACTATGTCTTGGCGCATATTTAAATTATGTAAGTAAACAGCGTGGCCCATGTACTGTACATAAACTTGCACAAAAATATCCCGTGGAGCCTCTCGTGGAGATACTAAGCAGTTTAGAGGTTAAACGTGCTCTTGCATAACAGTATTCCCCGGAGTTAAAGGCAAGACTGGAAATGACAAGTTTCTGTTGGCAGGAACGGAGAAAGAATATAATTTCCTGCTACTGGGCGGCCTGTTGTTAGAGGCGATAAAACAACCAACAGCCAAGTGGTTGGACATTCGCCCGGTTGGATGGCTACTAGTAGTACCCATGGTCTAGAAAAGTGTTTCATTGATGTGCCTCGGGATAATAAGGTTATGCTGCAATTTAAACTTTAGGTTTGTTGATTAATAATAATAAATACCTTTTTTATAATTTAAAGTTTAGGTTGGTTGATTAATAATAAATATTGTTTCGATGATTAATAAATAATTGTTGATAAATATTACTTAAAAAATAATTTTAATTTGTGCTGTACCTACAAAAATTTTCGTTTTCCTAGATGTACCTTGAACACAAAAAGTTTGCGGAACACTGGTCTAGAATATGCGCCATAACAACCTTGAGCTGTGTTCCGGCATTAGTGTTCGAGTTTCAGGCTCACTTAAAAGAGCAGCAGCGCATTTGTAGCACCTTTGGTGTTACAAATGTCCATAGGCGACGGTAATCGCTGCCTATCAGGTGGACATTCTACCTGTCTGCTGAAATTATTTAATAAATAAATAAAAATACAAGTAAAAAACATTCCAACCTGGGGTCTAAGCTAGTTCTGTGTCCAGATTCATTTAAATCTGTTAATTAGTTTTCACATAATGCTCTAAGAGACTGACAAACATACAGAAACACAGTTTAAAAATAAACTGTCTTTCAGTACAAATGAAATCATACAATCTGGAAAATTCAATTTAATTACCCTTTTTTATTTATTGCATAAGCTCAGCAGACAGGCAGACGGCCCACTTGATGGAAAGCGCCTATGGATATTTGCAACACCAAAGATGCTACAAATGCCTTGCTGCTCTCTTAAAGGAGACTGGAACCTGGTCTCGAATGCCGGAACACAGCTCAAGGTTGTTATGGCGGCACCCTCTAGACCAGGGGTGGTAGCCATCCAGTCGGGCAAATACCTTACCACCTGGCACTACATACTCTTACAGACTGACAAACATAGAAATTCAAATCAACGGGGAATCATACAATCCGGAAAATCCAGTTTAATTGAACAATCAAGACAATATTTATACATAACTAAAGTTGTCATACCACTTCCAAAGACCACCAAGACGGGAAATATCTTTCTAAAATTTGAAAATACTTAAATGTTTTCATCAGTTAGCAAACGGTAGATGTCGTTGAAGGTTGTATTTATAACGCGAATTTTCCGGACAAAGTTGCATTCGGCAGGTAGTGCTTTTGAAGTACATACTTTTGAAAACAAAAATACACAGCAAACAAACACCTTTCAAATTCTTGAATTTATCTGAAAGTGTTTCCATTGGCACATCTAGAAACTATATGTCAATGTATCACATAATATCGAATAAACAATAATTTAAATATTATCTTTGTTTACACGTGTTTAAGCTCAGCTGGTTTTACGTGAACGTTCACCTCGAATAGATTAAAGCGTGAGGGTATGGTCATGGAAGAATCGGATATCGATTGCCTTGTGAAACGGATCTCCAAAAATAAAGAGAACCAAGTACCGCCTGCTTGCGATCTGATCATCAAAACAATAAAACACCAAAGGTGCTACAAATGAGCTACTGCTCTCTTAAGGGAGACTAGAACCTGGCCAGAACACAACTCAAGGTTGTTATGGCGACATACTTTAGACTAGGGGTGGTAGTTATCCAGTCGGGCAAATGCCCTGCCACTTGAATTAGCGTGCCCTGAAAAAAGAAGTTAATGGTATCAGATCGTTTTATTCTCTTTTTCGGTTTCGTAAGAAAGATTTTTTCCGTGGGAGAGTTGTTAGCCCGCCGCACAACCCCCAAAATAGTGGAGGACCACACCCTACTTCGGTCAGCGAGACCATCGGTCTTCGCCATTGGCGTAAGTAGGCTGTACCATCGACCATTCACCTAGCCGCCACCCAGGGGACGCTCCCCATACGCTGTGAGGGCCAGCGCGCCAATATAATAGGCGAGAGCAAGGCACATCGCTTGCGCTGGCTTGGCCACCTGCACAGAATGGGGAGGATCGAGTGCGCGGTGAAAAGAGCCTAACTGGGCAGACCAGGCAACTAGCCCAGATATCGCTGAAGGGACGTCCCACTGATCTGCACGAGCTTCATGCCGATGACTGGCAGGAGACAGCGTTGAACAGGAAGGAGTGGAGTATTCTCATTTCGGAGGCCAAAACTCATTTTGGGTCGGTGAGCCGCAGTTAGTTAGTTAGTTCAAAAATAAGTGACAAAAGAGGTCTGGTTATGGCTAATACACAACGGACTACTCCGGGGCCGAACCCAGACAACCAGACTACAGCAAATGACGGGAATTTCTTTTTTAGGAAATTTTGCATGTCAGGTATCGAACCGGAGCCACTGCGCTGTAGTGAGTTCGGTCGGCAAAGGATTAGTCCACTCAACCAGACAGGTCGTAACAGTTTTTACACCAATATATCCACATTATATTAATACGTGAAGCAAAAACTTTGTACCCTTTTTACGAAAATTGCGCGGATGGAGGTATATGAAATTTCGCACACTTATAGTTTATATAGAATAGGAGTGCCGAATGATAATATTTTTCTAAAATTATGCATAATAAATACATTAAATCAATAAAAAAAACATTACATACACTACCATATATTTGACACACACACGCATATACTCTTTTGTTTATTGTTAAAGTCAAATTAACAGTGTAGTAGCCTTGGCGAAATCTGTGATCATAGAAGTTAGTCTTTGACAACAGACCCTTAATAATGTTTAAGCTTATAATTTAAATTAATTCATCGAAATTAATTAGTCGAATTTCAAATTCAAATATTAATGTCAGTGAAGCCACAAGGAAGAATAGGTTTAAAAATCAATTGTTAAAAAACTATAATAATTCAGCAGTTGACTGCCGTGGGCATTTGGAGGTATGCCAAAGTAGTAATAGAGATCTACTATGCGCGTCCAAGTAGTTATTATTACTATAGAGTTATGAATCACAAGAAATTACGGTACTTAATTATTAACATATGAATAGTATTTATTAATATTTTTGTAAAATAAATAAAAAATACATCACTTTATAAAAAAAAACTACCTACTTCATAAATGTTGTGTATTAAATAAAAAAGATAATTGATTAATATCTTGTATAATTTAATCCTTTTTGTTTGCACACCCGTTACAAATATCATTAGAGAGAAGAAGGTATAGATAACCTTTTCTTTACACCCGTCGTGTTTCGGCTCGTTTACTTGTCTTGGTTAGCACTCTGCTGCTACGTGATAAAAAAAAGAAAAGAAAGAATGAATTTATTTGAAGAAATAGTGATATCCAATCAAATCCATAAGTGATATCCAGGATCTCAAAAGCTTGTATTTAAAAACCATTTTAAAAAAGCTTATTAACGTTCGTCCCTTCTAACCTGTTTATAAGTCTTTGTCTAACAATGGCTTGGAGCCAAAGGGCCCTTTCGATGCCATAATCTTCACTGTAACTTCTTTTGAAACAACTAGATTCAATATTTAAGGACAATAAAGTAGAATCGTCGACTCAGAATTCCCTAATACACATCTTTATAACTAGTCAATACAAAACGTAGGCACAGTATGTGGCGGAGCTGTGATGGTATCGTTGTTATGATTTCGACTTTTCAGGCCAGCTCGAACGGTAACATACCACGCTCTCACAGAATCTCGGCGTAAAACGATTAGCATTGAGGTAACTCGGTTTCGTTCCATTTCCTCTATTTTTAAATAGGTGGAAAGAAGGCTTACAAGGCGGCACTATCAACTGTTTCTGCCGAATACAGCAGTTTTTTAAAAAGGGTTTTAAATACCAGCTTTTGAGATTCTGGATATCATGTAGCAGCAAAGTGCTAGGCAAGACAAGTCAAACGAGCCCAAACACGACCTTCCGACTCCAAAATTAGATCAGCTCCATGGTAGCATATTATTGCACTGTCACGCGATATACATATGCGTGCAAAATTTCAGCTCAAACCGAAACCGGGATGTTGGTCAAATTGAACTTGCAAGATTCCACCCGAACTTACATACATACATACATAGGCACATCCATTGCAAGTTAAATAAATTGAAAATAAATATATTTTGAATTTCTGAAGTTTCTAATGATGTATTGTGGGTTTCCTTAATCGAGAGCGCTTCATTCTGCTTAATTGGTTCTATGTTAATTAAGATTTGGGAGATTTCAAAGGTGTATTTACGTTAATTTGCTAATCTGTTTTCAGGTGGCCATTGCTATTTGAAATCACAAGAAAGTTTGGGATGTTCCAATTCAAAGATTAATTTACTTTTCAAATTCAAATTCGGTTTATTGCAAATGTAGGCGAAAAGTGCTATAATCGATAGTACTTTCATTCTGCCAGTACCGGTGTGCAGTATTTTATACTTAAATGTAAATAAACTTAAATGAAGACAATTTAAGGCCGCTTGCATAAGGTTGCTTAAATTTATTTAAGAAACACAAAACGTATTTAACACCCTGAAATACAATTGGCGTCTTGCACAACGAAAAATTTTCCGCTAAATATGTTTAAAGAACTGTCACAGTACGTTTTTGTGTAAAACGTATTTAGGCAGTTTAATATGATTAACTAATTTTATTTAAAGGCGCTCGTTATGCAAGCGGCCCTTAATCTTTTTATTTTATTTTAGTGCAGGAGTTCAGCAGGCAGACGGCCCACTAGATGGACAGCGGTTACCATCGCCTATGGACATTTGCAACACCAAAGGTGCTACAAATGCGCTGCTGCCCTCTTAAGGGAGACTGGAACCTGGTCACTACTGGCGGAACACAACTCAAGGTTGTTATGGCGACATACTCTAGACCAGGGGTGGTAGACATCCAGTCGGGCAAATGCCCTACCACCTGGCTGTGGGTTGTTTTGTCGCCTTTTACGACAGGCCGCCCGGCCGCAGGAAATTGTATTCTTTCTCCGTTCCTGCACGGATAAAAATCTAATACATTATGTCACATTTTTAAAGTCAAACAAAATAATTAAGGGATGTCCCGACTAGGTGGAGGGGAGAGATTGAATTAGCGATGAAGCGTGTGAAGCAATACATTTGTCCTTTACATAAAAAATAAAAACTTCGTTTAAAAAAACCGACTTCAAAAACTAAAAAACTAAAATGTATAAAATAACTTGTAATTTTAAGTAATTTTCAAACAAAATATAGTATTTTTTATTATTTTTTACTTTGCACCGACTTCAAGATGTTTTAGATAATATATATTAATATTTAATAGCTTTAGAAATAAGTTATTTTATACATTTTAGTTTTTTAGTTTTTGAAGTCGGTTTTTTTAAACGAAGTTTTTATTTTTTATTTGTTACTTTTTAGTGTCTAGCTATGTATGGGTGGACTTACGAATGGTGCCGCGCTTCTTAAAAAATATAGGTCCCAAGAAACGAGAACAAAAAAATGTTCGTAAAATGAAAACTACTGGGCCAAACTATGTCAAATTTTTAGGGGACTACATGGCAGCTATTCCGCGTCGAACAGAAAAGAATCACGTAAATCGGATCATAAATCACGGAGTAATCGGTGTACATATGGAACGAAGAGGAAATTTTCTTCATAAAAAATGTTCATAAAATGAAAACTACTGGGCGAAACTATGTAAAATTTTTAGGGGACCAATTGGAAGCTATTCCGCGTCGAACAAAAAAGAATCACGTAAATCGGATCATAAATCACGGAGTAATCGGTGTACATATGGAACGAAGAGGAAATTTTCTTCATAAAAAATGTTCATAAACTGAAACTACTGGGCCAAACTATGTAAAATTTTTAGAGGACCAATTGGAAGCTATTCAAACAAAACAACAAACAAAAAAAGAATCACGTAAATCGGATCATAAATCACGGAGTAATCGGCGAACATACATACCCTAGCGAAAAACTCTATTAACCCCTTAAGCGACCCGATTCACCCCAACGCCTGGGTGAATAGGGACAAGTGAGTTTTTGTAACTTTTTATGATTATTCTTTAATAAACTATATTTAAATGCATTAGAAATGAAAATTTTATCTACCGGAACCATTATGATCTCCGTTTTATTACTATAACTACAAAAAAAAACGATAAAAATCAATGTCGAACTTAAAAACATCTACTATTATTATTACTCTACTATTATTAAACCAAGCAGTATTATTTAGCGGACAACGTGGTTAATTGCTTTTAAACTAAATTAATAAATAAAAATATTTATAATATACTATATATGGATTTTTTTGCATTATTTTCATGTCTATTATACTTGCCATTTCAAAATCTTTTATATAAACATTTTTATTCTATTTACATTGCAAAACCCACATGTTACACAATTTTTCCCTCATCCCTCCCAAGGTTGTCTGGAAGAAATTAATTTTAGTAATAAGACCGCCTATTGTCTTCTGTACTTAAACTTCTTGAATTGTATCTTAATGTTATGCAATAGAGTATGTTCTATTCTATTGACAAGAGATATGAATGTCAATGAAGCAAGTGAGGTGTGTAAGAATAAGCCTGTATGGCGCTCTATTGTTCGTGCCTACCCCGCAAGGGACCTGGCGTGAAGTTATGTATGTATGTATTCTATTCTACCGGGCCCGGCAGACGGCCTGCTCTAAAGAAACAAAATTTAGAACCCAATTGCAGCGCCGCCTACTGGGCCCAATTGTGAATCTAAACCATTCCCGAATCCACATGAACACACAAAAAAATTCCTACTTCATTTTTATTGTATGTTTGTTCTGCGATTTCTCCGTCAATTATGGACCAATTTTTAAAATTTGTTTTTATTTGAAATAATATACTCTTGAGGTGATCTAATTGTCACCAAGTTAGGATCTGAGTATAGGATCTAAGTAAATGGAGAGAATCCCGAATATAACAGGGACGTACAAGGTGTTTCTTTTCTTTTTTTCTAAATCTATTCAAGTATTTGCGTTTTTTTTATAACTGACTTCAAACTAAGGAGGTGTAAAAGATATATATTTTTTTACTACATCTTAAAGTAAGTCGGTGCCACTTGAAACATAAACAATCAACAACTAATTTGTAAAATATTGTATTTTATAACTCCTGTTCTTTTCCATGAAATATTGTTAAAATTCATTGCTATAATAAATATAATATAGAGATGCGGGTACATACTAACCCGCATCTCTATATTATTTTGGCCGGCATAAACTTTGTAATACAGGAAAAGTCACGTTTAAAGGTAGTTTCCAATACATAAAATTACATTTCAAAACAGTCCATGTTACCTTCAGTCATCTGTCATTCTATGATTGATATGATAAAAGTGTATTTTTACATACAAAACGAATTTTTCGAAGGTATTTTTTCGTAAGTAATAGCAAGTTTCAGTGGGAATGAAAACTGTACACATTAGTTTTATGTACGTAATTAAAATAATACATTTATGTATATGTACAAGACATTCATTTTCCGTATAACTATGCGTAAAATGTCATTAAAAGTGAGGTTTCACTTTTAATGTAATACTTTTAAATTACATAAATCGTTTAATAATATTGTTACAACTTAGGCGCCGACAAAGACAAATTCCAAGTATAGATTTGTAGAAGCACATTTATTACCCGCCGGTATTTGAACTAATTGTAATCCTTTATGATCGTCTTATTTTGTTTACTTATTTATTGACATACGTTTCTAGAGAACAGCCTACTGTTGTATTGTAATCATTAGCCAGGTGTTTCAGATTTTAAAGTACAAGCCGATTCTAGGAAATTCGGTCCACGTTGCCGGGCGGACACATTGCATTTGTGCAGTATAAAACGATGACCTGATTGAGGGAGGGAGGGCAGTCTGGCGAGAAACAGGATCAAGGCAAGACCGTGTACATATTGGGAATATCTATTTGCGCGTTTTATTGAATTACGACCTTCTGCATGATGTTTGTATTTTTGCGTTCGGTTATATTTGTACCTGTGTTATACGTGTTTGTATAGTTCTAATAAAGTCTATAGTAATTCTAACAGCATTTTTAATTCGAATCGACTTTAGCCCACGGTCAGGACATCTGGGGGCATGTAACAATAGACTGTCAATGACGGCAGTCTCCTTCTCTCTCTCTCTCTCTCTCAATTTAGCATCTCTCCACGTCCTTGCGAGGGATGCCAAGAGACGTCGTCCCCCGTCACGGTAGACTAGGATTGTTGCTGGGAAGTTTCTTTCACCTGTTCTTCTGTTACACCTATAACACGTTCCGAAACGGCAGTCAGATAGTGTAGGTCGTCTTGGATCTCCGATCTTTTTCCTCGGGCTTCATATCACTTGTTGTCGCTGGCATCATTAGATTCAACCCCTCTCATGGCAACAGTCCAGCTGAGATAAAGTCCGGTGCTCCCCGGTAAAGCTGTAAGGTCTTCGGGCCAACACCATAAAGTGAAGTTCATATAAAGAAAAAAAATTGCCCCATTTTCAATTTAGACCAAAATGTCAGATTATACCTCCTTAAAAAAAGGTAAATTCATTTCTTCCAGACAAGTCTGCGTCAAACCCTTGTATATTTAAACACTCTATTACGTTCTGTCAGAACATGTAACATGTTACACAACTGATCATATTTGAAATAAAGTAAATAAACAAATTTCGCTATTTTGTATGCCATATTTTTGCGATGTGTTTCTATGTTAATGTTATTGGAGTTGCCGGTTCGATGCCCGGTTTGTGAAATTAGTTTTGACTAGTTTCCAAGCGTTTATTTTACCTTTGACGTCTATCAAGTTCCATGTTTTTTGACAGAAAGCCCACGTAAAACAAATGACATGGTCCAAGATCCCAGTCACCTCAGACTTACGTGATTTTAGGAAAGATGAAATTTTTAGAATCGGTAGTTTAACATAAACTTAAAAAAGAATGGATACTGGCTAAACTGAAAACGGGACCGTTTTTCAGGTGGCAGGTATCAAAGGTGGAAAAACCATGCTAACTTACGTCAAAGTAGCAACCCTAATTTTTACATATGTCATATATGATATTGTTATAAACAAAGATATACAGTTGCCAGACACTGCCCGTGGGCCATGACTTTTGACAGACACTTAAAAAAAAAGTGGCAACTTACGTTATTTTAGGAGGTCTGAATTTTACATATATCATCAAGTATAATATTTTAAAATATTTTCCAATGAGCCAGACAAATCTGACGGGCCAAACATCCTCCTAGACTCGTTAAGAGTTCCGTTGTGCGAGAAAGCGCGAGAGCATTATTGGATGACATTTCGATCGCATTTTATTGATCCCACAATTTTAATGTGTTACTCTTATGTTTATTCCCACATTCGCTAGATGGCGTTACGGTTGTTATGATTAGCTACTTTGAGTTAAATTTAGTTAGGTATGCAACTATCTAGTCATAATGCCGATAAATCGCTACCACTTCATCATACCAATTGAAAGGCTTAGCCATATCGCTGGTACGTACCAATCGCCCCATTTTACCAATAGAAATGTTTACTTGTATCGCCATTGAATCGCATTCACCGCAACTAACCATTTTAAAAGTTTAGTTGCATCACCTATGCGTAGAATCGTTTTCTCTTACCAATGTTAACGTTTAGTCGTATCGCCGGTACATCACAATCGCCTCGCCTTACCAATTTAAAAGTTTACTCTTACCGCCGATGTATTACAGACGCCTTGTATTACCAATTAAAATGTTTACTCGTATCGCTTTTGAATAGCATTCACCGCAACTTACCAACTTAAAATTTTAGTTGCCTCACCTATGCGTAGAATCGTTTTGTCTTACCAATGTTAACGTTTAGTCGTATCGCCGGTACATCACAATCGCCTCGCCTTACCAATTTAAAAGTTTACTCTTACCGCTGATGTATTACAGACGCCTTGTATTACCAATTAAAATGTTTACTCGTATCGCTTTTGAATAGCATTCACCGCAACTTACCAACTTAAAATTTTAGTTGCATCACCTATGCGTAGAATCGTTTTGTCTTACTAATGTTAACGTTTAGCCGTATAAATTAGGCGATTATGATCGCGTTATCTTACCTGTGTGGTCGAGCCCTTATAATACAAAGATCCATTGCGGCTAATCCATTAAATAGAATGAAAGTCGTCCCCTAATCTCATGACATTACGACGGATTCCAAGTTAATGTTGATAGTTTAGTTATGGGCCCCTTTTTACCTTCAAGATTTATTGTCCTTGATTTAGATTAGGACTTGTAATACATCTATCTTGTCTGTCTTTAATACGAAGAAACTGAAAAACTATTCGAAATTGTCACCTAAATCATAATCAATTTTAAATGTATACATGTATATATATATGTGTGTGTGTGTATATATATATATTGTACTCGTAAACTCACAAGAAGAAAACTGTTCCTAAGTCCCCAGAATACAGAATTGTCGTTCTGTAGACAATTCAAGTTATGTTTAACAAGGTCATCGCTACATTGACAATTTTAGAACTATCTCCAATTTTTTGTTGTAATTTTTATTTGTAATCTAGAACATTTTTTTATATAAATTTAGTTATTACGTCACTGGAAGCAACTAACACCTAGGATACAGGCTTAGCCTAGTGTAGGTGTTAGTACCCAGTCTTAATTTTAAGGCAAAATTTGTTATATTTTTGGTGTCAATAAAAATACTTTTATTATTATTATTTATTAGTCAAAATAAAATAATAATAATAAAGCCTTTAATTCCAAAACCATACTTTTTAACAATAACAGTTTCATATGCATACATATAGCTTGTTAAGTGGTTTGTTAGTTATGTTAGATGTTAGTTGTAGTGTATGTTTGTAGTTAATTAAGTTAGTATTATGTTAGTAATTTTTGGTTAGTCTTGATTTCGGACCCCTCTTCGGGTAAAGGCCTCCTCCATCTTCCTCCAGATTTTCTTGTTTTGGCTTAGGATCATCTAATCCTTGCCTGCTGTTTCCGATATATTATCAGCCCACCGTTTTACCGGTCTTCCCACTTTTCGTCTGGCAATAAAATACTTATATTAAATTAATATCCATTTTGGTAATTTTCGTCAGGAGTACAGATAAAGACATGGAGTATATTTCATCCAGAAACGAGTATAGTTCCTGAGCAATAGAATACAAAGACAAATATAGGACGTTGAATCAGCATTTTTATATAATTCACCAACGAACACATCGTCGTTTGTTTGTTCTGAGTGGCAAACTCCGTAACATATTAAAAAAAGTGTTATTTGTAATGAAATACATAAGAAGGGGTTGTGGCCAGTTGAAGTCAGCGTGGTGACGGCAAATGGTTTTAATCAGTATTACAGTGCTAGCAGCAAATCTAATTTCGGAAACGCTGCCGAGCGACTTCAACAAAATGCGGTTTACTGAGCAAACTGCGTGGTGATGGGACACAACGCTTATCGATAAACAACATCGATAAAATATGATTCACGCGGAAGTAATACATTCTAGTCACTGACAGAAAACTTTCTATCTTAGGACCTAACATAAACGACTACAAAATTCTTTCCACAAAGAAATAATTTTAATTTAAACTTAAATATTTAATGTATTGTTTTTTGCTCTTTCTAATATATTTATAGTAGTTGTGTAACACAACATTGATTATATTCTAAATTGGTAATAAAACATAATAATAATAATCGGACAATAATATGTCTATCTATTGCTAATTTCAACTTTTTGTACTTATGATTTTCTACGTTTATATTTTACTTTTACATAATGTACTCTGTGGTTTAGTATTTTCATTGGTTCGGAGCAATGTTCAAGCATTACAAGGATATATCTGATGTTGTTTCTCTTTTGGTTTACTGTCCTTCGGAGAGATCGTATTTACTTACGAAAGAGGCTAGTGGAGAACTATGGATACCTTCTAGCAGATCTGAGAAGAACTGTTGGAAAATTACGGCAAATAAAATTAATTATGAGTTATTTGGTATAGATGCAGGGAATCTGTGCGTCCCTTTACGAGTATACAAGATCTGGCTGCCGAATCATCCCCATCACTGTGTATTCCACGCTGTTTATAAAGTTTCTGTCAAAGCAGACGTTAGGAAGAAAACTAAAATTAAGGCTGGTTTAAGAAATCGGCTCCAGTGGTACAGCACAGTAGAACTGGAACGCCAGCGTATCCACGCGACGCTGAGAAGTCCTGAAGTGGCGGTGTTCGCACAAATGGCGATCG
This sequence comes from Dendrolimus pini, assembly GCA_949752895.1. Lineage (NCBI taxonomy): Eukaryota > Metazoa > Arthropoda > Insecta > Lepidoptera > Lasiocampidae > Dendrolimus > Dendrolimus pini. The sequence continues at coordinate 1,347,666 of OX457150.1, forward strand.
GTGACATCCTTAAGGAAGCTGATATGACAGAAATGGAGATCGGCGGTCTGGTGGAAATATGCGAGGAGAACATATTGCTGGTAGCTTCGGCAGATGGCGGCGGAGGTGCAGTGCCGAGCTTTTCACCAAATAGCCAGCTGTTACTAGCTGCTAATTATAATAAAGATGATCAAATTCGTTTGTATCGCGAATTCATAGTCATGGTCTACCCAGCACTTTATATGAGTTCACATGTTTTTACTCAGTTCATGCTTGATCTTGGATGGCAGCGAACACAATGTCCAAGTCTTTTCAGAGCTGCAGACGTAACCGGTCGCGGAGGTCTTTCGTTCTTGGAGCTGATGCTATGGTCGGCAGCTTTGGAACCCAATACACAACACAGCGGTGTTCCAGCAGAAATTCGGTGTCGATATATCTTTAGATACTTCGACAGCAATCGTGACCTCAAACTTGAATATTTAGAGTTTAAAGAGTTTGTATGCATAGACATGCCCATGCATAGAAACAGAAAGTCTGTGCATGGGCAAATCGAATTCGCAGGTATAGGAAACGCACAGGGAGATTTTATCTCAATCACCGCTTCCAAATTGACCAAAAAGGGCTTTATAGAGGTTGGGAACAACCTGATGAACTAGGTAATGACAGGCAGCCACCAAATGCTGACGACATAACGGCCTTCTGGCGTGGAATTTGGTCGTTGCCTGTCAGTAACACAGAAGGCAACTGGAAAAGTGCTGTCGAACAGAAATGCCAACAGATACCAGAGATGGACCCAGTAATTATCGAGCCATCTGATGTGGGTTATGCAATCGGTTCAGCCCACAACTGGAAAAGCCCTGGGCTGGACGGATTGCATAATTTCTGGATCAAATGGTTCAAAGTCTCGCATCCCTGTCTGGCTACACAATTCTAGGAAGCCTTAAACACTTGTTTCATCCCAACCTTTATGACCACAGGGGTCACTTACCTTTTATATAAATCTGGTAGTACCACGGAACCCAAAAACTACAGACCTATAACTTGTCTTCCCACCATTTACAAGTTGCTCACATCCATTTTGAGATCAAAATTATTAAAACATTTAGTTGACAACAAACTTCTGGCTAATACTCAAAATGGATGTAGGCCTGGGTCCCGTGGTACTAAAGAACTCCTCCTCATAGATATGACCATTAATCAACAAGTCCGCCGGAATAGGAAAAACCTCTGCACCGCCTGGGTAGATTATAAAAAGGCATATGAATCAGTGCCGCATATATGGCTAATGAGGGTACTGGAGCTATATAAAATTTATATAACTCTACGTACCTTCCTTGGCGCATGTATGGGGCAATGGGTCACTAGACTCTGCGTGCCTGGCGGTGGTAGCTTACCTATTTCGGACGGACTTATAAAGATAGAGCGAGGAATCTTCCAGGGAGATAGCCTGAGTCCATTGTGGTTTTGCCTAGCCTTGAATCCTTTAAGCTCTTTGCTAGAGGATTCAAGACTAGGCTTTCATCTCCGTAGAGGTAGTGAAGCCATATCTCACCTGCTGTACATGGATGACCTCAAACTATTCGCATCGAAAAAACATGACCTAATAGAGCTGCTAAGTCTAACTGAAACGTTTAGCGGCTCTATAGGAATGGAATTTGGTGTGGACAAGTGTGCGGTCATGTATGTGCAGCGGGAGAGAGTTGTAAATTCTAACGGATTGCAGCTCTCCGAGGGTGTGTGTTTCAAAACCCTCTCCGAAGGTGAGACCTACAAATACTTTGGTATATCACAGTCATTGGGTATAGTTGACGAGGAGGTGAAACAGCTGGTAAAAGAGCGATTCTTTAACCGCTTGAAGAAGGTATTAAAATGCCTCCTCTCAGGTGGTAACAAGATTCGTGTTTTTAACAGCTGGGTCATGCCCTCTTTAGCTTACTCCTTTGGTATACCAAGGTGGACTCAAACAGAGCTAGACGCCCTGGATCGTAGGGTCCGTTGTATGCTGACAACATATCGGATGCACCATCCACGATCATCGGTGATGAGTTTGTACATCCCACGAAAGTGTGGTGGCCGGGGATTTCTAAATGCTAAAGACTCACACAACCGTGAGGTGTATAATCTACGAGAATACTTCCTTAAAACTAACGTAAGTATGCATCGAGATATGGTGTCAGTAGACAAGGGATTCATCCCGCTCTCTCTTGCAAAAGAGAACTGGCTCAGACCTGCGGTATTGAGTACCTCCGAGCGGATGGACGTATGGAAGAGCAAGGAGCTGCACGGCAGGTTTTACCAGGCGTTATATGGGCCCGACATAGACTTGCCGGCGTCAGTGAACTGGCTACGTTTCGGTGACCTCTTTGGGGAAACCGAAGGGTTTGTCTGTGCAATTATGGACGAGGTTATCAAGATGAACAACTATAGGAAGTACATCTTGAAGGACGGCACGCCCGAAATATGCCGGGCGTGTCATCGCCCGGGCGAATCTATCAGGCATGTTACTTCCTGTTGTTCTCGTCTTGCTAACTCCGAGTACTTGCACAGGCATAACCTAGTAGCCAGGATCATCAGGTCTGATAGCGACTGAGGTACCTTATTATAAATATACCCCTGAACCAGTTCTCGAAAATGGTCATAGCACGCTCTACTGGGATCGATCTATTATCACAGACAGGACTATTGTTGCCAATAAGCCTGACATTGTGATAATAGATCGATCTGCGAGACGTACGATGCTCGTTGATATAAGTATCCCGCATGACTGTAATCTCGTAAAAGCTGAAACTGACAAATTAACAAAATACCTTGACCTCACGCACGAGATTACGGCCATGTGGCATATGGAGTCAACGATCATCGTACCGATAGTGGTGTCCGTTAATGGTTTAATAGCGAAGAGCCTCGACCGACACCTAGAGAGGCTCTCTCTTGGTAAATGGGTGAAGGGCCAGATACAGAAGGCGGTTCTCCTGAGCACGGCACGCATTGTGAGGAAGTTCCTGTCCCTGGAGCCTTAACCATCGGTAGCTTGGACCCTAGGCCCCGCTGCCGACGGAAGTCATCTTTTTATATTTTTTTAATATGTGTCTATCTTATATATATATATATATATATATATATATATATATATATATATATGTGTGTGTATTAAAAAACATAAAAAAGAATTTAAATAACTATATACGTGAAATAATAATAATCGGACAAATATGGTAAAAAAAGCTGAAAATTTGAAATATTGTTTGACTTCCTGCATTCGAATATAATTTTGAATCTACAGATGATATTGATATTTTTTAAACAAAATCAGCAAGCATTCAATATAAAAAAGTTAGAAAACAAATCATAAAAATTGCTCAAGCCAATTAAAAAGAAATTTAAAATTTTTGAATGATGCAAATAATAAAGCTGTAGATATTTAAAAAAAATATCTAATTTTTGAAATATTTTTTTGCTTGATTAGCATGAGTTCCATTGAATTGTAATTGAGTTAAGAAATAAAGCACATAAGTGTTTTGTTTTATGTCTAATATTTAAATAGAGTGAATATAATGTTTGTCAACGGTTTTTAATGTGTGCAAATTAATCAGACATTTGAAAGTACGCGAAAATTCGGTTGAAACATTCCATTAAGCTGATATTAGACGTGTAACGAACCCCCCTTTTTGAGTCTAAAGACTATGGGATGACATACTCAAGCCGAAGCATAGAGTGAGAAATAAAATATTTATAAAGTAGAAATTAATAAAATTTATTCATAGAATAAATCTTGTAATATTGGCCATAAATCGTAATCATCTAGTAGCAGGAACCCTCGTCGTAATACCGTTAACCCTATGTTCACAAGGTAGGTTATATAAGAGTGTTGAACAGATGACAGGAAGACTCTCAGAGGTTGATGTAAAATATATATATATAATATTGTAGTAATATGTTGTAAGTGTAAAATGCTATGCATTTTATGAATTATGATAAATGTATTACTCGTGACATAAGCTCATCGCCTGAGTACGCCCGTGCCTTTATTTTGCCAAAAGATATTTTAATGTAGATTCATAACAAATTATATAATTTTGTGTAGGCACCCCACCTAACCACCTCTCTTATTATTATTATGCCACCGCGTTAGCTGTCAGTAAAAGAGCTCATATCGAGATAAACGAAGAACCTCCAATTTTTTAATTAATACTTATTGAATCAATTATAAACATTATCTAAAACTAGCGTCGGTTCACAACGTACTATTGCTGGTGAGAAGAGCCGACAAGAAACTCACAGCAGTACGATCTATCCATTTAAAAGAAACTCATTTGGAGTGCCTTGTGTGTAAAATGAGTTGGAAAAGCCAAAAGACTTAAGTGAACATTTCATCTTAAAGTCACCTTTCCAAAATATCATATAAAATTGTCATTATGAGGAACGTCACCTCAAAGACCTCCCCTGATGCAGTAATAAGAGTTAATTGAAGTTTAAATAGTGATACTCTCTACATCTCATAAAATTCCCATCCCTAAATTGTCAGAGTAAGAGTTTCAGAATGTCTCTCTATGAATTATAAGTAAATTTTAAATTAAAGTTTGGCGAGAGACAACTTCACTCATATAATAGATTCCCTTGTCGAAGACAGGTTTCAGGTTCGCCGTGAAGGTTAAAATGAAGTTTAAATTAAAGTAAATTAGCGAAACCTTACATCTGTCTAACGACCCTAGCGCCCAAGAGATGAGAGTATAGCCCCGTAAAAGTAAGTTTTTTATTGAGATTCCCTTGTCAAAGACAGGTTTCAGGTTCGCCGTGAAGGTTAAAATGAAATTGAAAGTTAAAGTGAATTTGGCAAATCCTTACATCCGTCTAATGACCCTAGCACCCAGAAGATGAGAGCATAGCACCGTAAAAGTAAAGTTTAGAGTTATATTTAACATAAAATGGTGATACTCTGCATCAAAGATGTCTTCATTGGTAACAATGCTCAAATGTAGATATCTTTAATCATCCTTTCTAATTCAGTCAAGTCCACTTGGCCTAACTACATCTAAGACTCTCATGAAGTCACATATCGTAAAAGAAAACAAATTTTGATACGATTGATCCTCCTACAACACGGTAGCTTATCCCTAAAAGCAAGTGCCCACGCGCCTCTAGGCTGATCCGCGGCTTAACTGGCTCCAGACCTTCAGTTACCAATTCAGTTAATCTTAATATGTGAAACCATTTTTAGTCTCGTGAATACACATATTATAAAAACAAACTAAATTTGCTTAAAAGCTGTACGCGCGATAATCCTTGATAATTGACGAAATTATCCAAGGGAACGTTGCCACAATAAACGAATGGGTCGTGAATCCATTAGTCCAAGGTTGCAGAGCTCATAAAACCCGGTCCTAATCTGAATCTTCATAGAAACCTTCAATATGTGCTTTCACCCTCATCACTTCATTTTGTAATAATATTTAAATGCCTATTTTATACACATTTGGTAACAGTAGAGCTGTTTGTTTAAGAAAGTGTAATTAATCAACAGAAACCTTTAATAAAATTTAAATTGTAATCAACAACATCTCGTCACTTCATTTTGTAATCATATTTAAATGTCTATTTTATACACACTTGATAACAGTAGAACTGCTAGTTTAAGAAAATATAACTAATCAAAAGAAACCTCTAATAAAAAATTAAATTGTAATCAACAACTCTTTTGCACCAAACAAAGCCAAGTGCCAAAGTAGACTCTCTCAACAAGAAAGTATTTAAAATATTAAAAACCTATAAAATTAAATAAACTTTAATTTTTCTAAAGTCAATTAGCCCTCCCATATAGAGTGCATGATTGTTGTATAGTGTAATGTTATCATGTAATTCCATAGGATAAATACATAAATACTTAAATAAAAGATATAGTAAAACCCCAAAAGCAAACTTCAAATATGAACTAATATACTCCAGACTCCAGCTGAAACTCAAATAATTATCAATCTAGTTAGATATCGAACAAACTTAAACAAACACACCCCCTTTCTACTCATAAAATCACTAAAGTATTGCAGCAAACCACCCTAGAATTCAATTATTCAGCTTACAGTTCCCTTAAGTCTCCATTTATAAGATTTGACAAAAGAATCCATAATTCACCCTAAAAGAAATAAAGTTTATTGTTCCAGCTCCTGAAATACAACTGCTCCTTAAGGTCCCACAAGCTTCTACACTAAACCTACAAATAATGGCTTTAATAGAAAATTATAATGAAATCATAATCCACTTCCGCTACAAATAAACTTGTATTAATAAATTTAATATATAATATTTAAACGATCATAAACAAATTGAAACCCCAATGAATAGACCCTATAAGTTGCATTGGTAAAATAATAACTCCAGTTAAACTGACATGTTATCCACAAAAAATTAGAAATTCAATTTTTTTAAAATATAGCGCGTCAGTCACAGTTGAAATTCAGAAATTTTATTAAGTGAATATTATTTAATCAGTCCTTTAAACCACATCTTAGTTAAAAGAATGTCTGATGAAATCCTTAATTGTTCAAAACTCACTAAAAACCTTTATATACATTCAAGATATAACATGAAGATCTGTTATGAATATCAATGAAGAAAGTATAATAAAGTAATCAAAAATAGAAAACAAGTTGCATTAAATCAACTCAGCAAAGTCCATTGGACTATTAAAAGTTCAAAATAAATTATGAAATTCAGTTAATTAAATTAAATGTTTATAAGTTTAAAATCTTTAATAAAAGGTAACAACCACCTAACAAGTCTAATACCTTTTATGTAATTAGACAACGTTGAAATACATTAATAAGAAAACAATAATTATCAAATACATACATAAATATATGTAAATACTTAAACAGTTGTTCTAAAATTCATTGATTGAAATTGGAATTCTTACACCTCTGTCACCTCACATTTGATTAGAAGTGTGTGTATATAAGTTATTTCTTACTATGTGTAAAATTTATATGAATACATAAGACAAATAATTGAATAGAGTTCTTATAAAGCTCATCCTATGTAAACAGTCTAATCTCAAACTATTTACCTTTCAAACAAACTGACATGTTAACATATAAATATCCAGATAAATATATATATATATACATACACATAAATATTGAACATTTAATACTATTTTTACAATCCTAGAAGGATTGATTCGTGTAAAAGAAAACTATTTTTTTATCTCCGCTAAGGTTATAATTCTTCATGTATTTCACTATCAAGTTCTAGTAGTTAATTTATAATGATATAATGTCTATATTCATAGATTTATGTATAGGTTTAGATTAGTTTAAATGGTTTTAGAACTCTCAGCTCTGAGGTATAAGTACTTATTCGAAAATAAAGATTTTGGTTAAATATTAATAAGTTATTAGTTCACACTAGAAAACGGGTGTATCAATTATTATAAGAACAACACAAAATTTATACAGATAGAAAATAAATTAACCTATGGATGGTTTTCAAGTTAATATTTGCAAGCAAAAATTAAATAAGAATATTAAAGAACAGACACACAAAGACAAAATCCAACTAACCATCTGAAAGAAAGAGATTTATTAGCTGAAATAAAAGTATTAAAATACACATTCGCATAGCAAAGATCTAATCATATTCAAGGCCATATTATAGCATCAATCCAACAGGTAAAGTAACCTACCAAGATCTGGGAACCTTGTGATTATAAGTCTCAACATTTCACATACTTATGTTAAATGTTTAATATCCTAAACATTGAAAGCCATATTGTAGTATCAATCCAACGAGCAAAGTAACCTACCAAGGTCTGGGAACCTTGTGATTATAAGTTTCAATATTTCACATACCTGTGTTAAATGTTTATTATCATAAAAATAGAAAGCCATCCATATATTAATAGTATTAACTTGCAATATAATACATCAAAACATCTTTAACAATTTTTAAATATAACCACACTTCAGACTGACAATTAAGAATCAACCAACATGGCGGCTTCCACAGAATTGAAATATTTGCCTTAGAGAAAAAGTTTATGAATTGTTTTAAAATTTCGTAAATAATTTCTTAGTAATTTTTATAAATTACTAAAATGTACATTGCAAGTTAATTAAAGTAAATTCCACTTAGCTTTCGAAGACAACAGGAACAAACAGGACTGCCGACGAAACACGCCGCCTCAAGCGCGGGAATTCAAATCTCAGCTCCCAGCATCATCTTCAATAATTTCACACTACACTCACATTTATCACTTCACGACACTGCACACGCGAGGTTTCAAACTCTGAAGGCTAGCACTCTTTAGAGGAAACCTTTAGACCTTTAAATCATTATTTTCGGTTTAATATATTTTTACGCGAGCGGGCAATAAATCATTTTAAATCACTGCATCCAAGCTTCTCATCTCCAACTCTTCTATCTTAACACACTAGAATTTATTAAAATTCTTTTATTTTCACGGACTTCCGCTGACCAAAGCGGACACGTTAACGACGTCGACCCGACTCTCTCGCTTCCTCAGCAGCCCTTTCCAACAAGCCTCGGATTGTTCTCAATTCAAAAATATCCAAATTCTACGCACAAAAATCTAATAGAATTTACTTTTAATATTCAACCAGTGTTTCAAAAAAAGGACTGGCTATAGACAGACATACAAAAATATTATTCCAAAGCGAACCAACGCCATCTATCCAAACACGTCTAAACCAAACTATATTCTTATTGTCAAGATACCAATATACTGGTTCAATCAAATTAATGACGATTGCACTATTACTAAAAACATTATCGCCAAATAACAGATGTCGCTATAAGGCTCGAAATAACGATAAAATTACTAGTTTCAAGCAAAAAATTTAACATGAATAATTGATCAAACGGGACCGTTACACCACCCCGAAATTTATTTGGAGTTTACGGATAAATAAAATCCTAACTCACGGTCTGATCAATTAACCATTCTTTATTCACAATTCAAAATTATAATTATACACATACATGTATTTTTTTTTTTTTTTTAAAAAGCGGCCTCCCTTCACCCCACCAACCATATATATGTATTCAAACTCGTGTAAATAAAATAACAAAAGATAGGGTCTAAACGCGCAACGGTCCTCCTCGCCAACTAAATATCGAACCTCATTAAAATAACAAATCATAGAAGTTTAAACACACAACGATTCACCCCGCTGGAGAACAAAACAAAATTTAATTCAATTAAATTTCATTGTAAGGTCAATGAACTTTAAACTTGAACTCTGAACTCACAGTTCATCTATATATATGGTTGAGCCACTTCCCTAGCCCATAAACAACATTTTGTCATTTATTTTTATTAAACACACAATCAACAACTTAATGAACAAAACCAAGGAAATGTCTTATCTTAAACATTGTGTTTTCTTTTAAGCACTTAAATATTCAACTAACTAAACAATAAAAGTAACGATCTTTAAAATTTTTTTTTTTTTTTTTTTTTTTTTTTTTTTTTTTTTTTTTTTTTTTTTTTTAAACTGTAAATAACATTTAAAATATGTCACATACAGACAACATATTTACCATTAATAAATCATGAAAAGAATCATATGGCAAGTACAACACAATGTTCATTATAAAAGCTACCTAAATATAGCTATTTAACCAAGTCATAGCATACATAATATTATCTATAATATTTACTTAAATGAATAGTATTGTAATTTCCTTTAATTATACCCTTGCCCTCATCATACAAAGTATAGACATTTGGAAACGGAACAGCCGCCACTATATACGGCCCTTCATATAGCAATTCAAACTTCTTTGTTATTTTCTTTAAAGCAATAGATTTATTACACTTCCTAACTTTAACAAGGTCACCAATCTGATAAGTAATTAACTTATGGGTCTTGTCAAATTTAACCTGACGTTTCAAACTATTTTTCTTTAAATTTTCCCGAGCTAACTCCCTTACTTTAACCACATCCAACGTTACGGTCTGATTAGATAAACAAGTATCAAACGACAGTGAAGTCTTGATACCATATAAAATTTCATTGGGAGTAAAACCAGTACTTTCATGAAAAGTATTATTGTAAAGTGTTTCAAGCTTTCCCACTAGCATTGACCATCTTTTATGATCTGAATTACAATAAGTTCTAAATAACCTACCCAACTCTTTATTCACCCTTTCTGTAGTATTTGGACGTGGGTTTCTAACCGTGGTATATAATGGCCTAATACCCATGTCTTGTAAAGTCTTCCTCCAACCATTACAAGCAAATTGACTTCCATTATCAGTCATAATAATTTTTGGTTTAATAATTTTAACGAAATGCTTTAACTTTGCAACCACAGCACGAGAAGATGCCCTGACCAGACTATATAATTGTATGAATTTACTAAACGAATCTTGAAACACTAAAATAAATGTCACCCCCAACTGCCCTCTAGGTAATGGTCCAAAAAGATCACACATAACAAGATCCCCAATTTGATTAGTAACAATAGACTGACACCTTCCCACATATTTAAAATTATTACTTTTCGAAACTTGGCAAATGTGACACCGCCTCAAAACTAATTTAACATTCCTATTCATTTTTAACCAATAAAATCTGTCTTTTAAATATTTCAACGTCTTAAACACCCCCTGGTGTCCCATTTCCTCATGTACTTGTAAAATTATTTCTTCCCTCAAAGCAAGTGGTGCATAAATTACATAAATACCAGGCCTAGATTCAAAATACAATATACTATCTTTCACAATACAACGTTTTGCAATTCCATTTAGTCTACTCTGAATATTATTACCCTTAACTGGATCCAATAATGATAAAATCTCCTGGATTTCACCATCATTCGACTGCCAGTGAACAATATTTGATAATTTCTGCATTAAAATCTTATTTTTAGATGTTTCCATATAATGAATTTCAGGGCAATAAATTTTATTTTCCTGGACAACAGTCGTATTGGGTGGAAATCTAGACAATACATCCACAGCTACATTGTCTCTGCCATAAACATGTTCAACTTGGTAATTAAACTGTTCTAAATATAAAATCCAACGAGTTAAACGATTATTATATAACTTCCAAGTTTTTACAAACATCAGGGCCTTATGATCAGTCCTAATTATTACTCTAGCTCCCCTCAAATATGTCTCAAATTTCCGTAAACAACAAATCACGGCCCAGAATTCAGTTTCAGTAGTAGTCCAACGTAATTCTGCTCCCCTAAGAGGCCTACTATAAAATCCCAAAATTAACATTTCCCTTTCATCATCTAATTGAAATAAAACTCCAGCGACACCAATCCCTGAACTATCTGTTTGTAAATAAAATGGTTTCGACATATCAGGGTGATGAAGCATAATTGTATTAATAAATCTCTGCTTCAACTCCTCAAACGCTTTCTGTGCCCCTGATTCCCATGACCATCTACGACTCTTACTTAACAACTTACATAAGGGCTCAATCACGTCAGCGTATCCTGGTATAAACCGACGATAATAATTACATAAACCAAGAAAAGCTCTCAAATGCTTTATCTTCTTAGGTACAGGGAATTTCTGTATAGACTCTATTTTCTCCGGATCAGTCCTAATACCAGAAGTGGAAATAATATGACCTAACATTTTAACTTCTTTACATATGAATTTACATTTCTTAATGTTACAAGTAAGACCAACATCTTGCAATTTCTTTAATATTATACTCAAATGTTCTAAATGATTAGTCAAGGTACCACAAGTTAAAATTGCTAAATCGTCTAAATAATTTACACAAAACTGTCTAACCTCTGAGCCCAATAGAATATCCATAGCCCGACTGAAACTGCCCACTGAAGTCTTTAAACCTTGTGGAAGTACATTATACATGTATGACTTTCCATTAAAGGTAAACCCAGTATATTTCCTACTTTCTTTAGAAATAGGTATTTGAAAATAGGCATTATTCAAATCAACCACACTAATATATGACACCCCATGAAAGGCATTTAGTACATCTATTTGCATAGGTGGTGCTTCAGACTCCGCTACCATGAACTTATTTATCTCCCGCGCATCTAACAATACACGTAAAGACCCGTCGGGTTTAATTGCAAACGTTAATGGACTACTATATGGAGTGGAACCCCGTGAAATAATGCCCATTTCAACCATCTCTGCTAATTTCTCCTCCATCTTTTGACGGTAAGCATAAGGTACAGGATATGACCTTCTTATAAATGGTGTACTATCTGACATCTTAATCTCATGTTCATAACAATTTGCACGACCCAAAACATTAGAAAATATACTTCGAAACCTTCCCAAAACTTGTTTTAATTGACCTAAGTGTACGTCCGATAGCTCTATCCCCGTTTTAATTTCCTTTAGCTTTTCTTGGAAGTCTGAATCATCAACATCTCGAGTAGATATCTCTGATATTCCACTCTCAAGGATTATCTTCCTAAAAGGCAAAACTACATTATGTTCATTAATCTTTAAACATAACTCCATTTCAGAACCTTGTAATTTAATTGTGGCTTGAACCAATGATAACCAATCAAAGCCTAGAATCACAGATTGCAATAAATTTGGTACAATTAAAAAGCTAATATCAATAATGCTATCTCCCAAGTGAACTGGTAACAATACCATTTGTTGAATCTTAGTACTTTTCTGACCTACTGGACCCCTAATTTGGATTGGCCTGATGGGCAATAAATCAATTTTACTACATTCTTTCGATATTAACTCCCAAAAGGTGCTGGAAATGCATGTAATGTCACTTCCCGTGTCTACCAAACAATTCACTTCCTTCCCAAAGATTTTAACAGTAATTATAGATTTCACTAGCTCAAATTTATCTGGTAAATAAGCATCTTCTTCCTCAAACAAGGAAGATACATACCCGCTTGTTATAACTGAATTAGAATTTACATCCTGCAAATGTAATTTTAAAATATTAGTAAATGTTCCCCCCAAAGCTTCATTAATATAACCTAGCCCTGACTTATCTAATGAGGACTGACCCTTGGCTATAATAGGTGTAAGTATACCAGCATTACAATTGCCTAAAGACTGACCAGGTTTCCACCCATTCGACATCATAATTCTTAACCCTATTAACAACTTATCAGTCCCTCCTATAGTTGATGGGTCGGGCACACTCCCACCAACATCACTTAGTTTAAATTATAGTCATAATCTTCATGAGGTATAGTTAAGTCTTCTATGATATTAACATTAGCACTGTCCACTGGAGGTACTTGAACTGGCTTCAAAGCTTGTTTCTTGAATTGCCAACTGGTCTTCGCCTTGTTATTACTGTTATTATTTTGTTCATGTGATGATGAAGGTATCCGCAGTGTAGTATTCAGCACTTCACCCCTGTTAACATTATCTAGCTTCCTTAGGAATTCCGACGCTTCAATAATAGTTTTGTTCTGACTCGTGGTCCATGCATATTGTACATCTTTAGGGAAATGATGTATGATATCATTTATGAGTTGTGTCTCTTGGATCGGGTAAGTGAGCATCTTCGCTTGTCCACATAAAGTAATAAAATAATTCAGCATACTAGTTCCAGATCGATTCCATGTGCCATGCACTATTTTCTTACGAAGCTCTCCTTGCTCAGCTTCACCCCAGTATGTTTCTAGGAAATCTCGTTTAAAATCCTCAAAATTGGTCCAGCGTTCTCGGTATACACGAGCCCAACTCCTGGAACCACCATCCAAACATTCTATAATGAGATCAATCTCATTGTTAAATCCCGCTGGCATTCTCTTCAAATAGGCACATAAATCTTCTATGAAGGTAACTGGATGTTGTTTTTGTGATGGAAATTTCGGCTTCTCCAAATTATTAATTGGCATAGTAGGATAATACGCCATTGGCATATGTCTTTCAACAGTATCTGTTTGTGAACAGCATGTCTTCATAGTATTTGATTGTGTAATGTTGGTCTCAACTGGTCTAAACCCCGTTGATCCGCCAGCCACAGGCTCAAAATTCTCCACAACTCCCCGAGAGTTGACTCTCCCAGAAGCCAATGTCATATCACTATCCATTTGATCTAATCTCAAGGCCACAGGCCTCTGCGAACCGGCCTCCCCATTATTTGATGTCAAACTGTTTTCTAATTGATTAATCCTTGTAAGCAAAGGGTTCAATGTCTGATCCAACATCCTCTTCATAATCCTTAAAAATCTCGGGTTTTCTCCTTGAGTAGTAGTCATAGGCCTGGTACTCTCCGCACCCCTCGCAGCACTCCTCTTTTCTCTTCTTGTAGTCATTCCAGGTTTCTGAACTTCCTTTGGCATTTTTTCTTTACTTAATAAACTTCTGCAAATTATTCAATATTTATTCTCCAAATATAATGGCAGCAAGATATTAATAATTCTTCAGCATCAAATGATATGCACTAATCTTCAATTAATATTAATAGAATAGCTCCTTTGCTTATATGAGAGCGCTTCTGCTCTTTTGCTTTTGTAGCAATTATATAATATCTCTTGATTTATTATAATTAGCAGTGAACTAGCACTGTTACATCTCTTGGTTCATCCTGAAATATTAGAATTCCATTTTTCAATTATTTCATTCAAATAATTACACAGCGCTAGCAAGCTATAAGTAATCATAAACTATATAAATTATGTATATAATATAATTTAAATAATTAAAATATTAAATTTTATTTCTAAGTTCGTGCCTCATAACAACATCTGACTTCAGCATAGTAGATAATTATTAACCTAACTCCCATCTATAACACAAGGCTGACTAACAATCAATTAACTTCCTCAACTCTATTATGAAAATAAAATTTAATAAAGTCCTCAATAAAGTTTCAAAAAAAAATATTAATGATTAATATTTCATTTAATTGAAAATATGCACCCCATAAAATTAAATATGTCTCGCTATATAAATAATCAACAAGACCAAGAATATCAACAAAGTTATTGTGGCGCCCCCATCGGTAAAGTGTTGAACTAATCCGAATGTGAAAAATAAAATTTTCGAAGTCACTTGCAACACCCGTAGTGACAAAAGGATAAACTAATTGCAACGCTAGAGTTGAAATTCAAAGTCACTGCAGCGCCCATAGTGACAAGGTGACAAACTAATTTGAACGCAAGTACAAAAAAAAATACCAACATCACCATGGCGCCCTCCAACGGCAAGATGACGTATTAATACGAAATTTAAATTTCCAAAACCACCGCAGCGCTCCCTAACGGCAAGATGACGAACTAATTCGGAATTCACTGCAGCGCTCCCTGACGGCAAGAAATTGAACTAATTTAAGTTAAATATTTTAAACTGAATCGTCCCTGTGGCGCCCCGTAACGGAAAACTGACAAACTAAATTAGACACATAATTGAAATTCGCAACACCACAGTGGCGCCCCCCAACGGTAAACCTGTGGACTAATCTGAACATGAAAGTTAAAATTTTCTTTCACAATCTCAAAATCATTTACCTATAAAATCAGACTGTTAATTATTACACCAACCACCGATCACCCCCTGTCATCCCCGAAATAAACTACAGCCCCTCTATAACCTTTGAAACCTTGCTCCGCCTCACAAGCAACAAATTGTGTATCTTTCAGATACACAAGAATAAGATAACTCAGCCCAAAACAGCAGGACTTGTTCACCATCATCAAACCAGACACCTTGGATGCAAACCCCAATTGCTCCCTTCGAACCTGAACGAAATGTACTAAATAAGACACATCATGCTGGAATCTTGGGAACACGCAGCGAATCGTAACGTTCCAGGATTCGATTCTACTGTCCTAGAATCACTCTACATCACGCCCAGAAGACCAGGTCCTGAAATCCTGGGATCGCGACACCAAATTGTAACGAACCCCCCTTTTTGAGTCTAAAGACTATGGGATGACATACTCAAGCCGAAGCATAGAGTGAGAAATAAAATATTTATAAAGTAGAAATTAATAAAATTTATTCATAGAATAAATCTTGTAATATTGGCCATAAATCGTAATCATCTAGTAGCAGGAACCCTCGTCGTAATACCGTTAACCCTATGTTCACAAGGTAGGTTATATAAGAGTGTTGAACAGATGACAGGAAGACTCTCAGAGGTTGATGTAAAATATATATATATAATATTGTAGTAATATGTTGTAAGTGTAAAATGCTATGCATTTTATGAATTATGATAAATGTATTACTCGTGACATAAGCTCATCGCCTGAGTACGCCCGTGCCTTTATTTTGCCAAAAGATATTTTAATGTAGATTCATAACAAATTATATAATTTTGTGTAGGCACCCCACCTAACCACCTCTCTTATTATTATTATGCCACCGCGTTAGCTGTCAGTAAAAGAGCTCATATCGAGATAAACGAAGAACCTCCAATTTTTTAATTAATACTTATTGAATCAATTATAAACATTATCTAAAACTAGCGTCGGTTCACAACGTACTATTGCTGGTGAGAAGAGCCGACAAGAAACTCACAGCAGTACGATCTATCCATTTAAAAGAAACTCATTTGGAGTGCCTTGTGTGTAAAATGAGTTGGAAAAGCCAAAAGACTTAAGTGAACATTTCATCTTAAAGTCACCTTTCCAAAATATCATATAAAATTGTCATTATGAGGAACGTCACCTCAAAGACCTCCCCTGATGCAATAATAAGAGTTAATTGAAGTTTAAATAGTGATACTCTCTACATCTCATAAAATTCCCATCCCTAAATTGTCAGAGTAAGAGTTTCAGAATGTCTCTCTATGAATTATAAGTAAATTTTAAATTAAAGTTTGGCGAGAGACAACTTCACTCATATAATAGATTCCCTTGTCGAAGACAGGTTTCAGGTTCGCCGTGAAGGTTAAAATGAAGTTTAAATTAAAGTAAATTAGCGAAACCTTACATCTGTCTAACGACCCTAGCGCCCAAGAGATGAGAGTATAGCCCCGTAAAAGTAAGTTTTTTATTGAGATTCCCTTGTCAAAGACAGGTTTCAGGTTCGCCGTGAAGGTTAAAATGAAATTGAAAGTTAAAGTGAATTTGGCAAATCCTTACATCCGTCTAATGACCCTAGCACCCAGAAGATGAGAGCATAGCACCGTAAAAGTAAAGTTTAGAGTTATATTTAACATAAAATGGTGATACTCTGCATCAAAGATGTCTTCATTGGTAACAATGCTCAAATGTAGATATCTTTAATCATCCTTTCTAATTCAGTCAAGTCCACTTGGCCTAACTACATCTAAGACTCTCATGAAGTCACATATCGTAAAAGAAAACAAATTTTGATACGATTGATCCTCCTACAACACGGTAGCTTATCCCTAAAAGCAAGTGCCCACGCGCCTCTAGGCTGATCCGCGGCTTAACTGGCTCCAGACCTTCAGTTACCAATTCAGTTAATCTTAATATGTGAAACCATTTTTAGTCTCGTGAATACACATATTATAAAAACAAACTAAATTTGCTTAAAAGCTGTACGCGCGATAATCCTTGATAATTGACGAAATTATCCAAGGGAACGTTGCCACAATAAACGAATGGGTCGTGAATCCATTAGTCCAAGGTTGCAGAGCTCATAAAACCCGGTCCTAATCTGAATCTTCATAGAAACCTTCAATATGTGCTTTCACCCTCATCACTTCATTTTGTAATAATATTTAAATGCCTATTTTATACACATTTGGTAACAGTAGAGCTGTTTGTTTAAGAAAGTGTAATTAATCAACAGAAACCTTTAATAAAATTTAAATTGTAATCAACAACATCTCGTCACTTCATTTTGTAATCATATTTAAATGTCTATTTTATACACACTTGATAACAGTAGAACTGCTAGTTTAAGAAAATATAACTAATCAAAAGAAACCTCTAATAAAAAATTAAATTGTAATCAACAACTCTTTTGCACCAAACAAAGCCAAGTGCCAAAGTAGACTCTCTCAACAAGAAAGTATTTAAAATATTAAAAACCTATAAAATTAAATAAACTTTAATTTTTCTAAAGTCAATTAGCCCTCCCATATAGAGTGCATGATTGTTGTATAGTGTAATGTTATCATGTAATTCCATAGGATAAATACATAAATACTTAAATAAAAGATATAGTAAAACCCCAAAAGCAAACTTCAAATATGAACTAATATACTCCAGACTCCAGCTGAAACTCAAATAATTATCAATCTAGTTAGATATCGAACAAACTTAAACAAACACACCCCCTTTCTACTCATAAAATCACTAAAGTATTGCAGCAAACCACCCTAGAATTCAATTATTCAGCTTACAGTTCCCTTAAGTCTCCATTTATAAGATTTGACAAAAGAATCCATAATTCACCCTAAAAGAAATAAAGTTTATTGTTCCAGCTCCTGAAATACAACTGCTCCTTAAGGTCCCACAAGCTTCTACACTAAACCTACAAATAATGGCTTTAATAGAAAATTATAATGAAATCATAATCCACTTCCGCTACAAATAAACTTGTATTAATAAATTTAATATATAATATTTAAACGATCATAAACAAATTGAAACCCCAATGAATAGACCCTATAAGTTGCATTGGTAAAATAATAACTCCAGTTAAACTGACATGTTATCCACAAAAAATTAGAAATTCAATTTTTTTAAAATATAGCGCGTCAGTCACAGTTGAAATTCAGAAATTTTATTAAGTGAATATTATTTAATCAGTCCTTTAAACCACATCTTAGTTAAAAGAATGTCTGATGAAATCCTTAATTGTTCAAAACTCACTAAAAACCTTTATATACATTCAAGATATAACATGAAGATCTGTTATGAATATCAATGAAGAAAGTATAATAAAGTAATCAAAAATAGAAAACAAGTTGCATTAAATCAACTCAGCAAAGTCCATTGGACTATTAAAAGTTCAAAATAAATTATGAAATTCAGTTAATTAAATTAAATGTTTATAAGTTTAAAATCTTTAATAAAAGGTAACAACCACCTAACAAGTCTAATACCTTTTATGTAATTAGACAACGTTGAAATACATTAATAAGAAAACAATAATTATCAAATACATACATAAATATATGTAAATACTTAAACAGTTGTTCTAAAATTCATTGATTGAAATTGGAATTCTTACACCTCTGTCACCTCACATTTGATTAGAAGTGTGTGTATATAAGTTATTTCTTACTATGTGTAAAATTTATATGAATACATAAGACAAATAATTGAATAGAGTTCTTATAAAGCTCATCCTATGTAAACAGTCTAATCTCAAACTATTTACCTTTCAAACAAACTGACATGTTAACATATAAATATCCAGATAAATATATATATATATACATACACATAAATATTGAACATTTAATACTATTTTTACAATCCTAGAAGGATTGATTCGTGTAAAAGAAAACTATTTTTTTATCTCCGCTAAGGTTATAATTCTTCATGTATTTCACTATCAAGTTCTAGTAGTTAATTTATAATGATATAATGTCTATATTCATAGATTTATGTATAGGTTTAGATTAGTTTAAATGGTTTTAGAACTCTCAGCTCTGAGGTATAAGTACTTATTCGAAAATAAAGATTTTGGTTAAATATTAATAAGTTATTAGTTCACACTAGAAAACGGGTGTATCAATTATTATAAGAACAACACAAAATTTATACAGATAGAAAATAAATTAACCTATGGATGGTTTTCAAGTTAATATTTGCAAGCAAAAATTAAATAAGAATATTAAAGAACAGACACACAAAGACAAAATCCAACTAACCATCTGAAAGAAAGAGATTTATTAGCTGAAATAAAAGTATTAAAATACACATTCGCATAGCAAAGATCTAATCATATTCAAGGCCATATTATAGCATCAATCCAACAGGTAAAGTAACCTACCAAGATCTGGGAACCTTGTGATTATAAGTCTCAACATTTCACATACTTATGTTAAATGTTTAATATCCTAAACATTGAAAGCCATATTGTAGTATCAATCCAACGAGCAAAGTAACCTACCAAGGTCTGGGAACCTTGTGATTATAAGTTTCAATATTTCACATACCTGTGTTAAATGTTTATTATCATAAAAATAGAAAGCCATCCATATATTAATAGTATTAACTTGCAATATAATACATCAAAACATCTTTAACAATTTTTAAATATAACCACACTTCAGACTGACAATTAAGAATCAACCAACATGGCGGCTTCCACAGAATTGAAATATTTGCCTTAGAGAAAAAGTTTATGAATTGTTTTAAAATTTCGTAAATAATTTCTTAGTAATTTTTATAAATTACTAAAATGTACATTGCAAGTTAATTAAAGTAAATTCCACTTAGCTTTCGAAGACAACAGGAACAAACAGGACTGCCGACGAAACACGCCGCCTCAAGCGCGGGAATTCAAATCTCAGCTCCCAGCATCATCTTCAATAATTTCACACTACACTCACATTTATCACTTCACGACACTGCACACGCGAGGTTTCAAACTCTGAAGGCTAGCACTCTTTAGAGGAAACCTTTAGACCTTTAAATCATTATTTTCGGTTTAATATATTTTTACGCGAGCGGGCAATAAATCATTTTAAATCACTGCATCCAAGCTTCTCATCTCCAACTCTTCTATCTTAACACACTAGAATTTATTAAAATTCTTTTATTTTCACGGACTTCCGCTGACCAAAGCGGACACGTTAACGACGTCGACCCGACTCTCTCGCTTCCTCAGCAGCCCTTTCCAACAAGCCTCGGATTGTTCTCAATTCAAAAATATCCAAATTCTACGCACAAAAATCTAATAGAATTTACTTTTAATATTCAACCAGTGTTTCAAAAAAAGGACTGGCTATAGACAGACATACAAAAATATTATTCCAAAGCGAACCAACGCCATCTATCCAAACACGTCTAAACCAAACTATATTCTTATTGTCAAGATACCAATATACTGGTTCAATCAAATTAATGACGATTGCACTATTACTAAAAACATTATCGCCAAATAACAGATGTCGCTATAAGGCTCGAAATAACGATAAAATTACTAGTTTCAAGCAAAAAATTTAACATGAATAATTGATCAAACGGGACCGTTACAGACGGTTCATTTCTGTCTTTCATTTGGAATGAATCAACCAAAGTAATCCATTTGAATATAAATTTCAAATACCTATTCAATGTCATTTACTACCACCGTGTCCTTACTGTTATGCATTTTTCAACCAAATTCATCCCGTTTAGTTGCTCCGACTATTAGCATTACATTGATATAATACACATATAATATGTAGTGTGATTATATATTAGCTTTTTCTTTTCTTAGGATAGGTATTTTTTCATTATACTCAATATTTAATTTATTATTATTACAACCTACGTTGTTTTGTTTCTTGTGCTTTATTTTTAATATTTGGTACTTACACTTTTTTTTATGTTTAGGGTCTCATGCCATATTTGATTTAGGAGGTGGGCACTGAAAATCAGCACCGTGTCGGACTACATTTCGGCACAGCAAAATGCTGAGTACCAACCTCACCAAATTGCGGCATACAATTTCTGTATACTTTTATCTATATTTTGTTATGTTTGTACTATTTTGTGTTGCGTGTCGTTATTAGAAATAAATATTTTTTTTTCTTTCATTCTTACATATTATGTATATAGGGTGTTAAAAAAGTATCGATAAAACTTATCGAGACTTCTCATCCCTATGCAATGTAAAGAGCCCCGCTTCGTAGGGCGTCGGCGAGGAATGCGGCCGAGGACCCAAAATAACGGGTTCGCATCCCAAACCGGGCAGATTTCCACCACGACATTGCTACCGTTGTTTGAAGATGTTTTACATAGAATATTAATCTCTTGGCTTTTGACTCAAAGCATATTGAATAAAGGGTTAACATTCCTATGTTTATTATCACAATTAAAGAGCTTAATATAAATTTTTAGGAGTGCCAGCTAAAATTGGTTCACGCTGCCGATTAGGGTACATATGGGAACGTTCCCATACTACGTGTCCCATTTTTTATTAAAATTTTACCCCACTCTCTGATCGGTGGCCACTTGTAGTATATAATTTCTCAAAAAGATAGAAGAATACTAATTCTTGCCCTAGGGCGGCCTGTAGTAAGAGGCGACAAAACAACCCACAGCCAGGTGGTAGGGCATATGCCCAACTGGATGGCTTCCACCCCTGGTCTAGAATATGCCACCATAACAACATATTAGGATTAAAAACTTTTAAATTCAAACATAAATTTAGCCATCTGTAAATACGTTTTTTTTTATTTTTTTTTATTGCAGATTGAGAGAGGAGGCCGTTTAGCTACGACTCTACGGGCGTGACGTGTGTACATTCAGGAATCTATTGGTGACGGACTTTGCACGTTTTATTGAATTACGACCTTCTGCATGACGTTTGGATTTGTTGTGTTTGGTTATATTTTTGTACCTGTGTTATACGTGTTTGTATAGTTCTAATAAACTCTATAATAATTCTAACGGCATTTTAATTAGAGTCCCACTAACTCGTAACAATAATATGAAATTGTATTCTTTCTCCGTTCCTTCTCAGATAAAATAGTTTAGAAAGTTTGCTCAAACTATGGCTGTCCCTCATCTACGCCAACGAAGTTGCGAGCAACAGCTAGTGATAGGTAGTAACATATTTATTTCATAAACAATAATTCCGTATATACACGTGTAAATACGTCCGTCTGTACGCGTATAATACGGGAAAGATATCAAAAGGCACAAATTACGCACCAGTCAAGAAATACATGCAGGTTTATTACTATGGAGTAATGAGATAGCACTGAAGTGGAGGGGAGTCGACATTTAATTCAACAAAAAAAGTTTCTCTTTGCCTGCATCAAGAATATTATTATTTTAATATTATCTGTGCAGGAACGGAGAAAAAATAAAAATTATTGCGGCCGGGTGGCCTTTTTTAACACGCTTTTATTAGCTTCACCTGTATGTATGTATGTATGTTTGTAACCGACCCCTTTGAGCTCGATTTTGTCCTACTTTGAACGATCAGATTAAATTCAAACTTTGCACACCTGTCAAGTCAAAGGTCGCCATAGGAACTCCTGTACTAAACAAGATAGACCCGTCGTGTTTGGGCTCGTATGTTTATATCGCGTGACAGTGCAATAATATGGTACCATGGAGCTGATCTGATGATGGAGTCAGAAGGTGGCCATAGGAACTCCTGTACTAAACAAGACAGACCCGTCGTGTTTGGGCTCCTTTTACTTGTCTTGGCTAGCACTCTGCTGCTACATGATATGCAGGATCTCAAAAGCTTGTATTTAAAAACATTTAAAAAAAAATCAACTAAAAAATAGAAAATAAAATTTAATAAATTTGGTTTCTGATGAATGAGGTCTTACCGTGGAGTGCAAAAAAGAAATAATTAATCAATTTAATTAAGTACAGTGTAAAAAAAATGTACATTTTATTTTCTGTTTTTTAGTTGGATTTTTTATGAAAGCGTGTTTTTTTTAGTTTCTATTAAACTATTATTTATTTTTTTATAATGAACTAGCTTCTGCCCGCGACTTCGTCCGCGTGGTTTTTTTTTGTCATAAAATGTATCCTATGTTACTTCTAATAAATACCTCCAAGAATATGTGTAAAAAGTTTCATGATGATCGGTTGAGTAGTTTTCGCGTGAAAGCGTAACAAACAAACTTACATTCACATTTATAATATTAGTATGGATAGGTTAAAATGAATAGGGTAACGCTTACCTAGAAGATACCTGTTCACGCGAGACTTAAAGACACCTAGATTGTATTCTTCAGGAAAAACAGACGACAATAAAGAGTTCCACTCTTCAGCGGTGCGTATGATGAATGTGGAAGCATAGCGTTTCGTCCGCTTCGTTGGTATTTCCACCATATATCGGTGGCGTGAGTGCGTACGTCTTTTTGTCTGGTGGTAAAATGGCCTGTTTTAAGAGGCGATGAAACAACCCACAGCCAGGTGAAAGGGTATTTGACCGACTGGATGACCACTACCCTTGGTCTAAAGTATGTCACCATAACAACCTTGAGTTGTGTTTCGGCATTACTGATCAGGTTCCAGTCTCCCTTAAGAGTACAGCGCATTTAGCACATTTGGTGTTGCAAACTTCCATAGTAGATGCTAACCGCTTTCCATAAAGTGGGCTGTCTGCATGTCTACTGAACTCCTACAATTAAAAAAAGAATATTGATGTATTGCAAATTTTATGTTTGAATTCAAAAGTTTGTGTTCCAAATAAGTTCCATTGGAGAACTTTTTTGAAGAACATATATAAATTTAAAACTACCTCCTGTTCCTTGTACACCGCTTTGCAACGTATTATCGCTGTTTAAAGCATAAAGCACGGTCAAAACTCCCCAGTACGTCTAGTTAAAAAAATATTTTTCTTCATATTTATCTATATTAGATTCTATATGTATTTTTAAATAGATAAAGAGGTCTGTAATACAATTACTTTTCAATGAATTAATTAAGTTGTAGGAAACGGTGCATATTCATAGAAAAACATAGCAAGACGAATAGAAAGTGATCACCGCTTTCTTTTCTGGGTTGGTTTGTGTCATAGTATAAATAAATTTATGTAAACTTAAAACGTGTTCAATATCAGTGTTGGCGACGGAGAAACTCCTTAAAAATTATACTTTTTTTGTTGTTTCCTTTTTGAATTGTGACATTGTCTGAAAAATATTAAAAATTCTAATATACGTTTTGCTATCGAAAACTGCTTTAAGTTCATTTCCGCCTCGTCCGCTATATTTTTGGTCCTTCGAGCCGGATCTCTCATGAACCAGTTATCGCCGAAAAGTATGGTGCTCACAAGGAGCGCGCACAAAAAGATGATTGAGGCGACAACCGAAGTCACAACTGAAGAAGTACCAAGGACGACAGCCGTTGAAACAAATGACGAATCCGGGAACTTAAGGACACGTTCTCCTGGAACTAATGGGCATTCATCGGCACATACTGTAAAGTCTAAAGGTAACAAATCAGTAAGGTCGACTTCATCTTCGATTGCTGCAAGAAGAAAAAGGCTGCAGCTGGAAGCTGCAGAAGCAAAAGCTCGTATTCAAATGGAACTCATTGATTTAAGACTTGCAGTAAACCTTAAAGAATTGGACGAGGCAGACAACTGTTCACTGCATTCTGACGCTGCTATCGAACATGAACCAGAACACTGTATAGTAGAAAATTGGTTGGCAGACAACGCCCAGGATCAAAAGATGCAGACTGACCTGCAACCCAAGGGGACTATGGGCCCTCAAGTATCTGCTGCACCGCACGTGTCAACAGCCACTCAAGACGGCATGGACGGAACCGTGCACGCGTTGGCGAGTGCACTCAAGGATCTAGCTGCTGCTACTTCCGCTACCAGTAGTAGCGGAGTGAACAACCGGATGCTCAATCGACTATGTACAGTTAAAGAATTACCTTTATTTTCAGGTGATCCTCTTGATTGGCTTCATTTTAAAAAGGCCTTTGAAGAATCTTCACGTATCTGCAACTTCAGTGAGGATGAAAATCTTTGGCGTTTGAGGAAGAGTCTTCATGGGGCAGCAAAAGATGCTGTAACTGCCCTACTAATCTGCGCTACCTCCGTTGAAACAATAATGTCAACTTTGGAACTTCAGTTTGGTAATCCCGATATTATTATTAACAGGATTTTACAAGATATTTACAAACTACGACCTATTTTACAAGAATATCAAAAGGATATAATTCCATTCTCTATAAAGGTGAGAAATTACGTAGCTGCAGTAACCACTATTGGCTGTGAAGACTATTTGAATGGTATGAATATCCTGTCATTAATTCTTTCCAAATTGCCTACTGTACTGATTTCCAAATGGACTGACTACAGTTATCCTCTTTTCAATAAAATATTGAAACCGAAGCTTGTAATTCTCTCTGAATTTCTCACTGAAGAAGCAGACAAGATAACAAAAACGGCTGTTAACCTATCAAGTCTTGTTTATGGTGAAAACTTAAGACATCGTGGTCAAGCAGTACTGTTAAATTCAAAGCACAATCATGAAGATGGAGGACTGATATGCAGTTACTGTCATATCTCGAAACATTTGTTAACAGACTGTAAGAAATTTAAAAGATCTCTTTGCAAAGACCGTTGGGCTTATGCTAAACGACACGGTATTTGTTTTAAATGTTTAATTTCCAAACATAAGCAAATTGATTGCTCTGAGCCTGTTTGTGAGGTAGAAGCTTGTGGAAGATCACACCATCGTTTGCTCCATTATGCTGAAAATAAAAACTCTCTACAAAACAGAGTGAACATAACCGACGTGACTGAAGGCGAAACGCAAACGGGAATTATCGCACATGTGACCGCAAACGATAATAAGGTTTTATTAAAAACAGTTTCCGTTTACATACATGGACCTAGCGGCATAGAGCGTACTAGGGCTTTACTTGATGACGGATCAACCGTCACTTTGATAAGTGATAACTTAGCAATGAAGCTAGGGCTGCGAGGACATAAACATTCGATGCGAGTTTGCGGAGCGTGGAATAATGGAGAGGTCACGTGCGAAAGTGAAACTGTTAATTTTAGTCTTTCTAACGAAGAAGGAAGCATGTTTGATATCCGTGCATACAGCGTAAAGGATTTGAATTTACCGGTACAAGACTACAGCACACTCAAATTGAATTCTTGTGGGATAATGAAACCTGAATTGACCAATATACTTTTGGACGGAGATTGTAAGCCCGAAATTTTATTAGGACAAGATAATTACAATCTGATAATGCCTTTGGAGATAATAAAATGTAAACCATCTGAACCCTATTTAACTCGTACACTGTTGGGATGGTGTGTTCATGGTTGTACTCGGACGCCATTTAAAAAGGGAAAGTCTGCGTTACAATCTGCTCTCACATTGTTAGAAGAAAGTCATCCATCCAGCCATGAATCAGATCGCATTCTACAAGAGATGCAGGAAGAGATGCGACATTCCTTTGCTATTGATGCGTTGGGTATTTCTTCTAAGCCCAGGCAGAACAGAGAAGAAAGGCAAGCCATTGAACAACTAGAGAGCACTGCTAAGCTGATGGATGGAAGATGGTTGGTAGGATTACCATGGAAGAACACCAATATTATGATGCCTGATTCTTATGATAATGCACTGATAAGGCTGAGAGGCATAGAAAAGAAGATGAAAAATAATGTAGGTTTTGCCACCCGGTATAAAGAAAGAGTCGATCATCTTCTCCAGAATGATTACGCTTCAGAACTTGAATGCATACCCAACCCTAAGCATGTTTGGTATCTCCCACATTTTGGCGTAGACAACCCTAATAAACAAAAATTGCGCTTAGTATTTGATGCGGCGGCAAAATGTAAAGGAATGAGTTTGAATGACTTTTTATTACAAGGTCCCGACCTACTTATTTCTTTATATGGCATAATGCTAAGATTCAGAGAAAGAAAAGTAGCCGTCACAGGTGACATTAAAGACATGTTTTTGAGAGTTAAAATACACACGGAAGACAGGGATGCATTTCGATTTTTATGGAAAGAAACTGCAGATAAACCAGTAAAAGTTTTTACTATGAGTTCACTAATATTCGGAGCGAACTGTTCGCCGTTTATAGCTCAATTTGTAAAGAATAAAAATGCTACTAGGTTTGCATCGATGTTTCCGGATGCAGTCAATGCTATATGCAAACAGCATTACATGGACGATTACATAGATAGTTTTGATAACGAAGAAATTGCCACTTCACTTGTAAAGGACGTTACGTACGTACACCAACAAGGTGGGTTTGAGATAAGGAACTTTACTTCCAATTGCAAATCTGTTTTATGTCATTTACCTGATGAAAGTCTTAAACCTACAGCTGTCACCTTCAAGAATGGTCAACAATTTTGCACTGGAGAACGCACCTTGGGTTTGATTTGGTTTCCCTCAGAAGATACTCTAGGATTCGACGTTTCTTTTAAGAAGATCCCCGCACCTTTGATGGTAGGAGAAAAAAGGCCTACAAAAAGGGAAATGCTACGTGTGATTATGTCTATATTCGACATTTATGGGTTCCTTTCGCCCATTACCATAAAAGGCAAAATCATGTTACAAGACACATGGCGCTCTGGGATAACCTGGGACTTGGAAGTGACAGATGATATATTTACAAGATGGAAAGGATGGTTAGACCTGTTAAGAAAAGTAAGTACATTACGTGTACCTCGATATTACGCATTAGCAACTAAAGACTCTAGACAGACTGAGAGCGTAACAAAAAATAAACCCGTACAGAACGAATGTTTGGAAAACTTTTCGTATAGAAATCTGCAGTTGCATATATTTTGTGACGCTTCAACGAGGGCTATGTGTGCTGCAGCATACTGGCGGTGGTATAATTCAAACAACGAAGTTCAAGTTTCTTTAATTTCCAGTAAAAGCCGAGTGGCACCAGTCAAGTACGTTTCTGTACCACGGCTAGAACTACAAGCTGCGTTATTAGCTAGCAGACTTGCTAACAGCATATGTAATGAACATAGAATGATACCGACGAATACATATTTTTGGTGCGACTCTGTTACAGTATTACACTGGATACGCAATGACATGAGGAATTACAAGGCTTACGTCGCACATCGTCTTGGTGAAATTGACGAGTTAACCAAGATCAAGGACTGGAGGTACATTCCAACCAAATTAAATGTTGCAGACATCGCAACACGGGAATCATGTGATATGCAAATTTTGCAAAATGAATGGTTATATGGACCTTCATTTCTATATCAAGAAGAAGTTTCATGGCCTGAAGATTGCATTATGCAGAAAAACTTAACGTCGGATATATTGGAATATGTAAATACATGTACCGTAGAACCGGAATGCCTACCTGCGGTGCCTGAACCTGAAAGATTTTCTTCTTGGCTTCGGCTAGTAAGAACGACTTGCGTGATGATAACTTTTATTGCTAAATGTAGAAAAATCCCCTGCGATTTGGCTGGAAAGATGATGGAACGCGCTGAAATCTTGTTGATTAAATATTCTCAAATGAAACATTTTCCTGATGATCTGAGCAACCTGAAACAGAATAAATTATTGTCCAAAAAGAGTAAGTTACTTACGTTGACGCCGATCCTGGATGCCCAGGGAGTTTTACGAGTAGGTGGCCGTATCAACGCCGCTTCGGATGTACGCATAGATGTCAAGCAGCCAATGATACTCGATGGTCACTGTCATATCGCGCACCTAATTGTAAAATATTATCACGTGAAAGCCTGTCATGGCAATCAAGAGCTGGTTGTAAATAATTTAAAACAGCGCTACTGGATATTACGACTACGACCGACTGTTAAGAGTATAAGCGCCAAATGCTTATTTTGTCGCATTAGGAAGGCACAGCCACAACCGCCTCGGATGGGAGATTTACCAAGAGCAAGAATTGCTCACCATCATCGGCCCTTTACTTACACTGGTGTTGACCTGTTTGGGCCATTGGATGCAACTGTCGGACGCCATCGCGAAAAGAGGTATGGAGTTATTTTTACATGCTTGACAGTAAGGGCTGTTCATATAGAGATAGTAAACAAGCTCACTACTGACGCTCTAATAATGGCTGTTCGTCGGATGGCTGCGAGAAGAGGATGGCCTCGATATTTGTATTCTGACAATGGCACGAATTTAAAAGGAGCCGACACAGAGCTAAAGAGGTGCGTCACGGAACTGGACACACAGAAGCTTAAAGCGGGAATAATTAATTATAGTATGGCGACATCATGGACTTTTATTCCTCCAGCCAGCCCACACTGGGGTGGGGCTTGGGAGCGATTAATCAGATCAATAAAATCAGCACTCTATGTTATTTTAAGAGAACAAGCGCCTAGAGATGAAACTCTTCACACCTTGATGACTGAAGTGGAACAAATGGTAAATAGTCGCCCATTAACTCATGTTACTGTAGAACCCAACTGCGAAGAGACACTGACTCCTAACCACTTTATGTTGGGCTCCTCTTCCAACATGCCAACGCTTGGTGTTTTCGATAACTCTGACTCCTACCTTCGAAAACAGTGGCGAATATCGCAAACACTAGCAGATATGTTTTGGAGACGTTGGTTGCGAGAAGTATTGCCGGAAATGCGCCCAAGAACAAAGTGGCATCAGGAACAGAGGCCATTACAAGTTGGAGATTTGGTATTGATAGTAGACCCTAGCACCCCCAGAAATGTTTGGCCAAAGGGTCTTGTTGTGACAGCACTACCTGGGAAAGATGGCCGCACAAGAGTCGTCGATGTTAAAACACAGAACGGAATATTACGGAGACCAGCAGCGCGTGTGGCTCGGATTGACTTGAGGAGTGAGTGCTGCTCCAGCACTGGGGTGGGGAGTGTTGGCGACGGAGAAACTCCTTAAAAATTATACTTTTTTTGTTGTTTCCTTTTTGAATTGTGACATTGTCTGAAAAATATTAAAAATTCTAATATACGTTTTGCTATCGAAAACTGCTTTAAGTTCATTTCCGCCTCGTCCGCTATAATCAATATATATTATTTAAATCGTAATTGTCAAAATTAGAAGACTTAGAAGTTTTTTATACATTTTTGACTAATGTAGTGTAAATGTATGTTTTAAATAGTAAAACATTAAAAAGTGAAAAAAGAACAAATTGTAGTGTCATCTGGTTATGAAGGATTTGGATGCTTTTCGTAGCTATAATGTTTTTATTTTTATTTTTGTAGTACAACAGAATGTTCAAATGAATGTTGTGTTTCTATCATGTGACGGTTCACAAGAAGAAAGTTCTTACTGTCTTCTATGGATATTTGCAACACCAAAGGTAAAGAATATTACTAAGCTGTCAGCATTGAAGGGGACTGTAACCTGGTTACTGATGTCGGAACACTAATCAAGATTGTAATGGCGGCATATTTACTGGACATGTTTCCGGGTAATTTTCAGTCCTAATATTCTTTTTCGGTACTAAAAATCTTGATATATAAAAATGAATGTCTGTCTGTATGTCCTTTATAGATAGATAGATAGAAAATACTTTATTGTTCACCACATACACATAAAGTAAATCATTTACAGTAATTTGGTGTCAAGGCAGGAACACAGGGCGGCCTTATCGCTTTAGAGCTATCTCTTCCAGACAACCCGGGCTGTGGATTGTATGAAAGGATCAAAAGTGTAGAATCAAACTATACATCCAATTTTGATGAAATTTGTGTGTGTGTTTGAGTGGGTCCCGGAATGGTTTACAGCCATAATTGAAACCGATAGGTGGCGCTGAGATCGGGTTCTAGAATCCTCCTAATCACCGGGCCGATTTTGGTGATTTTGTTTTTGTGTGTTTGAGCGGGTTCCCGAATGGTTTTGATTCACACTTAGCACCGGTAGGTGGCGCTGAGATCGGGATGTAGAATCCTCCTAATCACCTGGACCGAATTTGGTGATTTTGTTTTTGTGTTATGGAACTGTCTTTTAGGAATTCAGAAAATAGGCGGTACGAAGTTCGCTGGCTCAGTTAGTTGTGTTATAATTTTTTTAGTCCTAATAGTACATCCATAGATTTCCGTATGCTGCGCAGTGCGCATGCCATGCCTTATCACACATGATCCGCATAACTCAAGTTTTCTTTGTTTCTACCCTTAATTAAAGTACTTGTATCCCGTCTTTGGGGGTAGCTGAACACCCCTTACATGTATCGCGACTTTTAGAATTACTTTCTAAACTTCGATACATTTCCTTTAATAATATACACTGTTTATATTGCTATAAAATCACGCAAAAATTTACGTATTTTAATCTTGAAATATTACTCGAAATGACATTTTATAATAGTGTTACAACCTAGGCCCGAGAAAAGCAAACTCTACGTACAAAGTGTAAAAGCACATTTTTGGCATTTGTAACTTGTTCACTTATTTATTGGCATACGTTTCTAGTTATTGTGGAGAACAGCCTTTTGTCCAATTGTACTCGCTCACTAGCGTCATTAGCCAGGTGTTGCGGATTCATTTCCATTTGTGTAGTATAAAACGACGACCCAAGGGACAAAGGAGGCAGTTGAGCAACGATTACGATATGGGCGTGACGTGTGTACATTTGGAAATCTAATAGTGACGGACTTTGCGCGTTTTATTGAATTATGACCTTCTGCATTACGTTTGGATTTGCTGTGTTCGGTTATATTTGTACCTGTGTTATATGTGTTTGTATAGTTCTAATAAACTCTATAATAATTCTAATGGCATTTTAATACGAGTCTCGCAACCGCAACTTGTAACAATATTATAATTAAAAATAAACTTCTTAGTATCACTTTCAATTCTTCATAGTAGTTAAAAAATGTTACTTACTTAGTCAAAAAAATATTATTATCGGTTTTATTTCGGTCCAAATTGGACCTATGTTTATCATCAATCTTATTGACTGTCTAATCTGTGCTGCACAATATAAAACTCGTATCTCATTCTCTCGCAACCTTAGTCGTACAAATTAATGTGTTTATCTCTTTTTAGTGTCGCTTTTTCGTTTCATCGAGTTTCAAATCACAACGATTCTAAAGTAGTTTCACTTCAATAATTTATAAGTACTATTGACAAAAAAGTAGTAATTAACACATTGAAGCAGAAGTATGAGCAATAAAGGGGTAAGGTTAGCAAAAACGATGTCTTCCTTAGACGTTTTCGCTGAACACAGCCGCTGAAGCGTGCTCTTCACGGTGCAGCGCTTTGTGAGGTGTGCTAGAGTACCGACAGCAAATAAGTTTACGTATATATTTATTTTTATCCGTTATATATATTTTTATCCGGCCTGGCGGCCTGTCGTCAGAGGCGACAAAACAACCCACATCCAGGTGGTAGGGCATTTGCCCGACTGAATGGCTACCACTACTGGTCTAACGTATGTCGCCATAACAACCTTGAGTTATGTTCCGGTATTAGTGACCAGGTTCCAGTCTCCCTCCAGAGAGCAGCAGCGCATTTGTTGCACCTTTGTTGCAAATGTCCATAGGCGATGGTAACCGCTTTCCATCAAGTAGGCCGCCGGCTGTCTGCTCCACTCCTGCAATATATATTTTTGTTTTTATAAAGGCATATGGTTACTTCACCAACCGATTTCACTACATAACAAAGGTCACGTGTTCGATTATTATTATATTGTCTTACCGAGTGTGCACTGTTTGCTACAACTTCATTAATTCCTCGAAAAGTTATTGTGTAACATACTTCTGTATAAAATTTATTAAAAGAAGAGCTTCATTAAAAAAAGAGAGAAGAAGGAAAACGATTTTTTAGCTAGACGTGTTGCTGGGGAGTCTTTTACCGCTTCTTCTCCTAAACAGCAATAAAATGTTGCTAAACGGTGATCATAGGAAGTAAATTTAAATTTTAACTTATATCTATGATGACCTTCAAAGGTGTTTTCTAGTGGAATTTATTTTTAACCGACTTCGAAAAAAGGAGGAGGTTCTCAATTCGTCGGGTCCAATTTTACATAGTTTGGCTTAGTAGTTTTCATTTTATGAACATTTTTCATGAAAATAATTTTCACTCCGTTCCATATGTACACCGATTACTCTGAGATTTATGATTCGATTTACGTGATTCTTTTTTTGTTCGACGCGGAATAGCTGCCATGTGGTCCCCTAAAAATTTGACATAGTTTGGCCCAGTAGTTTTCATTTTATGAACATTTTTTTGTTCCCGGTTCTTGGGACTTATATTTTTTAAGAAGCGCGGCACCATTCGTATGTCCACCCATACATAGCTAGACACTAAAAAGTAACAAATAAAAAATAAAAACTTCGTTTAAAAAAACCGACTTCAAAAACTAAAAAACTAAAATGTATAAAATAAATTATTTCTAAAGCTATTAAATATTAATATATATTATCTAAAACATCTTGAAGTCGGTGCAAAGCAAAACATAAAAATTACTATATTTTGAAAATTACTAAGCACCGACTTTAAGATGTTTTAGATAATATATATTAATATTTAATAATTTTAGAAATAAGTTATTTTATACATTTTAGTTTTTTAGTTTTTGAAGTCGGTTTTTTGAATAAAAATCTTTTAAATTGGATTCCTAGTAAATTTAATAAATGAAGTTTCTGTTATTTATTATGGATTGGGATACTGGGATTGGTTCCGGAATTGTCCGTATCATATTCATAGTACAAGCGTAACTTGTTTACCTTGGGAAATGATGCCCAAGACTGTGTGCTTTTGTAGCCAGGATTCAAACACGCGTCGTTTGAGATTGGGACGCGAGTGAGTTTAACTACCAGAGTTACTATATGTAATCAAATGTAATTCAATATATAAATGTGAAAATTATAATTCAATAAATTGGACTGTTCATTTGTCAAGGGACGGTCTTGTAATTTTTTTTTTATTTGCTTATAGGCAAACTGACAGATGGGTCCACTCGACGCCAAGTGGCTACCGTCGCCCATGGACATCTGCAACACTAAGGGAGCCGATGCGTTGCCTACCTCGTTGAGACTTTAAAAATCTGCTTACGCCCTTTTTGAAGAGGCCCATGTTGTAGCGCTCTGGGAATACCTCGGGAGCTTATTCCATAACTTGGACATATATGGCATAAAGGAGTAAGCGCCATTTACAGTGGATAACTTCCAAGTGTCATGGAAGTGTGGATGAACTCCCAGTCGCCGGCGGCCACTGCGGTGTAAATGTACCAATTTCCATAAAATGCAGTGTCATTATATAGGACATCTTTTGATCCACGGTAAATTAAAACGGCTTCGATGATTAGGTAGAGTGGAGTTGTTTTGTCGGTTTAAATTTTTTAATTTAAATAATATTTAGAATTTCAGCAATTATTATTATCATCAGTTTCTTTAGTTTGAATTCATATTAATTTTAAATAATTAAATTAAATTAATTTTAAATATTGTAAATATGGTCTGTTTCTGTAATTCTATGTTTTGGTGTGCAATAAAGTGTTATCTTTCTATCTATCTATCTATCTAATTTTTGAAATTTGTAATATAAGCAGTTTGTAGAGGGATCATGTTTGTAAAGTGAAACAAAAAGAGAAAAAAGAAACAATAATTCAAACTAGCACATTATTTTTTTTAACAACTCTACGGACTCTAGTTCCGTACCCTTTTTTACAATTTAATTTCTAGATTTAATTTTTAGAGTTTAATACGCTTATTGATTATTTTGGTTCTTGTGTGTGAAATTAATTTAGTGATTTTTGTGTTGTGGTGTACCTTACGAATAACTTAATATATTAATTTATTCTAATTTTAATACTAAACTTATACTAATGTAGAGTGTATCCGTTACATGCTGATGTTGTGTGGAAGTGCATGTGCAGTGTGTGCCTTATGTCTATACGTATATATATATATATATATTATCCTATCTAGTGCCATGTGTGTTGTTTTTGTTTTTCTGTGTCTGGGTTATTAATTTTGAGTCTCTGTGTGTCTTGGTTTGTTTGTGAATTGTGCGTGTAATGCAATGCGGTGGTAGTGCGCGTTGGTGTGAGTGTGTGTATAGGTTTTGTTGTTAGTTGTGTGTTCGTGACTTTGTATGGTGTTATAATTTATTGTTTAATTGTTGCAACTAGCATCTTACAAATCTAGAATTTTTCTGTATATTTGTTACAGTATCACGTGAAAAGTACTGCACAGATTTACATGATATTTAACACAAAACTAACTTATATCCCGAGTCAATACTTAGGATACATGTTATCCCGAGAAATTACGTCGTTTCCGTGGGATAGACGAATGTAGTGAAAAATGTGGCAAAATATTTCGTATTTTTTTTTGCTGACGCTACCTAAACGACAAAGAAGCGGTATCTGGAGTCTGTCACACAAATATTTGTTCGTTAGCTCCCTCTACGCTATATTGATGATTTCGTACAATAATACATAGCATCTCTGTTTACGTCTCCTCGTTATCCTATAGTATCGTGCGGAAAAGCTGATTTCAGTTATTAGCATTAACTTTCAAAAATGGCTAAAATATTACTCCTAAGTGAGATATCAGTAGTATTTATTAATTTAAATTAAAAGAAAGAAAAACTTTATTTCGAGAAACACTGACGTAATTACATTATTTATACATTACTAGCTTCTGCCCGCGACTTCATTCGCTTGGATTAGTTAAAAAAAAAGTAAGTAAAAAAACTCCACGATTTTGAAACATTCTTCATTGGTGTTTCGCTCCAATTTCTCTTAGCGTGATGGTATATAAACCTTCCCCGATAAATGGGCTATCTAACACTGAAAAAAATCAGACCAGTAGTTCCTGAGATTAGCGCAAACAAACAAACTTATCCGCTTTATGTATTATATATATATAAGATAATACTCTCTCACCGACACCACACCCTGTCAAAATCTCCGCTTCTATTATTTAACGTTGCAGAGAAATTACTTTCAGTCTGTTATAAGCTGTTTAAGTAATTAAAGCTTTATTTAACTATCCCAGGGGAACTCTTTAATTTTTCGGGATCAAAAGTATCCTATATGTTGACCAGGTATATAAGCTATCACCATACAAAATTTCATGTAAATCGGTCTAGTCGTTTCGGAGGTTAGCCGGTACAAACAGACAGACAAACAGAGAAAAAATGTGAAAAAATCTAAATTAGTTCTATTTCACTTCTTACATCCCCCTGACTCGGTTTATAGCATTTTTTTTCATTGGTCAGAAATTTGACCTCTACAATTTTATTATGTATATAAAGATTGAAAAGAGAGCATATTTTGAGAATTTTACGCCGCATTTTCAGGAAACAAGGTTTGCATTCAG
Source organism: Dendrolimus pini (assembly GCA_949752895.1). NCBI lineage: Eukaryota > Metazoa > Arthropoda > Insecta > Lepidoptera > Lasiocampidae > Dendrolimus > Dendrolimus pini. The sequence goes on from OX457150.1 coordinate 1,384,431, forward strand.
CACATTGCTATGCCGAAATTATATCCGAAACAACGTTGATTTTCAGTGCAAACCTTCCTTTTGGCGTAAGACCAAAACGACTCAATTTTGTTAAAAAAAAAAAAAATATGATAAAACTTATTCTCCTTTTTTTTGTTTTTTTTATTGCCGGAGTTCAGCAGCCAGGCAGACGGCTCACTTGATGGAAAGCGGTTACCATCGCCTATGGATATTTGCAACACCAAAGGTGCTACATGCGCTGCTGTTACTTATGTAATATGTAATTAGTAAAACAAATAAATAAATATTAAAATTAGACTAATAAGGAAAATGGTCGTGCTTATCCCTATAGGGGGACATGCACAGAAAAACTTTCAGGTTTTATAAAATGACGAAGGTCTGGCAATCCTGGGCTCTTGAGCTATAAAGCAGATAGTTGAATGATTAAAATGGCTCGGTGCAAAATCAGACGAAAGCGCCAATAAATTATGCAATGTCCAACTTTAAGTAGTTGAGTGGAGTGGAATTTTATCCACTGTGTTCTTGGTTCGAAACTCGCGTGGGGAAGTTTGTACATGATAAAGCATTTACTCAATTAAGAGAGGGGTTTCAATTTTTTTTTTGAACTTCAAGGTGAGAAGTTTAATATAATTAGATTCCATACAGGAATATTTAATGTTGCTAAAGATTATTTCTCTCTTAAAAATTCCTTATTGAATATAATTTTATTATTATATATATTATATTTTTATTAATTATGCGTAGGTACACATACTCACACACACACACACACATACACACAAACTCACGTACTATTTATTATTTTCTTTTATTAAATACTATTATAATTTTATGTTCTGTGCTTAATGAAAATATTTAAGCGCAGTAATTATTCTAGCAATACAATATAATAATGTAATAAAATATTTTGGTATGATTATTATGTTCTGTACTTAATGGAAATTAAGGTTACACTAACTTTATTTACAATTCAATTATAAAATTTATAATAAAATAATTTTTAATACCAATTTTATGTCATTTATAGCGTGTAAATATTTTAGATACTTGTAAATACAATCATATTTAAGGTATGGAAAAGCGTGATCTTCTAATACAAGTAAATTTGCTTAAAAGAAGATCCCAGAAACTGTTTACAAATTGTACATGTTTTTGAAGAAATAAATATTCATTTCAATATTTATTCATTTTTTTTTTGTATATGTAGGTATATGATTTAATGTGTTATTAGAATTAAATACAATTAAAAACTAAAAATAATTTAAGTTATAAATATTACAAGCTATTATAGACTGTGTAACAAATAGCTGCCAGATGGGAGCGTGCCCAGAAGGCTGGCTGCATTGCCGCGCTGTATGGCGATGCTTATTTGTTGGGCAAAATATGAGCCAGCCTTCTGATGACGGGTGGCATTTTCATTATATATTATATTCGTAGGAATGGAAACTTTTCAGAGTGTATAAAACATCTAAAGTCAACGCTATCCAAAGTTAAACTCCACAACTTATTAATCCAAGATCCAAATTTCAAGGATGTTAAATCACTCAAGATAATTTATGGACCCGCAAACAGGTCCATTTGCCCCCATTCACAGTCTCAGCCATAAATCAACATTGTAACCACAATGTGCCTATATTATATATAATGTTGCCAGGCTTTGTCTGCAAAGCTCCTGATATCTTATATTTTGTAATACCGTAGTAATAATCAGACAAGTATAGGCATAGGCCAAAATTGTGATATACTAGTACAGCTAACTGTAATAATATTAAGGACCTTTATGTCAAATTATTGGAAATAAAGTAATGAAACAAAAAAAAGACAATAAATAAACAAAATGCATAAAAAAGAAAATGCACAAAAAGATAAAGAAACATTTATTCATACACAGGCGATGTAGGTTGAAAACGGACATACTTAAATTACTTTATAAATGTTTTACATAATATACATTAAAAATAAGATATTATAATTAAAATGAAAATAGCTTTAGAAGATAGAAAACTAAAATTTCATACACATAAAAGATAAATAAAGATAACAAGATAAAAAGGCCGGACAAATATTGTTTGTCTGGCCAAGGGGTTAATTAAAAAAAAAATTGTAATACCAATACCTTGTTTGCTGAAAATGCGACGTACAAATTCTCAAATAATGTTTTGTGTGTAATTATGTGTAAAGAATGTAACTACGTCGCTATTTTTCTCAAATAAAGTTTTTCTTTCTTTCAATACAAGTTGAATATAATTAGTTCAGGAAAAGTTAGAGGAGATGTTAACTGTTACGGAGGAATATTTCAAGCATAAGGGTACGAAAGTTAAAATGATCTAGACGAGAGGTATGGTGTTTAAAGGATAACAATATGTAACACATTGTTACGAGTTACGGGACTCGAATTAAAATGCCGTTGGAATTATAAAATAAAAATAAATAACAATAGCCCATAACTGTCCCACTGCTGGGCTCGGGCCTCCCTCTGTAGGGGAATGGACAGTATACCCGCCACGCTTGTCTAAGGCGGCTTGGCAGGTTTGACACATCGGCTATCTCAATGTGCAGGTTGCATCACGATGTTTTCCTTCACCGTTGTTAGCACGTGGTAATTGTAACAATATGCACATTAGGTCAGAAAACAGCTTAAGTGGTGCATGCGTTCCGGCCAGGATCGAACCCGCGACCTTTGAGGTTAGGACGCGTGCGCTAGTCTTCACGATACCGCGACTTCGTTGGAATTACTATAGAATTTATTAGAACTATACAAACACGTATTATACAGGTACAAATATAACTGAACATAACCAGTACAAACGTAATGCACTATGCAATAACATGCGCAAAGTCCGTCACTATATAGATTATCGAGTGTACACACGTCTTACCTCACCCCTCCATTCGGGCATTGCTTTATACTGTACAAATATAATATGTCTCGACACAATACTCCACCGCGTAACAATAATTTCCAACAATCACACCTGGCTAATGAATATCATAAATATTACAATACACAATGGGCTGCTTTTCTAATTACAATTTTAAACACAAGGTAAACAAAAGAAGTCCAAATGTGGAAAGGTAATAAACTGCAGAGGTGTGAATTGGTCTTTGTCGGTCGTAACAATATAACTAGAAAATGAAAAAATAGAGCAAGTAAAAGAGTTTGTAGAGAAATAAATCAGTCGTCAATCAGTCAGTCATCTCACTTACAATATTTATTTGGATGCCTTCATATTTTATTGATTGCAGAGTTCAGCAGATCGGCAGACGGCCTGCCTGATTAAAAGCGGCTACCATCGCCTATAGACATTTGTAACACCAAATGTGCTACTCCGCCCAACTCCGCGTCAGTAGAAACGCAGCCTGAGGGCTCAGGGGAAGATCAGCGCTGGTTTTAACAGACCAGCATTGTGTTGAGACTGATGCTTCTTTTAGGATTTTGTTTTTAAACTACTCTACGAACTCGAGGTCCGTACCCTTTTTACAACTTAATTTCTAGATTTATTTTTTAGAGTTTAAACACGCTTATTGGTTATTTTGGTTCTTGTGTGTGACATGAGACAGACAGACATTTATTTTGCATTAATTTTTGTGTTGTGGTGTTTTACGAATAACTTATTATATTGTTATATGCCATCAAATATAAAAACACAGCTGCATGTCGTAGAACGCAGTTTATTTCCGCAGTTTTTATCCGTGCAGGAACGGAGAAAGAATACAACTAAGTCTGGCCTGTCTTAAGAGGCAACAAAACAACCCACAGCCAGGTGGTAGGGCATTTGCCCGACTGGATGGCTACCGCCCCTGGTCTAAAGTATGTCGCCATAGCAACCTTGAGTTGTGTTTCGGCATTAGTGACCAGGTTCCCTTCTCCCTTAAGAGTGCAGCAGCGCATTTGTAGCACCTTTGGTGTTACAAATGTTTACAGGCGATGGTAACCGCTTGCCATCAAGTGGGCCACCTGCCTGTCTGCTGAACTCCTGCAATAAAAATTAGAAAATATTACCTCCCCGCATTTTTTGGAATTCTTTTGTTTAATTTGTGTTTAGAGTTTGTAATTAAGAAAAACATGCTAGTGTTTTTCTACTTGCTTTATGGCCGCCATTAGTGTCGAACTAATCCTTATTGTTATTGTTTTCGACTTTGTTGGCCGTTCGCAGGTGTGAAACTACATTTTCTTGGAAGAACCCAGCCCACGCCATCGGTTGTGTATTGTACAATTTATTATAAAACAATGCTCGATTGGAGGGGTGGGGTAGTCGAGCGAGGGTTACGATACGAGTAAGACGTACATTCGACAAGCGATATAGTGACGGACTTTGCGCGTGTTATTGAATCGTGCAGTTTTGTACTGGCTGTGCTCAGTTATATTTACACCTATTTTATACGTGTTTGTACAGTTATAATAAACTCTATAGTAATTCCAACGGCATTTTAATTCGAGTCCTGGGTAGCTCGTAACAATTTTAATTTCTTCTAATTTTAATACTGAACTTATACTAATGTAGACTGTATCTGTTACATGCTGGTGTTGTGAGAGAGTGCATGTGCAGTGTGTGCCTTATGTCTATATCTATATATATTATTCTAACTAGTGCCGACTGTTGTTTTTTTCTTTATGTGTCTGGGTTATTATTTTTAAGGCTCTTTGTGTGTTTGTGAAGTGTGCGTGTAATGCCTCTTTTAGGTTATGTGATTTTAGTTTTAAGTTGACTATCTAATGTAATTTTTCCTGAATAAAATGATTTTGTTTCGTTCGTTATTCCAATTCGGTGCGGTCGTAGAATATCTCTCGTCGCAAGCTGAAAATGATGTCACGTGAGTTATAGACCAAATTAAACAACACACTTTAACTGAACCATTAATATTAGTTAAATTGGGCTCAGCAGGAGTATGAATTTCATCCCACCATAATGAAGTTTCAAAGCTAGCAATTAGCGTGAGGTTGTCCCGGAAAAACGCAATTACCGGCCGAACGGAGGATTGCGACCGACCCCCTTTTAATAGTGAATAGGTTTACTTTCAAAGTTTTGGATTTGAGGCTATTGTTGTTATGGACATTTTAACGATTGCTTTTGGCAAAACAATAGTTTTTTAATGTTAAAAGAAATGTTGGTATGAATAAAATGGTTTTGAATAATTTTATGTAAAAAATTAATGAAACTGAACGATTTTAGAATATTGGCTCTATTAATTATTCATTCAAGAAATTAGAAACAGCAAGTTTTTTTTTAAGACAAAGATATTGTTACGTGCGAGCGGGTGGAGGGGGGTACGCACTTAGGATTGGAAGTAAACACCAGTTTTTTGAAACGTGATTCCTAATCTCGGGGTCGCCCCTACACGCACTCTGTCCACTGAACTTTTCACTATATTCACCACTAAACTCGTCACTGTCTTCTATTAAACTTCTCTTCTAACTCTCTCGTATAGCACTCGTCGCTTTGCTGTCTTGAACTCAGATCTAAACTGCCCGGTAGGCGCGCCTTACGCTGCTTATATAGGTATACCCAGAAGAATTTTCTAAATCTCATAATTTAGATCTTCTTTTCGTTATTCTTTTATTTACTATCTATCCTTCTCTAACATCTATTTATCTCTGTCTTTTCCTTCCCGAACTTTCTATTTTAGAACTTTTGTTCATCGACTATCCCTTTCTAAAATGTATCTTTCCAGAGTTTTCTTTTTCTAAATTCCTAAACCAAGTAGATTGTTCCACCATCACTCACCACAATGTACCTATAAGTAAACAAACATGTTTGAGATAACAAGATAATCGCACTCTGTGGTTGAGCGGGCTTTTTTAAATTTAGTCTCCAGGTTCGATTCCTGTATGGTAAATTTTGTAAACAAAATTTCTGCGTTATTTACTGCGGTCTGGGTATTTGGGATCGGTCCTAGAGCTGTCCGTTGTATATGACCCATAACATATACATATTTGAGTTAGAAGCTCTTTTAAAGAAGAAGATTATGGGAGCTGCATACGTCTTGTGATCACATCGAGCCAACCACCTATACAGCCAGTCACCCCATCTCGCCAGATGTACAATACATCCGTGCGACCGGTTTCGACATCATCCATCAGACAGCCTTACGTCACAAGATCTGACAGAACCATCAAACCAAGTGTGCGTTTCACTTGAAGGGGGGTACTATGGGAGCTGCGTACGTCTTGTCATCGCAGCGGACAACGCACTACCGGCTATTTTTATTTTATTTGACTTGACTTTATGTTGTTGGTCCGAAGACCTCACAACTTTACCGGGGTCTTTGGGGCGAGCGCCTTCGCTAGGCGAAGGCGCTCGAGCCCGGGGGCAACTTGCTTGAGGGAGCTCCCTAGGGAGTTTTACCTCGGCTGGACTGTTGCCATGAGAGGGGGATGAATCTGATGATGCCCGCCAATGGGCGACACAATGAACTAATTGAGAACGGGCGTCGGGTTATATAAAGCCCGAGAAGAAGGATCCCGGCGGAGCGTGATCGGCGGTTCGCGGCGGCCTACGCTATCTTACTGCCGTTTCGCGACGTGTTATGGCTGGGAAAGAAGAAACGGCGAAAGAAACTTCCCAGCAACACGCCTAGTCTATCCTGTGGGGCGGCTATGTCTCCTGGCGTCCCTCTCGAGGACGTGGAGAGATCGTGATTGGCGTTGTCTGAGACGCCGCCGTCTATGTCTGTCTGTCGGTGCCTGCCAGCCTGCCGTCCTAACCGCGGGCGGGCTGATCCGGGCCAGCCGTTTTGTAATAGCGTCGACCTTGTCCGTAAGGACATTACGCGGTCGTCGCACGAGAGCCTTTCGCCGAGGCTTGTAATCGGACGCGGACACGACGAGCGGATTTCGATGGTGCGGCGCGAGATCGAAATACTTACGCGAGAGCGACGTAATGTAGTTTTTGATGGAGGTTGGGAGAAGCTCCAGATCGCGGTGGAGGTCGACGTTACGCATATAGAGGGGAGCACCGACGGCTCTGCGCATGAATTTATTCTGCACGATTTGCAGTTTATTTAAATGGGTAGGCTTGGCATGGCCGAATACCACACTCGCATATGTCATGATCGGGCGGATGCATGTTTTATATAGAGTAAGCTTGTGTCTGAGGGACATTTTGCTTCGGTTATCTATCATGGGTGCTAGACGACCCATCACAAATCGCGCTCTATTTCGGACTATAGTGATATGCTCGTTGAAGCGCAAGTTCTGATCTAGGGTGACACCCAGGTATTTGGTGTGCTTTGCCCAGGGAATTTCTTGGTCATAGAGCGAGATGGCTTTTAGGCGAAGGGAAGCGCGTTTGGGGGAGCGAAGCGTGCCCGGGGAAAAGAACATTGCTGCGCTGCTGAGGTGAACCCGGAGAAGACTCCGGGTTCACCTCTATCCTCCATTTACGAAACCATTTGCCTAGCTCTGTGACAGCTACCTGCAGCCGGACGCAGGCCATTTGTCTGTTCTTATCTGATGTATAGAGTGCGGTGTCATCCGCGAAGAGGGCCAGCTCCACATCTGGAGTTTTTGGGATGTCGCTGGTAAACAACGTGAAGAGTAGTGGGAACAGGGCCGAGCCCTGTGGTACACCGGCTGTGAGTGGGTGAGGAGACGAGCGCGTTCCCTCCACTCGAAAACGGAAGCTACGACCTAGGAGGAAGTCTCGCAAGATGAGCACGAGTCTGTCTGGCACACCGAACTGGTACAGCTTGTAAATCAAGCCGTTGTGCCAGACCTTGTCGAAGGCCTTAGCTACGTCTAGAAACAGGGCGGCTGTTCCTATAGAGCGGGGGCGATGGGCAAAGTGAGATAGTATGTGCTCCGTGATGCGGTGCACCTGTTGCACGCATGAGTGTCTGGCACGAAAGCCAAACTGCTCGTCGGGTAGTAGATGTTTGCTGATGGCAAAATCTCTAAGTCTAGAGAGGATGACCCTCTCGTAAAGCTTGCTGAGTGCGCTCAGTAGGCTGATCGGACGGTAGCTGGACGGTTTATTAGCCGGTTTTCCAGGCTTGTGAATACCGATGACATCTGCCTCTTTCCAAATCGCGGGGAAGGAGCAGTTTGTTATGGCGGCATTGAAGATGCTCACCAATATTATAATTAGGTGGCCGGGGAGGAGTTTTAAGACGCGATTGTTAATGCCATCGGTCCCTGGGGCCTTTCGCGGTTTGAGGGACTTGATCAGGTCTTGCACTTCTTCGACCGTGACCGGGTCGAGTGTGGTTTCCGTTGGTAAGGAGGATCTACGTTCGACCTCGGAGTCCACCTCCGACAGGTGTGACTGGTCGACGTTTTGTGTAGTGGGGGAGCATTGAAGCTCTAGACTCTGAGCAAGGCATTCGGCCTTCTCCTCGTCATCGAACGCCTCGGTGTTGTCGGCTCTTTCTAGCGCGGGTATGACAGTAAGGGTGTCTGATTTGAGAGCTCTAGCCAGCTTCCAGTATGCCTGGTGAGTTGGTTCAATATCTCTCAACGTTCTGTCCCAACGTTGCTCCCTGACTTCCCGGATACGTAGTTTGACCTCGCGCTCTAGTTCGCGAAGTCGGACTCTGTTTTCCTCGGTAGGATATCTATCGTGAGCTCTGGAGGCGGCTCTCTTTTCCCTCAACAGCACCCTCACCTCGTCCGGCAGGCATAAGTGGCGGTCATCCTCCACCACTACCGGCTAGCGCAACGCGGGAGCGTATATATTAATAGTTGCTCTATCTCGCTCGCACATCATCCGTCCCGCTCACACACTGTGCTATACATTGTACTAGTAGTACGACTTGTTAATATTTATACTTAAGGTTACCGTTTCCAAATCAGTTCACATCAGCACGTCACAGTGAATACTACTCTCTGTCATCTTTAGTATTATTTAATCACTACCTTGGCTGCTACAATTCTTTTTAACATTCTTTTTGTAACATTTAAGAAAAATTAAATTTTCATATTTGAAAATAGCTAATAAATAAAATACAACGAGATGTTACGAGACGAGATGACAGAGCAATTAGTCAAACAAGTGTAATGAAATAAATCTCTTTTGAAGTTCGTAAACTTTGAACTAGGCACTTAATTTGAAGGTTAAAGTAAGTTGCAAATTAATTTTATTCCATCAGAACTAACTGAGCAATTTTATCACAGTAAGATTTTGTAAAAGCTGTCTGTACATGCCTATATGTTACCATTCATTCTCTTGCTTTACTTAAGTTGGAATTTTGATTAAAAGAATATACAGAAGAACCTCTGTAAGTCGATCCTCGATAAGTTGAAGGCCTCCAAAATTCGAATAAAATTGTGTTCCCTTCTCTTCAACCACAAAACCTCCGTTGCTCGAAATCTGAACCCTCATAATCAAATTCAGTACTTATTTTCCCTCTTTAACAGGAAAAAATAAATTGGAAATGTAAAACCAAGTTAATACCTTAGTATGAAAATAAGTGTAATATTTAAGATGCGTATTAAAGCTTTAGAAAGCAAATTATAAACTTTTGAGACTAATAAATTGTAATATTGAAAGTTTGTTGAACATCTACGAAAAAATAGATTAGTTTCATAATATTATGAACTACTAGACATTCCTTATGGCTTCGTCTGTGTGAATATGAAATCTGTTTTCCATGGAAATTAACCCAAATTTCGGTATAAAAAGTAAACCATACTAATATTTATATACATAATTCTTCTGTTTGTTCTATGTCACTAAACTCGTCACAGTTTTTATGCATGTTCAAGTGGATTCGAGAGCGGCTTGGATTCCCGGTAGGTGGCGCTGGAATCAAGATTCAGGATTTTAATGAAAAATATTTGTGATTATTAGACTGGGCCCCTCGGTAATTTACAGGGCTTCCCTAGCCTTCTTGCCGCTGTTGGCAACCTCAAAAATGCCACATTATAAATGTTTATTAATTAATGTTGAACAATGATTTTTATTTCAGTTATGGTAGCGCCATCTATTGTTCGAACTTCAATACACATTCTTGATGTCACGAATGCCGGAACACAAATCAAGGTTGTTATGGCGACATACTTAGACCAGGGGTGGTAGCCATCCAGACGGGCAAATGCTCTACCACCTGGCTATGGGTTGTTGTATTCTTTTTCCGTTCCTGCAGGATAAAAAAAAATAACAATTCAAAGGCAGTACTGATCAATCAGGAAGATCCTACACATGAAAACAACATTATATTGCACTAGTATCATGTACAAGATCCGCCTGACTCGCTTGATGATCATGTACAAGCTTTTTTAATACAGACAGCGGCAACCACTCTTAATTTTCTGGGCCATCTGCCCATGTATTTGTTATATACTCAAAATCTTGAGCGTGTATGGATCAAACTGACCCCAGATTGACATACGAATAGATGGGCCTGATCAAAGGTACAGACCATTTTACAAGCTTTTATTTAACATGCAATGGATGTATGGATGTATGTATGTAAGTTCGGGTGGAATGTTGCAAGTTAAATTTGACCAAGTTCCCGTTTCTGATTTGGCTAAAATTATGCACGCATATTATGTATATCGCGTGACAATAGAATAATATGGTACCATGGAGCTGATCTGATGATGGAGTCGGAAGGTGGCCATAGGAACTGTGCTAAACAAGATAGACCCGTCGTGTTTGGGCTCGTTTTACTTGTTTTGGGTAGCACTCTGCTGCTACATGATATCCAGGATCTCAAAAGTTTGTATTTAAAACCTTTTTAAAAAAACCTCATTTCTTTTGGGCCAGTGTTATTATGACATACATGGGAGACCCTTAAAAATTACTTATGGCGTGATGGCCAGGTCACTTCGTTACCCCGAAGGGTTTGCTAATGAATCACTTATTTACATACTACGTCCCTTTTCCGTGACATGCATTCTAATCAAGGAGGTAAAAAGTTACGTAAAGCTTCATTATACGATGTACACGTATTTTGGCCAAGCTGATCCCGGTCGCTCGATCTTCGACATCGTCAATCAAAACCTGGACCCAGTTCAAAGTAACCGGTTTTAATTAATTTAATAAAAGGTAAACCAACACACATGGCACTAGTTAGGATAGGTATAGAAATAATACACACAATGCACACGTACCTCCTTACCACACCAGCATGTAACAGATATACTCTACATTAGTATTAGTAATAAAATTAGAAAAAATGAAGATTGTTACGAGTTACGAGACTCGAATTGAAATGTCATTGGAATTATTATAGAGTTTATTATAACTATACAAAAACGTATAAAACAGGTTCAAATATAACCGACCACAACAAATCCAAACGTAATGCAAAAAGTCGTAATTCAATAAAACGCGCAAAGTCCGACACTATTAGATTCCTGATTGTAGTACACATGTCACGCTTGTATCCTAGTTGTCGCTAAACTACCTACCTCTTTCCCTCAGGCCGTCGTTTTATGCTCCACAAATGCAAATGTATGTTGGCCCGGCAACGTCACCACAGTGTCCTAGAGTTAGCTTGTAACACCTGGCTAATGATGCTAATGAGCGAGTACAATAGGGCAATGGGCTGTTCTCCAATAACATAGAAAGGTAACCCATATAAATAATTAAACAAAAGAGGACGATCATAAAAGTATTACAAGTAGTTCAAATGCCGACAGGTAATAAAATGGGCTTTGTGGAATTTGACTTTGTCGGGGGGCTAAGTTGTAACAATATAATAAGTTATTATTAAGGTACACCACAACACAAACATACATTCATTAAATGTCACACACAATAACAAAAGTAACAAATAAGAGTTTACAACTTCTTAACTTCTTCTTAAATTTAATTGTAAAAAAAGGGCACGGAACTACAGTCCGTAGAGTTGTTAATAAAAAATATATATATATATTAGATTTAATAATTTCTCATAACGCAGTGTGGCGCAATCAGCATACTATGAGAACAGCATTCTTTGGCTGGCTTCACCTTGAGAGTCTGAGATGTGGTCTTTCTATTAATGGTCTGAGAGTGTACTTAAAAACATTTTAGACCGTCAAAAAACAGTTGATTTGAAAGTATAGTATAGTATATATATACACTATTGTCTTAAGAGGCGAAAATCCTGTAATCAACATAAAACCCCCATAAATCAGGGACACAGCCTTCATTATTAAGCGGCGTGCATTTTTAACGAGAGAGCCATGAAATCAAACAGCGCCGCGTCGCAGGACGATGGTATAGTACCGGATTTGTATCGCCCATACAATTTAATAATTATTGTAATGTTAAACCGTAGTGAGTAATTAAACAATTAGTTAAAAATGTGTATTCGTTTGGCGGGATTTCTTATTTAATAATGTTACGAGTTGCGAGACTCGAATTAAAGTTCAGTTGGAATTATTATAGAGTTTATTAGAACTTTACAAACACATATAACACAGGTACAAATACAACCGAACACAACAAGTTCAAACGTAATGCAGAAGGTCGTAATTCAATAAAACGCGCAAAGTGCGTCAATTATTAGATTCCCGATTGTAGTAGACAAGTCTCGCTTCGATCGTGGTTCTCAATCGACTGCCGCCTCCCTCAATCTAGCCATTGTTTTATACTGCACAAATGCAATATGTCCGCCCGGCAAAATGGACCGTATTTCCTAGAATCAGCTTGTACTTTAAAATCCGTAACACCTGGCTAATTATTACAGCCGCAGGTGGCTGTAAACGATAACAATACAACAATAGGCCGTATGCCAATAAAAAAATAAACAAAAAAAGAAAATCATAAAAGAATTACAATAGTTTCAATGTTATTAGTTCAAATGGCGACGGGTATTAAATGTGCTTTTATGGATATGCAGGCGTGAATTTGTTATTGTCGGCGCCTATGTTGTAACAATAATAACATACACATGGAGGATGGCTTTATGACTGACTCCGGGGGTCAAGGTAAGGCCGGGAGCGGTTTTAAGTTGTTCGGGTACATAAAAGTTAGCTTAGTCCGACATAGTTTTCATTAAAACGATAGTTTACATTCTTTTTAAAATGCTGCGAAACTTTCTCTCCCCCGAATCCGGCGGGAATTTCAAGCGTGGACGAAGTCCCGGGCATATCCTAATATCCAGTAAAAAAATCGAAGTTGAGACTGTATGATCAGTACTAACCACTCACCCATAAGCTTTACAAGATTAAATATTTCAAACCAAATAAATCAGGGAATGTTAAATTTTTAACGGCTTTAGCCAAATCAAACCCACATTGTGGTTTAATAATGGCCTCTACGTAGCTGCGGCGTAGACGCGTAGCATTGCTACGCCGTAGTCTTGCTACGTTTGGTGTTATTTTGTTATAGAGGTGTGGAAAGGACTTAATTCCACGAATAACTATGGTAATGTAAATTAAGTTTTTTTTATCATGAACATAATTTTACAATACAGTAACTTAAACCAAAATAATAAATGCAATACATTTCATTGTCAAAAATTATAAGGTTTTACAATGGGCACCCTTATTGCTTAAAGCGATAACTGCAAGACAATGTTTGGATGGATAGGATTTTATTAAAAAGCGTGTTAGCATGCAATGCAATAAAATACCAAGAAGTATAATAAATAAGTATATAGCCAGACGGGCACGTGACCTTCCTGTTGTTTGTGCGTTGTTTTCTCGTCTCTCACAACAGGCTGTCCAGTCGCTGGAATTATTATCATTTCACTGTCCCTGAAGTAGTATTACTGTTGGTGCTATCTATTTACCAGTTGGCAATAGTGCATTGGGTTTATAGCGTCTTGTATCCCCCACATGCTACCGGCGCCCGCTTTGCGCTTATTGAAGTTAGTGCTAAGTGAACCTGCACACCTTACGCCCCGGGGCTCGTGTAGAAGGATTTTGACACATCTCTGTGTTCCACCACGTCGTTAAACATCGGCAGAGCCCCTGAACCAGCGGTGTTGGTGGTTGGTGGCTGACTGTAGGGTAAGTGCGGGATTCTTGTATTTTCTGGGAACCAGTTTGTAATTGGGGAATAAAGGAAGGTCATACATTGGAAATGGAAAAAACCCCCATCCGCTGAAGAGTGAAACTATTTACCGTCGTCTATTTTTTCTGGAAAATACAATATATATGTCTTCAAGACTCGCGTGAACAGGAATCTTCTAAGTAAACTTACTCCCCTTAGATTGTATTTCTACCTGACATCAGGCGCAATGTCACTCAAACACGAACCTATTCAATATAAAAAAACCACGAGAATATGTATGATTTAGAATGCGGAATTTTGAAAACGACATATTGGGTGTGTTGTTTGCTGATGACACGTCACTTATATTTAAAGTTGACAGAAATAAACAGAACTTTGACGACGTAAACAACGCCTTAACCCAAATATCCAAGTGGTTTACCGTAAATAACTTATCACTCAATCCGAATAAAACTAAATGTGTTAAGTTTGTTATGCCCAATGTAAAAGAATAAGATGTTAATATTTCTCTTAACGACACTAGACTTAACCTAGTAGATTCAACTGTATTCTCAGGCTTTAACCTAGATCAGAAACTCCAGTGGGGCGCTCATGTATCTAGTCTCTCAGGAAAGCTTAGTTCTGCTGCATATGCGGTCAGAAGAGTTAGGCAGTTCACTGACGAAGAGACTGCTAGACTAGTTTATTTTAGTTATTTTCATAGTGTCATGTCCTATGGTATTTTAGTTTGGGGCAACGCTGTTGACTTAGAGACTATATTTGTTTTACAAAAAAGAGCCTTAAGGTCAATTTACAACGTCGGCCCTCGGGTGTCTCTTAGGGAACGCTTTAAGGAAATCGGTATTATGACGGTCGCCTGCCAATATATTTTCAATAATATAATTTATATTCGTAATAATTTGAGTCCCTTCAAGCAGTATAAGGATGTTCACAATTTCAACACCAGGCATTGTAATAAACTGATATTGTCATCTTTTAGGTTACAAAAAGTATTGTCTTCTTTCTTGGGGGTTGGTATACGCTTCTTCAATAAGATTCCGAGTGAAATGTTAGATCTGCCCTTCACTAAATTCAAAACCAAATTAAAAAGTATCTTGCTTAAAAAGGGATACTACAGTATTGAAGAATATTTAAATGACAAAACTTCATTTACATAGCAGCTCGCTGCAATCTCTTATACTCTGTTTTGTACGAGTGTAACGTTTTTGTCTTGCCTTATTTGTAAGGAATATATGGAGATATGTTGCATAAAAAATAGTACGGTATGTTTTTATATTTATAACTATAATAATATTTTCTATCATTTTATTGCGTTCTGTCTTATTGAATATGCACTGTAGACTAGTAAACAAGTGCCTTTTGGACCAACTTTTTTCAGCAGTCTCCGAAAATTATAAATGAGGTGTCATTCGATTCAGAATGGCATCTAGATGATTTTTGAAAAAAATGAAGTTCCGCTTGCAAAAACTGTAAAAGTTATTAACAATTAACTAAAAAAAAAGGGGGTTTAGTTTTTTGCAAATATCTCAAAAAGTAATAAAGATTTTTCAAATTTGAAATTCGAAAAGAGGAGGAAATTTCCGATAAAAAAGTCTCGACTCCCGAAACTGTAAGATACCCACATCGGCCCTTTAATGAATAAATATTATTTAAACATACTAAATATGAAAATAAAAAATTAAAAAAATTCAGGCACTAACTGAATAGATGAATGAATAATAATCTGCTTGAAATTTTTTTATAACAATTTTTCATTTAGTTATTCAATAGTCAATTAATATATTTTTTTTGCTTGAACATGAACATTGCAAGTGTGATAATTGTTAAACTATAAATTTAAGATTTTTTTTCCTTTCTTGGAGCAATTCTTGAAAGGCTTTAGAATAGAACCCCGTTGGAAAAATTTAAAAATATTTATTGTTCATTTTTATTATTAATAATTTTCGTTGTTACAAAATATTTTTGTTTTGCTTGAACATAAACATTGCAAGTGTGATAATCGTTAAACTATAAATTTAAGTTTTTTCTTTCTTTCTTGGAGCAATTCTTGAAAGGCTTTAGAATAGAACCCCGTTGGAAAAATTAGGAAATGTTTATTTTTAATTTTTTTATTAATAATTTTCGTTGTTTTAAACTTTTAATTATGTAACAAAGAAAATTATTAATAAAAAAAGAATAATAAATATTTTCTAATTTTTCCAACGGGATTCTATTCTAAAGCCTTTCAAGAATTGCTCCAAGAAAGGAAAAAAATCTTAAATTTATAGTTTAACAATTATCACACTTGCAATGTTTATATTCAAGCAAATTTTTATTATTATTAATTAACTAAATGAAAAATTGTTATAAAACGGACAAGTGGAAAAACGAATCGCAACGGACAAGTGGAAAAACGAATAGCAACGGACAAGTGGAAAAACGAATCGCAACGGACAAGTGGAAAAACGAATAGCAACGGATAAGTGGCAAAACGAATCGCAACGGACAAGTGGAAAAAAGAATGGCAACGGATAAGTGGAAAAACGAGTCGCAACGGACAAGTGGAAAAACGAATCGCAACGTACAAGTGGAAAACGAATCGCAACGGACAAGTGGAAAATCTTCAACTGACAAGTGATAAAATGAATCGCAACAAAATTTTGACTTGAAGTTTTACGGGCAGGTTTTCAAATTGGACAAGTACATTAACAATCTTACAGTTTTTTTAGGAAATTTCCTCCTCTTTTCGAATCTTTTTTAAAATTTGATAAATCTTTATTCCTTTTTGAGATATTTGCAAAAAACTAAACCCCCTTTTTTTAGTTAATTGTTAATAACTTTTACAATTTTTGCAAGCGGAACTTCATTTTGTTCAAAAATCATCTAGATGCCATTCCGAATCGAATGACACCTCATTTATAATTTTCGGAGACTGCTGAAAAAAGTTGGTCCAAAAGGCACTTGTTTACTAGTCTACTGTACGTCAACCCTTCGATTGTGGATTGTAAATCACAGTCACTGGCCCGATTTTTTGATTGGGTAGAGGATTAGCTAATTGTATATTTTGGAAAACACTTGAAATAGACGAAAAAACAGGAAAGTCGATGCGGTGCGCGTGGTGTAGTAAGTTGCACTGGCTGTCCGCATGTGGGCAGCATCGGCGTCGATAGCTCACATGGAGTGGAAATGCATTTATTTTTAAATTTACAAAAATTAGCAGTTATGACATACGCGGAAAATTTATTGTACTAATATCACAGAACACGGCATGATTGGAGCCTCCAAGAAACTTATATTAATATATAAAGCTGAAGAGTTGTTGGTTTGTTTGATTGAACGCGCTAATCTCAGTAACTATTCTGGTCTGATTTGAAAAATTCTTTCAATGTTAGTTAGCCCATTTTTCGAGGAAGGCTATCATTATGCTAAGACCAATAGGAGCGGAGCACTAATGAAGAATGTTTAAAAATCGGGTGGTTTTGAAAACAAGTCCCACGCCGCCGACGTGAAAAAAAAGTCCGTCTCCATATACGCTTCACATTTTAGTTCCAACCCACGCGGGAATAAAAAAATATTAAATTCACATTTGCAGCAGGTAAGTGGGCTGATACCCGACACAAGTGATATATTGCATAGAACAAATGTAATACCGGATATTACTGAGTTAAATTGTAAAAATGAATTTTCTCTCATACATATATTTTTTGAACATTTTCTTCTGAAATGTTATTTTCACGCAAAACATGATATAGTTTAGTGTTAAGTCAAACGTGAAGGGAGACGCCAAAAAAATCGAGTTATAGAGTTTTCGACTTATGGAGGATTTTGTGAGGAAACATTCGTCTTGTAGAGGTTAAGATTTATTCAAATAATCGAGTTGTAAAGGTTGTAAAATCAATTGCTATGTTCGAGATACAGAGGTCCAATTTATTGTTTCGAGGTATAGAGGAAATGTAGTACTGAATTGAATATTATTATTATTAATAATTATTTCGACTTATGGAGGGTTCAGCTTTCGAGCAAAGGTTTTGGGGTTGAAGAGAAGGGAATATAATTTTTTTCGAGTTTGGGAGGTTTTAAACTTATCGAAATTCGACTTAAAGAGGTTCTACTATAATATAAATTGACCAAGTGCGTATCAGACGCGTAATGTAGAATTAAGTAAATACAAGGGATGGAAAAACATTCGGTTAAAACAAAAAAATCGGCCGAAATTCGGTTTCATTTCGCCACGTTTTCTCAAAAGCAGTACGTGGTGACCAATTGATGCCGTGACTTTTAAACGCCGAAATTTTGGCTTTTTTCCATGAACACCTGCCTCTAGTAAATTTTAAGTATGAGTAGGTGAAAAGTAAAAAAAAACTTCGTTTAAAAAACCGACTTCAAAGACTAAAAAGTATAAAATAACTTATTTCTAAAGCTATTATATTATATATATATATATATATATATATATATATATATATATATATATATTATCTAAAACAGCTTAGTAATTTTCAAAATATAGTAATTTTTATGTTTTACTTTGCACCGACTTCAAGATGTTTTAAATAATATATATTAATAATAGCTTTAGAAATAAGTTATTATATACTTTTTAGTTTTTGAAGTTGGTTTTTTAAACGTAGTATTTTTATTTATTTGTTACTTTTTAGTGTCTAGCTATGGGTACGCCTACAAAAAGTGCCGCGCGGAACGGAAACTTTTTCATTAAATGAAAACTTCTGGTCCAAACTATGTTAAATTTTTAGGGGACCAAATGGCAGCTATTCCGCGTCGAACAAAGAAAGAATCACGTAAATCTGATCATAAATCTCGGAGTAATCGGTGAACATACCGAAAAAAAAAAGATTTTAACGAATTGAGAACCTCCTCCTTTTTTGAAGTCGGTTGAAAATCTCGTTTATTTTTTATGTAATAGTTAAAAAATCATCATTTCATAATTCTAAATTCAATAATGTTTTATTCGGAAAAAGTGATTTCCAGCCAGGATTCGAACCCACGCTCTTTTGAGTTTCCGAGGCGAATTAGGTAAGGCGAACCCTTACCTAACTAACGCCACTAAGCTACCACGGTTTGATTTGATTAAACTTGTTCACTTATGAAGATATTGTATTTTGAAATTTCGTAACGTCATACTTCTTTGTCACTACTATTACATACATCTCTATCACCGCAGAAGTTTAGCTTTAAAAATTAATATTGTCACATATCGTCAAAGAAATGCGCACCTGGTTTATTACCCTTCCCGCATTTGAGCGTCTTTTCTTTACATTGTGTTTAAAATTTGGAATCATACAATATCCTATTATTATTGTTTTCGTTATGGGCGTTCGCAGGAATAATTAACCAGGTGTGCAGATTACGTTTCCTTGGAAAACTCAGTCCACGCAGTCGATTGTTGTATCATACAGTTTAATATAAAAAATGCCCGAACAGAGGGGTGGGGCAGTCAAGCGAGGATTACGATACGAGCAAGACGTGCATCCGATGAGCGTTATAGTGACGGATTTTGCGCGTGTTATTGAATTGTGCAGTTTGTACTGACTGTGTCCAGTTATATTTCTACCTGTGATATACGTGTTTGTATAGTTCTAATAAATTCTATAGTAAACCCAACGGCATTTTAATTCGAGTCCTGCATAACTCGTAACAATATTAGTACCATAATATATAATCAATATTCAGTATACCGTAGACTAGCACTTAAAAACAACCAAAAACACGTCGAAAGTGCGCACTGATTGAGACCGGATAAAACCTATAAAACCGGTTCAAAGGATTCATCTGGTATATAAATCTAGCTTTCAGTCACTGGTTCAACTTACTCCCAACACCCGGATGTACGTTTGCAAAATTTTTAGTGTAAGCACTATATGTTTATACGATGTTTCATGAATTTGGAATTTTCCACATTACAGTTTAGAGCCTGGAAGAAAAGGTGAGGGGGTCTGAGGAAGAACATATTATAAGTTAAGTTTTCTTCTTTGTATTTATTATATCATTATTTTATCCGTGCAGGAACTTCCTGCGTTGGGGCGGCCTGTAAGAGGCAAGCCAGGTGATAGGGTATTTGCCTGTCTGTTTAGAGAGCGGCAACACATTGGTAGCAACGGTGGTGTTTTCAAATTACCTATGTACCGAATTTCATCCAAATCGGTTCAATAGTCTTTCCGTAAATGGATAACAAATACACAGACAAATATATTTATATCTAACCAACTATCCCAACTATCCCATTTTTCGGAATAAAGAGTATCCTATGTTCATCTTCGGCATCGAAAATATATATATACTGAGTTTCAGCCAAATAGGTCCAGTAGTTTTGCCGTGAAAACGGGACAGACAGACAGAGTAACTTTCGCATTTATAATATTGTTACGACCTACAAGGCTCGAATTAAAATAAATGCCGTTGGAATTACTATAGAGTTTATTAGAACTGTACAAACACCTATAAAACAAATACAAATGAAACTGGATGAAACCAGTTCACACTGCATGATTCCATGCAATTCAACACACGCGAAGTCCGTCACTGTATCGCTAATCGAGAGTACTACAAACGTCTTACTCGTATCGTAGTCGTCGGTTGACTGCCCCACCCCTCCGTTCGGGCATTGTTTTATACTAAACTGTATAATACTGACAAAGGGGCACCCGTTCACGAACATCTGGTAAGCTTCGACGCAATGCAATAAAAGCAAGGATTAATTCGTTCGTCACTAATTACAGCCATAAAATAAGTACGATAACAATAGTTGTTTTTAAAGTTTAAACACGAAGTAAATAAAAGAATTCGTTTTTACAACATGCCAGATGTGCGGTCTTTGTCTGTATGTAACAATATTAATAGGTATAGATAGGTAGATGTCATAGATATAGTAAATATAATAACCATTTAGTATAGGTTCAAAACCCCATAGGATCCTATTAGCCGCGGTCCGCCGTACTCGAGCGCTTTGCCCAAATTGCATCTAAGCTGAACTAGTTTCCAGTACAAGCGATAAGTTATAAGCTAATGTAGAATTTTGATATCTCCAGTTTTATTTCATGATAGCTGTTGCGGACAGAGAGCACCCCCCTGACCCGCCCGCCGGAGCACACCTACTCTCCGCGCCTCGCATACCGCCGGCGCCCTCAGAGGGCACGATTAGCACTTAGGCGTCGGGCGGGATGCGGGACTTAAGGAGCGACCCTGGCAGGCGAAATTCTCTCTGCTACTTTACACTTCACCTCTCAGCATCGCTCTTATGTATCTTGTAAATAATTACGTTCTGTACTTACTTTATGTATTCTTTTACCTCATTAATAATTATACAGTCCAATAAAATCGAGTTTGATTTCCAAATTAATAAAGAAGCAACTACCACCAATAGTTTTTTGGTACTTCGCCGCCGGATAGAAGAATCGCAAAGAAGAAACGAGCAGTGTCTTTTGCTCCATCGAAACCTCAAGAAAGAAGAAAGACCAACTCTATACGGTCTCGTAGCGGTACCCTAAAGAAGAAAGAAGATCATTATAGAAGATCATCGTGGGCAGCCCGGACTACGTACCAGGAGACCAAGAGTTCCTGCCGGACTACGTACCAGGAGACCAAGAGTTCCTGCCGGACTACGTACCAGGAGACCAAGAGTTCCTGCCGGACCACGTGCCAGGAGACCAAGAGTTCCTGCCCCGGACGCCGAGGCTACGCGTCTGCAGGATCAAGACCGGAAGAAAGAATAACGTTACTTCGTACCGTGACCAAGTGACTGTCCACCTAACGGTGCCAAATGGTCAGTTCACAAGGTCGTAGACGGTGCGCTGTTTCCAGTTAGGTCGGTCTAAGGTCTCAGTGTTTAGTGTAGTGAATTAGGATCGGTTATACACACACACATATACACACACAGGTCAGGGTAATCGGTCATACGTGTTAGGCTAAGGCAAGGACCGAAGATGCCGAATACTAGGAGCAAGACCGCCGAAGACAGAGTGCAGAGAGCGTATCAAGAGCCCCCCGCGTCGCCGTCCGTGCATATATCCGCGTTCGCGTCCGCGCCGAACGTATCGCGACCCGCGTTGCCCGGAGTGCAACAGACTACGACCGCGCAAATACACGCCGCGACTCGTACAGGACGCCGATCGCGATCGCCGTCCGTCCGATCACACCGCTCGCAGCTAAGCGCCGCCACTTTGGTGAGGCAAGTGGAACTGGAAGCAGAAGAACAAATCGCCGCTATCCGACGAGAAGAGCTCCAGTTACAAGTGGCACTGATCAAGAAGAGGGTCGCTGCGAATATAGCCGCCCTCAAGGAGCAGACAGAGGGAAACAGCGTGTGCGAAGACGATGGGGTGGAAACAGATAGAAATATCACAGAGTGGTTGAAGAACACCCGCATACGGGGGGAGTCGCCGAGCGCAGGCGACGGGGCCGAGCTTGGAACGAGAGAAGCCAGACCGCGACCACCGTTAAACGTTGCGGGAAGAGCGAGGGAAGTGTATCCAATGGGGCGCGACCGGTCTGCGGAAACGAACGACCAGACCGCTCGCGTGACGTTCAGAACGCCGCGCAACGCAAGATCACCGACGCCGACCAGATCCAGGGATCGTGGAATCGACCGCCTAGCCGACGTGCTGGAACGCATGACTCGCAACAGGCCGACACCGCGACAGTGCCAGGAGCTGCCTGCCTTTAGCGGGGCCCCAGGAGAGTGGCTGCCGTTCAAAGCTGCCATGCGGGAGTCGACGAGCGTACACGGATTCTCACCTGCGGAGAACTTAGGCCGTCTACGCACTTGCCTTAAAGGCGAAGCAAGAGAGTGCGTGACAGCCCTGCTGTATACCGCCGTGGATCCTGCGATCATCATGAAGACACTGGAGCGCTGCTACGGACGTCCAGAGATCATAATCAGTCGTGCATTGGAAGATATCAAGAAGTTGCCACGATCGGGTTCGTCTGCCAGCGAACTCAACAGCCTAGCCACTAAACTGCAGAATGTAGACGGTTATCTCGTGCGTCGACAACAAGGGGTATCTACTTAACCCTATGTTGACACGACAGGTCGTCGAGAAGCTCAGCCCGCATCTACGAACGAAATGGTGCGACTTTGCAGATGAATTCTCGAGCCGAGACGAGCCGGAGATTATGACACTATCGAAGTTTCTAACGGGCGAAGCAGACAGAGCAATGAAGTATTCTTTCATGACGTCATCACTGCCTACGACGAGTGTAAACGTCACGAAAGAAAATAAAGTGAAGCCGCCGAGGATGAACGAGCGTCGTCGCGTGTACACTACAACGGAAGCCAAGATCGTGTGCTACTGTTGTGGAGCTGACCACCAGACAACGCAGTGCGGCAAGCTGGCTTCGATGTCGTTGCCAGCCAGATGGGAGTGGGCCAAGGAAACGAGAATATGTTTTTTGTGCCTACTAAGTAAACACAGACGGTTCCGTTGCAAGGCGAGAAAGTGCGGTGTGAACGAATGCCGCGAGCCGCATCACGCACTTCTACACCAGCGGAGGGAAACCGAAGCCGTCAGTGGACCGATCGACCGAGTGGAGTCGGTAAATCTACCGGCCGACAGAGAGGAGTCGGTCATGACGGCGTCGGCGCACAATTCTAACACCGAGAGCAGAGTGTTATTGAAAGTGTGTCCGATTACCGTCAAGGGGCTTAACGGAGAGGAAGTGAGTACATACGCGCTGCTGGATGAGGGGTCCACGATCACGCTCATCGACGAGGAGATAGCCGGGATGCTGGGGGCAGATGGCCCGAGGCGGCCACTGAACATCCACGGTATCACGTCGAGCCAGCGGGAAGCAGAGAGTAGGGTGGTGAGCGTCGCGGTGCGCGGAAGAGCGCAACCGCACTACCATCCTATCAAGGCGCGCACTGTGAAGAAACTCGCACTGGGAACTCACTCCGTTAAGTCTGAAGTGGTACGACAGTTACGTCATTTGAAGACGCTCCATGTAGACGACGTGTGTTTTACGAACGCCAAGCCACGCGTACTAATTGGAGCTGACAACTGGCATCTGATCGTCACTAGAAAACTGTTGGCAGGAAAGAAGAGCCAACCAGCCGCTTCCCTGACCCTCTTGGGGTGGACCATACACGGGAGCGCACCCCGAGGCCTAGTAACGCAGGGGAACGACACCGTATTACACGTTCGAACGTGGCAAGATAAAGAGCCGCGGGAAAAGGACGAATTGTTCGAAATAGTGAAGTCTCATTTCGATATCGACGCACTCGGCATATCAAACAGAGTGAAACCTGTAGCTGAAGAACAACGGGCGCTGAAGATATTTTCAGAAACCGTTAAGAAAATCAACGGCCGTTTCGAAGTCGGACTGCCCTGGCGAAGCGATGACGTCACCATGCCACCGAGCTATGACATGGCGGTGCGTCGCCTGCGCGGGATCGAGCGCAAAATGGACAAATCGCCGCAGTTTAAACAAGCTTACACAGCCCAGGTCGACAGGCTATTAGCAAAAGGATACGCCGAGCCTTGCGAACGAAGCCACGAAGGAAACCAACGCATGTGGTACATGCCTCACTTCGCCGTTACGAACCCGAATAAGCCTGACAAAGTGAGACTGGTATTCGACGCCGCCGCCCGTTCAAACGGGGTGTGCATGAACGATGCGTTACTGGATGGGCCAGACTTGCTACGGGCCTTATACGGAATCCTGTTCAGATTCCGAGAGGGGAAGATCGCCGTCACAGCTGACATACGTGACATGTTTCTACAAGTAAAGATAAGGAAAGAAGACAGAGCGGCGCAGCACTTTTTATGGCGCGGTGACGACCGCCATAATCCGCCTCGGCGCTACGTTATGACGTCTATGATATTCGGAGCACGAAGCTCGCCATTCCTCGCACATAGCGTAAGAGACAGGAATGCGAGTGATCATAAGGAAACCCACCCACGGGCGTATCACTCGATCACGGAAAACCACTACATGGACGACTGGGTACAAAGCTTCGAAACGGAAACGGAAGCGGCCGAGGCGATAGCGGAAGTGCGAGAAGTGCACAGGAAGGCCGGCTTCGAGCTCGCGGGATGGGATACGAATCGCGAGCGCCTTATGGAAGACATCCCGGATGAAGAGAGAGCCAGACAGCCCAAAGAGCTGGGTGCTAGCGCGCATCCCTACGGGAAGACATTGGGTGTGTTATGGATGCCGGAAGCGGATGAACTCGCGTTTAACACCGCCCTGCCAAGAGTTCCAGAAAAAATAAAACAAGGCACGCAAACACCCACGAAAAGGGAGGCCCTGGGCATGGTCATGTCACTTTTCGACCCACTCGGCCTGCTCAGTCCGTACACTATAAGGGCGAAAATCGTGCTACAAAAGCTCTGGAGGCTTAAGCTGGGCTGGGATGACCCCTTGCCAACGGAAGAGGCAAGGGAATTTGAAGAATGGATCCGTGACTTGAACTCTATAAAAGAGTTAAGATTACCACGGTGCTATGGATGGGATAAAGACGTCGTAAACATACAATTACACGTCTTCACGGACGCCAGCGAGCAGGCCTACGCAGCAGCGGCTTACTGGCGCTTTGAGTGGCGTAACGGGAGCGTCGGCGTCATTTTAATCGCAGGAAAAGCGAAAGTGGCCCCGATGAAGGCGCAGAGCATCCCACGAATGGAGCTACAGGCCGCGCTAATAGGAGCCAGGTTAGCGGCGGAAATAAAAAAGGAACATAGTTTCAAGCCGTATGACGTCATCTTTTGGAGCGACTCGAAGACCGTTCTCCACTGGATAAGAAACGACTCGGCGCGATATACCCCATACGTTGCGCACAGACTGAGCGAAATCGGCGAAATAACCGAGTCTGAGCAATGGCGGTGGGTGCCGACAAGTTACAACGTCGCCGACGACGCAACCAGGATTAACGTCTCGAGTATGAAAACGGACGACCGCTGGTTTAAAGGCCCGGAATTTCTTCGTGGGCCCCCGACGAAATGGCCGAAGAAAGAGCCGACGGAAACCGAAGATGACGAAGTCGTGGTGAATTACACGACAAATGAAAAGCCACTTATTGACGTCACAAGATTTTCGTCATACGGAAAATTATTACGAGCGACCGCCTACGCACTCGCCTTTATCGACAAGTGCCGACGGAGGACTCGCACTATGGAAACGCGACACATAGAGCAAGCTGAACGTTTACTCATTCGTCAAGCGCAACAGGAAAGCTTCCCGAAGGATTACGAGCGTTTGAAGAAGGGAGAACGCGTGTCACGTGACAGCCGGCTTTATAAGCTCGACCCCGAATACGGGGGGGACGGGGTAATAAGGTTAAACGGCAGGATCAATGCGGCCACCCTGCGCGAGCTTACTGGAAACCCACCGATCTTAGACGGGTCGCATCACCTCACCCGGCTGATCATCAGGGGCGAACATGAACAGCATCATCATATAGGAAGAGAACACGTCGTAAACAACGTGCGGCAAAAGTACTGGGTGTTACGAGTGCGGCCTACTGTGCGAAACATCTTGCGGCAGTGTACAGTCTGTCGGTTGAAGAAAACCGCGCCGACCGTACCGGTGAAAGGAAACCTGCCAAAGGATCGTCTAGCTGCCTACGCACGGCCCTTTATAAATTACGGAATCGACTGTTTTGGCCCGATGTGGGTGACCATTGGACGCCGGAGAGAAAAACGATGGGGAATGCTGTTTACATGTATGGTGACTCGTGCCATCCATATGGAACTTATAGCGAGCCTTAGCACAGACTCGGCTATCATGGCCCTAAGAAGGATGGGAGCACGACGCGGCTGGCCACAAGTGATATGGTCTGATAATGCAACGAATTTCCATGGAGCGGATGCAGAATTACTAACGGCGTACGCAAAGTGGAAGAAAGAGATGCCAGATCACGTGAGAGGGAGACAACTAGCGTGGCGTTTCATCGATCCCGGCGCACCAAACCAGGGGGGAGCTTGGGAGCGGTTAATTCGGTCGGTGAAGACGGCACTCCACGCAACGTTGGCGGAACAAGCTCCCCGGGAAGAAACACTTACGACTGTCATCACAGAAATAGAACACACTATAAACTCGCGCCCGCTGACTCACGTGTCGGTGAGCCCTGAAGACGACGACGCGCTTACCCCGAACCACTTCCTAATCGGGTCAGCGGTAGGCTTGCCAATCACGGGAACGAACGAGCTAGCAAACAAGAAGACATGGATCGCAACCCAAGCTTTAGCGGACATGTTCTGGACTCGTTGGCTACGCGAGTATTTACCGACATTGACACCGAGGGACGACGTACGACGATGTGATGAAGAAAACATACGCGTTGGAGACGTCGTTATCATCGCGGACGGTCTGTTGCCACGTAACGTATGGCCCCGGGGTCAAATCGAGCGCACTTATCGCGGACAGGACAACGTAATACGGAGCGCGGACGTGCGAACGCGGGGAGGCATCTTCAGGAGACCAGTAAGGAGGCTCATCGTCCTGACGAGAAGAGATGGCTCCGAGGATCTGCGCCGGGGGGAGGATGTTGCGGACAGAGAGCACCCCCCTGACCCGCCCGCCGGAGCACACCTACTCTCCGCGCCCCGCATACCGCCGGCGCCCTCAGAGGGCACGATTAGCACTTAGGCGTCGGGCGGGATGCGGGACTTAAGGAGCGACCCTGGCAGGCGAAATTCTCTCTGCTACTTTACACTTCACCTCTCAGCATCGCTCTTATGTATCTTGTAAATAATTACGTTCTGTACTTACTTTATGTATTCTTTTACCTCATTAATAATTATACAGTCCAATAAAATCGAGTTTGATTTCCAAATTAATAAAGAAGCAACTACCACCAATAATAGCCGTTTTATATATTTTTTATTACAAGCTTGTATTCAACTTGCAACGTTTGTGAGTCAGTTACTTTGTTGAGGTCAAATCTTGCAAGCTGAATTAGAATTAGTTCATCTAGAATTACATTGCATTTTGTATGATTTATTCCGTCTTAATGATGTGTGTACTTATATGATCATACACTAAAATGAAAAAAGATAAAATAAAATAAATTTTTTTACTTATAAAGCAAAAAAGTTGTACATGCCCAGCGAAAGGTGAAAATTTATTAAAATGTATATTTAACATTCTTTAAACAAGATTGGGCATTATTTAATTTATTATTACAATACTAAACATTTACATTACAGCTATATAGCTAGAAACTAACACAGTGACGGAAACTTAACTTGTATTGTTTTCTCCATCTTAAGACTGTAAGTAGAACACCGAGCCTAGATCGCCAAAGTCCATGGGTAAGGTTCCTAGAAGGGTAGCTACGTTTCCTCGCTGGATCGCCATACTGATCCGTTCTCCGAGGTAGAAACCAGCTAAAAAACAACAAGCTTTTATTTGAATGCTCTAACGAAAATAAACATGAAGTACATCAAATCCATCGCAAGATGTCGCCGATGTCGCAAGATTTTTCCGTGCAAAAAAGATTTTATTGGTAAGAAGAAATCTCGTGACAAGCTCTATCAATAACTAATTAATACCTGTTTAGAGCAATAAGCAATATCGTCACTCATATATTTATTGTAGGTATTTGTGCAACGACGCAGATATTAATTAGGTCCATAGTGGCCCATTGCCCACAGAACAAGTCGGAGTCCATGCCCCGGGCAGACAATTCAGAGGGTGGCCAATTCAAATTTCGCAGACAAATACAACGCAACTTTGACCACTGAAACGTCCCTTACTTTACAAATATGAATTACTTTTCGCGGGGCACGTAAGTAAAGGTTACAAATGACATACGCATGCGAGTCCATCAGTGGGCGTTTGATGGTTGAAATGCTGATGATGATTAAGGTAAAACTATAGGTGAGGCGGGGGTGGACTTAACTTAAGTTTATGCCCCCCCTCGAAAAATTTAAGATTCGGGGCTATCAAACAGTTCCGAGGAACTCTTCCCATTGTACTAAATGGAGAATAGGACTTTACCAATTCTATCATCTTGTACAGAGAGATGGTAGTCTTTCTAGACGCAGTCGCTGTCCGTAGGCCAAGCGATTTTAAACCATCTGAAGTATGTGAGCATCAATTGGTATTTCGATTATCGCGACATCTTTACACTTAAACTTATTTAATTATCGCTAAGTGGTGAAAATGATAATATTGTATAAAATTAATAATTGATACTATGAAGAAGACTTAACCTTAACTAAACTAATTTTTCTATTGCATGAGGTCGTCAGATGACTGAGCCTGATACAAAGAAGTTACATCGCCTATGAACATTTGTACCACCACAGGTGCCACCAATGTCCTACCGCTCTGTAAAGGGTGACTGAAATTTGGCCACTAATACCGAAACACAAGAAAGAAAGAAAAGACGTTTATTTAGTAAACACACAACGAGACAGAGATGGAATGAATTACACGGTACGGTAATAAGAATTAGAAAGGTACACAACTCAAGGTACCCTTCTCCCTGGCTGTGGATTGTTTTGTTGCCTCTTATGACAAGCCGCCTGGCCGCAGGAAATTGTAATCATCCTCAGTTTTTGCACGGATATAACAACGAAGGGAAATCTGATTGAGGACCATCAACCACGCGAGGGGGATTATCGCGGCCAATTTGTGGGATTCTCCAGCTCGGGGTGGCACTAGCACCTCACGTATGAAATGTTATTGCTACACAATGGTCAGGGATAGCTACTGAAATCCCTCGGTATTCCGTCCTGCGCCCTTATGCCTGGGCCATGGGTACAGATAGGCAAATACCCAACCACCTGGCTGTAGGTTATTTTGTTGCCTTTTATGACAGGGCTGCACCAAATTGAATCCTTTCTCCAGATATCTCTCAAGACAATAAGAAGAATACTTACCCTAGCTAACCTTCTTCTTCCATCTTGGTAAGGTGCCCAGAAGGCCGAGTAGGTTTCCTAGCTGGGTTGCCATACTGATCCATTATCCGAAATAGACAACCAATCCCCTGATCACCTGAAGAGTCGATCAGTTGTTTAGAGAGTTCTTCGTACAAGCTCATGACCTCCAAACCCGAAAGTCCATGAATCTCTTTATTTAGTTTTAATTATGTTCTATTTACATCTACTTAGCCTTAGTAGTTAATACACTCAATATAATGAGTTCAATGTTCTCAATGTAATGTACAACATCTTGAGGTCGGTGCCAAGTAAAATTAAAAAACATAATTATTTAAAGCTCATAAAAGTATAAAGTAAACTTTAAAATAAATGAAAAACTTTAATTTATGACAACTCATCATCATCATCATCCGAGCGTTAAATCCCGGTTGCGTTCGGAGCGTTCACTCCGACGCCCAGGGTCCGCTTTCCTACTTTTCCTACTCCTATTTATTCTATCTCCTATTTATATGATATAAAGGCTTGTCGTGAGATTTAATGGGTAGGTGTATTTACCTGTTTTATAAAATTTCATACTGTTTTTTTATTTATTTATGTCAAGATCAAGTTACATAGGCTACGTCCCACTAGAGACTCACAAAGACCACGTTCACGACCGCAATTTTTCCCGTTCCACTTGCTTGTGGACGGTACAATCATAAACTCAAGTGGAACGGATTATGGAGCGTTGATGTCATGAACTAACGTCTGCGTTCAACACTTGGAGGAGACGATGTACTACTACAATAATTCAGTGCTAACTAAAAATAATTTAGTAATAAAAAATATTTTTAAAAACATTTATTTAAAGCTCTAAAAATATTAAAATAAAATATAAATTAAATTAAACCCATAAATTTATTATATTACGTAATTTGTTTGATATAAAACCTTGTCCGAGATTTATTATGTAGATAAACAAAAATACAATAATTATGGACGCGTTCCACAATACCCAAGATGCTTCGTTAGCAGTTCTACAAGGCGACCGCGGTCGTTGTGGTCGTGGCGAAAACGTCACTAATGACGTCATCGTTTTCAATCACACAACGCTCACAACGACCAAGGTCTAGAGGTGGGTCGAATAGCCGTTCCACTTGGGTTTACGATTATAATGCCGGCAAACAAGTGGAACTGGAAAAATCGCGGTAGTGAAAGTGGTCGTTGTGAGTCTCTAATGGAACGTAGCCTTAGTCCACCATCTTGGGCCGTCCGCCATCTTGGAGTTAGAATGACGTCACTTAGCTAATCATGCATTGTCATCCAAATGTATCTGCCAAATTTCATTTTAATCGGTTGAGGTGAACTGCTTCAAAATTCAGTTGCAAGATTTGACCCGAACATACATACAAACATTGCAAGTTTTACTTCGCACTAACTTCAAGACGTAGAAAGTAGCTACTTTTTCAAGCTTTTATTTAACTCGCAATGGATGTATGTTCGGGTGGAATCTTGCAAGTTAAATTTGACCAACTTCCCGGTTTCCGATTGAGCTAAAATTTGGCACACATATGTATACCGCGTGACAATGCAATAATATGGGGCTGATCTGATGATGGAGTCGGAAGGTGGCCATAGGAACTCCTGTACTAAATAAGATAGACCCGTCGTGTTTGGGCTCGTTTTACTTGGCTTGGTTAGCACTCTGTTGCTACATGATATCCGGGATCTTAAAAGCTTGTATTTAAAAACCTTTTTAAAAAACAAGTTATTATTTTTATTTCCACTTGAGTTGGTTTTTGTTAAAAGAAATATCGGCATTATTCTCTATAAAATGTATTTAATCTTTAAAACACCAAGTGCAACAAATGCTCAAATAATTATTCCCAGTGCGGTATAAATTTTATTCAAGAGTTTTTTGTTGCAATAATTAAGTCTGTATACCGAATTCATTCTTGATTATGTCTATTTTTCTCAACGCAGCGGCCATTACGCGAGATACAATAGGAATTCCCTTGATGAGCCACATTCAGCCTGGAACCGAATAGAGTAATATGGATGTGGTAACTTTATAAGGTGTTTATTGTTTTTAACCGACTTGCAAAAGGAGGAGGTTCTCAACTTGGCCGGTATGTTTTTTTAAAATGTATGTACACCGATTACTCTGAGATTTATGATCCGATTTACGTGATAATTTTTTAGTTCGATGCGGAATAGTTGCCATTTAGTCCCCTAAAAACTTACATACTTTGGCCCAGTAGTTTTCATTTTATGAAATGTTTTCCGTTTTCGTTTCTTGGGGCCTATATTTTTCAAGGCGCGCGGCACTTTTTGTATGTCTATGTACGTATACTTTTTTAATTATTATATTAATATATTTTTCAGCTGAACGCCAACGCTATCTATGTAATTAAATCTTGTCCATCTGTTCGCACCGTTTAATTTAAAATCTTGTCCTGTCAAATTATATTCGTAACTACCCGCTTTTCCTAACCGCGTTATCCAATCACCTTTTCCCAGCCGCCATCTTCCGTTCCATACGACTATCCTTGTCGTACTTACCGCTGTACTGATACTGGTCGTTTTGACGAGTCAGTCTGGTGTCGACCCTCGTCGCACGTAGTCGGCTGTCACTCCTTGTACGACAATCTTTTCCGCCAGAACTTGCCTATAAGTGCAGTCAAACCGCGCCGCGTGTGTACAATTAATAATCGAAGGCCGCAAGAAGGAGACAAGCCAGAACATTTTCTGCAAGACTCACGACTTGGTGATCAGCACGCATAGTTAGTGCAGAGGCACGCAGGTTAGTCTCCTTTCTTATCCATACCAGCATTCCTACCACTGCCATTTTGGATACACTTTCAGTACCTATTACTGGGTTGCCGCGTTGACACCATCCAAAGGTTACCCGGAAGAGAGTGGTTTTGACTTGTTGTTTACGAATATCGGTGACATTACATTTTTTTTATTGCAGGAGTTCTGCAGGTAAGCAGACGGAAACGGCACTTGATGGAAAGTGGTTACCATCGCCTATGGATAATTGCAACACCAAAGGTGCTACAAATGCGCTGCTGCTCTCTTAAAGGAGACTGAGTCACGAATACAGGAACACAGCTCAAGGTTGTTATGGCGAGATACTTTAAACCAGGGGTGGTAGCCCTCAGGTTGGGCAAATACCCTACCACCATGCTGTGGGTTGTTTTGTCGCCACTTATGACAGGCCGCCCGGCCGCAGCAAATTGTATTCTTTCTCCGTTACTGCACGGATATATATAGTTGAAATAGAAAACAAATTAGTGATTGCCGCATCCATTGTTTACCACACGTTCTAAGATCAAAGCACGCAACCATTCATTAACTCGGGAACAGTTTAATTCTCGTCAGGAGAAGTTAATGAGACGTCCGCGACGGTGTGGACTTTTTAATTTTATGCCTTCATTTCGTGCCACCCCCACTTTCTTACCGCCGTTCGTTCCACAGTTGACATGAAGTGAACTCGGAGAGTAATCAAAATCGGCCAAGTGCGTGTCAACCCATGAAAATTTGAAAACTGGAGTATAGCAGACAACAGGACCCTCCTGATGAAAAGTGGCTATCATAGTTTAGAGAAATTTGAAATACCACAGATGTCACTAATGCTCTGCCGGCAGGAAATTTTATGACACACTTTATAAAAAAAACCCACTATGGGAAATTCATTGCTCAAGCTCTTTTTTTACCGCTGTAGTACAGCGGGTACCGTCACCTATGGACGTTTGCAACACCAGGGGTGTCATTCATGCGCTGCCGGCTTTGAAGAAATTTTATGACAACCTTTTTTAAAATCCCATATTATAGCCCTATCGGAAAACCACGGCCGGGAGCTCATTCCAAATCCCCACGGTGCGTAAGAGAAAAGTTCTAGAGAACCGTTGCATAAGATTGATGATGAGCGAAGCGGATCAAGGAAGTGGGGATGAACGCCCAGCCAATGGCGAACGATGCTTTTTTTATATTAAATAGGTTTGCGTTTGACCACGATCACGTCCAATGCCGGACGATGATGCGGTCAAAGATGGAGCACGCTTTCCCAGATAGTACCTATTCACACGAGACTTGAAGATACCCGGATTGTACTTTTCGGGAAACACGGACTCTGGTAGTGCATTCCACAATTCTGCGGTACGTATAAGGAACGTGGAGGCGAAACGTTTTGTACGTATGACAGTGTTTCCACTGTGAAACGATGGCGTAGACCAGAGCGCCTTGTAGTCCGAAGATGGAATGGTGTAGGGGGAATCAGGTCGAACAATTCAGTCGCACACTTTTCGAAATGAATCTTATAAAAAACCGATAAACTAGCAACCCGGCGTCGATGCGGTGGGAGAAAGAAGACGAAGGCACCATTCTGAACAGTTCCTCGGAATGCTCCCGGTAGAACGCGCAGAG
This sequence comes from Dendrolimus pini, assembly GCA_949752895.1. Taxonomy (NCBI): domain Eukaryota; kingdom Metazoa; phylum Arthropoda; class Insecta; order Lepidoptera; family Lasiocampidae; genus Dendrolimus; species Dendrolimus pini. The sequence continues at coordinate 1,418,548 of OX457150.1, forward strand.
AGACACGAAGTTTTCTCAACTAGAATACATAATAAGAACTACGTTTTAACGGTTTGAAGTACAATATTTTATTCGATTTTTAATCCGACGTTTCGGCCAGAAGTCTCTTCAAAGGCTAACCATATCTAAACCATCTTTGGAGTATGGGATCGTCGACAATGCAAACGGCTCGACGCTGAATACGTATCGTATCGCACCTATCACGTACGACTGTGTAAGTCAATAAAAGCATTAAGTTGAAAAAAAACTGGTGTTTCCTTCCTACCCAAGTGCGTACCCCGCTCGCACGTAACAATATGTAGATATTTTTTTTAGAATTAATTGTAACATATGTTATCTACGCAATTGTTGTTGTTCCCACGCCTGGGACAGTAATGCAAATGGGAAAAGTATACAAGGCTATTTTGGAGAACAAACAATGAATATTTAAAACGAAAATCATGGGCGTAAAATTGTGATCAAATCAAATAAAATAAAATAAAATACGGTACCCTTGAAGTTAGTATTTGTGAATACGTAAATTGTATTTATTTTGGAAAGTGTTGAATGTGAATATTTACGTATAAAATTATTCTCGACCTTAATACCATACACATGAAATCACCCCCTGTGAACTTATAATGTGTTTAAGGCTCAGCGTACACTAGTGGAAAAAAATTGAAGCTTAAACATTTCTCTAAATATTGTTACATGCCGACAAAGAAATACGCACCTGGTTTATTAATTTTCCCGCATTTAGACTTCTTTTATTTATTTTGTGTTAAAAAATTGCAATTAGACAATAGCCTATTGTTATTGTTTTCGTTTATGGCCGTTCGCAGGAATAATTAACCAGGTGTGCAGATTACGTTTTCTTGGAAAAAAACTCAGTCCACGCAGTCGGTTGATGTATTGTACAGTTTACTATTAAACAATGCCCGAACAAGGGTGAGGCAGTCAAGCGACGATTATGATCAAATCAATGTTATTGAATCGTGCAGTTTGTACTAGTAGTGTCTAGTTATATTAACCGACAGCCAGGTGGTAAGGCATTTGCCCGACTGGGTGGCTACCACCCCTGGTCTAAAGTATGTCGCCATAACAACCTTGAGTTGTGTTCAGGCATTAGTGACTAGGTTTCAGTCTCCCTTAAGAGAGCAGCAGCGCCATTGGTGTTGCAAGTGTCCATAGGCGATGGTAACCGCTTTCCATCAAGTGAACTCCTGCAATAAAATAAAAAAAATTGTAACTATTTTATACGTGTTTGTATAGTTCTAGTAAATTCTATAGTAATTCCATTGGCATTTTAATTCGAGTCCTGCGTAACTCGAACGAACTCGAACTCGTGAAAAATGTCGAATCGAGGTCTAGAAAACAGAATTTTAAAGATTCAAGTTTTTGGTTTTGAATTTTTTTTCGTAGATACAGATTCCGTGTAATTTTGGAAAACCTTAAGAGAAAAAAGGCAAGATGAGAATGTTGAGATGGATGTGTGAGAAATGAGTACATACAGGGATCTTATAATATATAATCTTGCTTTTGCTCTCTCAACGATGTAATGCTCGACTTCGTAACTTTCCGGGTTCCGCACTGTAATGCTTGGTTCCCCTCTTTCACCGATGTAATGCTCAGATCTGTAACATTCCAGACGAATGCTCGCAGTGAAGGAGTACGTAGTATTAATTAAGTAACATAATTTATGATTGATTATATATATTTATTTCTACTTCTGATGTTCGGTCTTGATTTGGGATAATGTTAAAGTATTTTACTATGGTTAAATGTGTCTTATTTATAGCGTTCAAAATTTCTAACGTAATTAACAATTGATAACAAGAATTTGTCACAAAAAACGTATTAAACCCATCGCTTCATTTGCGTGAAATGGTCTACAATTGTAATTTTTTCCCAGATGAAGCAGTAAGATGACTTATACTCAACACAGTAGAAACCTATGGAGATTTTTGGTCTCACTCACACTCATGTGATTTACTTTAATATGAATAAAAGATATGTTGAATAAATATGTGTTGACACTCTGGCGGCATACCATCTTCCAGTGACTAAGTTAGGGGCTGGCTAACGCTGCTTCAACAGCTGTAGATCTCAAACGGTGCACATATGGAACCCTAGGAAGGCGTTACATTTATTTGTGCCGTTTGGAGTTGAAACCTTAGGTCCGTGGGGTCCATTTCCAAAGGGATTCTTCAAAGAAATTTGTAAATAACTCTTTGATAACACCCGTGATCAGAAGGCTGGTACGTATTTCGCGCAACGAATCAGAATTGCCATACAGCGTGGCAATGGTGCCAGCCTTCTGGGCACGCTTCCCTCTGGCAGTGATTTGTTACATACTTTATATTAATTTATTTGTAATTTAGTTAATTTTTAGCTACTTAATAACTAATAGTATTTAATTATTTTTTTTGTAGTTTAGTTTAATTTTTAAGATGGTTTAGATTATAATTTAGTTTAACTTTTTGTAGTTTAGATACAAGCATTTTGTAGTTCTTATGACTGCATATACATTTAAAAAAAAAATGTCTAAAAAGATATGTTACTCGGCTTTTATTTGAGCACAGTGTCTTTAAATCTAGGACCTAAAGCGTCCATTTTTGGAGAATCACTTAGTGCAAATGGCACGTGTCTAGATATACTTTCTTTCTTTCTCTGGTGCTGATAAGTAAGTGCTCTAATTTTACTTTTTAATGGTCAAACTCGATGCTCGATAGCATTACAATATAAACTTCGGTAGATTACGTTGTCTGTTGCGTCATTCATGGATTGATGACGTCATTACCAGCGGTTATGTCCACTTGTCCAAATTAAAAAAGTTCCTGAACGATCCGTTTCCGGCGACGAAAAGTGTTGCCATTCGAAATAGAGCGGATCAAATATCCTATATAGATTATACGATCTTCCGTTCTAGTCTAATATTTCTAGCGCAAACATATTGAATTTTTATTGCAGGAGTTCAGCAGACAGGCAGACGGCCCACTTGATGAAAAGCGGTTACCATCGCATATGGACATTTGCATCACCAAAGGTATGTGCTGCTGCTCTCTTAAGGGAGACTGTAACCTGGTCACTAATGCCAAAACACAACTCAAGGTTATTATGGCGACATACTTTAGACCAGGGGCGGTAGCCATCCAGACGGGCAAATGCCCTAACGCCCGGCTGTGGGTTGTTTTGTTGCCTCTTACGACAGGCCGCCCGGCCGCAGGAAATTGTATTCTTTCTCCGTTTCTGCAGGGATATTAGTCTAGAACTTTATAAAAATAAACAAAAGTCGGTCTATCTCATTCCTGTTATTTGCATTCTAATAATAATCTCTCCTTAATGACACCTATATACACTTCTTCCTTTGTTGGTAACACCTTCACGGTACAGGCTGCCCGTTTGTGGAACTCACTGCCACACAATAGCAGACACTTACTTACTTATTATTTTTGGTCTTCTCGACTCTATAGTACTGCTTATTTTATGTTTTACTAAATATAAAAACTTCGTTTAAAAAAACCGACTTCAAAAACTAAAAAACTAAAATGTATAAAATAACTTATTTCTAAAGCTATTATTATTAATATATATTATCTAAAACATCTTAAAGTCGGTGCTTAGTAATTTGCAAAATATAGTAATTTTTATTATGTTTTACTTTGCACCGACTTCAAGATGTTTTAGATAATATATATTAATAATAATAGCTTTAGAAATAAGTTATTTTATACATTTTAGTTTTTGAAGTCGGTTTTTTAAACGAAGTTTTTATTTTTTATTTGTTACTTTTTAGTGTCTAGCTATGTATGGGTGGACTTCGAATGGTGCCGCGCTTCTTAAATAATATAGGTCCTAAGAAACGAGAACAAAAAAATGTTCGTAAAATGAAAACTACTGGGCCAAACTATGTCAAATTTTTAGGGGACCAATTGGAAGCTATTCCGCGTCGAACAAAAAAGAATCACGTAAATCGAATCATAAATCTCAGAGTAATCGGTGTACATATGGAACGGAGTGAAAATTATTTCCATGAAAAATGATCGTAAAATTAAAACTACTAGGCCAAACTATGTCAAATTTTTAGGGGACCAATTGGAAGCTATTCCGCGTCGAACAAAAACAAAAAAAAAACACGTAAATCGGATCATAAATGACGGAGTAATCCTCCTTTTTTCTAAGTCGGTTAAAAAATATGTATTTTTTGGAGACCCGTAAGTAATTTTGTGAAAATTGGAAACATTGAAAACACCACATAGTAAGACGATATGGTAATTACACATTTTTTAGGGTCACGAATATATGAAACAAATAGCATTCAATTTGATTCATTCATAGCAAAAATTCGTGAAAACATGTTTAAAATTGTTGGTAGTTTTGCATTATTCATTTCGGCTCACACCGTTTCTGCTAATGGTAATACCGTTTTTTTTCTACTATTATCCTGCCGCGACTACAATATCGAGAAGATATTGTAGATTAATATTGTTACGAGCTACAGGACTCGAATTAAAATAAATGCCAATTACTATAGAATTTATTAGAACTGTACAAACACATATAAAACAGGTACAAATAAAACTGGATTCAACCAGTTCGCGATGCTGCACGTTTGCAATTCAACACGCGCAAAGTCCGTCACTATATCCCTAACAAAGAGTACTACACACGTCTTACTCGTATCGTAGTCGTCGCTTGACTGCCCCACCCCTCCGCTTGGGCATTGTTTTATACTAAACTGTATAATAGAACAAAGGATCTCGTTCGCCTAGTTAATCCCGCACATCTGGCAAGCTTCCACGGCCACAAAACAAGTTCAATAACAATAGCATGTTTTTCTGGATTAAAAATTCTAAATACAAAATAAACAAAAGAATTCCTTAATCAAAGAAGGCAATAAACGGCGTTTTACGACATGCAGGTGTGCGTTCTTTATCGGTATGTAACAATATGAATATCTGACACTGTCGCAATGGAATCGACCTGTGAATATCCTCGGAACGCCAAGATATTGAAGTAGCAGAACTGGGCTCCTGGTAGTATTTACTGGGTGCATGCAATATAAAATCTAGGCATCCCGAATATTCTACGAAAAAGATTAATGTATGTACCAAGTTAACAAGATGGGACTTGAACTTTGCGTCAAAGCCAGAGTCAAACCCACTCGAATACTGTTATAGATAGTAAACTATTCCAAGTTGGAAGTTGTAGATTTATATAAGGTTCCGTGCGTTTGATATAATTAACATCAGAGTTCCGTAGCTCATTTATCCATCCTCCTATCCCATATCCTCTATCCCATCTCCCTATTCTATTTCTCTTTTTTATGATGCAGGAGAAATGTCTTTTCCTGGGACAAAGTTTTCGGGTCTTATTTATTGTTATTTCCTGCATACACATAATTTGATGACCGAGAGAAATTTCTTTTCTTGGGACACCATCCTCAGACCTGGGGGAACGACTTTACACCGAGGGATGTGTGGGACTCTTGATCGGCTGTATGCCCGTCGTTCGTCAAGCTGCCTTTTCTCATATCTCAACCCTTTTATCTTATCCCTTCAATGCTATCCCTCCTTACGGTGTCTATAGGCGATGATAACCACTTTACATTAGGAGGTTCTTGCGCTTGTTTACCAAAATCGCAATAAAAAGAGGTCTTTGTGGTACTTAAAAGTATTAATTTGATCTGTATTTATAGTACATAAGATTTGTTCCAAATATGACGTTACGTTCCCGGAAAGCACCCTTTTCCGGGTAACATTTGTCACACCTTCATTCAGGCGATTTAAAGTAGGGCGCACAAGCACGCTTCTTATTGGCTGGGCCATTTTGCAATGGCTGCCAGTCTATCGTCGTGACGCCATCGCCGATAAGTAGCCAAGAAACGTCGGAAACTGCTTGTTTGTCCCTCAAAACCGTTCCTCAAAGTGTCTTAACTGTGCACCAGTCAACCAGTGTAATGTTCGTGTAAAACAAGGACGCGCAAATCCGGCCGAAATCCTGCATCATTCCTTACACTGTGCCAGTAGTGATGGTAAGCGTTCAATTATTTCTACATGTTTCGCTCGGATTTGAGAGGTGGCATCAAGTGTACAAAGGATCAAGATTTGCTCCGGTTGAGTAGTCATTCATATCAATTCAAGATTCTTTATTATGGACATCTATCTATACATACAGATAAATAAAGTTGAGGTGTCTGTTTGTAATGCCAAAGTAAAAATGTGAAAAGAATCAAGGGGGATAATTTGGACCAGGAGATTCGGCTGGATCGATTTTGACGGCACTTTAACTGGCAGATAGCTAATGTTGTAAGGATTACCTAAAGTACGTTATAAGGAGTACCTTAGGTACTCCTTACAAAACAAACTCTCTCCTTACAAAGTCGCGGGCACAGCTAGTAAGTAATAAATAAATAAAAATGTAAAATAGCTCTAGAAGACACAACAAGACAAGAACATACTAGCGTAAAAAACTTTGTAACGATTTGAAAAAAAGAGATAAATATACTAAAACCATACAAAACCTGTTCGTTCAGTGGTAGGGCAAACAAAAAAAACATGTTTTATTCTGAAATTTAAATTACACTGAACCCTAAAAATAAGGTTCTTCCAGTATTTTTTCCACGTGTTCACGTATGTCAAGTGGCTGTTAGCTCCAACTTACGCCGAAATACTTGCTGAGTGTATTTTTTGTTTTTTCTATTCGAATATTTTGACCAACATTTACATGCTATTTTAGGTAAAATCTATTTTGAATTATTTGAGCGTTGGACAATTTACGAACTAGGAGGAATTCTGTACAAGTGACAAATGTTCTTTGTTTTCTTTATTCAAGTACAGGACCACAACAAATTATTTAATTAATTAATAAATATAGACAAAAAGGAAACTGACTTCAAGAGTAAAAGAAGACAATATTTATTTTTGCTTTTTAGTTACTCTTGAAGTACATATCGCTTGAAGCGAAATTTCTTTAGAATCGTTGTGATTTGAAACTCGGTGAAACGAAAAAGCGATACTAAAAAGAGATAAACACAAATCTATAGGACTAAGCCTGTGAGAGAATGAGATAGAATACATTATATTTAATAATTTAAACACTATGCTCATACAGATAGAGTTGAAAACTTTTTCGTTAATGTTTTAAATTCGTGTTTTAAAGCTTAAATACATTATAACGATATAGTATATGAAATGTGACGTCACGAACTTTAGACTCTCACCCCTTGACACACTTTATTTCACTGCATGTGAACTGCACACACACATAGAATTTTGTTACTTTTTTTAAAGTAAAATAAAAATATTATGGTATTTAATTAAATTTATATGAAACTATCCTAAGCTGTATCGTATCCAACAACGCAAAAAGAATCATCAAAATCTGTTCAGAAACAAAAAAAGTATTACATAATAAAACTACGTTTTAACGGTTTTAAGCACGGTTTTTATTTGATTATGGTTATTACGAAGTTTCGGCCACATTTCAGTGGCCGTGATCACGGAAGACAAATAAGACAAGTATCAACGAGTATTGTTAAAGTTTTATTTAGCCTACCGCCAACTTGTTCATTTTAATATTTTGTTTACGGTTATAATTTACTCTATGGGAGCCTAATCTAATTTACCACCGCTTCTCAACAAGTTATGCTTGTAAAGAAGAAGCGGCGCAAGAAACTCTTCAGCAAACATACCTATTTCTAAATTTTTTATATAATATTAAAATGGGTAGTGAAGGATTACATGATGATTTGTGGTGTGGCAGAGGACGCATGTCAGAATAGAAGAGTCTGGAAGGAAAAGACATATTGCGCAGACCCCAAATAATTGGGAGAAGGTGAAAGAACAGAGATAGAAGAGAGATATGTATCCGTGTCTGACGTGGCACATTCAGGTCCTATGTCCGTAGACCCATATAGATCCGGCTCCAACCTTCGAAAACTATTGTTACATACCGACAAAGGTAAACGCACATCTGTCTGTCGTAAAGTGCAGTTTTTTACCCCCCACCCCCGCATTTATCTAAAGAATTCTTTTGTTTACTTTGTATTTAGAATTTGTAATTAAGAAAAACATTCTATTGTTATTATACTTGTTTTAAGGCCGTTATTAGTGTCGAACTAATCCTTGTTGTTGTTGTTGTCGAAGCTGGCCAGGTATGGATGGGTGCATTATAAAGGAATGGCCTAAGGCGGAGAGGGGCAGTCAAGCGAGAATTACGATACGAGAAAGAAGTAGATTCGACAAGTGTTATAGTGACGGACTTTGCGCGTGCTATTGAATCGTGAAGTTTGTACTAGCTGTGTCTAGTTATATTTGTACCTGTTCTATACGTATTTGTACGGTTCTAATAAATTCTATAGTAATTCCAGTGGCATTTTAATTCGAGTCCTGCGTAACTCGTAACACTATGGTCACCGGAGTCTACAACTTGTTTGGCGGCAACATCAATCAAACCGTTAATGACGTCAAAGCTTCCCTTACAAAAACACCCTTAGTCGGATACCATTATTTTTTCATAAAAACTAGTTCAAGTGGTTACAAGTTGGGGAAAGTTATAATGGAATAATAAACGATTAAATGAAGATATTTGCGGTCGAAAATATTTAAAAGGTAAAAATAATCGGTCAAATGCTTAGCAGCCTTGTTGTTTGTCTGTGTTTGTTTCGTTTTGTCTATCTGTCAGTCACTTGAACGGCCAAGGAGACCAGCGCTGGTTGAGCCAACCAGCATCATGCTGAGTTAGGACCGATTCAGAATTTCATTTCAATTGTATTGTCTTATTTATAAGTACGTTCTATTGTGTGTGTGGTTCTAAATAAATATTTTTCTTCCTTTCCTTGGCGGCCTCTTTGATCAGGTGAACTATGCCTTTGTTACCCTAACTCATTAGATTGCACAGGTTACAATGCCGCGGGAATTTTCCCGTGAGCAGGTGCTTAAATAAACTTAGCTTATTTCGACACAGTTTTGAATAAAACGAAGGCTTACCTTCTATTTTAAATTCTGCGCTACTTTGAGTCCGAGAATCACGCGGGAATTTCAAGTCAAGCGTAGTCGAAGTCGCAGGTATATAAGGGATTTTGGAAAGTTGCACCCGTGACTGAAAGATTGAAAGCAAGAAGATTAAGGTGGTAAAGGCATATAATGAGGAGGGAGGAAAGTCACGTGACAAAACGAAAAAGAATGTTAAACTACAAGACTGATGGGTACAAATATAATAGTAGCCCAAAAAAAGGTGAATGGATTGTTTAAAGAATTATAATTATGATGATTTGTGGTGTGACAGAAGCTGTATGACAGAATAGAGGAGTGTGGAAGGAAAAGACATATTTAGCCGACCCCAAATAATTGGGATATGGTGAAAGAAAAGGGAGAATGGTAATTAATCGTCAGACAGACATACACACGTTCAAGAGTAAAATCTAGTCGTGCGTCGGAACCAACACACATACGTGTGAGATATCCAGGCACTAACATGCTTATTTCCATTGATTAAGGATATTTATTTGCCGACACAATAAAAAGAAACTTTCGAAAAAATATTTAATAACGGGCTCTAACCTTTTTAGAAACTACCCGTATAAACAATATCAACATACATTATGTTACAGTTATTTACTAGCATAGTTGTTCTTGTCATGTTTCCGTCTAAAGTTGATAATTAATTTTGTTATGTACCCTCTTATTTCTAAACGATACATTTCCATAATTGAATAATAAATATAAAACAATAATATACTGTGGTAATTGTGTAGATTATAATTCAAGGTCTCTCAGTTGTATATAGACGGTAGTCATTACATTTCATTTTTATGTTGGCAGACGCGATAGTTTTGTGTTCGGTTTGGTTTATTACATGTAAAACTTTAAGTTAATGTTTAATATAATATCTTGTATAAAATATTATGTGGAATTTCTAAACAGTAATGTATTCAATTCTTTTCATTTATTACACTTTAATTAAAATGGTTTATCAATTACTACAATCCACTTGCTAATTGCTAAGTTTCATGTTCTGTAAAATTGTTGGAGGGATGGCGAGATGTTCTAAAAATGCTAATAAAGTGTGAACAGTTAGTGTAAAGACTGTGTTAAAACCTGTGTTATAAAGCATTGCTGCTCTTTTACTACTATAAACCCTTGTTGCAAGTATTACAATTACAACAAGTTTTTTGCCGTGACGAGGACGGGTGTACTTAGGTATTATTCCCGGAATAGACTGCGATTGGTTGGTATGCAATATGTCACATGATGAGCGTTCGAGTGTTTCAATTGAAAACGTTGAGGGGTTGATACGTTGCCTGACTGCTACTAGTGAAGTGCTCCATATTTGCCAATTACACTCAGGGCAAGTCCACGTAGTGATGCGGGCGCGGTGGCGGGCGCAGTAACGATATATCAAGCGTTTGATATAACAAAAAGGTACTTAGCAAGTGGTAGGCACGCTTGAGATTGACCGCACAATGTTTTCACTATAATATGAAGTTTTGACGTTAAGAAATCCCAGAAAATATAAAAAGTCCCAGATTATATTTTTAGATAGTGCTACACTGCATTATTCTAGAACTATTAACTATACCGTTCAAATAAACCCTGTTACTAGAAAATATATTGATCTTGGAGAAATCCATAGCCTACCTTTTAAAATATTTATATCTCAAGTTCTTTGTTTTTAAAATGAACTATATAATACAGACTGTTTAAGTAAAAACTAAAATAAACTAAGTTATAAAATACAAGCGATTATAGACTGTGTAACAAGTCGCTGCCAGATGGAAGCGTGCCCAGAAGGCTGGCTGCATTGCCGCGCTGTATGGCGATGCTTATTTGTTGGGCGAAATATGAGCCAGCCTTCTGATCACGGGTGGCATCAGAGAGTTTCTTACAGATCTCTTTGAAGAAACTCTTTGCCGATGGACCCCACGAACCTAATGTTGACCTATTTTTAGATAATTTCTATGTGTAGTCACCCACTTTAAAACACTCCCAGAGAAGTTCCTGCGAGGTTGACGGAATATAAATTATAAAATCACTTGAAAAAGGACTTAGCTATCATTCTAGTGATCATGACCTGTAAAACGCGTAACACATTAAAGTGAGAATTTCGCGAAAATACGAAAATTCACGAGAAAATTCAATGTAAAATGTGTTAAAGAATCAGTAAGATTCTTAATAACGAGCTTACATTTTACTTAACACTAATTTCATAATTGTATGAAACAATAATATCTGCATAACATGCAAGTTGTGGATGTATTATTTGCAAGGATTAATAAGTGAGAACGCATTCCTAGGATATCCATGACAGTTTTAGTTGAAATTGGGATTAATGTAAAGCATCCATAGAAAACTTGATGCTAGAGATTATAACAAATTTTGACCGTGTTAAGTCCTTGATGGTAAGTATGAGCTCAAACACAACAAACACGCAAGAACTACCACAGTCATAGCCGCCCCTGCGTCCGCATGTTGTACGTGAACAAGCACTTTAAAGTATATCATGCCCCTAGGAGAAATTGGACCCGTAGCTTTATAGGTTGGGGTCAATAAAATAAAAAAGACCGTTAAAAACGTTTGCTACTATACACAATATTGTATTGCGTATACACAAAAAAATCACTTTAAAAACCCAATATTCTAAATTCTTTAATTTGCATACTACATTAAAGTCATTGTATTTGTATTATTAAAAGCACGTTTTTAAAATCAAACATTAATACTATTTAAGTCTAGGTCATATTGGAGACGTTCAAGGAGGCCGTCTCGATAGACAGGCAATGACCTTAGTATATGAAAATGTCTATAAATAATAAGTGCTACCTCAGTGTGTGGATTTGCTTGAAATATAACTTTTCAGATTCGAGCATAACATCAGTGAAGAAGAATCGAGCATTACAGTTCGTAACCTGTAATATTCCAGTTTCGAGCATTACATCAGTGAAGAAGAATCGAGCATTACATCAGTGAAAGAGAATCGAGCATTACATCAGTGGAGGAGAATCGAGCATTACATCAGTGAAGGAGAATCGAGCATTACATCAGTGAAGGAGGATAACCGAGAATCACAGTGCGCAACCGTAATGATACAATCTAGGATATGTGGAGACAGCTTGTAACACAACGACCGCTTCTTCTCACATTGTAGAATCAAGTCAATGCTCAAAATCGAATAATAAATGTTTCGTTACAGGCGAATGCTCGTCGGTCGGAGAGGCAGTATTTGTAACGTAATGCTCGAAGTCGAATCGTAAATTTCAATGTACTACAGGCGAATGCTTGCGTTGTATTTTTTTTATTTTCCTCCTCTTCATGGCAATCCAGATATGTCAAGGTTTTGTATAAAAAAATAAAATTTATCTTATTATCTAATTTTTTCCTTATTTATTACATCCATCTCTTTTTATAGAGTCTATCGGGTTTATGTGTACTTTTTCGTTATTTTACTACTTATTTTATTATCTATTGTTTAGATGATTGAAACGAAAAAGTGAAACTAAAAAAATACATAAATCTATAGGATTAAGCCTGCAAGAGAATGAGATAGAATACACTATATTTAACCATGCTCATACAGATAGAGATGGAAATGCTTTGAAGTTTTTCGTTTATACTTTAAATTTCGTGTTTTAAAGCTTAAATATATTCTAACGCTACGAATAAATAACTTATTATTTATTCGTAGTTGTAACGATATAATATATGACATGTGACGTCACGAAATTTAGAAACCCTCCCACCCTGTCACACTACGTTTTATTTCTACTGCGTGTGATCTGCACACAGATATTTTTTTGTTATATCTATATTTATTGCTAGTTTCCTGTTTTTATACCATACTAGCGGCCCCGGCAGACGTTGTCCTGCTCTTAAAAAATTAAAAATCTAGGACCCGATTCCAATTGCGGATGTAAACCATCCGAGGAACCCACGCAAACACACAAAAACAAAATCACCAAAATCGGTTCAGGTGATTAGGAGAATTCTAGAACCCGATATCAGCGCCACCTACCCGTTCCTACGGGATAAAAAGTATAGTAAGCTACCTCCCCACCAATTTTCAGCCAAATCGGTACAGCCGTTCTTGAGTTATAAATAGTGTAACTAACACTTTCTTTTATATACTCGTATATAGATTCACAAAATACTTTGTTATGATATATGACCGTATTGTATTGATTCGATATCGATTATAACCGCTTTCCATCAGGCGGACTGTCTGGCTGTTTGCTGAACCCATGCAATAAAAAATGGCATTGATTTATAGTATTACATACCGACAAAGACCGCACACCTGCATGTTGTAAAAACGAACTCTTTTATTTACTTCGTGTTTAATATTTAAAAACATATATTGTTATCGTACCTATTTTATGGCTGTAATTAGTGACGAACGAGTTAATCCTTGTTTTTTATTGCATTGCGTCGAAGCTTGCCAGATGAGCGTGAACGGGGTCCCTTTGTCGGTATTATACAGTTCAGTATAAAAAAAATCCCGAACGGAGGGGTGGGGCAGTAAAGCGACGACTACGATACGAGTAAGATGTTTGTAGTACTCTCGATTAGCGATATAGTGACGGACTTCGCGCGCGTTGAATTGCATTGAATCGTGCAATGTGAACTGGTTGCATCCAGTTTTATTTGTATTTGTTTTATACGTGTTTGTACAGTTCTAATAAACTCTATAGTAATTCCAACGGCATTTCTTTTAATTCGAGTCCTGTAGCTCGTAACAATAGCGAACAAGATTCTAACAGGAATTAATTACTATCAGGCTATGGCTTATATAACCATTTTTTTAACAAAAACAAAACCAACTACACTCTAAAAAAGAAAAACTAATTATTTAACCGACTTCTCTCTACAATATCACGAAGTCGATGCCAAATAACACAAATAAGAACAACAAGATATGGTACAAAATATAGTATTTTTTTATATTTTACTTGAGACCGACTTCATGATGTTGTAGAAAGAAGTCGGTTAAATTTTTAGTGTGAAGTTAGTTTTGTTTGCGATGAAAAACATCACTTCAATATCTTTAGAAATAATATATTGTTATATACCGGCGAAGGTAAAGGCACACCTGCCTGTCATAAAACGCAGTTTATTACCCTTCCCGCATTCGGAGTTCTTTTGTTTATTTCGTATTTAAAATTTGCAATTCGACAATAGCCTATTGTTATTGTACTTGTTTTATGGCCGTCATTAATGTCGAACTAATCCTTGTTGTTATTGTATTGCGTCGAAGTTTGCCAGGGATGGAATCGGTGCCTTATAAAGCAATGGCCCAAGACGGAGAGGGGCAGTCAAGCGAGGATTACGATACGAGCAAGACGTAGATTCGATGAGCGATATAGTGACGGACTTTGCGCGTGTAATTGAATCGTGCAGTGTGTATTGGTTGCATCCAGTTATATTTTTACCTGTTTTATATGTGTTTGTACAGTTCTAATAAATTCTATAGTAATTTCAACGGCATTTTAATTCGAGTCCTATTTAGCTCGTAACAATATTAAGCAGAAATTATACAACTGGCACGCGTATACAAACTAACACCCTTAAGGGTATATGCTCCTCAACAAGGTTTGTTCTCTATTTCCTTGCGATACACAAATCAGATTCTAACAGTGACAATAGGACCAATTCGGAAGTATAACCTTTTGATTAAAAACCTTCTCCTTTTGAAGTTGGTTTAAAAGCGTAATATAATACTTCAAAAATAAATTTGGAATTCAAAAAATAAAAGAGCAAAGTCACAAAGATGTTATTTCAAATGGCTTATACAGTTGAAAGAACAGAGCATTAATTAACAAGCTTTAGCTCTGTTACCTTATCGCGAGTCCCTAACATACATTTTAGTCTAAGAAGGTTCTGTACATTTTATATACATACATGTAGGTTGGTCGGCAGGCAAGTAAAACAACACTTTTTTATATAATTTACTTTCAATATCACGTAAAATTAAAATCAAATTAATCAGAGCGTCTTTCGTGTGCGTCGTGCGTACGTCGTCCATTCCTCGAATCTTCTGCTCGCTCTTTCACTCGTTATCTCTTTCACACTATGGATTCGTTCGGTAATATCATCTTACATTCATCAAATCATGCGTTCAAGATACATTCATTCCCACATTCGGCCGTCCTGCATCTTCGTCTGTCCTCAGACATTCACCTTCACAACAATACGTCATCTCACAACATCATAATAAAAGTTACACAAAGAATACAAAGTTAAACATCATAGAAAAACATCAAGTTATACAAATTCATAATCGTTGACAAAGTTACATTACAATTTCGCAACTATTAAGTTATACATAAACATCTTATAACACAAAATATTCTTTATATAAACTAAACACATCTTATGAGAAAAGATATCAGGGCATCATAAACACCTAAAATAAAATAACATATAAGTACTAGGGTTAATGACAACTTTCACTCATCCTTTCATACTATCATCTTAAACTCATACTTACTGTTTACTTTTAGTCACTCAAGTAGTCAGGCCACTTTTTCATAAGGTCAGCGGATGTAGTAGTCTTGTTAGGGCCTTCAACTTGTGAGTCAGCCTTCTCGACATTATACCTATTCTTTCTCTTGACCTTTACTATTTGATATGGTCCCAAAAACTTTGGTTTCAGCTTCATTCCTGTGCCAAACTGAGTCCTTTTTACAGCTACTAGATCACCTTCCTTGTATACACTACATTCTTTCATCTTCTTATTGTAATTTTTTCTATTTTCTTCTTGTACCTTAAATATTTGTTTCTTAGCTTCTTTTCTAAGTTCTTCTCTACTATCATTAAAGCTTTGTCTTTCTTCCTTTGTCAGCAAGTTTAGTAATTCAATATCTTCCTTCCGCCTCATCTTTGTTCCAAAAAGTAATTGAAATGGAGTGCTATTTATGCTCCTGTGTTAAGTACTGTTAAGTGCTCTTTGAACTCTACTTACTAACTTATACCACAATGTAGGTTTCTCAACTGAAAGTTTAGTTAGTACTGAAATTATGGTTCTGTGAACTCTTTCAACCTGACCATTTCCTCTTGGTACACCTGTTGTTATTTTTATATGCTCTATTTCTTCTTGTTTACAATACTGCATAAAATCATTACTCGTAAATGCAGTGCCTCTGTCTGAAATAATCCTTGTAGGGTTACCAAACACTTGTTGATGAATCTCCAGCTTATTCAACACTTCTTGAGTAGATGTACTCTTTGTAGGGAACAACCATACAAACTTGGTAAATGCATCAACAACATTCAATATGTAATTATATTGCTTACGTGTTTCTGTAAGTGGTCCAATGTGATCCACATGAAGTGTATGTAATGGTGTATCACCTTTTTCTATGGGATTTAAAAATCCTTCTTGTTTTCCTTCTTTACGGGATGCCAACAGACAAGGTATGCATGTAGAAATAAAATCCTCAACCTTCTTCTCTAATTTCGGTATATAATAATCCTTACTTATCAATTCCATGGTTTTCTTCTTTGAAAAATGACCATTATCATGTGCCCTCTTGACAATTTCAATTTCCATCTTCTGTGGTACAACCAAACAATGCTCTGGTCCCTTGCAGAGTAGACCTCCTTGTAGATAAAAGTCATTGTATTGTTTTTCATCTTTCAGAATATCCATAATTGCATTTAATCTATTGTCACTCTCTTGGGCACGTCGTAAATCACTATGCAGATTTGAAAATATGAGATTTACATATGGGTTTCGGCTTAAAGCATCTGTGTGTCTCATTTTTGAACCCTCCCGATGTTCAATAGTAAAGTCATAATCCTGTAGGAACAATATCCATCGTGCCACTCTTGTAGACATTACTAGATCTTTTTTATTCAGCGTCATTTGAAAAGGTTTACAGTCTGTGACTATCTTAAAATGTTATCCGTACAAATAATGTCTAAACTTCTTTATACTTTCTATTATGGCCAAAGCTTCTAGCTCATAACTTGTATATTTGATCTCAGCATCAGTTGTTCGCTTACTCATATAATGTACTGGGTGTAGTTCACCATTGTCATCTTTTTGCAATAATATAGCCGCATATGCCATACATGAGGCATCTGTATGAAGCTCTGTTTCCGCTTTCGGTTCATAAATTTTCAATACAGGTTTACTCGCCAACTTTTCTTTAAGCATATTGAAAACTAGTTGATGCTCATTGTTAAATTCAAACTTCTTATCCTTTCTTAGCATATCAGTAAGAGGTTTTGCTATCAGCGCATAATTTTGTATATATTTTCTGAAATAGGAACAAAGTCCTAAGAAACTTTGAAGTTGCTTCTCATTTCTAGGCTCAGGAAATTTAATGACAGCATTTGTCTTCCCTGGTGATGGCATGACTGATCCTCCTTCAATGACATGTCCTAAATACTCCACGTTTCTTACTAATAATTGAGATTTCTTCCAATTTATTTGTAATCCGTACTCCATAGCCAATTGTAGCACTTCTCGCAATCTTGCAACAGCTTGAGCCTCATTTGTAGCTGGAATTAGCAAATCATCAATAAATATTTTGACAATACCCCTCGTTATCAAGTCTCTAAATATTATTGAAATATATCTCATAAAAACTTTGGGACAAATTGACAATCCAAAAGGTGCTTTTAAAAATTCATATTGGCCGTTCATTGTAACAAAAGATGTATACTTAATAGAATCCTTGCTGACTTTCAAATGAAAAAATCCATTCTTAAGGTCAAGTGCACTAAATACTCTCGCAGCTGCCAGCTTGTCTATATGTTCATCGATGATGGGTAGTGGGTACTCATCCTTCAGTATTTTCCTATTAATCAATCTATAATCAACACATATTCTTAAGTTTCCATCCTTTTTTCTGACAAGAACAAGTGGGCTAGCATATTCAGCAACACTTACCCGAATCACTCCTTGTTCCAATCATTCTGTAACCTGTTTGTTCACTTCGTCCTGTTCCTTTGGTGAAATGCGTCGCGGTCGTTGAGCCACTGGGATTTCATCTTTAAGTGTGATTTTCAACTCAATTGGAGCCTCCTTGGTTTGACATGGCTGATACTCATCTACTAACCTAGTCACTTCATTTCTCACATCTTCATTCATAACATGACCTACAATATCAACAGAACATGGAAAACAATTCACTTTACACAACCAATCATTCGGTTTCATCCATACCGAACCATCTTTCATGACTGTAATAACATTTTGTAAAAACTCATGCCCCAATATCACTTTAAATGGTATACTGTCTCTAGGAATCACATAGAATATTACATCATGATACGTATAGCCGTCGATTTCAACATTAGTTTTTAACTGTTCACACGACATTACTTTAGATAGACCTAAACCGGTAAGAACTATATTTTCGTTTTTTAAACATGTCGGAGAGCCTATTTTTTCATAATAGTCCACGGTTATTAAGTTAATTTCGCTGCCACTATCTATTAGCGCATATATTTCGTTATTGTTACACATCTTTACTAATTTCAAAGGTTTTTTTAACATTTTACAATCTTTGTTTACTTCTAAAATGTCAAATTCGCCGTCATGACATTTGTCGCGCGCCATCTTGCTCTCTGGGCCAGGCATCGCGTACGCAGTGCTGCCAACCTCGCCATATTGGTTTTCTAAACTCGCGCTCACGCCATCTTGTGTTGTGGCGATAAAACTGTGCTTAGGTTGCCGCTCCGTTTCCATACTGCCAACCGTAGTCGATGACTTTGCCTTTTCCGGACATTTCGGAGAAATATGGCCGAACTTGTTGCAATTGAAACATTTCTTTCCTTGCATCTTTTTCGGACAATCTTCACTTTTATGATTCTTCTCTCCACAGCTATAACATCTAGTTTTGACTGACCATTCTTTTGTATTCATATTTTTGTCTTTTTGTTTCTCGTAAATAGGTTCCTTCTTCATTTTTTCCTTAACAGTCTCGTAAATTTTTAATTTTTCTTTTAGCTCTGTGTACGATGTAACACCGTATAACATTATTTTATTTATTTCTTGATCTTGAATTCCGTCTGTTATATATTTAATGGCCACGTAGTCCGCCATTTTGCCTCGGCGTCCTAGCTCTTTCATGGCAAACATGTAGTCAATGCATGATTCATTTGACTTTTTCTTTCTTGCGCTCATCATTTCATGTATTGTTTTCGCATCTATGATGTCGGGGAACTCTTTAGAAATTGCAAGTTTTAGCGTTTCCCAACATTTGAAGGTTTTTTCAGAATGAAGCCATAATGCTGCCGTACCTGTCAATGATCGCCTCGCAACCAATAAGCGTTGTGTCTGCGTCCAGTCAAAAATGTCTCCATTATCTTCAATGTCTTGAATCCATTTTGTGACAGAATATACTTTATCCTTTCCATCAAATTTTCTTACAATGTTCTACGTAAGGTGAAACATACCAACACGCGTCGGCAGATCGAGCATACAATCATCGTCATCAAAGGATTGACTTTTAGTTCTTCGTCTAGCCATCCTCGCTTATTTATCCGTTGTAATCGTCGTAAAACAAAGAGATAAATTCGTCTTGCTCGCTGCGTTGCGTAGATATATTCGTATATTTTGCACCTTAACGCGTCGTTTGATAATTACTTCGTTTTGAACACACAAGTAACGCGTTCTTCGTATCTTCGTTTCTCCGTGTCTCGTAATGGCGTCGCAATGGCTTGCCTTGCCGATCGATGTGTCTCTCCCGGACGAGCCCCCAAAAACTGTAGGTTGGTCGGCAGGCAAGTAAAACAACACTTTTTTATATAATTTACTTTCAATATCACGTAAAATTAAAATCAAATTAATCAGAGCGTCTTTCGTGTGCGTCGTGCGTACGTCGTCCATTCCTCGAATCTTCTGCTCGCTCTTTCACTCGTTATCTCTTTCACACTATGGATTCGTTCGGTAATATCATCTTACATTCATCAAATCATGCGTTCAAGATACATTCATTCCCACATACATACCTAATTATCTATTATACCATAGGAACGCGCTTCCTGTTACTATTAGACAAGCAAAATCGCTAGCGATATTTGAAACTATGGTCCAAAAATACTACCTATCACTACTTCACGGGCCGAGGCCTATCTATTAATGTTGGATATTTGTATATATTCTTTATATGTGTCGGGAATCATTTGCGACCTCAATTATTAATATTGTTACATGCCGACAATAGTAAATGCACACCTGCCTGCCATAAAATTTCCAGGTGGTAGGGCATTTGCCCAACTGGATCGCTACCACTCCTGGTCTAAAGTATTATGTCACCGAAACAACCTTGAGGTGTGTTCCGGCATTTGTGACCAGGTTCCAGTCTCCCTTAAGAGAGAGCAGCAGCGCATTTGTAGCACCTTTGGTGTTGCAAATGTCCATAGGCGATGGTAAACACTTTCCATCAAGTGGGCCATCTGTCTGTCTGCTGAGCTCTTGCAATAAATAAATAAACAGTTTATTACCTTCCCGCATTTTGTACTTCTTTTGCTTACTTTGTGTTTAAAATTTGTAATTAAGAAAAACAGCCTATTGTGTATTGTAATCTTTTATGGCAGTCATTACACAGGTGTGTCGAACTAATTCTTGGAAATTATTGTTATGCGTCGAGACATATTGTATTTGTACAGGATAAAAGGAATGCCCGAACGGAGGGGTGAGGCAGTCAAGCGAGGATTACGATACGAGCAAGACGTGTGTAGTACATTCGATAAGCGATATAGTGACGGACTTTGCGCGTGTTATTGAATTGTGCAGTTTGTAGTGGTTGCGTCCAGTTATATTTGTAACTGTGTTATACGTGTTTGTATAGTTCTAATGAATT
This sequence comes from Dendrolimus pini, assembly GCA_949752895.1. Classification (NCBI taxonomy): domain Eukaryota; kingdom Metazoa; phylum Arthropoda; class Insecta; order Lepidoptera; family Lasiocampidae; genus Dendrolimus; species Dendrolimus pini. The sequence goes on from OX457150.1 coordinate 1,439,339, forward strand.
ATATAGTAATTCCAACGGCATTTTAATTCGAGTCCCACACTCGTAATAATATATATAAATTATATAATATTGTTTATTACTTTTATTCAAGGCAGAACCCCAAAAAGTTTTATCGCGACGATAATGAATTTTTAAATGGGACTTTGTTTGAATTAAGTGCAAGATTAAAATTAAAATAAAATATTGCAAAGGGATCTCTTACGATTATACTTATGCCTTGGGGTGAGAGGGAGAAAGTATTTATCTCTCTTTTATTATATACTAGCATTTACCCGCGCTTTGTCCACGTTGGACAGGTAGTTGAAAATATGGTTATATTGCTAAATATAAAATCAAAGATTACTTTCGGGAGTGTAATGGATTTGTTAGTATGAAAATACACGAATCGCGGAAATTCATATAGAAACTCGGGATAAATAATGTTACTAAAGGCACACAACTACATTGGTTTAAAAAAAAAATTGCGGTCAGTGAAAATTTCGCATTGGAATTATTTTTTTCGTGACTGCCGAACAAACAGACAAACAAAAGAGACAAGTGATAATGAATGGCAGAGTAAGGTAATGCATATTACTCGCCATCGACGGGATGTTCACCCCCATTTCCTGGACCTCCCACGCTCAACTACGCAACGGTTCTCTATAACGTTTATACCGCGTACAACAATGATCTGGAGAGAACTTCCTGCCGAGGTTTTCCCTCTGCGGTACGACATGAGGTCGTTAGCGGTTAAAAAGGGCGTTATAACATTTCTTAGAGGCCGGCAACGTCTTGGCAACGCCCCTGGTGTTGCAAACGTCCATAGGCGACGGTAACCACCTTTCATCAAGTGGGCCGTCCACCTGTTTGCCTGCTTCAGGCAATAAAAAAAAAAAAGTGCCATAAGTATGTGAGTAATGTGAAGCAATTGAGCATTTCCGGCTTGAGTAGGTCTTCGTCTCTACCTTAGGGTAGGCAGAGCCGGTTGTTACGTAGTAAAAACCCTACGTAAAATAATAATTTAACACATTTAAAATTACCGCCAAATAAACATATCAATGTCAGGTTGCCAACACTTATCTATGGAATCGTCGCCGCCAACACAACAACAACAAAATCGTTCACAAACAAAACATCTTTCTTAAATAAACTAAATAAAATAATCAAAATACATTTAAAAATACCAACATTAATTTAAATAAAATAAACTAAATTTAATTTCAACTTTTTCAAAACGGCAATTAAGAACCCGACAGTATCGGCCGAGTGCCTTAGTCTTCTCGTTTCTGAACGACACCGACAACTGTCAGCCGTCCTTAATTATACATTACGTGGAGCCTTTTTATTGTTTGAGCTGTCGTAATGTGATTGGAGAAATAGCAAAAGAGCCACCTTATTGGTTACGACTTCGAAGGTGAATACAGCCGCTGATAACCAACGGACTGAATGCATTCCCTTTTGGCTGCGAACCTTGGTCGACACTGGTCGTTGATAAGTTGAACACTTCGAACTAGGTCACCGACATCCAAATCGCCTCTCGTCAGGACCGTGGGGACATTTCGTTCGGCCACCTGAGTTTGGCCAGGAACCTTCTGAATATTAAGTACCCCTTCTACGGTCTCCTGTTTCACTAAAAGAACCCCGTAAGTAAACCTCGACTGTTGCAAATCTCTTTTTCTTAACCCTTTTATTTAATTTTTCATTATTAAAAGTTTCACATACCCTCATGTCTCAGTTGTCTTAAACAACCGCGCAAGCTAACGACAATTTCATATACCGAAGACTAATAGCGTGCCTTATGACGCGTTCCAGGTCTTCGGGGTTTTTTTTATTACGGGAGCTGGTGTTTGGAGTTGGCAGTTGAGCCCTCCAACCCGCTCACTACTACCGCTGTAAGCTGATATAAGAAAAGCACGTGAAGCCAGGCTGCCGACGCGCCTGCCGTCTTCAGGCTAGCTGCCCACGCCGTTACCAGGCGTTACAGCTAAGCAAATACTTTTAATAACTAAATTCATGTTAACGGAACCGTCGTACCATCTTTGATTAATTTACTTCAGATCTATCAAATATATTATCAACTTTTCGTAACCAACCTTTATTAAATACAGTCTGACGCCTCTACAACCCCACTACTTGTGAACTATGTTTTTAAAGTCTCAAACTGCTCTGTTATAAATACTCTTCATATTTAATCTATTGTAGTCCATCGTGACTTATGTGCCACGGTCTCTTTTTAATAACCATTTTAACCATATAAATAAATGATTACCAGTGATTCCTTTGTTTCATTTATAAGCACCGAATCACCAGGTAACAATGGCGCCCAAATTCGTGGTTTAAAATAGATAATTTGTAAAGGCATTTTTGCACCCCTTACAATAGGAGGCAAAAACATAAAGACTATTTTTAAGAAAGGTTAGGAGATAAAATATTACTTTGTATTGTGTAATACTTCACAGTTAAGCAAAAGCATTTAATATACAATTGCAATTTCATACCAAAATACCTTCATATAATTAAATAGTAATAAATTCTTTGTAATACTCGAGCAATTCTCAAGCAATTATACCAGTAAATTCAATATTTTAATGACTTCTAACATTTCATAAAAAGCAATTTGTTTTACTTTAAAGTATCAACTTAAAATCTCTTGTTTCTGAAATAAATTCATAGGATTTGCTATGAAATTGTAATATTCAATTGTGTTTCTGTATTCATAGATACCTACATATCTTCAGATTTATATTTTAATGATAGTGCTAAAAATTAATATCAGCTACACAAGCAGGTAGCCATTTTATAACATTTTTATAATACAATTTTATCATTTAAGGAGGCTTATATTACATTAAATTTTGATTGTTTTTTTTAACAAAAAATAAGGCAAATGTCCTATTGTAGCAGGCATAGCGATAAATATAGCTTTGCTTGAAAATTTTTAAAAGTTAATTTTATAACTTTCTTTATAGAGCTTAAATCTCTACTTTTATCTGTACATAAATAAGGGCGTGTTCAGACTGAATTTAATTTTTTTGAAAAAAAAAATATTTTTTTTTCAAAATTTTTTTTTACAACTTTTTCTTATTCTTCAATTAGTTTTTACGCGTTGTTGTCTTTGTTATAGTCACATACTCAAACGTTAATTATGGAACGACCAATTATTTACAATTTACTAAGAAAAGATGAATTGATTTACGAAGTCCTAGTTCGCGAGGCAAAACCATTACCTACCGTGACTGAACTTCGTGTACAAGTTAGACAACTTGTTAAGGACATCCCGGCGGATGAAATCCTTGAAACAGACTTAGATTCCGTGGAAGAACTAAATACTATACAAACCAAATTAATAGAAATAAAAGATTTTTTCAAAGATCATCAACCACAGTATAAATCCTTAAACCGTATTCGTGCAATATCACACCATCTTTTCCATAGACTTAGCCGAATAGATGGGAGTGTCAACCAAAATTTATATTCAACATTACACTCAGAGTTAAACTCTTATTTAAATAAAATAGATAACTTATATTATTCTTTTAAAGAATCCTTTGAAAATATACAGGAAGCACCGGAACCAAAATCTTCATTTCAAAAAATTAACTTATGTCAAGAAAATCATAACCTATCAGTGGTGAAATTAAATCTTAAATTCGATGGAAATATCTGTATCCATTCTTTTTTACAACGCCTTGAAGAGTTGTGTGAATCCAGGGGGATCTCCAACTCTCAACTTTTTAACTCTTCAATAGAACTTTTTACAGACAAAGCTCTGATATGGTTTCGTAGCATAAGACCTACATTATCCAATTGGGAATCGTTAAAATTAGGCCTTATTTCCGAATTTTCGCCTATCGACTATAATGATAAATTATTAGCAGAAATCCAACGTAGAACTCAGGGTTCTAGTGAATCTTCTACAGCATTCATATCGATAATGATAAACTATTTTTCGCGCCTCACGCAACCATTAAACGAACAAAGTCAAATAAATATTATAAGAAAAAATTTACGACCGGAAATACAAATGCCACTATCTCTTTATGACTTCACAACAATCAATGAATTGCGAAGTAAATGTAAACTATTAGACCATACACGCGATCGTACGGCAAATTTTATCGAACCACCTAAAATGTCTTCACAACTTGTAGCTCCTGACTTAGGATACAAAGGTTGTACAAACAAACAAAACCAAGTTAATACTATAACAAACATTAAACAAAAACCTAAAGGTTTTTCTCAAAACTCGTGTAACTCAACAGAAGTATCACACAATAAATCCCAAAATCAAAACAATAATTTAAATCGAAATTTTCAAAACCAGAATTATAAAAACTTTCCGTCAACAAATAGACATAATAGCAATTTTAAAAATAACGAAGGCAATATTCCACAAAATAACTATCCAAATCATAGAAACTTTAATTCAAATTATGTATACTTTCCTAAACAAAACGTCACATCAAGAAATAATTACCAAACTAATAATAATAATTTTGTACGTTGCGAACGCTGCAACGATATTGGTCATAACTACCAAAGTTGTAACAAAATATTTTGTTATGGTTGTGGCCGTATAAATACGAAGAAACCTGATTGTCCAATTTGTACTAAACCAAAAATTCCTAGAACTAATTCAAAAAACTAGCAAGCTCGAACCGGATGCACCGATATTTTTATAATTCTTCTAATACCCACGCTTCGGTTCGTAAACATTATACTAACTATAAAAATAATAAATCACGCAACATACAATGCAATGTTTATTGCAGACGTTGTGGTCAATTTGGTCATTTTAATAAACAATGTCCAAATATTTTTTGCTACAATTGTGGATTACCAAATACAATCAGACCAAACTGTCCCAATTGCCAGCCACATCAAGAGAGTCAAAAATACTTTACTACATTTAAAAATAAACGTAATTTAAATAACAGAAATAAACATACAAATACAAGGTATACCAGGAACAAGGAAGATAGTTCCAAAATAAGAAATACAAATAAAATATCGACGATTAAATCTAAAACCAATGATGAAAGACCTTATTTAAATTTTTCAGTTTACGGAAAAACCTATTACGGATTATTAGATTCCGGATCCTCAATTTCAATTCTAAATAAAGAGGTAGAAAATAAATTTATAAAGCAAGGTATAACACTTCAATGCTGCGACGACATTAAAACTATTGCAACGGCTAATAATTCCCGTGCAACGGTAAAAGGCTATTTTTTACTACCTGTAACTTTAAAGAATGAATCTAGAGTAATAAAATTTTATGTTATACCATCCATCTCAACTCAATTTATTTTAGGTGTAGACTTTTGGAAGTCATTCAATATAGCTCCCGAGTTGTTCGATACCTTACCTTTAGTTAATAAAATAGATATTCCCATTTCAGTTAATGAAGTAAAATACATCCATCCTTATGATGATCTGTCACCAGAAGAACAAGTTCAGGCGCAGACCATCATAAAACAGTTTGAAAATATCAGCTCAGAAAAAAATGGTCTAGGAAGAACTTCCTTAATAACTCATGTAATAGACACAGGCGACCACACACCAATAAAACAACGATATTACCGTCTCTCTCCCGAACGGCTAAAAGAAATGAATCGTCAGTTAGACGAAATGCTTAAATTGGGTGTCGTCGAGCCAAGCTCTTCCGGTTGGAATAATCCAACTCTTTTAACTCCTAAATCTAATGGCGAAATGCGTTTTTGTTTGGACAGTCGCAAACTTAATGCGGTCAGCAAAAAGGACGCATATCCTCTACCGTATGTATCTAATATACTCGACCAGTTACGAGATGCTAGATACCTTTCATCCATTGACTTGAAGTCCAGTTTTTGGCAAATTCCCCTAGAAGCGAATTCAAAGGAAAAGACAGCTTTTACAGTCCCAGGACGTGGTCTTTTCCAATATAAAGTTATGTGCTTCGGCCTTACTTCCGCACCGGCCACACAACAGCGTTTAATGGATAAGCTGTTTGGACCCGAATTAGACGGAAAAGTATTCGCATATTTGGACGATATTATAATAGTTTCGTCAACTTTTAAAGAACACTTAAAATTATTAAATAAAGTATTAGATCGTTTAAAATTCGCGAATTTAACTATTAATTTAAATAAATGTAACTTCTTCAGACAGGAATTAAAATACCTAGGATATATAGTGAATGAAAATGGGCTACGTACAGACCCTTCTAAAATAAAATCCATTGTAGAATTTCCTACTCCAAAAAGCAGAAAGGAAGTAAAAATGTTTTTAGGAACAGCATCGTATTATCGTCGATTTATTAAAAACTTCAGTACATTAGCAGCACCTCTTAATGCTTTGACAAGCACTAGCAAAACCGCTCCACCATTTTTATGGACGGAAGACGCGGAGAAATCTTTTAACGACTTAAAATCATCTTTAATTTCTGCACCGGTACTAGCGTGCCCTGATTTTTCCAAACCCTTCACAATACACAGCGACGCTTCAGGCTTCGGGATAGCTGGAACCCTTACTCAACTGGATGACGATGGGAAAGAACACCCTATCGCCTACACAAGTAGATCCCTTAACAAGGCAGAACGTAATTTCAGCGCGACGGAACGAGAGGCGTTGGCCGTCGTATTTTCCGTTGAAAGCTTCCGACCTTACGTCGAAGGCTTACCAACATTTAAGGTAATTACTGACCATTCGAGTTTAAAGTGGTTTTTTGACCTAACCAATCCAACTGGTAGACTTGCCAGGTGGGGTGTTAGATTATCACCCTACAATTTCGAGATCTTTCACCGCAAGGGTAAAGATCACGTAGTTCCAGACGCACTTTCCCGCGCTGTCCCAGTACTCGAGTTGAAACCAGTCGATGATGACACTTGGTACAACTCATTATTAGAAAAATGTAAAAGACGTCCAAGCTCTTGTCCAAATTTTCAAATAAAAGACAATAAATTGTACAGATATTCTAAGTGTAAATTTTCGAATAGTCCAGAATTCGATTGGAAATTAGTAGTTCCCCAAAATGAGCGCTCTAATATCCTCGAGTGCCATCACAGTGGAGATTTAAATCCACATTTCGGCGTCTTAAAGACGTACCGACGTATCGCACTTCGATACCATTGGCCCGGACTCTATCAAGACGTGGTCAAGTGGGTTCGAGACTGTGAGACTTGCGCAGCATACAAACATAGTCAGAAAAAGACACCTGGTCTATTAGGTGCACCTAAGGTCATTAACAGACCATTTGAATGCATAAGCATAGACCTGGTAGGTCCCTTACCACGCTCTCGTGCGGGTTTTATATATTTGTTAGTCGTTGTATGTTGTTTTAGCAAATACTGCCTTTTGTTTCCATTACGCCGCGCAATCGGCAAAAATATAATTCAATGCCTTGAACAAGGCGTATTTTTAGTTCATGGTATTCCAAAAACAGTGATTGCAGATAATGGTTCGCAATTCACCAGCAATGAGATGCAAAACTTTTTAAAAAAATACAATATACCAGAAGTACACTTAACACCTAAATACTGTCCTCAGGTGAACACAGTAGAACGATATAATCGTACAATAGTAACTGCCTTATCAATATTAGTAAAGGATGATCACAGAAAATGGGATCTGTCGATACCCAAAATACAATTTAGCATGAACACAGTAGTAAACGAGGTAACACGCTTCACACCCTTCTTTCTTCTCCATGGAAGAGAAGCAGTGCTTTGTGGTACTACATACGGTAACACAGACACTAATACAGATCTTATATCATTAAATTGCGCATCGCGTAGCACTTATGCTAATAATTTAAATTCCCTAGAGGAAACGTTCCCTAAAGTCCGTGAAGCTCTACTAAAAGCTCACGCGAAAAGTACAAAACACTATAATCAAAGCCGACGATATTTAGAATATAACATAGGTGATATAGTATGGAAGAAAACGTATCCACTATCGGATGCAAGTAAATTCTTTACGGCGAAATTTGCGCCGAAATTTGATAAATGCCGCATAATCAGAAAAATCTCTCCTATAGTCTACGAATTAGAGGACTTAAGAACGGGAAAGATTATTGGCAGTTGGCATATTAAAGACCTTAAAAAATAAATCGAATAACAATAAACGTTATAAAAATTATCACATTTTAATATATGTATACCTAAATACGACTGTTTATAGTCAAAAGACAACAAATTCAACTAGACAACATTGTGCGTATAAAACTTTTCTTACAAAAACAAATTTAAATAATAAACAAATAAATATATATATGTAAATAAATAAAAATTCAATAATCATTATAAATACTGAAAACCGAAACTTTAAACATTGTTAATTATAGTTCTTGGTATAATTCAGTCAGTTAACACTAATATGTGTTCTGTATGTTATTCATTCCATTTTGCCTGTACAACATTTTGGGCCAAAATCCTTGTAAAGTAGTAATTTACTACTAACACAGTAATTTAATGTTATGAGAGCATCATTAAAATTACTTGTATTTTTGTACGTAGTACACATAAAGTTTTTCTTGAACATTAGTATGTTTTAAGCATACACAGACATTATTTTAGTCTGAATTCGATACTCAGGAAAATATTCCTCTTATCGATTCTTATTTTTATTTTATTTAGTCAGGTTATCTGATACCAACTTACCACCAGTTTGGTGATACATAATTTCTTTTTCTAAGCTTTACTTATTATGTGTTAGGTTCTAAGATTAATGCTATTCGACTGTAATATAGTCAGATATTTTTTTTAGTTCATAAAATATAAACAGATCTTAATTTAGATCGTATTTTTTAATTTTTATAGTTTAGTTATTAAAACAGCTCTAATTATAACATTTCGTTTGTTCGGATTATAGGAACTTAATGTTACCCGTTTTAATTCATTATATTTCTATTTTAGAACCTTTTGCTACTAAGCAGTAATTGTTAACCGATAACACATTACGTTAACAATCGTGTTAAAAATTTCTTTTTAAACAAAATATTGAGCAATTGCAAAGACATGCAAAAATAGAATGAGCTATAGTTATGCTACATGGGACAAAGCAGTAATAATTTTATATTGTGCCCAAGTAAAGTATATTCGACCAGTTTTCCTGGCCGGAGGTTTGTATAGTGTAGACTAGAAATAAATCTAGCTACACGCAATTCAAGTAGAACGTCTCGAAGCGTAAAATTTGCTGTCGAGACCCTGATGATTTGAAAGATGAATGAATGTGAATAATATAAATATTACATTATATTATTTAGTATTAGTATGTATAGTATATCAATATTACACCATATTAAATATATGTTAATGAGTGATGATTTGAACTGAGATTTTTGAAAGAAATATGAGTGTTATTGGTATGCATAGGTTTTCTAGAAGGAGCATGCCTGAGTAAACAAACCCTCCGCTTGCCAGCAAAACACACAACGGTAGTAACGCTGATCGAATACATTAATTTATATACTTCGTATTTTTTTTTATATGGAATTAATTGCTTTTCATATTATTTTTCTAATATTGAATTTTTTTTCTTTCCTTCACGATGATTATTGGTCGCGAATGGATTTATTTATTTTCTTTTTCGTTTTATCTTTTAGTCTTATCTACATTAAGTTAGCTAATTAATTTTTTTTTACTCGTGTAATTTTACAAATTTTTTTTTTCTCAATAGTATGTTTTTTTTTCTTTTTATTTTGTTTCTCCTTTATGCGCTGGAGGGCCAGCCAGAATTTTACGGAGCAAAATTCCTTGAGGGGAGAGGCACTGTTACGTAGTAAAAACCCTACGTAAAATAATAATTTAACACATTTAAAATTACCGCCAAATAAACATATCAATGTCAGGTTGCCAACACTTATCTATGGAATCGTCGCCGCCAACACAACAACAACAAAATCGTTCACAAACAAAACATCTTTCTTAAATAAACTAAATAAAATAATCAAAATACATTTAAAAATACCAACATTAATTTAAATAAAATAAACTAAATTTAATTTCAACTTTTTCAAAACGGCAATTAAGAACCCGACAGTATCGGCCGAGTGCCTTAGTCTTCTCGTTTCTGAACGACACCGACAACTGTCAGCCGTCCTTAATTATACATTACGTGGAGCCTTTTTATTGTTTGAGCTGTCGTAATGTGATTGGAGAAATAGCAAAAGAGCCACCTTATTGGTTACGACTTCGAAGGTGAATACAGCCGCTGATAACCAACGGACTGAATGCATTCCCTTTTGGCTGCGAACCTTGGTCGACACTGGTCGTTGATAAGTTGAACACTTCGAACTAGGTCACCGACATCCAAATCGCCTCTCGTCAGGACCGTGGGGACATTTCGTTCGGCCACCTGAGTTTGGCCAGGAACCTTCTGAATATTAAGTACCCCTTCTACGGTCTCCTGTTTCACTAAAAGAACCCCGTAAGTAAACCTCGACTGTTGCAAATCTCTTTTTCTTAACCCTTTTATTTAATTTTTCATTATTAAAAGTTTCACATACCCTCATGTCTCAGTTGTCTTAAACAACCGCGCAAGCTAACGACAATTTCATATACCGAAGACTAATAGCGTGCCTTATGACGCGTTCCAGGTCTTCGGGGTTTTTTTTATTACGGGAGCTGGTGTTTGGAGTTGGCAGTTGAGCCCTCCAACCCGCTCACTACTACCGCTGTAAGCTGATATAAGAAAAGCACGTGAAGCCAGGCTGCCGACGCGCCTGCCGTCTTCAGGCTAGCTGCCCACGCCGTTACCAGGCGTTACAGCTAAGCAAATACTTTTAATAACTAAATTCATGTTAACGGAACCGTCGTACCATCTTTGATTAATTTACTTCAGATCTATCAAATATATTATCAACTTTTCGTAACCAACCTTTATTAAATACAGTCTGACGCCTCTACAACCCCACTACTTGTGAACTATGTTTTTAAAGTCTCAAACTGCTCTGTTATAAATACTCTTCATATTTAATCTATTGTAGTCCATCGTGACTTATGTGCCACGGTCTCTTTTTAATAACCATTTTAACCATATAAATAAATGATTACCAGTGATTCCTTTGTTTCATTTATAAGCACCGAATCACCAGGTAACACGGTATGGGGCCTCGAGCTGACGTTCTTTGCCCCGGTCTAAATTCGCAGGGGGCAACTACCCCCCGGTGATGGGGTACGGGAGCCGCCAGACACAGGGGTATGTCGGCAGGCTCGCGTCGATCCTTCAAGGCCGCTTTTATATCCCAGATTCCGTCCGGTGCCTAGCTGCTAACTGTGCGAGCTATGGGCGTCGGCGATATGCGGGGCGTGGAGCGAAAGTTTGCTCCAGCGGGCGGGTTAAGGATGCTCTCTTTCTGCAACATCCATGTTTTAAACAAGTAAATTTGATTTGGTTTGAAAAAATATTTGATTTGATAATTTCTTTTCGCTTTTCATTTTCTCACTGTGTCTACATTCTTAAAATGTGTTTACCTTAAGATCATTTACCGAATAACATATCTTATACTAATATATAAAGCTGAAGTGTTTGTTTGTTTAACTCAGGAACTACTGGTCTGATTTGAAAAAAAAGCAACGTTAGATAACCCATTTATCGAGGAAGGCTATAGGCTATATATCATCACGCTAAGACCAATAGGAGCGGAGCACCAAAGTGTTTTCAAAATCGGGGGTTTTGAAAAACAAATTTCACGCGGACGATGTCGCGGGCACAGCTAGTTAGAATGTAAAAAAGATTAATTATGTATAACGTAATTATATAATAATTGGAAGCAGAGCCCCGTCCGTACATAACATGATATTTCTCGTTATGACATGGAGGCTTCAAAAGCATTTTCCTTCAGTTGAATTTGCTCTGCACTGCGTATCATGCTCGAAACCGTGGAGATGGCATTTGACTCTAAATTTATTTACTTAACAGGATTCTGTTTAGTAGCTGTTAAATGGCGCAGTTGTAAATATATATTTATTCGTGCAGGAAATGAGAAAGAATACAATTTCCTGCGGCCGGGCGACCTGTCGTAAGAGGCAACAAAACAACACACAGCCAGGTCTAGAGCATGACGCCATAACAACCTTGGGTTGTGTTCCGGCATTAGTTGCCGGGTTCCAGTTTCCCTTAAGAGAGCAGCAACGCATTTGCAGCACCTTTGGTGTTGCAAATGTCCATAGGCGATGGTAACCGCTTTCCATCAAGTGGGCCGTCTGCCTGTCTGCTGGGCTCATGCTATAAACATATATATATTCTTAAACGCAAAAAAATACATGAAACACATTCTACGTGCCTATAATATTAGAGCGTTTCTTTAATTTTTTCTGGAACCCACTCCTCATATCCTGGTAACAATGGGACTACTTCAGGAGTATATGTACTCTTTCGAATAAAAACAATTGAAAATCGGTCTACAGTTGTTGAAGAAATCGCGTAACAAACATAGTCGAATTAAGAATGTCATTTTTTAAAACTTTGTTAAAATGCAAGGATATGCAGAAAAATTATTGAATAAGACAAGTGCGTGTAAGTATCGTGTTACATTTAGTTTACTTATTTGCTATACTGCTATAGTTACTAAGGTTAATAATTAATTTCGTTATGTACCCTCTTATTTACTGAACAATATAAGTTATTTACAAAAATATATTTCTAAACGATACGGGATCGGCCATTACCTTAATTGAATAATAATTTTGCTATATTACTGCCTGTTTTGTATAGAGTAGTTTTCTATAATTGACCATAATTATTTGTAACTATATTTATCCCTAATATGATGTGGTAGTTGTGTAGATTATAATTGAAAATCTCTTAATTGTGTATAGAAGGTATTCACAACATTTTATTTTCTTGTTGACAGAAGCGACAGATTTTAATTGTGTTCGGTTTATTTTATTACATGTAAATCTTTAAATATAATATCTTATTCTATAAAAAATATTATCTAAAATTTCCAAACAATAATGTAATCATTTCTTATGATTCAAGACCTTTCTAATTAAAAAAGGTTATCAATGACTTTAATCCGCTATTCCCTCTGTCAGTTTTGTGTATGCATCATATTTAAACAGTACGGTTCTCTAAATAAATGTATAGTGACCAGATGCTGTTCTTTTATTACCATAAATCCTTCTGAGTTTAACAAGTACTACAATAAGTCGATTTTGTGTCGGTTCTATGGAGGTGATTAAGGTTCACTGTTAAAGTTGTTTGGCTTTGGACACCTCTAAAACCATTTCAATAAAAACGTTTTCTATTTATTAAAATACATACTATACTACATAATAGGGCTAAACCTTTATCGGCCAACTAATACCCATTACAACGCAGAGCCTCCGGGCTCGAATTCTGGCATGGTAAATTTCGTAAACGAATTTTACGTTATTTATTTTGGCCTAGGTGTTTGGAATTGGCCCCAAAGTGGTCCGTTGTATTTTACTCATAACACAAGTGTACCTTATTTAACTTTGTTATATTCAATGTTTGTGTTTGACTGCCGATTTAAAAAAAATACATAACATAATACATCTTTTCAAAACTATTTTGCTTGAAATTATTCAAGTTCAATTTCAAAAGTTTGTATTCAAAATAAGTTCCACTGGAGAACACTTTTTGAAGGTCATACATATAGGTTAAAATTTAATTTTACTTCCTAGTCTATGTACACCGCTTCGCAACGTGTTATTGCTGTTAAGGAGAAGAAGCGGCAAGAAACTCCCCAGCAACACGTCTAACTAAAAATTGTTTTTCTTTATATTTGTTGTTCTATTTTTATATTTAAGTACTTTTTTTTAAAGATTTTATACAGAATTATGTTACAGAATAACTTTTGAAGAATTAATGGAGTTGTAGCAAACTGCATATTCAATAAGACAAAAGCGCAATAAAAGGATAGAAAATAATTATAGTTATAAATATAAAGACGTAACGTAATATATTTTTTTGCAACATATCTCCATATATTCCTTACAAGTACGGCAAGATAAAAACGTTATACTCGTACAAAACACAGTATAAGAGGTTGGAGCGAGCTGTTATGTAAATGAAGTTTTGTCATTTAAATATTCTTCAATAGTGTAGTATCCCTTTTTAAGCAAGATACTTTTTATTTTGATTTTGAATTTAGTGAAGGGCAGATCTAACATTTCACTCGGAAACTTATTGAAGAAGCGTATACCAACCCCTAAGAAAGAAGACTAGAAGTATTTATTTTTATACCAATTTGAAATTGATTAAATTCGAAAATTGGGTGCGAATTCTAATTGACGTCAATTAAATTTAGGTCGCGAGTGCTTTAACTACTAATATACCACGGCTTATATCAGATGATAAGCAAATAATAATAATTGAAATATCGACTCCATAGCTTTCTAGTTCGCACTCATTACCACTGAGCGTAATAAGGGCAACCGTTAATATAACTCGTTGTGAATATTTTACCGTTCATGTACACATCGCTCAACGTACAAACTGACGGGCCTACGCTATATTTATTATTATATAATATATTTGCCAAGGGTCCGCTTGCTCAAAAATATTAATATCAAAAATTAAGCAGACTACAATAATATATTATACACGTCCCACTGTTGGGGTTGGTTTCAAGTTTTTTACAGGAAAGATCCAAGGCGGATTAGCGGGTTTGAAAATCTATAGGTGCTGCATACGTTTTGTCATCGCAGCGGACAACGCACTACTGGCTAGCGCAACGCGGGAGCGCATATATTAATAGTTGCTCTATCTCGCTGGCACATCATCCGTCTCGCTCACATACTGTGCTATGCATTGTACTAACAGTATGACTTGATAATATTTGTACTTAACAAACTTCAAGATGTTGTAGAACATGACTATTTTTTTTTATTTGAAGTTGCGTTCACTTTTTTTATCAGCGTACATAGTCGTGAGAAATATCGTTAGTCAGATTTTGAAAAAAATATAATAATGTTTCTTAATTATTTTATGAAAACTACCACTTGAAGGTACTAAGCGCGGTATCATATTTTTATTTTGACGTTTTGGCTATTTTCAGTAGCCGTGATCGAGGAAGACAGAGATGTCAAATGTCAATGAGTATTGTAAAAGTTTTATTTAGCCAACCCCCAATTTGTTCATTTTAATTATTTATTATGAAAAGAAGGATAAAACTAACAAACATGGCTTAACAAAACCGCGTGTGAAAACTACTCTCGGTGGCAGTTTGACGCGTATAAACAAACTTTAACTCGCAGACTTTCAAATAAAACTCGAAAATTTGGGGAAAGTTCTACAAACAAGCTGTGTTGTCGCATAGAGCCGAATGTTCGGCGTAAAATGAAACAGACAGACGTACTTTCAACTGTTAACGTTGTATTATACATTCATACTAAATAGGGTTGTCAAAATATCGCTGGTGTTGTATTATCCCCGCAGATTGCTATTGCGCCTGGCCGCCATTTTGGTGACGTAACCGTAGCCGAACACTCAGTACTGTTAGCATCATTGACCGGCGAGTACGTCTACATATCGAGTTGCGGATGACGTCACGTGAATGTTAATTTGACAAGGTTCCAGCGCGTTAGCAATTTACGGGGATAATACATTTACGCATCGTGACAGAAAGAGAGATGGATGGGTTGTGTGAAAGATAATGTTACATACCGACAAAGACCGCACACCTGCATGTTGTAAAAAACGAATTCTTTTATTCGTGTTTAAACTTTAAAAACATCTATTGTTATCGTACTTTTTTATGGCCGCCATTAGAGTCGGATAATCCTTGTTTTTATTGCATTGCATCGAAGCTTGCCAGATGTGCAGATTAACGCGGCCCCTTTGTCGGAATTATACAGTGTAGTATAAAACAATGCCCGAACGGAGGGGTGGGGCAGTCAAGCGACAACTACGATACGAGTAAGACGTTTGTAGTACTTTCGATTAGCGATATAGTGACGGACATTGCGCGTTGAATTGCATTGAATCCTGCAATATAAACTGATTGTATCCAGTTTATTTGTACTTGTTTTATACGTGTTTGTACAGTTCTAATAAATTCTATAGTAATTCCAACGGCATTTATTTTAATTCGAGTCCTGTAGCTCGTAACATGATGATATGTGGTGTGAAAGAAACCGTATGTTAGAATTGTGGAGTATAGAAGGAAAAGACATTATGCTGACACCACATAATCGGGAGAAGGTGACAGAAAAGAGAGATACTTTTTCATTTCTCATGTTTTTTTATTGCAGGAATTTAACAGACAGGCAGACGGCCCACTTGATGGAAAGCGGTTACCATCGCCTATGGACATTTACAACACGAAAGATGCTACAAATACGCTGCTGCTCTCTTAAGGGAGATTGGAACCTGATCACTAATGCCGGAACGCAACACAAGGTTGATATGGCGGCATACTCTAGACCAGGGCTGGTCGCCATCCACTTGAGCAAATATCCTAACACCTGGCTGTCAACCTGCAGCCAGTTTGTCGCCTCTTACGACAGGCCGCCCGGCCGCAGGAAGTTGTATTCTTTCTCTGTTACTGCAAGGATAAAGAACGTTCTGAAAGAACGTTAGTAAGTAAGTTTATAATGTAAAATTTATTTTCAATAAGTACTTTTATGTAACAACTTACATGTACACAAGCCTGCCTCTTGTCTTCCCACTCTTGCTAGACCCATAGGTTTGCTAGAAGATAACTCTTTTTAGGGTTAAGCTCGCCATTGTACATCACCTATTTTGAAGTTTTATTTGTAACTATTAGTTTCCGTGCAGGAACGGAGAAAGAATACAATTTCCTGCGGCCGGGCGGCCTGTCGTAAGAGGCGACAAAACAACCCACAGCCAGGTGGTATTTGCCCAACTGGATATATAAAGTATGTCGCCATAACAACCTTGAGTTGTGTTCCGGCATTAGTGACCAGGTTCCAGTCTCCCTTAAGAGAGCTGCAGCGCATTTGTAACACTTTTGATGTTGCAAATGTTCATGGACGATGGTAACCGCTTTCCTTCAAGTGGCCCGTCTGCCTGTCTGCTGAACTCCTGCAATAAAAAAAAACTATTTTGTGTATAATAATGAATCAATAACGTTTAAACTTTATTTTAACTTATTTAAATCTTATCGACAACAGTAGGTCCGTAGGCATATAATCCAGGGGCAGCTGCTCTCCCCTATCCACCCCCCTCTGGGTATGCGCTGGACGCCGGTCTTATGTAGTACTTCGCTTTAAGCCCACTCGCCTTCTTGGATTTCAAGAACTATAATTGAATTCTTAAAACGAAATTAAATTGAGTGTTGCCAGCCCTAGAATTTGTCTAGCCCGGCGTTTACTCGCGCAAAAATAATACACTTGACTCGACTAGCGTTGAAAATATCGGGAAATATTTACTCAGTGCATTCCACTCGACGCGGAAGTGCCGACGTATGGCGGAACAATAAAAGTTTTAGGAATAAATTTTATTATTCTGGCAACACCTTTTATTTAGGTAATATAGATTTATTTAAAAATAAAAGAAATGAGGAAATTTGAGTTTGAAGAAATTTAATTTTTTGCAAATTAAATTATTGTCGGAGTGTAGGAGTCCGATAAAATAAAATGTTCACAACTTTGATGTGAGTGAATAAACGATCTTGATGCCAGAAGTGAAGAAAAAAGACCCACCCTCCTATCATCATAACAAATATACTCATAACATCATCATAACTGACATATTTGCCTTCCGTGATCATGGCTAATGAAAAGTGGCCAAAACGTTGAAATAACAAACGAATAAGATGCCGCACTCAAAACCGTTAATAGTAGATTGTTACGCGAGAGGTGAAAGTGACCTATTTAGGCATGGGATAGTTTGGCGCACCAGCGTAGCGAGGGTGCTAATACTTCGAATGCCTAAATAAGCCTTTCACCCAAGGTTAACAATCTGCTTTTTATTTCGAATATGAGGAAAGAAAAAAAACTGATTTAATAAATAACTACTTCTTTAATGAAATCAGGCGTTAAATACATATCTAAATCTGATGAAATAATTTAATATGTCACATATGAAACATCAAGTAATTTTCTTTTTCTATGGCATTGTACCAGTCAGTATTCTTTGTGACTGGTGATAGTAAACATTTAACTCAAATTTATGTAAATTAAATAATAATTTAGTAAACAGTAATTTATATATAAAATTGGTGATCTTTTCTATTACAATGTATACTGCGACTTAACGGTGGCTGTTCAAAAAGTTGGGTCATAATACTTTTTTATCTTTTTTATTGCAGGAGTTCAGCAGACAGGCCCACTTGAAGGAAAGCGGTTACCATCGCCTATGGACATTTGCAACACCAAAGGTGCTACAAATGCGCTTCTGATCTCTTAAGGGAGACGGGAACCTGGTCACTAATGCCGGAACTCAAGTCAAGGTTGTTATGGCGACATACTTTATAAACCAGGGGTGGTCGCCATCCAATCAGGCAAATGCCCTACCACCTGGCTGTGGGTTGTTTTGTCGCCTCTTACGACAGTTCCTGCACGGATTGAATGATGATTGATCTATTATGATAGTATCTATGGTTCGCATAGTTTTTTAAATTTTTTGACAGCAGAGAAAATGGCTTCCCGGGGACGAATATTGTTGCTTCACCCCTATGATCAGGCAATTCCAAGCGTACTTTCAGAATAATTATGAGAAATGAAAGAAATAGTTTTATTCATGTATACAAGTCGCGAGACCTTAAGAAAATACCAAATAAGTACTACGTATATACACATTACTCTGTTAAAACAGGCACTATTTACTCAACACTAATTAGTTAATTTCGACTACATTAAGTCATCACACACTATTGATACAATGTCAGCCGATTTAATTCTAATTAGCGGCATCGTTAGCACAGTGTGAGTACCTAATGTTTGTGTTGGATGATTGGCAGGTTAGCATTATGCTTTTGTGATGAAATTAAGTTTGTATCTTAACTCTTTAAGGTACTGTCTCACTTCTTCGCGTTGATTGTTACAACCTAGGCGCCGATAAAGACAAATTCCACGTACAGATTTCTAGAAGCACATTTATTACCCGTCGGGATTTAATCGAATAACATTGAAACTATTGTAATCTTTCTTTTGTTCATTTATTTCTTGGCATGCGTTTCTAATTATTGCTGCAAATAGCCTATTGTCGATTGTACTCGCTCATTAGCATCATTAGCCAGGTGTTGTGGATTCATTTCTATTTGTGTAGCATAAAACGACGGCCTGATGGAGCGGGGGCGGCAGTCAAGCGAGAACCGCGATCAAAGCGAGACGTGTGTACTACAATTGGGAATCTAATTGTGACGGACTTTGCGCGTTTTATTGAATTACGACCTTCTTGCATTTCGTTTGGACTTGTTGTGTTCGGTTATATTTGTACCTGTGTTATACGTGTTCGTATAGTTCTAATAAACTCTTTACTAATTCTAACGGCATTTTAATTCGAGTCTCGCACTCGTAACAATATTGTCAATATTACAATTACAGAACTCTTTGTTATATCGTAATAAGCTTAGTAAATCACTTACTCTCACTTCTGCGCAATATCCTTTGCAATCCCTATCCTCACCCATATTTAAGGAACTTTTTAGTTATATAAACGTACTTACACGTAGACGTGTTGCCGGGGAGTTTCTTCATGCTTCATCTCCTTAACAGCAATAACACGTTGCGAAGCGGTATACATAGACTAGGAAATAAAATTAAATTTTAACCTATATTTATGACCTTCAATGTGTTCTCCAGTAGAACTTATTATGAATAATAACTTGTGAATTTGAATTAGTGTTGGAATTGGTATTGATATTTCAATTTATCAAGCCAAAACTAGATGGCGCTATATCGCCTTGTATCACACTATATTTTAAAGAATCGTGTAATCCAAGTGTTATGTATAATATTTACGCGTTTTCGCGACTTGTATACATTATAAAACTACGTTTTAATGGTTTTAAGCGCGGTAATTTATTTTATTTTGGTTTATCCGACGTTTCGGCCGCTTTTCAGTGGCCGTGGTCACGGACGACAAGGATGATATTTGTCTAACGTGTATTATCAACGTTTTATTTAGCCTACCACCAATTTGTTCATTTTTAATTATTTAGTTTTAATTTTGTTTATGGATATTATTTACTCTATGGGAGCCTAATCTAAAGCCTAATCTGAATCTAAGCCTAATATAAAGTTTAATCTTAAAACCGTTAAAACGTAGTTTTATCAAGTGTTATGTAATTTGTTTAAACAAACATTTCACTATTACAAAACGGCTAAAAAAGTTACTTAATTTCGCTTCACTGGTAGTTTTTGGGACTTTTCTACAATTTGATATAGAATTCTAAAGACACGTTACACCAAAAACGACTCGTTTTGCAAATAACCCGTCCTGCAGGTAAGCCGTTTATCACGCTAAGCCCTCCTCAGCTGGAGTAGTGCATCACAACGTGATATTCCGTACGATTAAACGCGGCCGCTCGTTTCGCCAGCGATTTAACTTTATCGGCCCTTAAATTCTACATGCTGTCGTATAACTCGGCTAATAATTTCAGTTATTTAAGAGCCTTGGGTAAGAGATGATGGCAGCTGGAGGGTCCGAACCAACGTCGAAATTGAGAATCTCGTGGCCGAGGATCACAGTAAAGGTGTGGTGGATTGGTGCAATGAAGAAGATAGGCTTTGTATTTTATTTATTTCTGGTTGTAACAATAAAATACAGAGAATAATTTCGACTGGCTATATCAAAGAAATGAGAATGTCAATAAAATGTAAAAATAGATAGAAAAATAAACGTATAAAAAGGTTGTCCTACAGGGCTCCTCTCCAGAGACCATCCTAGGATCATGTCGGGGTCACAAATATGTGGCGGATTGTTACAACAAAAATAAATAATTCATCTTAATATTATACAAAGCCTATCTTCTTCATTGCATCAATCCACCACAAAGGAGAGATAAAATCTCACCGCCTCCGTTGGCTCGGTCACGTGGAACGGATGGGAGAGGATCGAAGCGTGAAGAGGGCATATTTGTGACGATCGTATGGTGGAGGAACAGAGTTGAGGCTGACCTGTGTGAGCTTCAAGCTCATAACTGGTAAGAAATAGCACAGAACAGAAAGAGGTGGGCGATTCTGGATCCAACAAATAGAGAGGATGGTAGCTGGAGGGTCCAAAGCAACTTCGAAATTGAGAATCTCGTGGCCGAGCCTAACATAATAGGAGAAATAAAAGCTCACTGTTTCCACTGGCTCGGTCAAGTAGAACAAATGGATTGCAGCGTGAGGAAAGCTCATTTGGGACGACCGGTAGGTCGGCGTTCTGACGACCGTCCTGAATATCGCTGGAAGGACAGAGTGGACGCTAACCTGTCTGAGCTAGGAGCCAGTAATTGGCAAGAAACCGCACAGGACAGAGAAAAGCGGCATGCTCTCATTTCGGAGGCCAAGATCCACTTTGGGTCTCGGAGCCAACGGAGTAAGTAAGTAAGAAACAGGTGGCGTGTTCTCGTCTCGGGGACCAAGACACATTTTGGGTTGCTGAGCCAACGTAGTTAGTTACCTAAGATCCTTAGGAGTCATGGAAAGAATGGTCCTCGCCCCGAAGACCGATGTTAGCGTAATTTTGTATTATTTTTCATTGTTGAAGCACAGTATACAGGATGGCGGCTCAACTGTGGTAGAAAGTGGTGACCGTCGCCTATGGACATAAGCAACACCAGAGGTGCTCCCAATATGAAACTGATAAGCAGACTGTGGGATGAACCTGCACATCAAGATGTGTGAAATCTGCCAATCTACCTTGAACAAGCGTAGCGGGTACATTGTCCATTCCCTGAAAAAATGCGGAAGCTTGAGCCTAGGAGTTGGCTGTGTACAAGCTCAATATACTCCTGTATTTTTGTACCCCGCAATACAAAACCCTTAGACAGATAATATTATTGGAACAGCTAAACGTACTTATTCGCTGTAGAGCCCTTATTCTTATATTCAACTTGAGGAATATGAGAGTCATATGTATGAAAAATATTACTTTATTATTGCCAAATATTTTGCTATATTTTATATCTGCATGATTCCATGCAGGACCGGGAAAATGATTTATTTGGATAAGGATTAATACAAAGGTATGGGATCACGTGGTCTGATTTTGATCGACATTTCTATCAACTTTTAAAATTAAAAAAAGTAGTTATAATAACATAGCTACAATAGTTGGACATATGGTATCACGAACTTTTTAAGCTATTGTATAGCTTTTATCGCGGACTTTGAGCGCGGCGATCGAATGAAGAAATTCCGTAACGAAAATAAACCTAACACCTCCCACTCTGCCTACCATGCGCGGTGACGGGGGCCTGAGGCGGGCGCGGCGAGCGGAGGCATGCGGTGGCCACAGTGAGCCGCGAGCTCTCGTAGCGGTTCGAGGTATGTCAGGTATTGCAAATTATGGACGACGAGCTGTTCTGAAATCGGACGAATACGTAAGCAACTGTTTGTGAGAAAGTATATAAGTGTATAGGTAACTATCACATATTTATAATGCCACACTCACCGCATGTGCACCCCGTAAGTGTGGGTATATATGTATACATAGGTGATTTGTTTTCTTATCGGTCACCACGCTCAAAAAGTGTAACTTGAATTAATATAAAAAAAATACTGCGTAAATAAAAAACAAATAAATAATTATAATTGCATAAGTTAATAAAAAATGCTATGCAATAGCTTTACCGCGGCAGTCCCGGAGTGCCACAAGGAGTTTTTGTAGATATTGATACATTCTTTAATATTGATCATTTTTTTGTTCTATCATCAATAGTTTCCGCAGCGAATGCGATGAAAGACTTTTTATGGCTATTTTTTTACACCTTGGGGTTACATTATTGAAGTTTTAGTATATAGTGTATCCGTGCAGGAACGGAGAACGAATACAATTTCCTGCGTTGGGGCGGCCTGTCGTAAGAGGCGACAAAACAACCCACAGCCAGGTGGTAGGGCATTTGCCCGACTGGATGGCTACCACCCCTGGTCTAAAGTATGTCGCCATAACAACTTTGAGTTGTGTTCCGGCATTAGTGGCCAGGTTCCAGTCCCTCTTAAGAGAGCAGCAGCGCATTTGTAGCACCTTTGGTGTTGCAAATGTCCATAGGTGATGGTAACCGCTTTCCATCAAGTGGGCCGTCTGCCTGTCTGCTGAACTCCTCCAAAAAAAAAGGTATCCCTAATTTTATCTAGAAATTAATGTAGCCTATATTACTAAAGAATAATATACCATTCTAATGATGATGATGATGAATTTTTGAAATCGATCTAGTAGTTTCTGAGTTTTTCGTTACAAACATACAATTATATCCTCTTTATAATATTGGTATAGATAGAATAGAATATACTTTATTGTATAAAATTAAGATACCTACATTTCAGAAACAAAAGGCTGTCTGATTACTTAAAACGATTTCTTCCAGGCAAGCTTAAGATGGATTAGAAAAGTTTGGGAAACGTGTGGGTTTTGCAATATAACTAAGATATATAAGTAAAACAGAATATATATTTATAAGTGGAAAGTCAAACAAATATAAAAATAAGACAAAAATATGTGGCACATATGCCCGGTAAAAAAATAGGGGTTGATCGTAGAGGGTTGAAAATTTAGGGTTGTATGTATTCTTTAATGCTGTATCATAAAAAAATAAAAATATCTAAAAATTAAAACAAAAAACATTTAGGGGTGGACTACCCTTAACATTTAGGGGCATGAAAAACAGATGTTGTCCGATTCTCAGACCTACCCAATATGCACACAAAATGTCATGAGAATCGGTCAAACCGTTTCAGAGGAGTATGGTAATTAACATTGTGACACGAGAATTTTATATATAAGATTGATAAACAAAAAATTATTTTTTATTTATGCAGTATTTTTTTTCTTTGATATTAATTCAAGTTACAGTTTTTGAGCGTGGTGACCGATAAGAAAACAAATCACCTATGTATACATATCGAGGGTTGAAAAGCTATTTGTTTTCAGCGACACATTGTGTTTGAGACTTAACACGATGGATTTTACCCATCCTAATGTTTCAACTTAAAGAAATATAAAGAACCTGATGTTTAGTTTCAATCTATAGATGTTCCTTTTATTGTATGATAGGTAGTTCGTTAGTGATGTGTTTTTCTGGGTCATTTGAAATTTTAAACTTGTCTCCCAACAATTTTTAAAAATGTCGTTTAAAACAAATGGCCTTTCACCCATCGATATATACCTACATGTATACTTACGGGGCGCACACGCCGTGAGTGTGGCATTATAAAGATATGATAGATACCTATCAAAGTATATATACACATATATACTTTGTCACAAACAGGTGCTTACGTATTCGTCCGATTTCGGAGCAGCTCGTCGTCCATAATTTGCAATACCTTGCATACCTCGAACCGCTACGAGAGCTCGCGGATCACTGTGGCCACCGCACGCCTCCGCTCGCAGCGCCCGCCTCAGGCCTCCGTCATGCGCATGGTAGGCAGAGTGGGAGGTGTTAAGTTTATTTTCGTTACGGAATTTCTTCATTCGGTCGCCGCGCTCAAGGCCCGCGATAAAAGCTATATAATAGCTTAAAAATATTTAAGCATTGAGAGTAGTGAAAAGTATGGCATTAGAATGTAATTTTAAAATAGCAGGTAAATAATGAAATGCGTAAATGGAGAGAAATAATTTTAATGTCCATTTTAAACAGTGAAAATTGATTTCTTTCTATACTTTCATTTCGTCCGAGTTGTCTGCATTCAATAATATGAAGATTACTGTTTTATATATCTACCCCCATATTATATAAAAAGTGAGTAATAACCCCAAAGGATGATGGGTGCTGGGTGGTAGGCCGGTAAACAAGCCGAGTCCCCACTCAAAAATACATTTTGCCAACCAAGTAATGTTTTAATAATGTTCTCTTCGCGGTCACAGCGAAAAATCTTAAGAAAAAAGTATGGAGTC
Source organism: Dendrolimus pini (assembly GCA_949752895.1). Lineage (NCBI taxonomy): Eukaryota > Metazoa > Arthropoda > Insecta > Lepidoptera > Lasiocampidae > Dendrolimus > Dendrolimus pini. The sequence continues at coordinate 1,464,278 of OX457150.1, forward strand.
GGACTAGTAGTAGAATATTATTTAATTATAGTATTCACTTATATTTTCTTAATAATTACTTAATATTTTCTTAAGTTTTCGAGACTTGTATACATAATAAAACTACGTTTTAACGGTTTTAAGCGCGGTAATTTATTAGGTTTTGGTTTGTTCGACGTTTCGGCCGCTTTTCAGTGGCCGTGGTCCCGGACGACAAAGGTGACATTTGTCCAAAGAGTATTGTTAAAGTTTTATTTAGCCAACCGCCAACTTGTTCATTTTAATTATTTACTTTTAATTTTGTTTATGGTTATTATTTACTCTATGAGAGCTTAATCTAATTTAAAACCGTTAAAACGTAGTTTTATTATAAATAATCACTTGCTCGCACTAGAAATGAGTTTTGTCTGTAATTAGTAAAACTTAAAAGTACATTTATGGGTTGACTAAATCTTATAGACTTCGCTGGAATATTAAAGTGGACCTTACTTAAAAGATCTGGACAATCAGTATGGGAGGAGATAATTTTTAGAAGAAGTGGAAAGTCAGGAATATCTCTTCGGTCTTTAAGCGGCAAGAGGTGAAACTTTTTGCAAAGATCAAAATATTGTTACGAGCTACAGGACTCGAATTAAAATGCCGTTAGAATTACTATAGAATGTATTAGAACTATACAAACACATACGTGTTTGTATAGTAGAACATAGGTACAAATAAAACTAGACACTACTAGTACAAACTGCACGATTCAATAACACGCGAAAAGTCCGTCACTATATCACTCATCGAATGTACGCCTTACTCATATTGTAATCCTCGTTTGACTGCCTTACCCCTCCGTTCGGGCATTGTTTTATATTAACTATACAATACAAAAATCGACCGCGTGGACTGGAGTTTCCGATTAACTGTAATCTGCACACCTGGTTAATTATTCCTGCAAACGGACAACAAACTCGAAAACAATAACAATAGGCTACTGTCTAATTGCAAATTTTAAGCACGAAGTAAACAAAAGAAGTCCAAATGCGGGAAAGGTAATAAACTGCGTTTTATTACAGGCAGGTGTACCTTCACTTTTGCCGGCATGTAACAATATGAATTATTAGAGTACTGGATCTTTTTCCTATAACATAAATGTCGAATAAAACGCGTTTGCACACTTTCAATGCGGTCTATATATTTCTGATAGCCTCTGTTAGATACAAGAGACGCATATTGTAAATGACTTACTTCTAACATAGGTACAGTATAAAATTTTAAGTGTTTTAATCTCATTAAAGCAATTTGATATTCGAAACATGAAACCAAGAGAGGTTGAGAGAGATACGATGAGAAAGTAATTTTTGTAGAAAATACCTGTTAATTCAGGTTATATAACACTCCGTTTAAGGTTTACGGTTACACTCCAAACGGAACAATTGATTAACCGGTTGTAAGTGATTCAACCGGTTATTATTAAACAGGTTGAAATGGTCCTTGACGGAGCCTCCTCCTAACTGACAAGCTTTACGCGTCAGGCATGTCATGATATCCTCGTTTGGACTTCAGTCGCCGCGACGTGAAATTATTACTTTTTACTACGATAACTATATGGTAATCTTATTCTTGGCTCACAAACTTTTTTACGACGACTAAATGAAAATTGCGGGTAGATTTGACTGAACCGAGTGCTTTTTAGAATTTTCGAGTCAAGTCACTCTTCTGTCATGAGTCGTATATGTATAAAGATCTTGCCAGCTAGAGATCTATAGTTTCTGCCTACTTCAATGGGTTATTATAGAAAAAATACTTTAATTTTCAATCCCCCCATAAAAATCTAATTAACTCTCTAACTAGATGGCGCCATCGGTCACTTGCAAATTTTATTACTTAATACCATTAAAATATAAAAATACATGCCCGAACGGAGGGGGTGAGGCAGTCAAGCGACGATTGCGATACGAGCAAGACCTGTACATTCAACAAACTATATAGTGACGGACTTTGCACGTGTTATTGAATTATATATCAATGCTTAAAACACATTCTTCCGAATCAGTTTCAATTTGAAAGAGTTATAGCCGGTTCCTACATCTTAGTATTCATCGAGTTGTCTTATCATTGGCAGAAAGGAGACGGGGACTTTAGGGCCAAAGAAATATAATGAGTTGAGATATAATAATATGAAAACACAACACACAATTATTTCATTCAAATAACTAGATCACTACAATTATATAATAAAAATAAATTTATATGATATTTTATTGCAATGACTTTATAAGCTAATACAATTATAAAACTTATAATTTTTTAGAACGTTAACTTACGACTTTTTTATTAAAGTAATATTGTTACGAGCTACAGGACTCGAATTACTATATTAGAACTCTACAAACACGTATAACACAGGTATAACTGATCACAATCAGTTTAATGCGCGATTCAATAACACGCGCAAAGTCCGTCACTATTCGATACGTTATCGAATGTATCGATCGTGGTTCTCGCTAGACTGACGATCTCTCCATTGGGTCAATGCTTTATAATGCACCGATGCAATATGTCTACCAGGCAAGCGTCGACAGAATTTCCCAGAAAACGTAATCCACACAGCTGCGTAATTATGCCTTCAAACGGCTATAAACGAGTACAATACACAATAGACTGTTTTTTACTTACAAATATTAAACACAAAGTAAACAAAAGAAGATAGTCATAAAACAGTTTCAATATTATTAGCTCAAACGCCACGGCAGGTAATAAATGTGCTTTGTCTACAGTTATGCAGGTGGCCCAACTTGTAACAATATAGAAAAGTTTTTGAAGTGATAACTTCTTCGTTACGTAACGCGTTACGGCGCCAGTCTGACTGGCTTCTCTTTCTCTCACGCATACAGCAGCGGTAGGTAGGCTCCTCCTCTCTCATTCTAACCCAAAGCGCTAGCCATATTTCGATAATTAGATTAAATAATAACAGTAATAATGTACTACATACACAAAATTCTGATGTAGGTACATATTCAAGAATTGTAACTAAGAATAAAATATAATTTATAATCAATAAAAGATTTGATTAATAAATAACCTTTCCTTACATTATCATATTAATATTATTATTACCGACAAAGAACAATTCAAACCTGCAGTTTATTACTTTTTCGGCATTTGGACTTCTTTTGTTTACTTTGTGTTTAAAATTTGTAATTAGAAAAACAGCCTATTGTGTATTGTAATATTTTATGGTAGTCATTAGCCAGGTGTGATTCTTGGAAATTATTGTTTACGCGATCGAATATTGTATCGAGACATATTGTATTTGTAGTATAAAGCAATGCCCGAACGAAGGGGTGAGGCAGTCAAGCGATAATCGCAAGCTAGGCGAGACGTGTGTACATTCGATAAGCTATATAGTGACGGACTTTACGCGTGTTGTTGAATCTTGCATTACGTTTGTACTGGCCGTGTCCAGTTATATTTGTGTTATACGTGTTTGTATAGTTCTAATAAATTCTATAGTAATTCCAACGGCATTTTATTTCGAGTCCCGTAACGCACCATTCGTAGGTCCACCCATACATAGACACTAAAAGTAACAAATAAAAAATAAAAACTTCGTTTAAAAAAACCGACTTCAAAAACTAAAAAACTAAAATGTATAAAATAACTTATTTCTAAAGCTATTATTATTAATATATATTATCTAAAACATGTTGAAGTCGGTGCAAAGCTAAACATAAAAATTACTATATTTTGAAAATTACTAAGCACCGACTTTAAGATGTTTTAGATAATATATATTAATAATAATAGCTTTAGAAATAAGTTATTTTATACATTTTAGTTTTCGAAGTCGGTTTTTTTATAAATCAAATGTAAATCAGGCTTAACATGTATTAGACCACAAAAAATATGACTGAGTTCAAATATGTGTATTTTAACACAAATCACGTCTAAACATGTATCGGTAGTCGACCATGAATAATTTAAAGTCCAAAGCGCTCTTACTAAACTCTCTAAAGGTCTAAAACTCTTACTAAAGGTTTTCGAACTATCTCACCGGTAAAAAGAGAAATTGTGAATATTGTCACGAGGGTGGGACTCGAATTAAAATGCCGTTGGAATTACTGTAGAGTTTATTAGAACTATACAAACACGTATAACACAGGTACAAATATAACTGAACACAACCAGTCCAAACGTAATGGACAATTCAATAACACACGCAAAGTCCGTCACTAAATAGATTACCAGTTGTACACATGTCTTGCTTCGCTTGTGGTTGTCGCTCGACTGCCTCGTCCATCAATCGAGGCGTTGCTTTATACTGCACGGATGCAATATGTCTGCTCGGCCGCGTGGACCGAATTTCCTAGAATCACACCTGCTTAATGACTGCCATAAAAGATAACAGTATACAATGGGCTGTTTTTATAATCAAAAATTTTAAACACAACATAAATAAAAGAAGTCCAAATGCCGAAAAGGTAATAAAATGTGTTTCTATAGGGTTGCAGGTGTGAATTAGTCTTTGTTGGTCGTGACAATGTATATAGAGATGGCGCTTCAAAACCCATCCTAAAGGCTGATTACTAAGCTAACTTCACCATCGGTGTTGCAAACGTTTGAACGCAAAGGCGATAATAACCACTTCCCATCAGGTGGGCAGTTTGCTTTTTTGCCAAAGTACTGTGCTAAGAGCTCGAGTAATATTTAGAGTTGTGTTTGTTTATAGTTTCGGTAGCATACAATCGTAATAAAGCCAATTCTCGCAAATTAAAGTCGCTTGAATTACCGTAAAAATTATCGATACGTATAACGATATAGATACGATTTTAAAGTTATACTATAACGTTAAAATCATAAACGTAGTACCTTTTTGAAAATAACGGTAATCTTATACTAATATATTAAGCTGAAGAGTTTTTTGTTTGTTTGCTTGAATGCGCTAATCTCAGGAGTTACTGGTCTGATTTGAAAAATTCTTTCAGTGTTAGATAGCCCATTTATCGAGGAAGGCTTTATATAATTACGCTAAGACCAATAGGAGCGGAGCACCAATAACGAACGTATAGACTGTAACGGTTGAAGGCGCGAGATGGAATGCTCCTCCGTCTCAAAGGAAGATCTTCCAGCAAGGTTGATGTTGCTTTGATGTTTCTTTGTATATATCGGGAAACGTTTGTAAAGAAAGAAAAGAAAGAAAGATTTATTGTCGTAAATGTATGTACACACAGAAAACAGAATACGCGTAGTAAGACGATGTACATTGAAATAAAATATAGACAATTATAGTTTACAAAACACACGAACAAATGCAAGTACATAACATTCACGCCAATGAGGCTGGAACTCGGCATTATTATAAAAGTATACTTTCCATTACGTCGAAGGCTGTAGGCAGTGACTGTGTTAGCCGAAATATGATTCTTCCTGTCTTAGATGTCGTCCTTCCAATCATTACACACATCCTTAATCACTCCTTAGCACATGGTGTCTTTCCTAGTAGTTGGAAAGAAGCACAAATTATACGCATCCCAAAGAAACCCCATCCCAAATCTTTTTCCGAATACCGTCCTATATCCATACTGCCTTTCCTTTCTAAAGTGCTGGAGCGTCTTGTACAAAATCAGCTCAGAATTTTCCTAAACACGAACTCCCTTTTCAACCGTTATCAGTCTGGTTTTAGACCTGGGCATAGCACTGTCACTGCCTTAATAAAAATTACTGATGACATAAAATTAGCCTCGGAGAAAGGCAATCTGACAGTTCTCACTTTGTTGGACTTTAGCAATGCCTTTAATACGGTAGACTTTGATATTTTGCTTGGAATGCTTTGCCCTCTTAACATATCTCCAACGGTGATTGATTGGTTTCGTACTTACCTGTATGGTCGCCGGCAGCGTGTTCGAGTTGATAAGAGAGTCTCATCGTGGTGTAATACTGCCGCTGGCGTGCCTCAGGGTGGCGTCTTATCTCCTCTACTTTTCTCGATTTTTATAAATTCTATCTCCGAACAACTTCAGAGCTCCTACCACCTTTACGCAGATGACCTCCAAATTTACACTAGCGCACCCATTCATACTTTGTATGATGCGGTACTTATTACTAATAATGACCTAGAACGAATATCTGACTGGAGTAGAGATCATGGATTAAGTGTTAACCCTAACAAAACTCAAACCATCATCATTGGAAGTAATAAAATGATTTCCAGGGTTAACTGGTCTTTGTTGCCACCAGTCATATTTGGTGGGGCTGTGATCCCCATAAGTAATACAGTAAAAAATCTAGGAATTTATTTAGACAAATCACTATCTTGGGGCCCTCAGCTACAAAAAATAAGCCAGAAAATATTTGCGTCAGCTGCTTCTTTACGTCGTCTGCAATATTTTCTACCGTACAGCACTAAAGTAGCGCTTGCGCAATCCCTCCTTCTCCCAATACTTGATTATGGTGACGTCAGCTATCTCGATCTTAACCAAAGCCAATTAGATAAACTTGAGCGACTCCAAAATTTCTGTATACGATTCATATTTGGATTACGAAAATATGATCACATATCCGAATATCGTAAAAAGCTCAAGTGGCTACCAATTCGACTTCGCCGTAATGCTCATGTTCTGTCTCTTCTTTATAACGTATTGTTTGATCCTCGTACTCCGTCCTATCTTAAAGAACGCTTCCAGTTCTTCCACAGTGATTCAAGATCCCTGAGATCATCAGAGAAGTTGCGGCTGAGGACTCCTTTACATACTACGGAGATTTACGCACGATCGTTCTCTGTTTGTGCCGTGCAACTTTGGAACGCATTGCCGGCAGACGTGCGCTCTGCTAAATCGATCCATAGTTTCAACAGACTTGTGAAGGAGCACTATCTCACTGCATAATATGTATTATTTGTTGTGTATGTCTATGTACGAATATGTATATATATATATATATATATATATATATATATATATGTGTGTATGTCTCTAAATGTATATGGTAAATATATAAGTATCTTATTATACATTATATTATATATATTATCTTTACTTTAGTCTTAAGCTACACGCCAACAATTTATTTTAATTGAGATCCTTGTCCATCCAAAGGTTGCCTGGAAGACATTGCTTTAAGCAATAAGGCCGCCCATTGTACTACTATCTACTAATTTTAATATATGTTAATGTGTCACTGTTTTAAGTTGGTGTACAATAAAGAGTATTGTTGTTGTTGTTGTTGTTGTTATGCTGCGACAAGGTCTGACGCAGCGCTGATTTTCAATTCCAGCCTTTATACCTTTTATTTAAATTATTTTTATATTTGTGACCTCTATTGGCTTGTAAGTGTTACACTATAAATGTATCAAAATCGGGGGTCTTTTTTAACTGTTGCACGAGTTGCAAAAAAAGTAGCTCTCCCCACCTTTTAAAAAGTAGGGGCAAGTAATATACTCCCGGGATTTTTAGTAAGGGTTATGCTTTCATTATGGCGGCACGCGACAAGTTTTACTAAGTAGTTGCTAAAACGCTTGGTTTATTTCGTGCCGACCAATGCCGGGACTTACATGGCAAGAAATGTTTTTATTTAATAAAAAAAAAACCGACTTCAAACTAGGTACCTAGGTACCTACCACTTTGCCAGGTGGTAGGGCATTCGCCCGACGGGATGGCTACCACCCCTTATCTAAAGTATGTCGCCATAACAACCTTGTGTTGTGTTCCGGCATTAGTGACCAGGTTCCAGTCTCCCTTCAGAAAGCAGCAGTGCATTTGTAGCACCTGTGGTGTTGCAAATTTCTATAGGCGATGGTAACCGCTTTCCATCAAGTGGGCAGTCTGCCTGTCTGTTGAACTCCTGCAAAAAAAAACTAAAAAACAGTAAATAAATATTTACTACAACACCTTAAAGTGGCGGCTAAGAACTACGATCCAATGAGGTATAATACAATCGCACCGCTCGCCATCGACGGGATGTTCATCCCCATTTCCTGGAGCTCCCACGTTCAACTACGCAACGGTTCTCTAGAACGTTTATACCGCGTACAACAATGATCTGGAGAGAACTTCCCGCCGAGGTTTTCCTTCTGCGCTACGACATGGGGTCGTTTAAGAAGGGCGTTATAAAATTTCTTAGAGGCCGGCAACGAGTTTGCAACGCCCGTGGTGTTGCAAACGTCTATAGGTGAGGGTAACCACCTTCCATCAACCGGGCCGTCCGCCTTTTTGCCAGCTTCAGGCAAAAAAATGTACATACATAACTTCACGCCAGGTCCCTTGCGGGGTAGGCACGAGCAACAGAGCGCCATACAGGCTTATCTTACACACCTCACTTGCTTCTTTGACATTCATAGCTCTTGTCATGCACGCTCGTCTGTTCTTAAGGCTCCTGACATCACCTTCTGCTAATACACGATCAATTTGATCATGGAAGGTGTGTCGTGGCCTTCCGCGACTTCTGCATCCATCCACTTTTGCATTGTATATCTGTTTAGTCATTCTTTCATCATATATTCTTTCCACATGCCCGAACCACCGGAGCATTCCTTTCCTTACCCTCACCCCGAAACTCTCTTTCAGACCAACTCTCTTTCTTACTTCGGTATTACGAACGCGGTCCGCGAGCGTCACTCCGCAGATTTTGCGCAGTGCTCGCATCTCGACTGCGTTTACTCTACTTTCATGCTCTCTGTTCCATACCCAACTCTCGCTTCCATACGTGAACGTAGGTACCAGCACCGCGTTATGTATGGCAAGCTGGGCTTTCTGGCTGAGGTTCTTAACGCCTAGAAGTTTACCTAACGCTCCATTCACACTATTCCCCAAATTTACTATTCTTTCTATGTCAGCGGTGTACCTTCCATCCCTGCTAAAAGCACGTCCATGATATACAAACTGATTCACTTTTTCCAGCATAACATCATCGACCATTATCCTTGCATTCTTTCTGGTTTCTTCTCTTTCAAATACCATAACCTTTGTTTTCTTAAAAAAAAATGTAACGTAGGTAACCTTCTAAGAATCTTACCTATTTACTTCCATGACCTAGGCTCAGTATTCTACTTATAATTAAAAGAACTTCCTCCTTTTGGAAGTCGGTTAAATATAGATAGATAGAATATACTTTATTGTTCACTACATACACATAAAGTAAATCATTTACAGTAATTTCATGTCAAGGCGGGATCAAAGGGCGGCCTTATCGCTTTAGAGCGATCTCTTCCAGACAACCCGGGCTGTGGATTGTGAAGAAGATAGGAATCAAGAGTGTATGACGGTGGTGTGCAAATAAAATACATATTATGTATAATATATAGATTTAGTACTGACTGTCGGCTTGATATCAATGATAATAAGTTTAATAAGATGTATTATCCGTGCAGGAACGGTGAAGGAATACAATTTCCTGTTACCAGGCGGCCTGTCGTAAGAGGCGACAAAACAACCCACAGCCCAGGTTTTGCCTGACTGGATGGCGACCACCCCTGGTCGAGTATGCCGCCATAACAACCTTGAGTTGTGTTCCGGAATTAGTGACCAAGTTCCAGTCTCCCTTAAGAGAGCAGCAGCGCATTTGTAGCACCTTTGGTGTTGCAAACGTCCACTGATACCTGCAATAAATAGAAAAAACAAATTAACAAGCACTCAACCGATGTTTAAACTCACATAACTCTAAAGGCGAACTTATTAAAATACACTATTCAATACATTAAGGTGCAAAGTAAATGGCACATATGTATGAAACACTTTTAATTTTATTTCCCTTGCCCGCTGACCAATTAAAAATAAATTACTTGCTTTACAGAAAGCACTCAGGGTTACGTAGAGGTGAACATTTAATTTAGGGTTGAGACTTATTGAGAAAATTCCTTGGATTCTTGGCCTTTAACAAGTGCGGACAATGGGACTTGTTTAAAGCAAGAATTTTGGACATCTTAACTCGAACTTGTGTACAAGTTAGTGCAAAAATGTTTGTCTTTGGAATTATAATAATTTTTTTTCTCAATAGAAGTATGTAGAATATGTACGGGCTACGGTGCGACAAATAGTGACGATGATAAGAGAGAATGATGATAAGAGAAAATGATGATAAGAAAGAATAAGATAAGTAAATGATAATCACTCGGATGGCTATAATGATGTGTATTTAGTAAATTTTACATGATAAACTTGAAATCTTATACTAATATATAAAGCTGAAGAGTTTGTTTGTTTGTTTGAACGCGCTAATATTAGGAACCATTGGTCTGATTTAAAAAATTCTTTCAGTGTTAGATAGCCCATTTATCGTGAAAGGCTATAGGCTATATATCATCACGCTAAGGCCAATAGGAGCGGAGCACCAACGAAGAATGTTTCAAAATCGGGATTTATTTTAACTATTTCACGCGGACGAAGTGACGGGCAGAGGCTAGTTAATGATAAATTATAATGATTGATATTGTTATATACCGACAAAGGTAAACGCACACCTGCCTGTCGTAAAGCGCAGTTTATTACCTCCCCGGGTTTAGGAATTCTTTTCTTTACTTTGTGTTTAGAATTTGTAATTATCAAAAACATTCTATTGTTATTTACATGTTTTATGGCCGTCATTAGTGTCGAACTAATCCTTGTTGTTATTGTATTGCGTCGAAGCTTGCCAGGTATGGATCGGTGCATTATAAAGCAAAGGCTCAAGGCGGAGAGGGGCAGTCAAGCGAGGATTACGATACGAGCAAAACGTATATTCGATGAGCGATATAGTGAAGGACTTTGCACGTGTTATTAAATCGTGCAGTTTGTACTAGTGTCTAGTTATATTTATATCTGTTTTATACGTGTTTGTAAAGTCCTAATAAATTCTATAGGAATTCCAACGGCATTTTAATTCGAGTCCTGTAGCTCGTAACAATATAAATGATAAATGACTGTTATAAATGATAGAATGATTAGTGTGCTGCACGCAACACGTGAGAGCGATCGAGCGTGTTCATTACTGAACTAATATTAAAAGAATTTCAATGCTCAAATGCCGACAGGTAATAAATGTGCTTTGTTTCAGATATGCAGGTATATTTTGTTTTTGTCGGGACCAGAGTTGTAACAATATGTTATATAAAGTATAAACGTAATTAAACTTTCCAGGTATGTTTGTTTATTGGCTAATGAAATGTTTGTACCGCGTATCAAATATTCCATTGAAACCGAAAAAAGGAGGTACGAAGAGCGTGTTTCGAATGTCTAATTATTTCTTATGTCACTTTGTGACAATTTCCACGAAACATATTTTAATCATGTAATAAATATATGGCTTACAAGATGGAGAGTATGTTTCGTATTTAAATTAGAATATTTGTATGTTATAGCGTGTATCGGGTATATAATGAAACAATTGTCTTTGCATAAACATTTTTAATGCATTGCATGCATTTGCAAGGCCCCCGCTTCTGTGCTTGCCTTAGCCAGCCGGCACGGAGTGGAGATCGCTAGAGCTAAGACTCAAGCTCCAGGGGTGGAAGTGATAAATGGCCTAATGTCGGAAGTAGCTTCGGTGAACCTGCAGCCCACCTCTCTACACCCCTTAGCCACTCATACCCATGTTGCCCCTGCCTTTTATGGCATTTTTTGGGGCCCATGCAGGGAGTGGCGAGTCACCGTCTGCCCATTTTTCCATGTTCCCCGAACATTGCGACGGGCAGACGCCATAGTCCCCATATTCCCAGACCGCTAGTACCACTAATAGTTCACCCCAATAGCCCGGTACTTTTTGTCTTGATTTCCCACAATAGTCCTACACTGGCCGGGGCTTGTCCTTGGGTGCATTATTATATGGTGTAGACAGGGATAATCGCCGGTCAGTGTCACGCCACATTAAATTTGTCAAGGGGCCTCTACGTGTTGGCCTCCCCATGGCCCCACGCAAGCCCTCCAAAAGTCCGGGCCATTTTTATGGCCCGTGGTCTTGAAAGACATACATATAATAATAATTGGCAGACAAATACACATATTGTATATCCCCAATTAAAGCATTTTACGCTTGTGTTATCGGTAATATATGTACAACGGACTACTCTTGGGCCGATCCCAGACACCCAGACCATAGTAAATAACGGAGAAAATACGTTTCTGAAATTTACTATACCAGGAATCGAACCCGATATGAAATATGGATATAAAATTAAGTATAGTGTAAACTCTATATAACGACACAGAAGGGACTGTGCTTTTATAGCGTTTTAGAGAGTTGTCGTTAAATGGAGGGACGTCTGCGATTTTTGTCTGACGTCTTTTGCTGCACCAGTCATTTTTTGTATTTTTTTTACTTATTTAATATCTAGCGATATTGGGGCATCTTGGTGCTGCGCAGTGTTTTACTCATTTTGGCAACTTATAAGGTACTTTTTGTTACTTAATTGTTGTCGTTAAATCGAGTGACGTTACATGGAGTTTACACTGTATAATAAAAACACGCAGCGCATTCCCCTTGCGACCACAGTTCTCCGTGACATGCGTAACTCGCAAGCCCTCGTATACTCCAATAAACGGTGGCGGGCGGCGCAGGCGCACTCGCGTCGACCGCATTCCTTTGCAGGCAGGGGGAATGGAAGTCACGGATTCAATATTTCGCGCTATTATGTTTTTATTTATTTTGTTGTGAAACTTCTTTAGAATGTATAGGAATAAGCATACGAGAGATTGAGATAGAATACATCATATTTAATTATTTAAACACTGTGCTCATACAGATAGAGTTGATAATATTTAATATTTTCTTAAGTTTTCGCGACTTGTATATATAATAATACTTACGTTTTAACGGTTTTAAGCGCGGTAATTTATTTGATTTTTGTTATTCCGACGTTTCGGACACTTTTCAATCAAGTAGTGAACACTCACTGGATAAACCCAACCACTATATCAGATTCGATAACCCACTAATCCTCGCGAAAGAGAATCGTTTCATACCTAGAATGATGCGTGAGGCTATTGAAATCAAAAAACACCCAAGTTTCAATAGAGGAGATGGTTGCCAAGTGCCACCTGTTTGGGATCCGACCATCAAAACTATTAAGACCCAAACCCAGCAAAAACCAACTGCCAGACCTGAAGACACTGTGAGCTCTTTCTTCGTGTACCGGAACACAAACTAAATTGACTGATCAATATTTTATTTTCCTTCCACCCATTTCAATATTATATAAAATTATTAGAGCTAGGCATGTTTGCTGAAGAATTTCTTGCGCCACTTCTCTTCAAGCCACAACATGTTATGAAGCGGTGGTAAATTAGATAAGGCTCCCATATAGTAAATAATAACCATGAACCAAATTGAAACTAAATAATTAAAATAAACAAGTTCGCGGTAGGTTAAATAAAACTTTAACAATACTTGTTGACACTCTACATCTTTGTTTTCCGTGATCACGGCCACTGAAAAGTGGCCGAAACTTCGGAATAACCAAAATCAAATAAATTACCGCGATTAAAACCGTTAAAAGGTAGTTTTATTCAGCCATGCTTAATGGTGAGCGTACTAGCCTCCTAACTCAATAAACGTTGGTTCGAAACCTAGCCCAGAGGTTATAATTTTTTTTATTATTTTTTTCAATTTATTGATGCACAAAACAAATTACAACCAAAACAAATTAAAATATTACATTACTAACATAACAATCTGGATTGCAATTCTTAATAGGTGCATACAGAAAACTAATAAAACTAAACAGGTGTAAACGATTTTGTGTATATATACATACACACACACGCACGCACGCAAGCACGCACGCACGCACGCACGCACGCACGCACGCCCGCACGCACGCACGCACGCGCGCACACACACACACACACACACACACACATACCTTACTATATAATTAAATCTATTGTATCATCAACTGTAAAGCATTATTTAAGGATATTTTTAATAGTTTACAATATTTACAGAAGCTGTTTTCAAATATATCAAGATCAGTGTTGTTACTTGCCAACTCATTATAATATCTCGCCATTCTCACAATGGGATTAAAGTAAGAAATGTTATTTTTGTGAACTTCAAGTGCAAAAAGATTAGTGCAGTGTGATCTACGAGCAGTATATCTGATATTAAAAGATATTTGAGAAATTAAGTCGCTTGAGTTTATCATATAATGTATAATTTTGTACAAGTAAACTAAATCAAAATATTTACGACGAATAGATAAAGATTCCATATTGAATTGGGCTAGTCTTAGTTCATAATTAAAATTACTTCGACCTGGTTTTAAACGGTAAATTAATATCCTGAGACATTTTTTTTGCACTCTTTCAATGTCATCTATGTGTACTTGATAGTACGGAGACGAAACTGGTGTCGCATATTCCAATAGACTTCTTACAAGTGAAAAGAATAAGTATAATACTGAGTGAGGATTTTTGAAGTCTTTACTTGATCTGAGAACAAAACCTAAAAGTTGATTGGCTTTAGAAATTATATATTGATAATGTGAACGGAACGAAAGTTTTTCATCAAAGATAACGCCTAAATCTTTAGCAACAGAGGATCTATTAAGAACACAGTTGTTCAATAAATAATTACTATTAATTTAATGTCGTTTATTTGTAAAAGAAATAACAAAACATTTGTTAGTATTCAAAAACATATGATTAGACTTGCACCATCTACCTAATGTATGTAAGTCTTGTTGCAAAAGAGAGCAATCAGCTGGACTCGAAATGTTCTGAAATATTTTTAAATCATCAGCATATAACAGATGATTACATACTAAGTATTCAGTTAAGTCATTTATAAATATAGTAAAAAGCAAAGGCCCGAAAAGAGAACCCTGTGGTACGCCTGATGATACAGTGATAGGTGATGATAGGTAGCCTTTCAAAGCAACCAACTGACTTTTTTTATCGAGATAAGAAGAGATCCAACGATATAAATTGCCATGTATGCCATACAACACTAATTTATGACACAGAAGACGGTGATTGACCTTATCGAAAGCCTTAGAAAAGTCTGTATACACAGAATCAACCTGGCCTCCTACAGCAAAAGATTTACAAAGAAAATCCTTATAGACGAGTAGATTGCTTATGGTAGACTTGTTTTTTAGGAACCCGTGTTGTTTTTCAGATATTAGAGGTTTGAAGTGATTATAAAGGTATAAGTACACTGAAGATTCAAAAATTTTAGCAAAACATGATAAGATACTTATAGGCCTATAATTTTCACATCTGGATTTATCACCACTCTTATGAATGGGTATAATGTATGCGGTTTTCCATAGCTTAGGAAAAACACCGCTCGCAAGCGATTTGTTAAACAGTGTGCATAAAGGAGAAGACAATTCTTTTCTACAATTCTTAATAAAGAGAGGGGGTATTCGATCAGGTCCAGCCCCTTTATTAATATCAAGTAGTTTAA
This sequence comes from Dendrolimus pini, assembly GCA_949752895.1. NCBI lineage: Eukaryota > Metazoa > Arthropoda > Insecta > Lepidoptera > Lasiocampidae > Dendrolimus > Dendrolimus pini. The sequence goes on from OX457150.1 coordinate 1,479,620, forward strand.
GTTTAAGGAAAACTTCACTTTCATCAAGTACAATAGAGGATAATGTACTACTTATACGATTCTTAAAATAGTTGTTTTCTTCAAAAGTATCAGAAAAGTTAGCATTGGTGTCTTTCTCATAAACAGAGCTAAAATATTGTGAGAAAAGCTCACTTATTCTTAATCCGTCAGTTGCAACAGAATCTTTGAACTTCATGACTTGTGGAACGGATGTATAATTATTAGATCCATGGACTCTTCTATTGTTAACATAACTCCAAAAGGTTTTAATATTTTTTTGAAGAGAATTTTCGATAGGAGACACATATTTTTTGTAACAGTCAACAGATAATTTCTTACATCTTTTCCTGAGAAGTGAGAAAGCATCATAATCGCGAGGATTGTTAAATTTTTTAAATAATTTGTGGTACTTATTTTTCTCCTTATTGCATTTAATCAAAGGCTTGCTATACCAAATTGGATATCTCTGATTTTTAACAATAGTTACGGGCGACATTAAGATAAGTTATTTTTAAAAAAAACCTGTGCGTCTCCGGATGCCCGGCAGAAGTGATAACTTAAAGTAATCTAAGTTGAAGGATTTGTTTAACTTGAGGAAAGCTTAGGTTATTACTGAAATTTTAGTAATAAAATCTTTTATTGAATTTAAAAAAAATTTAGTATCATAATTTAATCTAACTACCGAAATACGGCTAGCGCTTTGGGTTAGAATGAGAGAGGAGGGGGAAAGAGAAGCCAGACAGACTGGCACCGTAACGCGTTACTTAACAAAGCGGTTTACCCTCCCATAAGAAGTTATCACTTCAAAAATATGATTTTATATTATAATAAATATTGCCAACCCTAGTATTACCTGAAAAATATGGTGTGAGAGAATTCTCATGTACTAATTTCAAAAGACCCGGCGCGCTGCGAGCCGCCGGCGCCATTCATGAAATTCAAATTCTAGAACCGGTGTTCGATTTTTAAAAACCGGTGTACGAGATTTGTAGGGTAAAGTGCGGTCAATATTCTTGCTTCATAAATATTTATTAGTTTACTTGCATGCTTAATTTCTCTCGCCTTTTTGGGGGTAGTTCGAAATAACTTTACTTGCATTTGAAATGTAAGGTACAAGGTACCTTATAGATAACCAATTAAGACGAATTCAGGCTTGTAGCAATGCAAACGTCCTTGAAGATTTTTCGGTACTAACTTTTGGGGCGCTAGCGGGGATTTTTTAGACGCGATCGTTTTTTTGATGCATTATTATTATAAAGTGAATAAAATAAAACAGTATTTCAAAAATTAATAAAACCAAAAAGTATTTATCGCTCTTTTATATGGGCAGATTTTTATCCTGTTTAAAAAAAATTAAGTAGTAAAATGGTTTTTTTTTAATGAGTTCAGCAGACAGGCAGACGGCCCACTTGATGGTTACCATCGCCTATGGACATTTGCAACACCGAAGGTGCTACAAATGCGATGCTGCTCTCTTAAAGGAGACTGGAACCTGGTCACTAATGCCGGAACACAACTCAAGTTTTTTATAACGGCATATTCTTGACCAGGGCTGGTAGCCATCCAGTCGGGCAAACACCCTAGCCTATCACCTGCGGCTGTGGGTTGTTTCTCTCCTCTTACGACAGGCCGCCCGGCCGCAGAAAATTTTATTCTTTCTTCTTTCCTGCACGTATAGTTGATGGTTTAGTAAATAAATAAATCTTAATTGCAGAAAAATCTGATACAGTAACTTATTGAAGTCCCTAACTCCTATGTATGCATGAAGCCTGGGTTTCGGGAATCAGTGTCGAAATTCGACATAATTAATTTAAATTATAAGTTTGAACATTATTAAGGTTCTGTTGTCAAAGACTGTACTTCTATAATCACAGGTTTTGCCAAGGCGCACTATTAATTTAACTTTAACAATAAACAAAAAAGTATATATGCGTGTGTGTGTCAAATACATAGTAGATAGTATATTTTAATATGGATGTAATGAATATTATATGCATAATTTAAAAAAAAAAACAGTATTCTGCACTCCTTATCTATACAAACTATAAGTGTGCGAAATTACATACGTATCCGTCCGCGCAATTTTCGTAAAATGGGGTACAAAAATTTTTTGCTTCACGTATTAATATGATGTGTATGGATTCGAGTTTTAGAACAAACTGCATACAAAGGGGCAAATGAAGGTTGAATCATCTAATAAAAATATAAGTATTTTTATTTTATTTTCTACCGTCACCTATGGATATTTGTAACACCAAGGGAGTGAGCCGACCTCGTTGGGACTCTATATATCTATATATATATAAATCAATTGCTGTTCGCTAGTCTCGCTAAAACTCGATAACGGCTGGACTGATTTGGCTAATTTTGGTTTTGAATTGTTTGTGGAAACCCAGGGAAGCTTTAAAAGGCGAGTTAATGTGAAAACATGTTTGGAATATAGTAAAAACAACAATTTCACTTTCCCTTAGAAACTATTCCTACCTATCAAACATTTGATGTTCGTCCCGTCGTTTAGAAATCAATTAAATTTAAAAGTCGTTCAGAAATCAAATTAAATTTAAAAGTGAAGTTGTTTTAATTTTGAATGTCAAACGTTTGATTTTCGTTCTGGTTGTTTTGACCACTTTTTTTTACTAAAGTTGAAACATTCTGCAATTATCATTCAGTTTTTTTATTTATTGATTCTAAGGCGGTACGAACTTTGCCGGGTCAGCTAGTCTATAATTATATATTTACCACTTTGTAGAAGTTAATTGCAGGTCTTTGAGCGGTGACAAATCAGTTCTTGTGATCGATTGAAAAGACGCATTTCATAAAACAAAAGTCATACATTGGATTTCTGGCATGTTTAAATCTTTCTCGCATGACTAGCAGTGTACACGTTCCTTTTGAATGTTACTTAGTGATTTCGAAAATTTGTAATTCCGATTATTTGCGAATCGTTGGAAATGTTTTGGGGAGATTAAAGCGATCGTTGTTTATCATGAATATCGTTGGGATACGGTTTATGCGGTGACAAATTGTTATAAAACTTGTTGTCCATTTATTTTTAGTTTTATTTTTCTTGTTTTAAGAATTATGTCCTGGATTGCTGGGATTATGTTGACATAATCAAAGGGCAATTTTACAGAGACGCAATTTTAAAGTTTGAGATTTTATATTAAATCGTCTTAATTGCTATACTTGATTAACATGATATAAATGAGTATAATAATATTGTGGCGACCGAGAGTAGAACTTTCCGGCAGCGTAAACCAGTCGCAAGACTTTTGGAAAAAGGTAGAAGATTCTGGAAGGAAAAGACAAGGACGGATATATTTCAGAAAGGGATAGACGATGAACGAAAGTTCTAGTATAGTTCGGGAAGGAAAAGACAGAGATAGTTAGATGTTAGAAATGGATAGATCTATAAACAAAAGCTCCCGAACAGAAGGTTCGGGAAGGAAAAGACAGAGATAGATAGATGTTTAGAAAGGGACAGATAGTAAATAAAAGAATAATAAAATTATGGGTTCTAGAAGATTCTTCCGGGTATATAAGCAGCGTAAGGCGCGCCTACCGGGCAGTTTTAGAGTTGAGTTCAGTTCAAGACGGTGAAGCAACAAGTGCGATACGGTAGAGTTGAAAGAGAAATTTAATAGGAGACAGTGACGAGTTAAGTGGTGAATTTGGTGACAAGTTGAGTGGGCAGTTCAGTGAAAGAGGAGTGTAGCGTAATTTAAGGGAAGATCCAGAAGCGCGCTACACGCGGTAATATCGGAGGTGAGCACTGCAGTAGAAGGAGGTGGTCTACGCAAATATCGGTGACGGTATTGTGAGGTAGACACCTTATCGTCGGCACAGTGCATCGTTAGTCGTGCGTATAGGGGCAACCCTGCAGAGTGGTATTACGTGCGGCTGTGTAAGTCAATAAAAGCGTTTAGTTAAAAACTGGTGTTTTCTTCCAATCCATAAGTGCGTACCCCCGCTCGCACGTAACAATATGCACCTTCGAATAATAATACGAAATACGCTAAAATAATCCCAGTTGATGTAATAGTGCAGTGCCTACAACTTACTTAAGTTGCTACTTATAAGCTATCGGCTAGTGAAAGCTCCGTCAAAATCGGTCCAGCCGTTTCAGAGATTGGCCGGAACATCGAGACGACAGACAAAAATTATAAACATTGCATTTTCGGAATCTCCTGGTCCGGATTATCCCCCTGATTTTTTCATATTTTTATTTTGAAATTACAAACAGACACTTACATTTTATTTACCTGTAAAGATTAAACTTAGGAATTTGTTTAAAAACTATTTATTAACATATTATATATTTTTCGAAGTGAAACTTCATTAGAGTCGTTCTGATTTGAAATTCGATGAAACGAAAAAGCAACACCAAAAAGAGCTAAACACATAAACCGATGCGAGAGAATGAGATAGGACTTTTAATAAAACTGATAATAATATTTTTTAGACTAAAACAGTGTTAACTTAAAAAGTTTATTTTGAATTATAATCTGTTGACGGATGTAGGCTAAAGTAATTATATTTATATTAAGTTAGAGAAGAATTATCTGTGAGTATATGCTCTGAAGCTTCACTTCTGCATGTGAACTACTTACACACATAATTGTTTTTCCTACCAACAAAAACATTTTATTTATCAAAATCAAATGATTTTCCAGTTTAATAGTACATTATGGTACTAGTGTGTAATATTGGTGATTACCGCCGAGGCGCCATTGAGACTCGAGCCGTAGGCGAGGGTCTTAAGAGAGCCGAGGACGGTAATCATCAATACACACGTGTATCATACCACGTTTTTCAACACACTTGTGAATAAAATAACAACAAAAACTCATTTTATTTAGTAGTTAACAGTTTTCCTATGCGCGCGCATTGCGATCGGCCACAGACTAAAGGGATGAGGTTTTTTTTTTATTTTCCGCGCATAGGGTTTGCGCCTATTCTGCCACGTACAAAATGGGGAATTTAAAGTTCTCTTTTATTACAGAGAAAAAAAAAGTTATATATGAGTGAAAGTTTTATTTATTAAACACGTACGAGTTAAAAATTATCTATTTAAATAAGAAGTTGCATGAAATGAGCAAGCAATGGGAACATTAATTTATTTGTTCTATAGAACACGATCTTTTTTTTTAATAAAACCTTTTTCAAGAACAAAGCAACTCAACCAATAAAATTTAAAAAAAATCTATAACTCACTAGTGAGGTATAATTTTTTTAGACACAGTTTGATTATGGGTGTCATTCTGTGCCTAATTGCGGTGACCATAGAGCCACTTTATGAGCAAGTGTGTTGAAAATTATATTATCTATGTATCGATTTACATAGAGATGTGCACAAGATAAAATTCACATAATAAAAGTATATAATAATATTATGCTCATTCTGTTGGATCCTCGCCATTTTTCTAATGTAGGTAGTTTTATAAGTGCCGCTGGCTTTCGTTTTCGCCGCCATTGCGTGGTGGCGAACCAGTCTCCAACGCACGCGAGGTCTGTTCGGACGTTCCGTTTTCACCGTGCACGTGAACGTTTCACATCCCATTCTTGGAGTTTTTTTATTGAAACTTATATACAAGCCGTGCTTGCTATTTTGTGTGAGTGTGCCATTCTTAAAACCCGAAGTGCCATTCGAGGACCTGTCCGTGCCGTGCACTTTCAGGAGCTGTCTAGCTGCCCCATTGCAGGTGGATTCCGAGGTTGTGGTGCTTATTGCCCCATTGGTCTTTGTGCAGGATTTGGCATACCTCTCTCTCTCTCTCTCTCTCTCTCTAATATAACCTATACAGTCCATTAACTACTAGAACCAGCAAAACTGTGTGATAAGGATCCGTGATCCAGCATTGCACATATTCGAGTAAAGAAGTTATAAAAAAAAAATCATTAACTTTTTTCGAGACTAATGTCGCCAAACAGAACCCTAAAAAAATAACTAAAAAATATGTTTGTATGTAATTAATTTATAAAATTTGTAGTTTAAGTATGTTTATTTATGATATACTTAATGATCTGTACCACCTACATCGCCAGATTAGGTTAAACTATTCCTAAAATTAGGTTGCCTGGAAGAGATTGCTTGAAGCGATAAGGCCGCCTAGAACTATACAAACACGTATAACACAGGTACAAATATAAAAACATGCGCAAAGTGCCTCATTAAATAGATTACCGAATGCACACATCTTGCTTCGTTTGTGGTTATCGCTTGACTGCCTCCTCTCTCCATAGGGGCATTGCTTTATACTGCACAGATGCAATATGTCTGAAACGACCGCGTGGACCGAATTTCGTAGAATCAGTTTGTTCTTTTAAATGTGAGACACCTGGCAGTGATCACAACAATAGGCCGTAAAAGATTACAATACACAATGGTCTGTTTTTTAATCACAAATTTTAACACAAATTAAACAAAAGAATTTGTCTTTGTCGGTCGTAACAATATTGTAATTGTGTATTTTTGAATTGTATATTTGGTGAGCAATAAAGTGTTATTTATCTATCCAAAAAAACCCTAAAAATTATCCATTTTATGAAGAACAAAAAAATCACCATTGTCACACCCCAAGAACTACCTGTATTATGTACACATGTGTTAACAACTCAACACATTTATAACTCCCTTTCACCGGTTCAAGTCAATTTAAACGGAACCTGTTAAACCAATAAACCAGTTACATCCGGTTTCAGCGTATATAGGTCTGGTTCAAGTTACAAGCGAGTGAAAGCTGTAAACGGCTATTCATCAAATATAGTTTACTCACTGTTCTATCCCTATATATATATATTTAAAGTCACTATGTTTGTACACAAAAATCTACCTTTGTTTCCAATAGTAGGGGATGCCAAGCGGGGATTTTGGGATTCACTCGAGCGTGGCAGATTAACATAAGGGTAGAAACCTTGCACCCCATTATGTAGATACGTTCACCATATATGAACCCTTCATAAAAGGTATTTTTTAATCCTCAAATTTTTTTTCAAAACGTCAGATTCAGGAAATTCCTCCACATAATTGTCAGATTATGGGTCAGCACGACAAGGACAACAAGCTGAACCGTCTGTATATTAATCTGACGCGCTCCAGTATTTCAATGTTACGTTTTTTTTGCATTTTCAAAAATCGGCCATTACTTTTGGTCGCGTCCAAATCGTCAGTCCTTTGAATATGAATTCCTTTAGGGCTTACTTAACACCCCTTTTGAATATCTGACGCGCTTGAGTATTTCTGGTGCGACTTCTTTTTTAAACCTGTACTTCACTGCTGGAGGGAAGCCCTCCACCAGTGAAAGGGCATACATCATGTAACCTTTTTTTCTGTTTAGCATCTAATCTTCACAATGCAAAAGGTCCCTGCGACGCTTGAGTAACTTCACATTTAGCATCTTGGGCTCCCCTACTACAAATAAATCCGACGTTACGGTTAGGAATATACGTAATGAAGAAAAACTTTTGTTTGCACCCTGTAAAACAACTTTACTATACAAGAGTATATATAGTATGAATGGTCCCAATAATATATAATAAAATCCCAAAAGAGCTGAAAACTCTGAAAACTAAATTATTCAAATAACAATTTAAAAAAGCACTAATAAGTTATAGTCAGAATATTAAGTGTTTAAATATCATTAGAAATATATATAAATTTATTAGTGTGTTTTTTTTAAATTTTAGTATTTGTTAAATTTAAGGTTATATATAATTATAACAACAGCCCATAACTGTCCCACTGCTGGGCTCGGGCCTCCCACTGTAGGGGAATGGACAGTATACCCGCCACGCTTGTCCAGGGCGGCTTGGCAGGTTTGACACATCGGTTATATCGATGTGCAGGTTGCATCACGATGTTTTCCTTCACCGTTGTTAGCACGTTGTAAGTGTAACGATATCCATATTAGGTCAGAAAACTGCCTGAGTGGTGCATGCGTTCCGGCCAGGATCGAACCCGCGACCTTTGCGGTTAGGACGCATGCGCTAGCCATTATATATAATTATAACATTGAAAACATTAGTAATAATTAAACCAAATAAGTATGTATGTATCTATATAATGTAAGTTTAAAGAAAAATGTAAGCCCAACTGAAAAAAAAAAACGTGTTCTCAGTAATAAAATAACAAGACCTATTTGTATAATCATGTTTTTATGCAATAAATTATTTGATATGAGATTTAGTATTTATTTATTTTTACCTGTGCAGGAACGAAGGAAGGAATTCCTGCGGCAGGGCGGCCTGTAATAAGAGGCGACTAAACAACCCACAGCCAGGTGGTAGAGCATTTGCCCGACTGGATAGCTACCACCCCGTCTTTAAATTGTCGCTATAACAACTTGAGTTGTGTTCCAGCATTAGAGACCAGGTTCCTGTCTCCCTTAAGAGAGCAACAGCGCATTTGTAGCACCTTTAGCGTTGGAAATGTCCATAGGCGATGGTAACCGGTTTCTATCAAGTGGGCCATCTGCCTGTCTGGTGAACTCAAGCAATAAAAAAATGGTAGATCGGATCAATGTGATAACGCGCTCTCACAGAATATTGGCCTATGATGAGTGAGAGTACCGATTGCCCATCTCATCTTATCTATCCCATTTCTCTATCCTATACCACATCTAGCGTCAGCGGTTTTGTGTGTACAGAATATACGGGGTTTTTAACTATGGGTCTGCGCAAACAAACCTTTTTTTTAATTGTTAAAAGTTTGTTATATATAAAATATGTATTAAACGCATGTGGTTTTGGTATTATAGATAATGCGCTATATTGGTATGCACACAAACCTTCCAGGCGTAACACGTTTTAGGAGGGTGTGTCAGCCTAATGTAGTTCTTTCTCACTTCATTGCTGTTGTAGCGGATGGGGAGCACCCAGTGACAACTCCGCCAATGCCCCGGATACCTCCGTCGCCTCGTAACTCCTACAGTTAGCAGCTAGGCTTCGGATGGAAAATGCTAGCTAAGGAGCGGCCTTAAAACACATAAGTATATTTTTAACTGTGTTAAGCTTTGTAAATATTTGTCAAATAATTTATTTCCAAGAAGTAATTGCTAACTTAACTTAACTGTGTTGGAGCTATAGCAAAACACGATAGGTGGGAGGGGGCATCCACATATTACGTCACACGAGTTTCATAATTTTTGACCCCTCCCCCGTCTTTGTTACAGCTGGTCACATTCATGAGAGTTCTCCCTTCCTAGTGTGACATTACACATTTTACATTTAGAAATTGTTAAATTAAAACCGCAGTTCCGTAATTATCTCAAATATATTAGATTTTGAAATGTCACGTCACGAAATTTAGGATCCCTCCCACTCCTTATCACACTATGTTACATTTCGTCACCCCCCCCCCCCCCTACCGCTACCTCTTTTGATTTAGACATGGGCCGTACCGGAGTGATTGGATATGAAAATTTAATATCTTTGTGGTAGAACCCCCAATCACTTAGTACGCTTACAACATATATTTGTACACTTATATACTGTAGGGTATTCTGGTGTAGCAGTCTTTTGAGTGATGAATTAAAATGTTTATCTGCACTGAAAGACAAGAAATGTTATTTTCCGGTTACGCCCTTCTGTGTTTGTCTGTTTTTTCTTTGCCAAATAAAAGTGTAATTGCCTTGTTTCGACGCCTTCAGTAGTTTTTTTTATTGCAAGAGTTCAGCAGGCGTAAGACGGTGCATCTGGTGGAAGGCCGTCACAACCGCTTATGGACATTTATATATACCAAAAGTGCTACAAATGCGCTGCTGCCCTCTTAAGGGAGACTGGAACCTGGCCACTAATGCCGGAACACAACTCAACTCCAGACCAGAGGTGGTAGCTATAGACAGGTAGACAGGCAAATGCCCTACTAGCTGGCTGTAGGTTGTTATGTCGCCTCTTACGACAGTCTACCCGTTGTAGGAAATTGTAAGCATATTTATGTAGGAAGACTGGTGTGTATCGAAACGCAAGTTTAGATTGAATGAATGGTGGAGATTTGATTGGATTGAATGAACGGTTAGCAGGGAGTCGTTAGTCGAAAGCGTAAGAGGGTGGTAGCTTACGTGTAAGACGAATATATGAATACAAATAGCACCTCTTTTATCATACCCATAAATAGTGTAACTTATAAGGATCAATATCTGTCAAAGGGCAAACCAAGGATTGTTTTTGAACAAAATGTTTTCCTTACATTATTTAAACATAAAATTGCGGCGGTCATTTGACCGCACCTAATTTTATCCAATACTAGCGGCCCGTTCCGGTTTCGCATGGGTGGACATTTATAGTTTACTAGCTTCTGTCCGCGTGGACTAATTTAAAAAAACTTTAAAATAAGCTTTTTTAACAAGGTTTTTAAATACAAGCTTTTGGGATCCTGGATATCATGTAGCAGCAGAGTGCTAGCCAATACAAGTAAAACGAGCCCAAACACGACCCGTCTATCTTGTTTAGTACAGGAATTCCTATGGCCACCATCGAACCCCATCATCAGATCAGTTCCATGGTATCCATATTATTGTCACGCGATATACATATGCGTGCAAAATTTCAGCTCAATCGGATACCGGGAAGCTGGTCAAATTTAACTTGCAAGATTCCACCCCAACTTACATACTCGGTAACTTACATACATAGGTACATCCATTGCAAGTTAAATAAAAGCTTGTAAAACCCCCGATTTTGAAACATTCTTCATTGGTGCTCCGCTCCTATTAGTCTTAGCATGATGATATATAGCCTAAAGCCTTCCTCAATAAATGGGCTATCTAACACTGAAATAATTTTTCAAAACAGGTCAGTAGGTAGTTCCTGAGATTAGCGTGTTCAAGTAAACAGACAAACTCTTCAGCTTTATATTGTTACAACTTAGGTCCCGACAAAAACAAAATCCAGCTGCATATCTGAAACAAAACACATTTTATCACCTGCCGGCATTTAAACTAATTGTATCTCTTTTATGATCGTCGTCTTTTGTTTACTTTGTGATTAGAAAATATTGTTTTATTGTACTCTTTTATGGCAGTCATTAGCCAGGTGTGGCGGATTAAGTCGACTTAAATAGGGGGACATTGCATTTGGGCAGTATAAAACGATGACCTGATGGAGGGGGAGGCAGTCAAGCAAGAACCACGATCAAGGCGAGACTTGTGTACATTCGGTAATCTATTAGTGACGGACTTTGTGCGTTTTATGGAATTACGACCTTCTGCATTACGTTTGGATTTGTTGTGTTCGGTTATATTTGTACCTGTGTTATACGTATTTGTAAAGTTCTATTAAACTCTAAAATAATTCCAACGGCATTTTAATTCGAATCCCGCTAAACTCGTAACAATATACTGTCCATTTCAATATAGCGTGAGGCCCGAGCCAACCAGTAGGACGTTAATAGGTTGTTATTATTATAAATAACAGCGAAAGGTTTTTTCGTTTACAGCCCACTTTCGACCTTTTGTGGCAATAGAGACCGTAAACATATTATCTAGGGTTCATGACCTTCAAGTCTATTGTAGACACTTCCTTCCCCCCAAATCCGATCACCTCGTCTACCTCAACTGTGATACGACTCCTAATGAGTATGGATTTCAAACTAATGTATTATTCATATAGCATAATGATAACTAAACTAGAATTTGTAATTGTTTCCAAATGTTGACTTTAATATTATCTGGGATTAGTTTTTACGCATAATTTTCGGTTAGAGTACCAACGTCTATACTACGCACAAAACTTTAATGCACCCATGAAGTTTGTGCTAGTCGTTGCTATGAACATAGTTACAGGCTGACCAAATGGAGTGTAAAATAACAGGGGCAAAGAAACAAAACATTCAACTAGGTATCACGAAAATGCGGAAAATGGCTTATCAATATAAAAATACTTAAACTTTATAGAATCAACGATTTATTTTGTAATTGTAGTACACAAGTGCCTTACGAACCAATCAATTTACTTTTACGCTGGCTGTTGTCTCTGTAGTTAATAAGAAGAGTATTAATTGTAAAATATGATATTTTCAAGGGACTATGACTTTAAAAACAACATTCTTACATAGAAAGATGAATTGAAGGTATAAAGGTGTATTATTATCATAATGTTGAGGAATGGTTTTCAGGAAGTAGTGAAATACTTTTACATTTTATCTCAAAATAAATTGTTTAAGATAATATATGGTGCAATTAAGTAAAGTGAAAAAAATATTAACAAAAAATCCTATATAATAAATTAATAAATACCATTTTAATGACCTATAGACATTTTGACATGTTGCGTCACATTTCATCCACCAATTAATTGATATATAATTTAGTGCAATTAGAGACTGGTCAATATATGATGGCAACCCTAAATATAACTTTTCTATGGCCTAATAATATAATTACAAACCTGTCATATCGACGAATCTTATTTAAATGTTATCAAATTATAACAAGATTTTTCCTTCAAAATACGCTAGACATTACAAAAAATTATAAAAAGATTTAATGTCTCCAAAAATTAAGCACCAATTTCGCCTTAAATTTAAAACTGTTCAGATACTAACACCTGTAATAGGTACTTGCAACAACTTGGAAGGGTTTATGATAATCAAAGAACAGCAACTGGTCACACTACTTTTGATCCAAGAACATTTCTAAAACACCGCGCCATCCCTCCAACAATTTTACAGTATAAGAAACTTACCAAATTGGCACAACTGATAGTGGATTGAAGTCATTGATAAACTATTTTAATTAAAGGGTTATGAATGAATACATTATTGTTTGGAAATTCTAGACAACATTTTATACAAGATATTATATAAAGGAGGAGCCTTAAGAACAGACGAGCGTCATGACAAGAGCTATGAATGTCAAAGAAGCAAGTGAGGTGTGTAAGAATAAGCCTGTATGGCGCTCCGTTGTTCGTGCCTACCCCGCAAGGGACTTGGCGTGAAGTTATGTATGTATGTATTATATAAAATATTATACTCAAAGTTTTACATGTAATAAAACAAACCGAATATAGTATAAATCTATCGCTTCTGCCAACATGAAAATAAAATGTAATGAATACCGTCTATATACAATTGAGAGATTTTGAATTAAAATCTACACAAATACAACATTACATTAACGATAAGTATTGTTCCATTAAATTGTAGTAAATTATAGACAACAACTCTATACAAAATAGGCGCTAATCACAGAATAAATAAAAACATAACATTATTATTCAATTAAGGAAATGGCCTATTGTACCGTTTACAAATAAGAGGGTACATAACAAAATTAATTATTAACTTTAAACAGAAACATGGCAAGAACAACTATGCTACTAAATAACTGTAACACTCCTAAACTAGGCTAAGCCTGTATCTCAGGTGTTATTTTCACCCTGGTAACGCCATCTGGCGGTAAAACGTCATCCTCCCTCAATCGTTCCTCACCCCCGCGCGTATACGCCGCTTCCCACGCTCGCTGGCGTCTTCGAGTGTAAATCGATCCCGCTACGAACGCACGCCTGTGAAGTGATAGTTATTGCAAAACTAAGGGGTAATCAGACCACAGCCGGCCAGCCAGGAAGCCTACAACAGCTGTAGAGTCCAGGTAACCTAGATTTCATTTCCCAAAGACGTTTGCCGCCCATCCATCTGGCGGTAAAACGTCATCCTCCCTCAATCGTTCCTCACCCCCGCGCGTATACGCCGCTTCCCACGCTCGCTGGCGTCTTCGAGTGTAAATCGATCCCGCTACGAACGCACGCCTGTGAAGTGATAGTTATTGCAAAACTAAGGGGTAATCAGACCACAGCCGGCCAGCCAGGAAGCCTACAACAGCTGTCGAGTCCAGGTAACCTAGATTTCATTTCCCAAAGACGTTTGCCGCCCATTACAGTCCATTAACCAAACGCACCACTCCCAGTGACGTAATAACTAAATTTATGTAACTGTAATGCTGGTTCACCGATCCACATAGCATCCCTGGTTCGAGTATTTTGTTTATAGTGGACTGTAAGTTTATTTATTGGATATATGGGAGTAAGACGTATGCCAAATCCTGCACAAAACCCATGGGGTAATAAGCAACATTAACCTCCAAATCCATCTTCAATGGGCAGCTAGGTCAGTTCCTGGAGTGCACAGCACTAACAAGTCCTCGGGTGGCACTTTAGGTCTTCAATATGTGTCATTCACACAAAAGGCAATCATGGCTTGTATTAGAGTTTAATGGAATATTGAACTAAAAGTTAAACGTTCACTCTAGTCCTTATACGAAACACGCGGAACGTCCAGACTGACTTCTCGTGCATTAGAGACTGACCACACTATATGACTAGTGACTTAGTCCCAAATATTACAACCAAGTTAATAAGTTACTAAATATATAATACCCTCTTACTCACCGCGAATGTAAATTAAAATTATTCAACTGGCTAATAGAACTCCCTTATGACGACACCGATAATTCACTGAACTGACTACACCAGTCTAATAAGTCTGTAAACACACACTCACTCGTACCACTTGTACACACATCATACACATACACACACACCACATATACATACACACCACAAACATACATCTATACATTTCCACGTACATTACAAATATTAACACGAAAATTTCAAATGTATAAACTTTAAAATAATTTTCTTTTTAATTGTATAACAAACGACTTGTCTGGAAATGGGCGCTAACAACTGAAACACAGTATTATACTACAGCAGTTGTTTGCGACACCAAATTGTTTCTGTACACTATGTTATTGGTTTCGAATAAATTCTTTCATAGATTACAGATAACGAGGAAGAAGACCCTGGAGAAGATACAGAAGGTCAACTAGTGTCCTGTTGCTGTGCCAGACAAAGACAGATGGGAAAACGGACGGATATTATGAAAACACCGGGTCTCGTTTTTCCTATACTGACGTTTCCTATTAGCCTTAAAAATTTACTTTTTTTATATTGAATACAATGTAAGAAAACTTAACTTATTTGTGTTGTATTCTACCCATAGTCCCTCAAGACTATAAGTAGAATACTGCGCCCAGATCACCGTCTTCTATAGGTAAGGTGCCCAGAAGGCTGGCTACGTTTCCTCGCTGGATCGCCATACTGATCCGTTGGCCGAGGTAGGCACCAGCCTTCTAATGACCTGAAGAGTCAATGAGCCGTTTCGATAAATTTTGGTAGAGGCTCATGGCCTCAGAACCCCACGGTCCAAGTGTCTCGACAGCAAACGGCACAAACATATAACTCTCACAGAGGGTTGCATATTTGCGCCGCTTGAGTGATTCCGCTGTTTCCGCCGCCGAACCGGCCGATCTAGACGTGTTTGGTAAATGGGATGCGGCCAACGTGTCTACGCAGGTCGCATCCCACACCAAAGGCTTGCCACGCTGCCAAGGGATTAGAGTCATTCCGTCAGGGCGTCTACCATCATCACGTGCAATACCGTTCGGCTCCAATAGAGCCGGCACGTTAGCGGTGGCAAGCGCCCTCCGTAAGACATCATTCAGGGCGGCGTGGCGTGACCATCTGCCGGCGCTGCGACGGCAAGAAAGACCGTGGTATTTTGGGTCGATTACCTCTATTCCACAGACACATGTGTGTGGTGCACATATGCGAGAACCTAAGCGCAGATTTATAGCCAAATTTACTTGAAATAATGTCATAATGAAGTGAAGTCTCTGTAGCAAGAGTAGTCTGTGCATATAGGCCACGGGTACATTGTATCGGCGACGCATCGGTCCGATTGTGTTACCAATCGGCGGGAAATGGCGCGACTTACGGACAATCTTCTTCACTAATGCCTCATCATGTACCGTCAGCACAGAAATGTAAACGATATAATATATAAATCTTTTATCACAAAATTATGTACAAAAATGTGTCATAATCGAGAAGAGCAATCCATAAGTTTTTAGTTTCTTTTTTGTCATCTAACTTTGTAGAAAAGAGAAGATTCTGAATCGATATAATATAAATTAATACAAATATCGATAATACTTTTTGCCATGGATTCAGTAAGGCTTATTAATAGTTGCACAAAAATTGTATTGTTGTATATTTAATAATCAACCAGTAGGGTAATCAATAATCTTATTACTATTAATTAAAACAATTAATTTAAAAAAAAACCCATCAATTCAATTGAAAAGCCTCCAAATTCCTGGGAATTATGAGTTGCACCCAGCTTATTGCTGTGTCGGAATTATATCAAAGGTATTGGTATTGGTGGATACCAAAATGACCCAAATTATTTGTGAATCTATTAAAACAGTAAGTTCTTAAGTAAAATCAATCAACTTATGTATATCTTTAAAATTTCGTAATAGTCAAGCGACATAACGAAATTCATGTAAGTTCCCCTTGAGCAACCCCTGGAATGCCGGACTTATTTTCGTAAAATGAGGTGAATGATAAAAAATATCATTTATAAAAAATTACTAAAAGTGTGTGTGTGTACTTATGTACACGCGTTAGAAGTTATACTTCTTTGGCCTAACAAGATAAAAATCTTTACAAAAAATTTATCATTCGCCTTATTCTACGTTTGTAGAAAAAACGACACTAACAATAGAAAAACTAAAATGGTGACTATAGCTAACTTCAGAGTGTGGGTTTTTGGTGACAGTGTGCGCGCGCATCGTAAAAATTTACTCGCATCATTTTTCCCTACTTTGCAGATGAATTTATTATATTTCACAGAAAACATAACCTTGAGCGAAATTAGGGATTTTACCATTGCCCAACAGTTGGCATGCAATATCAAGGTTGGGCTGAATCGTCGACATTCCAGGTTTTAATATTGTGAATGCACACCTGCAGTTTAGTACCTTTTCGGCTTTTGAACTTCTTTTGTTTACCTTGTGTTTAAAATTTGTAATAAGCCTATTGTGTCTTGTAATCCTTTATGATGGTCGTTCGCCAGGTGTAATTCTTGGAAAATTCGGTCCACGCGGTCGAGTATTGTATTGTATAGTTTAGTATAAAACAATGCCCGAACGGAGGGGTGAGGCGACGATTACGATACGAGCAAAACGTGTGTACATTCGATAAGCTATATAGTAACGGACTTTGCGCGAGTTATTGAATCTTGCAGTTTGGTTGGTTGTGTCCAGTTATATTTGTAGCTGTGTTATACGTGTTTGTATAAATAGTTGTAGTTCTAATAAATTCTATAGTAATTCCAACGGCATTTTAATTCGATTCCTGTAACTCGTAACAATATATACCATAAAATAAAAACTAAAACGAATCAAGCTATAATTTTGCCCACCGTACCCATCCTCATGATCTAGGCTCAAGACATTCAGCCCATTAAGCCTCGTGAAGCGAGTTTCAGCCCCCTAACCCCCCGCCTCAGCAGAATTCCACCCCCCATGGAATTCCACTAAATTCCGACCCCCAGCGGACATAGATTAAACGCGTTAGACTTAAATTAGGAAGCCGTATCTTAGATTTAGTTTGTAGTAATTTTTTTATTAAAGTCTCATTACTTTTGAAGTTTAGTAGGACATACTAGCGAGAATAACAATTGCAAAATAAGATATTATCATTAAAAATAGCTATATAAATAAGTTATTTTATACTTTTTAATTTTTGAAGTCGGTTTTTAAACGAAGTTTTTTTTATTTGTTTCTTTTTAGTGTCTAGTTATGGGTAGGCCTACGAAAGGTGCCGCGTGCCTTAAAAAAATATAGGTCCCAAGAAATGGGAACGGAAAAAAATCATAAAAAAATGTTCGTAAAATGAAAACTACTGAGCCAAACTATGTTAAATTTTGAGGGGACCAAATGGCAACTATTCCGCATCAAACTAAAGAAGATTCACGTAAATCGGATCATAAATCTTAGCGTAATCGGTGTACATATGAAACGGAATGGTTTTTTTTTTCATAAAATGAAAACTACTGAGCCAAAGTATGTTAATTTTTTAGGGGATCTAATGGCAACTATTCCGCATCGAACTAACGTTAATCGGATCATCAGTCTCAGAGTAATCGGTGTACATACATTAAAAAAAAAATTCCGGCCAAGTTGAGAACCTCCTCCTTTTGGAAGTCGGTTAAAAAGAGCTTTTATTAGTAAAAATTATTTATTTCGGTTTAAATTAGCACAATCCGTTAAAAGTATAATTGTTACAGCCAAAGTAATAAATCCGGATATTATATATATTATCTAGCCATTATTTATAATGTCTACTCAATTTAGATAAAGTGATAATTGTCACAGAATTAATCACATTAACTAGTAATTTTATATAATATCTTTGAAGACTTGGATAATGTAATAAAACAAGTAGGTATGGGTAAAGATTAAAAAATTATGGGTGGGGTATAGATGCACATTTATTTTTTGGAACTTTTTTAATACAGATTAGAAGGCCTTAGCCTTAGTGGTTTTTATTTTTTATAACCATCCAAAATTAATTTTATATCTCAAGTAATAAATAAATGTGCCGTATATCTATACCGCACCCAAGATTATATTTCAATTTGCCTAAGAATTAAAATAATATTGTCATAGAAAATAATTCTACGTCAATTAAAATTGTTATAAACTTATTTAACTTTAATTTATAAAGTAAATTTAAAGCTCACGAGCCATAAAACAAAATTTAAAAAAACACAGAGATCAATACAGGTATTTGGTATCACTCTTTAAAGACTACAATATTAAAATAGTTAATTTAATACTTTGGATAACTTTGACCCGCTATTATGAATAATATCCGGATAAAGTGATTAATTTATCACATTGTCTAGTCAATTTTGCTATTATATATAATGACCAGTTATTATGTATAATAGCTATTTAATCACTATGACTGTAACATAATTAAAATTGATATCTGGAGCATGGCTTTATAAGAGTGAGAAGCATGAACAATGACACAAAGAGATAGCGGTAAATTAGAAGCATTTGAAATGTGGTGTTGGAGACGCTTGAAGAGAATAAGTTGGAAAGAAAAGAAGACCAATGAAGAAGTACTGGATACGGTAAAGGAGAAACGCACAATATTAAAAACTCTAGAGGAAAGAAAGGGGAAGATGTTTGGCCATTTGCTAAGACACGACACCTTCTTATGCACGTTTATCGATGGTAAAGTGGAAGCAAGGAGAGGGAAGGGAAGACAAGGCGAGCATTCATGAATCAAATAAAAGAAAAAGTGGGTGTCGTGTCTTACATAGAAGTAAAACAACTGGCCCATAATAGAGTAGAGAGAGGATTGGAGGAGACTCCATCGACAAGAGAATAGCTCTTAAATGATAAAAAGAAATTAATACTATAACGAAAAATTAAAAATTTAAAAACTTCGTTTAAAAAAACCGACTTCAAATACGAAAAAACGAAAATGTATAAAATAACTTATTTCTTAAGCTATTATTATTAATATATATTATCTAAAACATCTTGAAGTCGGTGCAAAGTAAAACATAATAAGTTACTTTATACATTTTAGTTTTTTCGTTTTTGAAGTCGGTTTTTTTAAACGAAGTTTTTACATTTTATTTGTTACTTTTTAGCGTCTAGCTATGTATGGGTGGACCTAAGAATGGTGCCGCGCTTCTTAAAAAATATAGGTCCCAAGAACCGGGAACAAAAAAATGTTCGTAAAATGAAAACTACTGGGCCAATGTCAAATTTTAAAGCATAAAAAAAAGCAAAAAAAAAAAAAAGATCCCGACGAATTGAGAACCTCCTTTTTTCGAAGTCAGTTAAAAATACCAAACATTCTACATTTAACAAATACCTTTGTCGATTTATCATAACGTATATTACCTAATATGTGAAGCAAAAACTTTGTACTCATTTTTACAAAAATTGCGCGGACGGAGGAGTATGAAATATCGTACGCTTATAGTTTATATAGAGGAGTGCAGAATGCATTTTTTTTATTGTGCTTAAAAAATACAATACACACACTATCATATATTTGACACACACACGCATATATACTTTTTTGTTTATTGTTAAAGTCAAATTAACAGTATAGCCTTGGCGGAATCTGTGTCTTTGATAACAGAACCTTAATAATTTTCAAAATTATAATTTAAATTATGTATGGTCGAATTTCGACCACTGGGCGATCACTAGTAACAATAAATGCGTCGAAAGCTCTGTCAGTCTGTATGTGGGGTATACACAAGGGATTCGCAATTAAATTGATGAAAACTGTTTTCTTTCTTTTTTAAATCAAACTGTACGGGTCGGTCTGATACCCCCAAAACATTTTTGGTTTCGGAAACAGTGTGAATTTCGAATTGTCGACATGTGAAAGAATATGATGGATATTACTGTACTTTATTTTTGCACATTTTTCATATACGACTTATTTACGTCGAACCTCGATATGTCGAAAACCTTCCAAACGCAAAAAATATATGTTCCCTTCTCTTCAACCTCCAAAACCTCCGTTTCTTGAAATCTTAACCTCTACGTCGAAATCCTCTAAGTCGAAGTCCTCCAAAGTCGAAAACTCTATAACTCCTATCTATGCGACTATCCGTGCAGGAACGAAGAAAGAATACAATTTCCTGCGGCCTATCGTAAGAGACGACAAAATAACCCACAGCCAGGTGGTAGGGTATTTTCCCGACTGGATGACTACCACCCCTGGTCTAGAATATGTCGCCATAACAACCTTGAGTTGTGTTCCGGCATTAGTGACCAGGTTCCAGTCTCCCTTAAGAGAGCAGCAGCGCATTTGGTGTTGCAAATGTCCATAGGCGATGATAACCGCTTTCCATCAAGTGGACCGTCTGCCTGTCTGCTGAACTCCTGCAATAGAAAAAAAAAGTCGAAGTTTTTGACGTCTCTCTTCAAGTTCGACTTACAGCGGTATTTAAAAGAGAATTGATATATGAAAAAAGGTTTCTGCGGCGATGAAAGATAGGAGGTTAAAATGCAAATTAATAAAAAATTGTACCAAAAAATAAATCAACTTCAACAGTAACTAAAAAACCAAAATCAATATTTAATACATCTTCAAATCAATGTAAAGTATTTTGCTTTGTTGTTCCTTTTTATCTATTAACTGGTACCGACTTCAATATATCGTAGAAGATATATATTATTTTTAGTAACTCTTAAAGTGTGTTATTTCTTGGTAGAAAATATTTATTTTGCACTTTTAAGTTATCAAATCTTGTAACCAAATAACAGTTAAATATGACACCATCCTGAAGCTTGTACTGAATCCAATGCAAAAAGAATAATCAAAATTGGTTCAGAAATAAATAAGTTATGGCTGAAGAACCGCCAAACATTCACATTTCCTTTGTGATTTTAATGAATTTTCTGCTATATATCCAAACCTAAAGGTTAAATGGTTCCGTAGCTATAAAATCAGTAACAAATCAGGTTTATCTAGCTGTTTGTACATCTGTACATATCTGTTTGGTATTTATGTGAAATTCAAACGAAAAATGATTAGAACAATATCCGCTGGGTAATTTTGTGATAATTATATGCTATTTTCGAAAAAATGCTCCCAAAGCAAATGCAGTCGATTGTCACCCCTTCAAACCCCTTGGTTATGAGCGGACTGCCAAGGACTTGCCCAGTTTATTTAATAACTTAGGTTTGCGCTGCAAGTGATCCTCTATTACCTAACCCTTGTTTATTAATAAGAGTAATAATGTAGAACAGAATAGAAATAGATAGTATGTAATAAACACTAAATGAATAAGGTAATAGGAAAAGTAGTATAAGAAAAAAAAACCCGTCGCCCTTTCCTAGTAGTAGAATTTAAAAAAGACGAACAAACGATATAAAAGAAAATAAAACCCTCCATCTTACCACATGATGGAGGAGAGGCGAATTTATATAAAAAACCCCTTGTTTATTTAGTTGTTGTTGTTGTTGTTGTGTTCGTGCCTACCCCGCAAGGGACCTGGCGTGAAGTTATGTATGTATATGTCGGATTCACTCCCACCGGGAACGAATGACACTCGGAGTATAATGCAATAATAATCTGAAATGTTATAATCAAAGTTTCATGTTATAATCAGCACAATAATACACAGAAATATTAGGACAACTCCAAGAGTCGTCTCCACGCTTGTCAGGTATCGAGCAGCAACATGCCCTCAAGGATACTGCGATTATCGAACAGTACTATCGACCACAATACACTATGGGCCTGTTGCCCAACAGAGCCTCCGCTCTGTTAAACCGATGAACGTAGAATGACGGCTGTAGACCGTCGGTTGTAGACTCGTACACTGTCCGTTTTAGATTGCCCCTGCTCTGCCCGAACACTGCGTATTTAAGCGGTCCTCGTAGCGCGCCGCACTGACACCATCCGACAATGCTTTGGCGCTACTTCAGTTTCACTTCCTCCATAACACTAACTTCCGCCATCCGCCTAATTTCCAACTTCCGGTTACTTCATTTCCGATATCCGTTAGCTTGATAATAAATGCGTCGGAAGTCGTATAAACGTTGACATCCGGTTATAAGACTTCCGATTACTACATTTGATTACTACCGTCATATGGTAACTTTATAATAACAAATACTATTCCGACATATATGTATGTGAGAGGGGGGTGTGTTTGGTTGATAAAATATTTTGGCTCGCTTCGAATAAAACTGAACTTCTTTGAAATAAACACTTTAATTACACCTTTTGAGATACACCTTAAAATAACGTCTTACACCCACCCTCTTTCGCTTCCGACTCCCGACTCTCCGCTCTGTTCATTCGAAATCATTCTATCCTCAACATTCATTCATCTCATTCAATCTACACTTGCGTTCCGTTACACATCAAACATTCTTTCTTAACATTCCTACAACTCGGCCATCCTGCATTCAGGCTGCCCTCAGACTGCTTTCGCAAGAACATCTTAAGTATAAAACTAAATTAACAAAACTTTACAATTATTACATCATAAAACTTATTTGAACCACAAATGGGGGTTTTACCCTACTGAAATTGACTTGAATTTTAACAAATTTGACAAAATAATGAATTAATGATTATAAACTTTTAATTTTATACAATTCAAAACAATATAAGAAGTAACTACTGACATTAACACTACTTTCTTATCACTTTATCAATAACAAAACCAACAAATATATTGTTTGTTATATCTTTTAAACTTTATATTTTAATCTCTTTACAATTTATATAGTGAACTATTATTTTAAACAAACTTTAGTAACATATTCAAGAAATTTACTTAGAAATTACGATATTTCTTTTATTTTCTTATTACAGCTTTACCACTTTATTCTATGTAATGTTTAAACAAAAATAAAAATTACTTTTAACACATAGTTTTATTTTACCTTTTTTCAAAAAAAAAATAATAACATCTAATCTTAGTATAAGTAATCTTATATGATAGAGCTTGTATACAAAATACTACTGAATGATATGTTCTTCACCTTAATACTTTATATTCAATGTAAATACAAAGGAAAGATTAGGATACTGTCATATCATGAGGCCACTTTTTTATGTAATCTACAGCGGTAGTTGTTTTCTTAGGCCCTTCTGTATTGTTGTTTATTTTGTGAACTTCATACCTATCTTTGCCCAATTTTTTTATAACTTGATAAGGTCCAAAATATTTAGGTTTAATTTTTAAATTAGGTCCAAACTGTGTTCTTTGAATAGCAACTAAATCCCCTTCTTTGTATTGGTAACTTTCCTTCCTTCTTTTGTTAAATGATTTTCTATTTTCTTCCTGTATCTTTAAAATGTGTTCTTTAGCTTCTTTTCTTAATTCATCCCTCTTTTCTGTAAACAATCTTCTGTTCTCTTCTTCCAGTAATTCTATAATATTTAAATCTTCTTTACTTCTTAATGCTGTTCCTAGCAACAATTCAAATGGAGATGTGTTAATTGACCTCTGATAAGTTCCATTAATTGCTCTTTGTAGTTTACTTACATACTTGTACCAATTTGCTGGTTCTCCGATAGACATTTTACTCAAAACTGATATAATTATTTTATTCATCCTTTCAACTTGCCCATTACCCCTTGGCACGCCTGTGGTAATCTTGACATGCTGAATATTTTCATTTTCACAATATTCTATAAATTCTCTTCCAGTAAACGCTGTCCCTCTGTCTGTAATAATTCTTCTGGGGTTTCCAAAATCTTGCTGATGAAGTTTCCATTTGTCAACTGTTTCTTTTGATGTTGTTGATTTAACAGGATAAATCCAAACAAACTTTGTGTAAGCATCCATAACTGTCAAAATATAGTTGTACATCTTTTTGGTGGAATCCAATGGTCCTAAGTGATCACAATGCAGCGTTTGCAGTGGTAAGTCACCTTTGTCAATTGGGTTTAAAAATCCCTCTTTCTTGCCTGATTTCCTACTTGCTAAAATACAAGGTATACAGTTAAGAATAACCTTTTCAATTTTACTGTCTAATCCTTTTATGTAATAATCTTTTTCAATTAAGTATTTAATTTTTGTTTTTCCAAAGTGTCCATTTCCATGTGCTTTCTTAATTATTTCCATATCCATCAATTCTGGTATAACTAATTTCTTCTCTTCGCCTTTGTAAATAATATTATTATCCAAAATATAGTCTTCATATTGATTCTTCTCTTTCAAAATATGCTTAATCGTCTTTAAAGTTTCATCTTCATCTTGAGCTTGACTTATCCTTGCAATTAACTCTGTTTGTATAATATTTATGTTTCTACTTAATGAATCTACATGCTTCATTTTGTCACCGGTTCTATGTACTATTGAGAAATCAAAATCTTGAAGATACAAAATCCATCTTGCTATTTTTGCAGGTACATCTCTTTTATTTAAAGTCTTCTGAAAAGCTTCACAATCTGTAATAACCTTGAATTTTATCCCTAACAAGTATTTTCTAAACTTTTTCACTCCTTCGATAACTGCTAATGCTTCCAACTCATAACTGCTACATTTTTGTTGATTTTCATTCATCTTTATACTTACATAGCTGTGATAAATTTTTAGATAATCTTCAAAAAATTTACTAACATTATATTTCATCGGAACAAATACTAATGGGTTGGAATAGTTCGAATAATTCAGTTGAATGATGCCCTTGTCTAACCATTCGTCAATTTGTTTTTTAACAATTTCTTCTTCTTTCAATGCGAGTCGCCTTGGACGCTGTACTACTGGTATGTCATTCTTCAAAACAATGCGCATCTTAATTGGAGCTTCTTTTATCTTTTTAGGTTTATAATTATTAATTAAACTTTGAACTTCAGTTATATTTGAAATGTTGTCAGCCTCTGTATTTGTTGGCAAACAATTTAAGTATGACCTGTCATAAGAAATAGGCGTTACAATGACTGTACCCTTATCAATCGTAAGTATTGTACTTGCTAAAAAAGGTTGTCCTAAAATAATATTATATGGAATGACGCCTTGTGGCACAATATAAAAGTGTGTATAATAACTAAACCCGTCTACAATGATATTAGTGAAGAACTTACCAATCGAACGTGTAGTATAATGCCCTAAACCGACTAACTTTACATTTTCCTCACTGCACTCTTTCACGTTTAATGACCTATATACGTTCACCGACACTAAATTTACATCGCTGCCCGTATCTAATAAGCATTTTAGCCATTGATCTTGTATTTGAACACTAATTACGCACTTGTTATTTGTTTTAACGCTCTTTTCGTCGATAGTAAAAATATTGTTATTGTTTACATTGTCACTGTTGTCACACGTTGACATTGACAGTTGGGGTTTCGTATCATTCGCGCTAACTTCAAGTATATGCTCCTGATTGAATGACGAACTTTCTGGTTTCACGTCATTCGCGCCAACTTCAAGTGAATAAAGATTCACATTTTGAACTTTTCTCCTTGAACCATCTTGATCTTGACCTTGAATACAATGACTTGCAATATGGCCGTACGAATTGCATTTGAAGCATTTCACACCTTTTATGCACTGATTTGCCATATGTCCTTTCTCTCCGCATTTGTAGCAATGCTGAGGCGATGTTTTAGAATATCCTGCTTTCTGTTTTATATTATATTTCTCATTGCTCACAACACGTTCTCGTTGATGTCTGCTTTTCTGTTGGATTTTTTCGTAAATACTCAGTTGCTCTTTTAACATTGAAAACGATGTAACACCGTATAGTATTGTTTTGTTTTGCTCATAATCCGGTAGCCCATCTATTATATACTGAATCACAACGTTATCTGGAAATTTTGCTCTTTTACCTAGTTCCTTCATAATTAGCATATACTGATAACAGCTTTCATGTTTAAGTTTCCTTCGTTTACTCATGATTTCATGCATCTCCTTCATATTTACTGTATCAGGAAATTCTCTCTGTAATGCCAACTTGAACTCTTCGTAAGTTTTAAACATTTTCTCTGACCGAAGCCATAATTCAGCGGTTCCCGTAAGTGATCTACGTGCAATTATTAGCTTTTGCTGTGCCGTCCAGCTGAAAATTTCCGCATTGTCTTCTATGTCTTGCGCCCACTTAGTAGAAGAATATGTTATATCTTCGCCTGTAAATATCATTATTCCTTCTGCCATACTTGAATTAATGAATTCTTCGTTACGATTCTTCAATAATGCTCCTCGATTCCTTGTCACGGGACAAAAAGAGTCAATGGTTGGCAACGCCATTTTCTTCCGTGTTGCGTGACTTTGCAAAATCCGTAAAAATCTTAGCGAACGTTTATCGATCCGTCTTCGATCGTCTATCCCGGACGAGAGTGTGAGAGGGGGGTGTGTTTGGTTGATAAAATATTTTGGCTCGCTTCGAATAAAACTGAACTTCTTTGAAATAAACACTTTAATTACACCTTTTGAGATACACCTTAAAATAACGTCTTACACCCACCCTCTTTCGCTTCCGACTCCCGACTCTCCGCTCTGTTCATTCGAAATCATTCTATCCTCAACATTCATTCATCTCATTCAATCTACACTTGCGTTCCGTTACACATCAAACATTCTTTCTTAACATTCCTACATGTATGTATTGTTTATTTAGCCAGCAAGCAGGTTACAGTGCATTAAGTTGTTATCTTCGGCGACTCCATTGCACAATATTTTTCCTACTTACATGAAATCTTATTAGATTTTTATATATATACATAAACATACAATGAATTATTAAGTATATAACTGATATTGATAACAGCTTAGAAATGTTATATGCTTTAGGAGGAGTTAGCGGATATACAGACAAACGCGCAAACTACTTTTTTAAATTTATTTAAGGATACATTTCTTTCTTCTGTCTTTTATGTAAGGATAAATTTACTTCGGATATTATGCCGGCACAACAATTAGCTGAGTGCAAACCTTGTTTACTGCAAATGCGGCGTATAAATCCTTACAACATGTTTTTATTTTTACCAGCTTTTATTTAACTTGCAATAGATGTACCTATATACTCGTATGTATGTATGTAAGTACGGGTGAAATGTTGAAAGTTAAATTTGACCAATTTCCCGGTTTCCGATTAAGCTGAAATTTTGCAAGCATATGTATATCGTGTGACAATGCAAAAATAAGGTACCATGGAGTTGGAAGGTGGTCATAGGAACTCCTGTACTAAACAACATAGACCCGTCGTGTTTGGGCTCGTTTTACTTGTCTTGGCTAGAGCACTCTGCTACATGATATCCAGGATCTCAAAATCTTGTATTATAAAACCTTTTTTAAAAAGCTTATTAAGATTCATGTCAGCAATGTAAGTACGTCGCTATTTCTTCAAATAAATTTCTATTTCTTTCTTTCATAAAAATGCACAGCTAAAAGTTACTCTACAAATCTCTAAGTGAAGTCCCAGTGAAGTCTTATCCATATTATTCTACTCTGTGTACTACTCGTCGCAGATCTAGGCAATTAAACGCATATCGTTGGCTGAGAGACGCAGGACAGACAGACTGAATAGAAGTACTATACAAGCACACACATATAATATTATATATAGATCTTCCCTATTTCTGCACGCTGCGTATGATATTTTATTTAAATGGTCTATCTATAGGTCCTTGTGTAATATCTTCTTTAATAATAATGTTACGAGTGCGGGACTCGAATTAAAATGCCGATGGAATTACTATATAATTTGTTAGAACTATACAAACACGTTTTTTTTTTGTTGCAGGAGTTCAGCAGACAGGCAGACGGCCCACTTGATGGAAAGCGGTTACCATCGCCTATGGACATTTGCAACACCAAAGGTGCTACAAATGTGCTGCTGCTCTCTTAAGGGAGCCTGGAACCTGGTCACTAATGCTGGAACACAACTCAAGGTTGTCATGGCGACATACTTTAGACCAGGGGTGGTAGCCATCCAGTCGGGCAAATGCCCTACCACCTGGCTGTGGGTTGTTTTGTCGCCTCTTACGACAGGCCGCCCGGCCGCAGTCAATTGTATTCTTTCTCCGTTCCTGCACGGATGAAAACGTATAACACAGGTACAAATATAACTGAACGCAATCAGTACAAACTGCACAATTCAATAACACGCGCAAGTCCGTCACTGTATAGCTTATCGAATGTACGTCTTGCTCTATCGTAATTTTTTATACTAAACTGTACATACAATACAACAATCGACCGCGTGGATTGAAGTTTCCGAGAAACCGTAATCTGCACACCTGCGGCCATAAACAAGTCCAATAACAAGAGGCTATAGTCTAATTGAAAATTTTAAACACAAAGTAAACAAAAGAAGTCCAAATGCGGGAAAGGTAATAAACCGGGTGTGCATTTCTTTGTCGGTATGTAACAATATATTAGTATAAGATACTGCTGACAGATGTATCGTTTTTTTTGTTGTAGTTGTGTGATGTCTGTTAAATATGTTACTATTCAGTCACTTGCCCTACCATCGGTTGAATTTTGAGATTATTTGTATGGAGCTCATGTCAAATTTTAACCGAAAGTAAGGCAAACCAACGGTTGGTAAGATATAGGAATTGACCATGAATAAATAGAGATACTATCAGTTTGATAACTTAAATGGCACAAACAAACGAAACAACACAATTGACGGTAGTTTAAAATAATTGAATACAGGAAACGGAAATTAGCGATGCACGAAAAGCCTTTTTTCCGGTGGAAATTCATTTGCTAATTGGATTTAAATTGCACGCTAGCTTATTATTCCTGTTTTCGGTGGCTTGAAATTAAAATACCTGTCATACCAGTATTTTACAACGTTGGTTCCAAGTAATGCCACCTATAATTATATTGTTACATGCCGACAATAACGGCCATAAACCTGGTTTATTACCTTTCCCGCATTTTGACTTATTTTGTTTGCATTGTGTTTAAAATTTGCAATTAGATAATAGCCTATTGTTATTGTACTCATTTATGGCCCGTGTGCAGATTACATTTTCTTGGAAAAATCCAGTCCACGCGGTCGAGTGTTGTATTGTATAGTTAGTATAAAACAATGCCGGAACGGAGGGGTAAGGCAGTCAAGCGACGATTACGATACTAGCAAGAGGTGTACATTCGACAAGCTATATAGTGACGGACTTTGCGCGTGTTATTGAATCGTGCAGTCTGTACTGGTTGTATCCAGTTATATTTGTATTTACGTTATACGTGTTTGTATATATAAATAATATAATATCTGCTCATAAATGTTCCACTGCTAGGCTCGGGCCTCCCATTATAGGGGAAACGGACAGTATACCCGCCACGCTTGTCCAAGGCGGCTTGGCAGGTTTGACACATCGGCTATCTCGATGTGCTGGTTGCATCACGATGTTTCCTTCACCGTTGTTAGCATGTGGTAAATGTAATAATATGCACATTAGATCAGAAAACTGACTAAGAGGTGCATGCGTTCCGGTCACGATCGAACCCACGCCCTTCGATTTAGGGGCGCGTGCGCTAGCCATTACGCTACTACGGCGTGTTTGTATAGTTCTAATAAATTCTATAGTAATTCCAACGGCATTTTAATTCGAGTCCTGTAGCTCGTAACAGTACTATTGTGATTATTTGCAGGTAGTTGTGATTACTTTCGGATATAAAAGCGAGTGGCCGTGGCGACGGTAGGACGGCAAGCTGGCAGGCACCGACAGACAGACACTGACGGCGGGGTCGACGCCGCCAATCACGATCTCTCCACGTCCTCGTGAGGGACGCTAGGAGATATAGCCCCCCACAGGACAGGCGTATTTCTGGGAAGTTTCTTTCGCCGTTTCTTCTCTCCCTGCCATAACACGTTGCCAAACAGCAGTAAGATAGCGTAGTCCGCCTCGAACCGCCGATCCCGGTCCGTTCTCAATTAGTACATTGTGTTGCCCCCTAGTGGGCATCGTTAGATTCATCCCCCTCTCATGGCAACAGTCTAGCCGGAGTAAAAACCTCTAGGGAGTTCCCTCGAGCAAGTTGTTCCACGGGCTCGAGTGCCCGTTGAATTATATTATATTTTAAGAACTCCCTTCAAAGGACAGCGCAAAAAAATTATTAAAAGGTCGCTGCAAGTTTTTTAAGATTTCAATCATCGCCAAAAGTATGTTTTTTTTATTCAAATTTCTTTTCTAGCTACGGTATAATTTTATAGACCAAAAAATAACAAGCTTCTGAAAATGTCAGTTCACAATTTGAATTTTAAGGGCCGCTCGCATAAGGTTGCTTAAATTTATTTAAGAAACACAAAACGTACTTAACCCTTAAATACAATTAGCGTCTTGCACAACGCTAAATTTGCCGCTAAATATGTTTAAAGAACTGTAAAATGTATTTAGGCAGTTTAATATGATTAACTAATATTATCTAAAGGCGATCGTTATGCAAGCGGACCTAAAAGGTCGTTCATAATTTTTTAAAAATTTCTAGTGCATTACTCGCTCGAAAAAATCTAAAGTAATACCTACACTAGTACATTAAACATAAATGCGCTGCTGCTCTCTTAAGGGAGTCTGGAAACTGACCACTAAAGCCACAACACACCTCAAGTTGTTATGGCGGCATACTCTAGATCAGGGGTGATAGCCTTCCAGACGGGTGAATACCCTACCACCTGGCCGTAGGTTGTTTTGAAGCCTTTTACGACAGGACGCCTTAACGCAAGGAACTGTATTCTGTCTCCGTTCCTGCACGGATAAGACTGGTTTCGACACCACACAATGGCGTCTAAAACGAATACCAGCAGCACTTGCAAAACTACCCAAATCAGTATAAATTGTGAGTAAGAAAAAATCATATTGTTAGATACCGACAACGACCGCACAGCTGCATGTTGTAAAACAAATTCTTTTATTTACTTCGTGTTTAAACTTTAAAAAAATCTATCGTTATCGTACTTATTGTATGGCTGTAATTAGTGTCGAACGACTTAATCCTTGTTTTTATTGTATTGCGTCGAAGCTTGCCAGATGTGCGCCCCTTCATCGGTATTATACAGTTTGGTATAAATCAATGCCCGAACGTAGGGGTGGGGCAATCAAACGACGACTACGATACGATTAAGACGTGTAGTACTTTCGATTAGCGACATAGTGACGGACTTTGCGCGTGTTGAATTGCATAGAATTGTGCAGTGTGAACTGGTTGCATCCAGTTTAATTTTATACTTGTTTTATACATATTGTTACAGTTCTAATAAACTCTATAGTAATTCCAACGGCATTTATTTTAGTTCGAGTCTTGTAGCTCGTAACAATATTATTAGACACTCGAGAAAAAACATGGCCGACTGCGAGAACGGCGGGCTGACCTAATAAATCAATTGAGAGATAAATTACTAAATCAAAGTCGATATAATCCGGAGTTATGAGGTAACTTACAACAGTTACTGAGGAAAAATTGGCTATAAATAAAAAAAGGGCGCCACTTTGTATAAAATTATTTGAATAAATTTACGTAAAGAGAAACTTTAAGTACACTTAAGTACTTCATAGTCGTGTCAAGGAGGTTTTAATAATTTATGTCTCGTTTAATGATAGCCTTGGTATACCATCTCAGATAAATAAACATATTCAAATTCATATATTTACAGAAACTTATTTGTAGATTTTGTATAATTATATCTAAAACTTATATGGTAATAACACATGTTGAATTAAAATTATAAAGGCTACAATTTTTTTGGCGGCAGTTGCTTCACTAGACTCTAGGTCTGTATCAGGGCACCCAACACAATTTTAAAAAATACTGACAAGTTAAGTTAGTTTGACCAATCCTATTATTTTAAATAAATATTATTATTACATAATAGAAATATAGGCAGAGGTAAATATAAATACGCACTCATACACAAAAACAGAAGAAAATATGCATGCATCAGGAATATGTACCAACTGAAGTATGAATGAGATATTCAAATACAATCCTAGTCAATATGCAATAACATGTTGGAAGCGGTGCACATACTGTTAAGGAGGAGAAGCAGCAAGAAACTCCCCAGCAACACGTCTAGCTAAAAATATTGTTACGTACGAGCGGGGGTACGCACTTGTGGATTGGAAGAAAACACCAGTTTTTAATTTAAAAGCTTTTATTGACTTACAAAGCCGCGCACAGTACCTCCCTGTAGAGTTGCTGTCCTTAAACACACGACCAACGATGCGCAATTCCGACGATAAGTTGTCACACCCTCAATACCGTCGCCGATATTGCGTAGACCACCTCCGAAATTATCGCGTGTAGCTCGCCTCTGGTTCCTCTCTCGAACTACGCTACACACTTCCTTCACGTATCTATCCACCAAACTTGCCACTAAATTCACCACTTGATTCGTCTCTGTACTCTATTAATCTTCTCTAACAACTCTTTAGTATCGCACTTGTTGCTTCACCGTCTTAGACTGACTCAACTTTTAACTCTTAAACTTTCAACTCTAAACTGCCCGGTAGGTGCGCCTTACGCTGTTTATATACCTGGAAGAATTTTCTAGAACCCATCTATCTATCTCTGTCTTTTCTTTCCCGAACATTCTGTTCGGGAACTTTCGTTTATACATCTATCTTTTTCTAACATCTATCTATCTCTTTCCTTCTTTCGTCGTCTATCTCTGTCTAACATCTATTTATCTCTTTCTTTCATTTATCTTCTATCCTTTTCTAAATATATCCGTCCTTGTCTTTTTGTTCTAGATTTTTCCAGACTTTTCCAAAAGTTCTAAAACTAACTAGATGGTTCCACCATCATTCGCCACAATATTTTTATAGTAACCCGTGCGGGCCGTTATATCAAACGGCCTAATAGGTACGTGGAACACGAGGTGGAAAGGGGAAGAGGCACTCCGACGCAAGCCGCGGGGGTGGTCCCACAGTCCGCGTATAGCCCACGCAGTGGAGGGTCGCGTGCATAAATATATTTCCGTGCCCTTTTCCACACGTGTTTTCGCGAGATTTACCGAAAGAGGCTTACAGCCCTTTCGTGCATTTATTTAACTTTTTTACTGTACCAGTTCTATTGTAAATGTTTTGTGTAAACAACCGCCAATAAACGTGTTTCTTTCGTGAACTATAGTTTTCTTCTGATAATAGTAGTCACCCTGACAATATTTTTCTTTATATATCTTATTATATTTATATCTCAATTTCTGTACTACATAGTGTTACCGTGATACAAAAACCATTCGTCGTCGTCAGCTATTTGCAGTCCACTGCTGGACGTAGGACTCCCCAAGACGGCGCCACTCATCCCTGTCCTCCGATTTCCTCATCCAGCGACTGCCGGCGACCTTGCATAGGTAGTTAGTCCATCGGGCTGGAGGGCGTCCGACACTACGTTTACCGAGACGCGGTCTCCACTCCAGGATTGGTTTGCTCCATCGGTCATCGGTCCTGCGGCAGACGTGACCGGCCCACTGCCACTTCAACTTGCTAATTTTGCGAGCTATGTCGGTTACCTTGGTTATTCTACGGATATCATCAAAAACCATTGTGCATCATTAAATAATAAAAGATATTTTTAAAGTAATCAACAGGAAGAAAGTACATATAAAGAAAAACCATTAAAAAGTTGTAGGAAAAAGCACCACCTAGCAGAAAGTTATAGAACTATATCATCCGCGTGGATCATGATCGATGGCAAAATCTTACAATATGTAAGAATATTGTTTATCCAAAAAACCACTAGATGTCGCTGATTGTTCCACTTATTTATTCCGGTTTGTTCTATTTCCAGTTCTAGTTGACGAACTCTGTCTTCTGGTTGAGCGAGCTAAGCTTTTGCCGGCCTATCTCACTGGAGCGTAGAGACTCCGGGTTCGATTTCTGGTAAGGTAAATTTCGTAAAAGATTTTTCTCCGTTATTACAATAATCTGGATGACTGCTGTCGTCTCCAATGGAGTCCTTTGTATATTACCCATAACATAAGGGTAACTTGCTTAATTTGGGGACATGCAATATGTATGTCTATCTGCCGATTATAAAAAATAAATATTTTAAATAGCAAAAGTACAGCGTATTTGTGACATAAAAAGGTAAGTTTCAACAAATTTCATGTTTTTTTTTATTAAGATAAAAAAAACAAAAACTTGGTTTGATTGAATTGAATTTTTCACATAAATTTTGAGGTTGTGTGAAGAAAGTGTAAGTACAAAAGTTGTAGATTTTTGACAACTTTGAAATCGAGATAAGCCGTTCTTCACCCTTAAAACTCACCCCCTTCCACATCCTCAGACCGCCCGTAAATTGTTTTTCTTTTCATTTTAGTTATATTCTCTTTCTTTTCCAATGGGTTTCATCCTATAATGTTTCAAAAATGATCTACCCTGGTCTATCGCTTTAATGACAGGGACAGCATGTCTAAAATTTTATAGTATTACAGATAACTAATATTATAATACTTAGGGCCGCTTGCATAAAGATGGCTATTAAATAAAATTAGTTAATCATATTAAACTGCCTAAATACGTTTTACACAAAACGTATTGACAGTTCTTTAAACATATTTAGCAGCAAATTTTGCGTTGTGCAAGACACTAATTGTATTAAAGGGTCTTAAATACGTTTTGTGTTTCTTATAAAAAATTAAGCAACCTTATTCAAGCGGCCTTTAATATTATTTATTAATTCGGAAATGATTTAAAATCGCCAGATGAAAAATAAAAACGAATTCCAATGTGTTTTTTTTTAAAGACCGATAGAAAAATTATTGTAATATGTGATATTTTTTACCCGGAATTCTACGACAATTTTTCCGGGAAATTTTTGGAGCGGTTTGAGGTTGTTCGGGTGCATAAAAATTAGCTCATTCCGATACAGTTACCACAAAATTTACATTCTTCTTTCAAATGCTACGATACTTTCTGTTACGGGTAATCCCGCAGGAATTTCAAGTCAAGCGTGGAAGAATTTGTAGGGATATTCTAGTTAATATATAAATTAGTATAGAAATATAGAAAAATAGACTGTACTAGCCGAATGTACTGTAACGGCCACCGGTTTCCGAGCTGACCGGGATCTTTAATAAGAGACTGGGTTCAGGAAATATATAGTTTATATTATCAACGAAGAGAGTTTTACAATCATGCGTTCATCTCGCGGCCCGATAAAATTCTGTTCTCCATTGTTTTGGCACTTTAATTTAAATAATAAAGATTATTTTAGAAAAAACAGAGGTATTCAAACTAAAATACATTATGTAGCAGATCACTGCAAAGGGGAGCGTGCCCAGAAGGCTGGCTGCATAGCCACGCTGTATGGCAATGTTTATTTGTTGTGCAAAACATGAGCCAGCCTTCTGATCACGGGTAGTGTCAAAGAGTTTCTTACATATGACTTTAAATAAATTCTTTGCCGACGGACCCCACGGGCCTAATATTTCAACCCTAAACGACACAAATATGTAACCCCTTCCTAAGGCTCTAATATTTGCGCCGTTTGACGTCTTCAGCTGAAGCGGCGGCGTAGCCAGCCCCTGACTCGGTCATTGGAAGATGTGACGGGGCCAGTGTGTCAACACAGGTCGCATCCCACACTAGCGGCCGCCCCATCTTCCAAGGGACGAGTGACATTCCGTCCGGTCTCTTGCCATAGTCACATAATTATATTTCATAATATATGTGACGACTGAAGAGGTTGAAACCCCTCCCGCCTCCCACGGTCGTCTAGTTCTCGGTCCCAGTAGTAGCCTCGGTCCCAGTCGTAGGTAGCGGGAGGGGCGACCATCGGCAAACCTTCTGCGCACGATTATACTTGCTATTTTATATTACTGTATAGACGAACATAGATTATAAAACATAACAACGAAAGGAAACTGTCTTAGTTTTATTATAATTACGTCCAAGCAACTGGTTCATGGGCAACATTTTTCTGTGGACCAAGCAAAAGACAGGTAGCGATTATTTATAAAAATACACTCATATTCATTCACAACGAATACAATAATTATTAAACTAAGGGCAGATTTTTCCATCACCATGTAAAATTTATCAGTTGAATAACCAGAATGGATTCAAAATTGAAATAATTCTACTGTTTTATACATGTAATTGATATTTGTAATTTTTCATGTTACTCTGTGAATAACTTGTATCTGGTATTATAAACTAACTAGCTTCTGACGGCAACTTCGTCCGCGTCCGAATAGTTACTGTGGGCTTACGCTAACTTCTGTCACACATGATTTTTGTGAAACTTTAACCGTTTGAATAAAACTCCGATTTTGAAACATTCTTCATTGGTCTTAGCGTAATGATATATAGCCTATATATAGCCTTCCTCGATATTTTTTTTCAAATCAGTCCAGTAGTTCCAGAGATAAGCGCGTTCAAGCAAGCTATATATATATATATATATATATATATATATATATATATATATATATACACACATACATATATATATATACACATATATATATATATATATATATGTGTGTGTGTGTGTGTGTGTGTGTGTGTGTGTGTGTGTGTGTGTATATACTTTTTATAGCATGAGTTTAGCAGACAGGCAGGTGGCCTACCTGAACAGCCAAATGCCCTACCACCTGGCTGTGTGTTGTTTTGTCGCCTCTTACGACAACCCGCCCGGCCGCAGGAAATTGTATTATTTCTTTGTTCCTGCACGAATATTCGTCTACGTCTTGGAAACAGTACTTTTTTTCTGGATGAAAGGTAACCTATGTCCTATTCTATATCCCTGACAACGTATATGCGAAATTTCGTAACGGTCTGTTGCGTCGTTAAGGCGTGAAAACGTCAGAAACAACTTTAGAATATATCTCTATTAATTATTCTAAATTATTTTTTTCAATTACAATAAAATAACACGCTACATACCCGTCCTGTATATACGTGGCAAAAATAGAGAACAAAGGTCACGTGTTAATGTTTGCTATTCCCCCCCCCCCCCCCCCTATCACTTGGTACTACAAAATGGAGAATGGATAGGTGTAATAATTCACACTATCTCATATTTATGAATTGTCCATAAAGCGCAGACTTTTCGCATCTTCGCCAAATCCTTTTTAAGATGTCGATATGTAAAAAATATGTATGTTTTTGTTTGAATAAATAAATGAAAAAAAATATATAATATTAGGGAGGGATATATTATCAATTTAATACCGTAGTATCCTTTCAGGTCTGAAATTTTGAGGCGAATGGATGCAGTTTTATTGTTTCGCCTTATATCATAAGCAATATGTTTATGACTTAAGCCTCGGTGTGAATTAAAACTGGTTCCACTCCGATACAAGAATGGAACACTGAATGGATAGGAAGCCAACGGTGCTCGTATTAGGGCCGCATTTACACCGCCTAATTGTACTAATTAAAATCACTGGTATAAAAAATATTAGTATATCAAGGTGATAGTACCAGAATGAATAATACAAAGGAAACTACCGACTACTGATTATTTTCTTTTCTTTCTATTGAAGTGGAACTTCTTTAGAATCGATATGATTTGAAAGTCGATGAAACGAAAAAGTGACACTAAAAATAGATAAACATATAAATCTATACGAATAAACCTACGAGAGAATGATATAGAATACATTATTTTTAGTTATTTATACAATATTGTTACGAGTTACGCAGGACTCGAATTAAAATGCCGTTGGAATTACTATAGAATTCATTAGAACTGTACAAGCACGTATAAAACAGGTAGAAATATAACTGGATACAACCAGTACAAACTGCACGATCCAATAACACGCGCAAAGTCCGTCACTATATCGTTTATCGAATGCACTACACACATCTTGCTAGTATTGTAATCGTCGCTTGACTGACCCAAGAATTACTGGAGTTGCATCTTACAAAGGAAAGAAATTATTATGTGTTATATAACAAAAGTAAAACTAAAACTGAGTGCAATAATATGTTTCCATAAAGGATGTTGATAATACAAAATGTTTTGTTCGTGTCGTTTTATTGTGTTTTTGATCATTGCAACAATTTTCAAAATATTGCTACAACTCAGGTCCCGACAAAACAAAATCCACCTGCATATTTGAAACCAATCACATTTACTACCCGTCGGCATTTTAATCGGTTGATTTGGAATTATTTTATGGTCGTCTTCTTTTGTTTACTTATTGGCATACGGCCTATTGTTGTGTTGTATTCATTAGCCAGGTGTTACGTATTTAAAGTACAAGCTGATTCTAGGAAATTCGGCGGTCACGTTGCATTTGTGCAGTATAAACCAATGGCCCAATTGAGGGTGGGGTTAGTCAAGCGAGAATCACCCGCGAAGCGAGACGTTCTACTACAAACGGAAGTCTAATAAGTGACGGACTTTGCGCGTTTTATTGAATTACGACTTTTTGCATTACGTTCGGACATGTTGAGTGCGGTTATATTTGTGCCTGTGTTATACGTGTTTGTATAGTTCTAATAAACTCTGTAGTATTTCTAACGTCATTTAAATTCGAGTCTCGCGACTCGTAAGAAAATTTACGAAACCATGAACTAGCATTGCAAATTATTCTTCTACAATTACACTACATTGTGAGGGCCGTCCAACGTGAGATCCATTCATAAACCAATGAGTTATAAATTAAAGTGTGTTGCAATGTACTTATGAGTAGCTACAAACCACCAAACAGGTTTCGTATATCAAAATGTATGTAGACCCATTCATTCGCCTCATGATACCCGATCAACTACTTTGTATTCACATAATCAAGTTTTGTATGTACCATTTTTTTAATTATTTAAATCGATAAAATCTTGTTTCGTCGTATGCATAATAATTAGGCATTTCCACCTGCTCGTTCGATTTTGGTATTAATTTCCTTTGCCAATCTGTCTCATAGTAGATAAATATGTTCACTAGAAGAGTTGACATTATTTTTAAAATACAACTCAGTGATAGGACTGAATTCGATTTTTTTGGGAAACATACAGTAATTAATATTATAATTAAAAAAATAGCTTTAGAAATAAGTTATTTTATACTTTTTAGTTTTTAGAGTCAGTTTTTTTAAACGAAGTTTTTTTTATTTGTTACCTTTTAACGTCTAGCTATGGGTAGGTAGGCCTACGTAAGGTGCCGCAGGCCTTAAAAAATATAGGTTCCAAGAAACGGGTACGGAAAAAAATTCATAAAATGAAAGCTACTGTACCAAACTATGTTAAATTTTTAGAGGACCAAATGGCAACTATTCTGCGTCAAACTAAAGAAGAATCACATAAATCGGATCATAAATCATAGAGTAATCGGTGTACATACATTAAAAAAAACCAATCAAGTTGAGAACCTCCTCCCTTTGCAAGTCGGTTAAAAATTAATACATATATCAATCAAGTTTCCACTAAAAAATAATTTGTATAATAAAAATAAAAATTGGCTCAATCTGTTAATTACAAAAAAAGAAATACAATTATAGGAAAATTACATAAAATGTCTATTTAATTTAAATGTCGACGACATGGGGTCGTTTAAGAAGGGTGTTTTAAAATTTCTTAGAGGCCGGCAACGTGTTGGCAACGCCCCTGGTGTTGCAAACATCCATAAGCAACGGTAACCACCTTCCATCAAACCGTCCGCCTGTTTGCCTGCTTCAGGCAATAAAAAACACACCAGGGGCGCAATGTGTTGCCACCCTTTAGGGGGATAGGGGGATGAGAAAGAGGGATCAGGCAAGAGGAATGGGATAGAAGAGATGGGAGAAGTGAGCTGTCAGGATTCTCACTCATCGCACGATTAGCACAAGACTTAACAGTTTGACACCGATATTCTGTGAAAGTGTGGTATCACTCCAATAAAGCTGGCCAGGTCGTAAGTACTGTAATCAAGTTTATGATTCTAACCTGGCCCTACCGCGTCAGATGAAGATGATGAGTGGTAGTTTCGGTAGTAATCTCATCTCTAGTAAATTCCATCTCTATACTGTTACGAGCTATAGGACTCGAATTAAAATGCCCTTGAAATTACTATTGAGTTTATTAGAACTATACCAACCCGTATTGAACAGGTACAAATATAACTAGACACTGTATAAACTGCACAATTCAATAACACGCGCAAAGTCCTTCACTTATCGCTAATCGAAAGTACTACACTCGTCTTGCTAGTATCGTAATCGCCGCTTGACTGCCCCACCCCACCGTTCGGGCATTGTTTTATACTAAACTGTATAATAGAACAAAGGACCGCGTTCACCGAGTTAATCCGCACACCTGGCAAACAAGGATTAGTTCGACACTAAGAACGGCCATAAAACAAGTTCAATAACAAAGGCATGTTTTTTTAAATTACAAATTCTGAATACAAACGAAACAAAAGAATTTATAAATCAAAGAAGGTAATAAACTGCGTTTTACGACGGCCAGCTGTGCTTTGTCGGTATGTAACAATACTATATATTACATTATTATAAGTTACAGTTAAGTACTATAGAGTACATTACTATATAGTACTTAACTGGTCTTATATGTCTACACACTTGTTAACTTTGTTTAGAAACTTTTCAACCATTTGACCTAGCTCGTTGGGTCTTTACCCTGCGCGGGCAATTGTACAAGCCTACAAGTATGTGACAAAGTGACTTACATTGGCAAATTGGTTACCAAGTACACTCTGGGACAGGAAAATGGGTTTGTTCGACATTGCACCTGTTGTTAGGTGGAAATGCAGTCTAACGCTGAAATTAGACATGTTTTTTCCATCTAAATAGAAATTACACATAAAAAAATTCAAACAATCGTATTTGTTAAAAGAGGTTTCGTAATTATTTGACTTTTTAGCTGTTTATTTGGAGTTTTTTGTGTTTAAGCGTTAAATATTTTTGTGCGTAAGTGACTGATAGAAATACAGATAACAATATTTAAAACGAAACGTAACGATTAAAGAAAAACAAATAGCAGTTCAAAAAATCGTAGCTTTCCAATAGTAAAAGAATTTTTAAAATCGAGTTAGTAGATTCAGAGACTACCCCTACAACGTTACAAACTCACAAACTCTACTACCTCTTTGTAATATTAGTATAGATTCAGCTTCTGTATATTTGTGTTGGCAAAACTGGAAACGTATTGATACGAATTGACTTGAAGTTGTTATAATTATTTTAACAGAAAACCCTTTTTATACACCTTTTAATCCACAGTTTCCTACGGGAATGGAAAATTTAATTAGTTTTGAGGCGTTTAGATAAAACCAATCTGAAAAAATAATACACAAAATTATTATAAAAGTTCATTGTCATAAATAATACAATACAATAAATAAAAAAACTTGTTTAACAATACGCTAAATAGTCATCAAGTATTTATATATTAATATCTGAAATTGTAACTCGTAGAAAGAAAAAAAGACTATTTGAAGAAATAACGACGTAATTACGTAATAGTTAAATTATTTTATAATTAATTGTACGTCGCATTTTTAGCAAATGAGAATGATTTTTGATTTCTCGGATTGCAGCACCATCGAATAATTTTTCTAGATATTTTGCTAAGGATTTTCTTTACAAATGATTATTATCCCTGTGTATATAGTAAATGTCGTGATGCAACCTGCACATCGAGATAACCGATTGTTATTGTGTCATTCAAAGCCGCCATTTGGCCTTAGATAATCATGGCACTTACAACTCGCAAGAGTTAACTTGAAACTTTGTTCCGGATGAAGTAAGCGCGAGGTACTGACGCGTCGACGGCGAGAGCGGTAAGAAGGCGGGGGTCGGGAGGGGAGCGCGCTATCCGCTCAGGTCTAAAGTTAACTCTTGCGGATAGTATACTGTCTGTTATATTTTAGGCTATTATTGTTATTATTTTTATGTCTACAATAATAAAAAAATAACAGGGATAAACAACAAACAAACATACATAAATATTATGACGCCTGTTTCCCACGAGGGTACGACGACCCTGATTTACTTCAAGTTAACTCTTCATACATTCACGTTTATTAGAGATGCTTTTTACCTGACCTATCTTTTACACTTTGCTATTTAACCAGAGATAAACGAGCTGATAAATTCCAAAAAAGAATGGTGCAACTATTTTGGCCACAAGTGCACGTCGTAGTAATTAATTAAAGTTGTATAAGTTTGTGGGCCGTGTTTGCGCGGGGACTCGGTTCGCTCGAGTTGCTTGCCTTACACACGTACAGGGCAACCATGTATAAAATTTATCATGATGGAGAAAAGTTACACCGAATTTTCAGAAGTAATAATAAAAATTCATATAAAAACCTTAAACGTTTAATTTATATCTTTATACATATATATATATATATATATATATATATATATATATATATATATATATATATATATATATATATACATATATATATATATATTTCTTGTGTGCGTATGTCACTGAACTCCTCCTAGACGGCGATTTTGATGAAATTTTGTGGGTGTGTTTGAGTGGGGTCCCGGGATGGTTTAGATCCACAATTGGAACCGGTAGGTGGCGCTGAGATCGGGTTCTAGAATCCTCCTAATCACCGGGAGCGACTTTGGTGATTTTGTTTTTGTGTATTTGAGCGGGTTCCCCGAATGGCTTAAATCCACAATTGGAACCGGTAGGTGGCGCTGGGATAGGGTCCTAGATTTTTGATTTTCAGAGCAGAACAACGTCTGCCGGGACCGCTAGTATAGATATAAATGTAAAATTTATACATATACATAAAGGCATTATAAACATAAAAAACTAGACTTTTATTTTGAGCGTAATAAAAAGTAAATTGACTTAAAAAATACAATTAAATATTAAAGCAAGTTATAAATAAATAAATAGAAACTATATAACAAATCGCAGCCAAAGGGAAGCGTGTTTAGAAGGCTAGCTGCATTGCCATGCTCGATGGCAGTGCTGATACGTTGCGCGAAAACGAACTAGCCTTCTGATCAAGGGTGGAAGCAAAGAGTTTCTAACAATTTTTTTCTTATTTATACTGTATTGTATTTTAATTATAATCTCTTAAGACTATAAGTAGAATACTATCTTTTATGGGTAAGGTGTGCGGATAGCTGGCTGGCGTTTCCTCACTGGATTGCCATAGTTCCCTTATCCGAGGAATCGACCAGCCCTATGATCACACGAATAATCAATAAGCTACTTTAATAGCTCTTTATAGAAGCTCATTATAGATTAATTAAATCTGACATTAAATAAAATAGTAAGTAAGTAAAATTAAATTATGAACAATTCTATCTTTAAAATATATTTTAAAAGGAGGAAAGCTGAAAGATATAAAAAATATTTCAAGCTACTGCCGCTATTTAAGAACGTTTCCAAAAAGTTGTTGGCGTTGCCGTATTGGATTTAGATTACGATTTTATTTCTCAATTGCGTACCTTAATTTTTATAATAAATTAATAAATGATTACTATACATACATTTGCTAAACACAGCCAGTACAATTAAATTGGTCGTACTGTACAAATTAATTAAGTGATAGATATTTGTATCAATATACGTTGATAAATTGTATCATAAGCTTCGTATCTATATAGATATACTATATTACACGTGATACAAATACACATCTATACAGTATACTTAAAATGTCTCTATGTCATTACAAAATATCTGGTCTGGG
This sequence comes from Dendrolimus pini, assembly GCA_949752895.1. Lineage (NCBI taxonomy): Eukaryota > Metazoa > Arthropoda > Insecta > Lepidoptera > Lasiocampidae > Dendrolimus > Dendrolimus pini. The sequence goes on from OX457150.1 coordinate 1,523,544, forward strand.
TGTTTGGGAGTGGACCGTTGTATACTGTAAATACATTATCTATAATCTTCTTAATCTATAAAAATGAATGTTGGTCTGTATGCCCTTTATAGAATCGTAAACTATACATTTGATCATGTGATGATCTTTAGCAAAGTTGTTGTGCATGAGCCAAAGAAGGTTTCTGAGTTGGTCCACAATTGGACCCGGTAGGTGGCGCTGCTGTCGGCATATCGATTGAAGATTTTCCGGGCAGGTTGACGTCTGCCGGGACAGCTAGTATTATATATTATTTCATCTTCCATTTAATAATTATGAAAGTAAATGATGTAGTCGGTGTCGATAATAATTGAGGGTAGTCCGGAGAAGATCGCCTTTGGCGATAAGACCGCCCATTTTTAACCGACTTCGAAAAAAGGAGGAGGTTCTCAATTCGTCGGGATCTTTTTTTTTTTTTGTTTTTTTTTATGTATGTTCGCCGATATCTCCGTGATTTATGATCCGATTTACGTGATTCTTTTTTTGTTCGACGCGGAATAGCTGCCATGTGGTCCCCTAAAAATTTGACATAGATTGGCCCAGTAGTTTTCATTTTACGAACATTTTTTTGTTCCCGGTTCTTGGGACCTATATTTTTTAAGAAGCGCGGCACCATTCGTAGGTCCACCCATACATAGCTAGACACTAAAAATTAATAATTAAAAAATAAAAACTTCGTTTAAAAAAACCGACTTCAAAAACGAAAAAACTAAAATGTATAAAATAACTTATTTCTTAAGCTATTATTATTAATATATATTATCTAAAACATCTTGAAGTCGGTGCAAAGTAAAACATAAAAATTACTATATTTTGAAAATTACTAAGCACCGACTTTAAGATGTTTTAGATAATATATATTAATAATAATAGCTTTATAAGTAAGTTATTTTATACATTTTAGTTTTTTCGTTTTTGAAGTCGGTTTTTTACTTTAATGTATGTGTAATGAAGTTATTCATTCATTCATTTGTTCATATATTACAAGCTTTTATTTAACTTGCAATGGATGTATGATTGTGTGTATGTTCGGGTGGAATCTTGCAAGTTAAATTTGACCAACTTCCCGGTTTCCGATTGAGCTGAAATTTTGCACGAATATGTATATCGCGTGACAATGCAATAATATGGTACTATGGAGCTGATCTGATGATTGAGTCGGAAGGTTGCCATAGGAACTCCTGTACTAAACAAGATAGACCCGTCGTGTTTGGGCTGGTTTTACCTGTCTTGGCTAGCACTCTGCCTACAAGATATCCAGGATCTCAAAAGCTTGTATTTAAAAACCTTTTTAAAAAAGCTTATTTATTAACCGGATGAGATATATTTTTTATCAAATTCTATTGATTTATAAACAAGCCTATAATAGCTTGCCAACTCAAGTGTTCACGGCTATTGGTAATTAAATTAATTTTAATCATTTTTTTGATAGCCTTCAACTCTTGGTAACTGAACAAATTTAGTTTCAACTGATTAACAAGGAGAATGTACCTTGATAGGCTTGCCTACTTATTTCTTTTCGTAGCTAGTTTCAGGCAAGTCAATATAGGTAAGTACACCGTTCTGTTAACAAAAAAAACTAAAAAGTCTTAAATAACTAATTTCTAAAGCTATTATTATTAATATATATTATCTTAAACATCTTAAAGTCGGTGCTTAGTAATTTTCAAAATGTAGTAAGTAATTTTTATGTTTTACTTTGCACCGAGTTCAAGATGTTTTAGATAATATATATTAATACTAATAGCTTTAGAAATTGGTTATTTTAGACTTTTTAGTTTTTGAAGTCGGTTTTTTTAAACGAAGTTTTTTTATTTTATTTGTTACTTTTTAGTGTCTAGCTATGTATAGACGTACGAAAGGTGCTGCGCTCCTTAAAAAATATAGGTCCCAAGAAACGGGAACAAAAAAATGTTCGCAAAATGAAAACTACTGGGCTATACTATGTTAAATTTTTAGGGGACCAAATGGCAAGTAATACGCATCAAACTAAATCAGAATCACGTAAATCGGATCATAAATTTCAGCGTAATCGGTGTACATATGGAACGGAATGGAAAAAATTTCATAAAAAATGTTCATAAAATGAAAACTACTGGGCCAAACTATGTCAAATTTTTAGGGCACGTGGAATGGCTGCCATTTGGGAGCTATTCCACGTCGAAGCATGCTGAAGAGTTTCTGGCGCCGCTTCTTCTCTTCAAGCGACAACATATTGCGAAGCGGTGGTAAATTAGATTAGGCTCCCATAGAGTAAATAATAACCAGCCATAAACAAAATATATATAAAGCCAGCCATAAAATGAACAAGTTGGCGGTAGTCTAAATAAAATTTTTACAATACTCATTGACGCTTGACATCTTTGTCTTCCGTGATCAAGGCCTCAGAAAGGTGGCCGAAACGTTGGAATAGTAAAAATCAATTAAATTACCGCACTTAAAATCGTTAAAGCGTAGTTTTATTATGTATACAAGTCGCGAAAACTTAAGCGTCTCTTAGACTATTCAGAGAGACAGACGCGGAAAGAACATTTATCTATACTAATATTATAAAGCTGAAGAGTTTGTTTGTTTGTTTAAACGCGCTAATCTCAGGAATCGCTGGTCCGATTTGAAAAATTCTTTCAGTATTGGGTAGTACATTTATCGAGGAAGGCTATAGGCTATATTATATTTTCAAAAAAAGTAGGGATCCTTACTAAAAGTCCAATAATGTAACCCAAGGTGTAAAAAAATGACCCGAAGAAATCCTTACAGGGCGTGCGCCTAAACCGATTTTGTTTTTGTTTGTTTGAGTGGGCTCCCGGATGTTTTAAATCCACAATTGGAACCGGTAGGTGGCGCTGGGATCGGGTCCGAGATTTTAATTTTTTTATAGCAGGACAACGTCTGCCGGGGCCGCTAGTACTATGTAAAGAAAGATAGGTGTTGTGTGCTAGAAGTCTCTTCGATGCAAGCGGCCGACAGAGCTAGTATATGATATACGAAATCCCTTGGAAGTAGTTTGTTAGGCTTTAATCAAATTATACCCAAAACACCTGAGAGCAGCATCGAACAATTAACTTTTTGCGTGCAATTAATTTTATTAATTGCAAACCACTATCACGACTAAACGCGCGTGGGGTAGACAGTAATTGAGGCAAACGAGATTAATGACGTCATTACAAAAGGTTTCAGCTGAAATCTAAAATTTAATTTCATGCGTACTAAACCGAAACAAACTGAAATACGCGAGCGTTTCTGTAAACATATTTGCAAAGAGTTAAAAAGGTAATAGAGGCCGCTTAAAGACATCTTAATCTTAAGCGACTTTTTGAAGTTATATTTCTTTAGGCGCGTTGGGGAAAAATGATGAGAGTAAATTTTTACAATGCGCGCGCACACCGTCACACGAAAAACCTACACCATGAAGTTAGCTATAGTAAACCGACACCCTGAAGTTAGCTATAGTCAACCGTTGAAGTTAGCTATAGTCAACATTTTAGTTTTTCTATTGTTAGTGTCGTTTCTTATCTTGTTAGGCCAAAGAAGTATAACTTCTAACGCGTGTACATAAGTACACACACACTTTTTTTTATTGCGGGAGATGAGTAGACAGGCAGACCGGTGATGTAGCGTAGTGGGGGTGGCAGGGTGGCCCGCCCCAGGAGGCGGCAAAATTTCACAATAAATAATATAAATATTCGAACCATTTCATATTTTTATTACAAAATTCGGACCCATTGGAAGCACGGAATTTTTCATTACTTATTCTGTGACAAGTTAGGAGAATCCCCTTTCTTTGTATGATATTTTCGTAGTGCCTGCTGGTAATCCAGAAGAAAAAGAATTTTAAACATCAGTTCAGTAGATCCAGAGATTACAACATCACAAACAAACAAACCTCTTTACAATATTAGTATAGATATAGTATGCATTAAATTGATATACCTAAATAAAAGGGTGGCAAAATTGTCTTCCGCCCCGGGCGGCCGTCACCCAGGCTCCGCCGCTGAGGCAGACGGTCCACTTGATGGAAAGCGGATACCATCGCCTATGGGCATTTGCAAACAACAAAACTCAAATTTGTTATGGTGGCATATTCTAGACCAGTGGGGTTGCCATCCAGTCGAGCAAATACCTACCACCTGGCTGAGAGTTGTTTTGTTGCCTCTTAGGACAGGCCGCCCGGCCGCAGAAAATTATATTCCGCGGATAAACGACTACTACAACTAACGTATTCTGCTATCTCGCTCGCGCACTACCACAATAACAACAAAGACAACAATACTTTTAATGGACACAAACATATATTTTCTTACCTTAAAATTGAAGACATGAGTGGATGAAGGTGATAAGTCGCATAATTCCAATTCTGAGTAAATCGAGATGAAAGTGTTACTTTTATTTGAAACTGAACTGAACTTAACACATTTAGCAACGTTTTATTTCTTAAATATGCCTTATATCTATGGTCTAAGGTCTGTAGTCATTTGGTATCGACTTATAACATTCATCTACGCAAAAAAAGTAAAATACCGAATATGCGACATATCACCTTCCACTCACGTCTTCAATTATATGGTAGTACAATGTGGGAGGTCTTATTGCTAAATGTAATCTCTTCCAGGCAACCTTTGGATGGTCGAGGATTCTATTAAAAATAATTTATTTGTTGGCGTTCAGCTTAATAAATTATATTAATAACTAGCTGACCCGGCGAACTTCGTACCGCCATATTTTCTGAATTCCTTAAAAACTTTGTTTCAGGACACAAAAACAAAATCACCATAATCGGTCCAGGTGATTAGGAGGATTCTAGAACCCGATCTCAGCGCCACCTACTGGTTCTAATTGCGAATTTAAACCATCCGAAAAACCCACTCAAACACACAAAAACAAAATCACCAAAATCGCTCTCGGTGATTAGGAGGATTCTAGAACCCGATCTCAGCGCCACCTACCGGTTCTAATTGCGAATTTAAACCAACCGGGAACCCACTCAAACACACAAAAAAAAATCGCTCCCGGTGATTAGGAGGATTCTAGAACCCGATCTCAGCGCCACCTACCGGTTCCAACGGCATAAAAAGTATCCTATCTTTTAAGTTGGATCAAACTGCACAAGGTGTGACAATTTGATTAAAATCGGTTCAGTAGTTTTGGAGTTTATCGGCAACATCATCGTGACACAAGATTTTTATATATATAAGATAATATATATTAATATAATAACTATTTAATATAATATAAAATAATGTAGTAATAAGTACAATACTACTACTACTTATGACCAATCTGTCATACATAAATCTTAACAATTAAATAACGAATGTTTTGTAATGAGGACCGTGATGTATTTTTTATTTGTTATTTGAATTCTAAATAAAAAAAAATATAGGTATATCTTAGTTGGGGAGTTAGAGATTGCGGGAAAGTATATGGCATAGTCGCACCGCCGCCACGCTGCTATTCTGTGGATTTCATCTATAGCTGGCGCCAGCATGATAGTGAAAGTACGACGGCGACGCGGCGCCGGTATCGTGTACACGCGCGTTAAGCTACCTTGCTGGTTACGTTACCTCACCAGACTGTCATATTGTTTTGTTATCCAGGGTAAGCACCAGCCTTCTTGCGTAGTATCGCTGTCGCCCTTCAGCATCTAGGGAGCGGAGGAGTCTTCACCCCTGTTGACGAAGTGAGTTTGTCTTTCCCGGGGCATTCTCAAGCACTGATGCGCTAGGATCAGCGTGGGCGTAAATACGTTCTAAGTCTCACGCTCTTCCTGCCACAAGCGCGTAACACATGGGAGGAGGGTGGTTTTAGTGGAGTATTTTTCCTATGGGTTACCTCTCCACATAGAGGGAGGTCCTTCCCAAGTCTCCACATATGCCGGCGATTGGCTCTGCTGGCTGCGCTATCTTCAGTGGCTTCACCTCTCATCGCTTTGGTCTAATCCTTTGCAAAGGACAAGGTCGAGAAGCTCTTCCAAACAGTTGGCATTATTTGACAATAATCGCCGCATAACGGATCTTTCCTTTTTTTGCATTCAACTCCCCGGTTGCCATGTAAAAAAATTTAATTGGCAATATCTTTATAAGCTTTAGTAATTGAAAATTAGATATAATTTTGAAGAAAGGAAAAAACACATCTTTTATTTTACATCTATATTTGGAATCTCATTTTAAGCACATTGACAAATAATAATAAAAAACAACTTATCAAACACTATGGGAATAAAACAGAGGTTTCATTTCAAACACCGGTGGTGTGCGAAAAGCATTTTCCTGACCTCAAAAAAAAGAAGCCTGGCCACTTGAGTAAATTTGGCTGAATTAAATCAAATTTTTCATATTAAAAATAATCAATTTAATTAATGGCCGTCTCTATACGTATTGTGTTTCTACCCCTCGCATACAGAGTGTTGCGGTCTAGGGTAGGACCATTTCGGTGGCCATATGTTAAAGCTACGCCAACGCGGTCAGGAGGGCCCGCAGACTTGCTTATGAGTCCAAACTCAGTAACAATTTCGTGAGGATTCTCTCGACATAATTTAGTGTTGCACACTATAAACACCTGTTATGAATAAAAAAACTTCAATAGACAAGTTGAAAAACGAATCGGAACGGACAAGTGGAAAACAAATGGCAACAGATAAGTGGCAAAACGAATCGCAACGAAATTTTAACTTATTTAACTTTTATTTCTCCGAAACGAGAGCAGGCCACTTTTCGCTGTCCTGTACGGTTTCTTGCCAATTATTGGCTCCTAGCTCCGACAGGTCAAGCTCCACTCTGTCCTTCCAGCGATATTTGGGACGGCCGACCGGACGCTGACCTACCGGCCGTCCCAAATATGCTTTTCGCACACTACGATCCTCTCCCATCCGTCTTTCGTGACCGAGCCAGCGGCGGCGGTGAGCTTTTACTTCTCTTATTATGTTAGGCTCGGCCACGAGATTCTTAGGGCACGTTGCCACTATGTCGTAACGGTTAATTTATTGTTGGACGACTGTCGTCTCGAGCTGTTCCCATTATGACGATTGTTTGTCGTCAAAAAATTTTATCGTTTAGGGACTATCGTATCTAGCTGTTCCCATTGGATCGTGACGACATATTATCGTTTCACGGCAGTCGCTTTGTCGTTTACACATTATTAGCAAGCTACAAATGTACAGTCGCGAGGGGGAAGGGGAAACGTGTGTAAATGACGAGACGATATTTTTATCGAGGCTACGATAGATTTGCCGTCACGATTAAGTCGTAACGATTTTGAATCGTTTTACGACTGTCGTGCTAGCCGTTCCCACTGTCATGACAATCAGTCGTCACTGCAAAAAATGTCGTAGACGACAGTAAATCGTTTCATTCTATATGTGAAGACCATCCATTTAAACATATAAGCCACGACAGTTAAAACTACACGATTATCTGTCGTCACGACAAAGTGGGAACGCGCCCTTAATTTAGAGGTTGCTTCGCACCCTCCAGCTACCATCCTTTCTCTTTGTTGGAGCCAGAATCTTACGGAGAACCTTCCTTTCCGCTACTCAAAGCTGGTTCGGATGGGCCGTATGACGGTTTTATAGATGCTATTTATTTTTATTTAGATTTATGGCTTGGCAGCTAGGCCTTTAAGCCAAATCTTAGTTTACAATATAGTTTCTTCATTTTCTTAAGCCTATGTAGCACAGCTGAACTGTAGGTAATCAGCTAGTGCCATTCAACGGAGTTCTTGTGGCAACTCAAAGGCCACATTTCACTATACAGTTCACATTTCTCACAAAACACATAATTACTATCAATATCCTACAGCTATTGTCCATTTGAGAGTAATTTTACACATTTTTAGAAAATAAAACTGCACAGCACAGCATCTCGTTTCAGTTCCCGCCAAAAACTCGTTTTATAGATGCTGATTTTGGTTTTTCTATTTAGAAGCTTGGACACCAATACCTTATGCTGGGCTTTTGTAAGATAATATGTACATATGTCATCTACTCAATTTCAAACCATGCTAGTTCTGAATGTGCCCTATTCGAGTTTTATTAAAAACACATTTAAAAATTATTAATATCGTTGAATGCAAGTTAATATTTTACTAATCTCGTGACACACTTAATACGCGCTCTACGCCTACTTGTTGTACGGTAACTAATGATAAGCGTGTGGTCTAATTCAAGAAAAAAAGAAACATTTTATAAAGAAATAAATAAACAAACAGCATCAATATCTTATACTAGGATTCACTTACGACTTCGTCTACGTTAGATGGAAAGTAAAGTTGTTTTATACAAGGAATTTGAATCAGGGATTGCATCTGAATTTCATTTTTTTGCCGACCGGGCCACTTTAAGCCGCTTCTAAGAAAATTCCCGCGGGATTCCCGGGATTAGAAGTATTGCAGATTTTAAGTAAGGTAATTTGCTGTCGGTAACCAAAACCGCATCGATATTAGCCCAGTATTCTTTGCATGAATCCGGAAGAAACAGACAGACATAAAATCTAAAGAAACTAAAGACTACAGTACTACAATTTTATAATATTATAGATACAGATTGTATAGATTTAAATTGTGACTCTAGTTATATTAAATTTATTTTACCGAAGTTGTAACTTACATACATAAAGCTAACGGTATTAAATGGTTCTTAAAGAAGCGTTAAAACTTTCTCTAACTCTCGATGAGTAATACCGTAAATGTTTTAGTATTAATTAAAATTAAAATGTTATATATAACCAAGTGCACCGAGCCCTATAAATACAGCCGCATTGTCGACAATCAATCATTAATCTGATCAAGTCCCTCAAACCGCGAAAGGCCCCAGTGACCGATGGCATTAACAATCGCGTCTTAAAACTCCTCCCCGGCCACCTAATTATAATACTGGTGAGCATCTTCAATGCCGCCATAACAAACTGCTCCTTCCCCGCGATCTAGAAGAAGGCAGATGTCATCGGTATTCACAAGCCTGGAAAACCGGCTAATAAACCGTCCAGCTACCGTCCAATCAGCCTACTGAGCGCACTCAACAAGCTTTACGAGAGGGTCATCCTCTCTAGACTTAGAGATTTTGCCATCAGCAAACATCTACTACCCGACGAACAGTTTGGCTTCCGTGCCAGATACTCATGTGTCCAACAGGTGCACCGCATCACGGAGCACATACTATCTCACTTTGCCCATCGCCCCCGCCCTATAGGAACAGCCGCGCTGTTTCTAGACGTAGCTAAGGCCTTCGACAAGGTCTGGCACAACGGCTTGATTTACAAGCTATACCAGTTCGGTGTGCCAGACAGACTCGTGCTTATCTTGCGAGACTTCCTCCTAGGTCGTAGCTTCCGTTTTCGAGTGGAGGGAACGCGCTCGTCTCCTCACCCACTCACAGCCGGTGTACCACAGGGTTTGGCCCACTACTCTTCACGTTGTATTCCAACGACATCCCAAAAACTCCAGATGTGGAGTTGGCCCTCTTTGCGGATGACACCGCACTCTTTACATCAGATAAGAACAGACAAATGGCTTGCGTTCGGCTGCAGGTAGCTGTCACAGAGCTAGGCAAATGGTTTCGTAAATGGAGGATAGATATGAACCCGGAGAAGAGCGCAGCAATGTTCTTTTCCCCGGGCACGCTTCGCTCCCCCAAACGCGCTTGCCTTCGCCTCAAAGCCTCTCCTCTATGACCAAGAAATCCCCTGGGCAAAGCACACCAAATACCTGGGTGTCACATAGATCAGAACTTGCGCTTCAACGAGCATATCGCTATAGTCCGAAATAGAGCGCGATTTGTGATGCGTCGTCTAGCACCCATGGTAGATAAACGAAGCAAAATGTCCCTCAGATACAAGCTTACACTATATAAAACATGCATCCGCCCGATCATGACATATGCTAGTGTGGTATTCGGCCATGCCAAGCCTACCCTTTTAAATAAACTGCAAATCGTGCAGAATAAATTCATGCGCAGAGCCGTCGGTGCTCCCCTCTATATGCGTAACGTTGACCTCCACGTCGATCTTGAACTGCCCTTCATCAAATACTACATTATGTCGCCCTCGCGTAAGTATTTCGATCTCGCGCCGCACCATCGAAATCCGCTCGTCGTGTCCGCGTCCGATTACAAGCCTCGGCGAAAGGCTCTCGTGCGACGACCGCGTAATGTCATCAAGGTCGAAGTTATTACAAAACGGCTGGCCCGGATCAGCCCGCCCGCGGTTAGGACGGCAGGCTGGCAGGCACCGACAGACAGACACAGACGGCGGCGTCTCAGACAACGCCAATCACGATCTCTCCACGTCCTCGCGAGGGACGCCAGGAGACATAGCCCCCACAGGATAGACTGTTGGAGCGTGTTGCTGGGAAATTTCTTTCGCCGTTTCTTCTCTCCCAGCCATAACACGTTGCGAAAAGACAGTAAGATAGCGTAGGCCACCGCGAACCGCCGATCCCGGTCCGCCGGGATCCTTCCCCTCGGGCTTTATATTACCCGTCACCCGTTCTCAATCAGTTCATTGTGTTGCCCTATGGTGGGCATCATCAGATTCATCCCCCTCTCATGGTAACAGTCCAGCCGAGGTAAAACTCCCTAGGGAGCTCCCTCGAGCAAGATGCCCCCGGGCACTTCGCAAAGCGAAAGCGCTCGCCCCGAAAATCCCGGTAAAGTTGTGAGGTCGTCGGACCAACAACATAAAGTCAAGTCAAAAAAAAAAACAATCATTATTGTTCGAGCTGCCGAACGGGACGGACCTCTCTGGAAAGTCGTAACGCACTTGGAATGTACGATACCGAGTTCTCGTGAAATTCTATTTCGGGGACTCAAATATGGGCCATCACCAAGAAGCCAACAATCGTGACAAGATTGCTGACAACACAGTCTTTATGAACACTACGGATGTTCCTCCTCCGTCATATATATATGAAAATTAAACGAGCTAATTCGAACAACCCATATCTCTGCAAATAAAGATTCATTCATCAAAGGTGGCGTTTGATTTCACATGTTACATGAATTTAATGGATAATTTTGTTATCTAGCAATCTTCTATATTTGTACCAAACCTTTAACGATTATAAATTAAGCAGTCTGACCACTGACCTGGCACCCACACGCACATCCGGTTGACACAAGATTATAAAACATGCAATTAATAGCTGAAAATATTCTGATATACTATAATGAATCGATATTAGGTCTGTTACAAACCGATTTAGAACTAATCAAAACCATCAGAACACAGTTAAAGACACGAAAATAAATCTCACTGTCCATACACAGTATGAAAGGTCTAGTAAAGATAACATCATGTAGACGGCAAAGACTGTATTGTTTTGTTATTTGATAACTTTTTTTTATAGCCGGAGTACAGCAGACAGGCTGAAGGCCCATCTGATAGAAAGCAGTTACCATCGCCTATAGACATATGCAACCAAGGATGCTACAAATGCGCTGCTGCTCTCTTAACGGAGTCTAGAACCTGGCAAGTAATTCCGGAACACAAGTCAATTTGTTATGGTGGCACACTCTAGACCAGGAGTAGTACGTAGCCATCAAGACGGGTAAATATCCTACCACCTGGCTGTGGGTTGTTTTGTCGCCTCTTACAGGCCACCCGGCCGCAGGAAATTGTATTCTTTCTCCGTTCTTGCACGGACAACATTCCTCTATCACATCATAAAGACTGTTAACGCGTTGACTTCGCCCCTGGGGCCCAATTCTACTATTACTATCACGTCAAGATCGCCAGCACTATCGTCTCAATCGTCGGTTTGTCTGATTTCGGTATTCTGTTAATCCCAATGGCATGCCCGTGGCACGCCACTCTATTTTTATAAATATTTAAAAGCGAAAACTTGCAAAATATTTTTTAAAGATCGTTTTAGTGTAAACAGTGTCGGAATAAGCAAATTTTTATGCATCCAAATAACTACAAACCGCTACAGGGAAAATTCCCAGATTTCCAGGATAAAAAAAGCGCAGATATTAAGGGCCTTACTTATAATAATCTCGTTAAGAAAGGATTAGTCATGTCTTAAATAAGAGACTCTTAAGCTCCTAATCAATGGCTTTTTCAAATAAAACTTGCCATCTTGCCTCTTAGTAGTCACTTAAACTACCTCTCGACATTGGTTATTTTTCACAGTTATATATGAGTTACTTTACCACCACCCCTTATCCTTAAGAGGAGTTTATGGGTAAGATTTTCGTTAATCAATTGTTGAGCAGCTTCTTAAAATTTTACAAACGATTATAAGTAAAGCTATAAGTCTACGAATCAGCTGTCGATTAGTGAAATCCGCGTCAAAATCGGCCCAGTAGTTTTTACGTGTATATCGAACGTATGTATGTATTGTATGTTTACAAGAAATCTAAAAAAATGCGTCCATCGTTCTCCATCGTTTATATTGTCTATTCTAGTGGTTTTTTAATAGCTTCTATGTGGACACGGCCTGTTTAAAATTGTATAATATTATAGGTAATTTATTATACTGATTATTGTTTTTATTACAACAATAAAACAACAATACAAAACATGTTAGAGTATTAAATCACAATTGATGTGCCAGTTTCATAGTAAATGATTAGATTTAAAACGAAATTTAAGCTAATCTTATAACATTTGTTAACACCCTAGTGTATAACAACGTATGTGAAAAATGCTTTCAGGTTTTTTTTATTCGGGTAGCTCTTTTTTCTTTTCAATTATGGCTGTGCACGATTTGTGTCAGATATTCAAATAAATTGTCATACTTTGCCAGGTGGTAGGGCATTTGCCCGACTGGGCCACCACGCCTGGTCTAAAGTATGTCGCCAAAACAACCTTGAATTGTGTTCCGGCATTAGTGACCAGGTTTCAGTTTTCTTTAAGAGAGCAGCAGCGCATTTGTAGCATCTTTGATGTTGCAAATGTCCTTAGGCGATGGTAGCCGCTTTCCATCAAGCGGGCCATCTGCCTGTCTGCTGAACTCCTGCAATAAAGAAATAAAAAAAATACTTTTTGGATTATGTAATAATTTCACAAAACGTCTTATTCCCATATATTTTGTACGAGCGCTCAAAATTATGATATTTCATAATTTTGTACAAGTGTAAGTAAGTATTCAAATAAGGCATTCATTATCGTTTAAAAGTATCAATCGATCAATCAATATCTTTATTTGCAAGAATGTAGTTTATACAGGTGTTATACAGTTGTAGATGCACAGTACATTCTACCAGAAAGTGGTCTACAAAAAGAGTAAAAAATTACAATTAAATTTACATAAATATTGTAGTTGAAAAAAAAATTATGTTTTGGTAATATATAAGCAATTAATGTCAAAAGAAAAAATAACAAATAGATCACTAATATTTTCCATATAGATAATAACGACAAGCATTAATTTTAAGAAATTCATCTACAGTATAGAAACACTCCTTGATCAGCCACTTTTTTTAAACTACAGTGAATAATACATTAGTTATAATAGCTTAGATTCTAGCGAATTAAAACTATTTACTTAAAAATAAACTAAATTATAAATAAATTACTCTACAAAACAAAGTGACTGAAAAATTGAGAGGAAGAAGCTTAAGGTTGGTATGGGCATATAATGAGGAGGGATGAAAGTCACGTGACAAGAAGAATGTTAAACTACAAGATGAATGGATTGTGTGAAGGAATTTATGATGATTTATGAGTAACAGGAGATGTATGTCGGAATAGAGGAGTGTGGTAGGAAAAGATATATTGTACCGACCCCAATTAATTGAGATATGTTGAAAGTAAAGAGAGAAAATGATATTTTAAAAACAATATGATGGTATCTTACCTTTACCTATCCTTCTATATGTAAATATTTTTTTTAATGTACCATGTTCGACATCCCTTTGTGATGGTGTTAAAAATGTCCTTTCTTTAGAGAATTACATTTTCAAGCTGCCACAAAAATTCTACGCAACTTCTAGAGTTATTCTAGTCATTGTTAGGAATTTTCTTCCATAAATAATGTAAATTTAATCGTTGCGTCCTTTTCTGTCAGGATTCTGTGCATTTTAATATTTTTCTACTTATATTAAGCTTTTAATCTGATAAGGTATTTAGTTTTATTAGCTATGTTAATATAAACATTTCGAAAATACAATTTTATTGCTTTAAGCCTTAGATAAATGGGTAAGTGACTTTGATTGTTTTTTTAATCTCCTCTTTACAGTCTAGATAATGAATAGATTTTATTAAATGTACCTCACGTCGTCTTTATAAGATAAACGATAGTAGATATGTGTCGCTAACGCTTTAAATAAGACGCATTCGGTCATAGCATATATATATATATATATATATATATATATATATATATATATATATATATATATGTCGGAGGGAAGTTATAATTGGATGTATTATTGATGTATAACGCACAATATCATTTGTTAACATTTTAATTACTTCTAAAATTCTTAATGTAATTTAATTAAATTTGTTAAATGTTTCTATAACTTAAAGATCGTTCTAACCTAATAAAAGTTATGAATATTGTAATTTAATAAACGACCAATGAGAGCAGAGCATGTCTAGAGCGGGGTCAGCGCCCTCTATACTTTGAGTAATATCTACTTGGGTAGACTGAGGAGTTTTTGTGACACATTTGGTTGGTGGCAACAGGTCGAGTTGGACCATGGAGTATTTTAAAGAAAGTATTGAAGCTGAAAGTATGAGCGGGTGCCCTGAACCCGCTGCTCGGTCTAAACTATGTCATAATGTAGATCAAATCTAAATTAAAAGTGTATAAACCGTGGCTATTGTGTTTTATGCTCGCATTTTATCCTGATGACGCCCACTAAACCTGCAATAACTAAAGAAGATGTCGTGAGAACGAGGCCGTTCTGCGACATATATATATATATATATATATATATATATATATATATATATATATATATATAATGATGGAAATAATTTTAATTAGAGAGAGATAATACTTGATTGCAGACTCGAATTGAAATGCCGTTAGAATTACTATAGAATTTATTAGAACTATACAAACACGTATAACACAGGTACAAATATAACTGAACACAACCAGTCCAATCGTAATCCACGATACAATAACACACGCAAAGTCCTTCACTAAACAGATCACCGAATGGACACAAGTCTGGCTTCGCTCGTGGTTATCGCTCGACTGCCTCGTTCCTCCTTCGGGTAATTGCTTAAACTGCACAGATGCAATATGTCCGTCCGGCCGCGTGGACTGAATTTCCTAGAATCAGTTTGTACTTTAAATCCGACACACCTGGCTAATGACTGTCATAAAATATTTCAATACAATAATGGGCTGTTTTCTAATCACAACACAATTTTAAACACAAAGTAAACAAAAGAAGTCCAAATTCCAAAAAGTTATAAAATGTGTTTTCACAGGTATGCGGGTGTGAATTTGTTTTTGTCGGGACCAGAGTCGTAACAATATACAATTGCTGCTTTCCGGGTAGCTGCGAGCCTTCGATTGGGGGCTCCATGTTGCCACACCGCTGCCAATGTCGAACTATGGTGGATTCGTATGGTCACCACGGATTATCATGTCTACCTATTGTTGTCCAAAGAACTCGCCATGCCAGCCTCAATGACATCATCCGCCGAGCTTATCAGCGTTGGCGTACCAACCATCCTAGAGCCAAATGGCTTGGTGCGCGACGACGGCAAGAGGCCGGATGGAATGTCACTTATTCCTCGGAAGATGGGAAGGCTGCTTGTATGGGACGCGACATGCGTTGACAATCTGGCGGCCTCTCATCTTCCAGTGACTAAATCAGGGGCTGGCAAGGCTGCTTCAACAGCTGAAGATCTCAAAAAGCGCAAATACGGAAACCTAGGAAGGGGTTAGGTACATATGTATGCCGTTTGGAGTTGAAACCTTAGGTCCGTGGGGTCCATCGGCAAAGGGTTTCTTCAAAGAAATTTGTAAGAAACTCTTTGATACCACCCGTGATCAGAAGGCTGGTTCGTATTTTGCGCAACGAATCAGCATTGCCATACAGCGTGGCAATGCTGCCAGCCTTCTGGGCACGTTTCCCTCTGGCAGCGATTTGTTACATTCTTTATATTAATTTTTAAATAATTTAGTATATTTTTAAGTATTTAGTTAAATTATTCTCATATATACCTATTTTAATGTTATATAAAGAGCATTTATTCAATTCCTTATTATACTTTTGGCTATTTTTACGGAATAAGTTATGAGGATACAATTCTCCCACACTATATTCTGAAAAAATCTATTTGACCACCCAAATTGTTTATGGATTTTGAATATTATATTTTACTACTTTAACACGTTAAGTAACAAATAAGGAGCTGGTTTAATTATGAGCGTACTGTATAATGATATGACCATTTTGGGCATATATAAAGCATATGGTATGACTATGTTAAGAATGTGATATTGTGTGTTTTTCTACAAATATTAATCGTTTGATCGACACTATTATGGCGAAAGATACTTACGATGACAGTTGCCGAAATAAAGCCAACTGGTACCATTATAACGATTATTTACGCTCCTATACTTAGGTGGAAAAATGATATACTTGCCCAGCGTCTCTGAAGCGGATTTGCAGGTGTCGCGAACGCGACCTTAACTTAAAACATCAAAACGTCAACGTGACAGAAGAAGAAAGTTACATTAATTTTTGAAACACCTTGAAATACCAACTTGAACCGACTGCTTTATAATTTTCCAAGAAATAAATTAGTTATTCTTAAGAAACTGGCGCCTATGATTTCCCACAGTGAACTCTGGAAGCTCAAACAGCAGGTCTCATACAATGAAAGTTTTCTTTTTATTGTTGGAGTACAGCAGACAGGCTTAATGCCCAACTTATATATAACTTATGAACATTAGCAACACTAAAGATGCTATCAATTGCTAACTGGAACCTGACCAGTAATAACGGAACATAACTCAAGGTTTCGATTAAATCGATTGAACATAGCTTTCATTTACAGGGTTCAAACCAACTTAGTTTAGAAAATTTAGAACTATCTGTGCAGGAATGGAGAAAGAATACAATTTCATGCGGCTGGGCGGTCTGTCCTAAGAGGCGACAAAACCAAAACAACCCTCAGCCAGGTGATAGAGTATTTTCCCATCTGGATGGCTAAAACTCCTGGTATAGAATAAACCGGCATAATATAACTTGGAGTGGAGTTCCGGAATTAGTGGCCAGGTTTCAGTACCTCTTTAGAGAGTGGCAGCAAATGTCCATAGGCGATGATAACCGCTTTCTATCAGGTGGACGATCTGCCTGAATGCTGAACTTATGCAACAAAAAAAGACCTCAGTGCCTTAGCCACTATAATGTTTAGAAGAAACTTTGACATCTTGATATTAATTAGTAATGTTCTAATGTATTACCTACCGACTCGATTTGTGATAAAAATTGTTTTTTTTTTAAAATAAATATAGTCAAGGTGGCGATCTCCGTCAATAGGGTAAGTTAATACATCGCTCGTTTTTTTAACTGTTTTTAACGGAATGTAGCGCCAACTGCAGTTCAAAGATAGAACTCAATGGTGTCTTAACTTCACTGACTGATTTGTCGTTGTAACTATTCAAACACGGCATTAATGAGTGGTATATGGAGTTCCCCCACAGACGGACTTCAGCACCTCGACTATAAGTTTTAATAAATTTAACCTATCTATATATTTTTGCTAAAAATACTATATTGTGTAACCAATATACCTACATTTCAATGAACATATTTTACATATTTGAAAAAACCATTTTTGTAATAAAGTAAAAAATCTTATACTAATATATAAAGCTGAAGAGTTTGTTTATTTGGTTGAACGCACTAATCTCAAAAACTACTGGTCTGATTTGAAAAATTCTTTCAATGTTAGATATTCCATTTATTGAGGAAGTTTATAGGCTATATATGATCACGCTAAGATTAATAGGAGCGTAGCACCGGTGAAGAATATATCAAAATTGGGGGGTTTTGAAAACACATTCCACACGGACGACGTCGCGGGTACAGCTAGTATGTAATAAAGTAGAACATTTTTTATTTTCAAATCAATTACTCTCGATTTATTTACGTATTGTGTCGATGGTTTAATAGTCTTTGCATTACATGACTTACAGAACATCACTATTACGTCCCCCACAACAAACACAACACAACGTGCAAACGTCAAATGGAAAATAAGCGCTTATAGTGTTTATAATCGTAACGTCGCCTCCGTTACGAAATACTCAAAGACTTTCATATAAAATTATCTGTCAGCCAGTGGTAGACCATAAAAATGTTATAAAACAGACAAATTCTGTATCCATATGGGTTTGTTTATATAAATACACATTTTTTATACGGAAGAACACGTCTGTTAAAATTAATGTTATCATTTCGTAGAAAAAGTATATTAGACGAGATCTAACGTATTCCTACGTACAGGAATGTCAATGACCAGGCGCCCTGGTATTACTATTTCGTCAAAATCGCTGGACACTATCGTCTCAATCGTAGATTTGCCTGATTTCTGTATTCTGTTAATTCAAATTAATTATTTTTGAAGTGACTTCTTATGGGAGGGTAAACAGCTTCGTTACGTAACGCGTTACGGCGCCAGTCTGTTTGGCTTCCCTTTCTCTCACGCATTTTTTTTTTGAGGCGGGAGAACTACATTTCGCACATTACCGGGTACTAGGGATTAGACCAAAGCGACGAGAGGTGAGACCACAAATAGGCATCAGAGTCAAATCCCCGGCGCGTGTGGAGACTCGACTACTCAATACTCCAGTAAAACCACCCTCTTCCCATGTGCCCCGTGCTTATGGCAGGAAGTGCGTGAGACTTAGAACGTAGATACGCCCACGCTGATGCCCCGGGAAAGGCAAACTCACTTCGTCAACAGGGGTGAAGACTCCTCTATTCCCTAGATGCTAGAGGGCCCATGCAGCGGTATTACGGGAGGAGATCTTGCGTATCTGTGCATACGGCAGCGGTAGACAGGCTCCTCGTCTCTCACTCTAACCAACAGCGCTAGCCATATTTTGGTAATTAGATTAAATATTGATACGAATAATGTACATACACAATTCTAATGTACAGATTCAAGAATTGTAGCAAAGAATTAAATATAATATGTTATAATCAATACAAGATTTTATTAATAAATAACCTTACAATACGATACAATACAATACTCTTTATTTTACACCAACATTACATAGAAAAAAATACAAATACATAAATAACTTACTAAAATTTAGTACAATGGGCGGCCTTGTTGCCAAAAGCAATCTCTTCCAGCAACCTTTGGATGGACAAGATCTTATTACACAGATAGCGTTGGCGTGCAGTTGAAATAGATATTAGAAATATAATTATAATACATATATTATACATAGATATAAAAATATATACGTACATAAACATACGAAACAAACAATAAACACGTTAAATAGTGCTCCTTCACAAGTCTCTTACCTTACATTGTCATATTAATATACATAAAATAAGTAATAACCTAAGCTTTTCTCAAGTGAAACAATTTCAATATTAAATAGTTCAACTTAGATTAGTTTAAGTTATCACTTCTGTCGAGCGTCGCGAGAGGCACACGTTTTTTTTTTTAAATAACTTGTATTTAAAATTACCACATTAATATTACCATGAAATCTAAAAATACTAATAAATTTAATATAACCGAAATTAACTGAAAGTATTCTAACTAAGAAAGTGTCCATCAGCAGTTTTTCAGCAAAATTATTTTCTTTATTTCTTTCTTTCTTTCAGTTTTCTTATTGTCTCTATCAAGGGGAAGACACTTTGCTCATGTGTTCTTTGTTAAGCTAGCACAGTACACTACAATTAAGTTTTGTTTCTAGCACTAGTTCAAACGGTTTTGTCCTTTTGAGCCTTCTCATTATATCCTTGTTGTCGAGGAGCTGGATCGCCTCAACATCCACGTGATGGTGAAGCCGATGCTCGTGAGCTTCCACGGACTTTCTGATAATGCTAGTAACACAGTATCAACACAAACACGCATTAACCTAGTAGTAAGATAGATAAAAGTTAAAATTGTAACAAGTCTCGGGCAATCTTGTTGGTCTGAGTCCGACAGAAGTTAAAAAAAATGCTAGTAACAAACTCCACTTTCAGGTCCCGATAGAGGTCGCTCGATCTAATGTACCATGGCGCGTTTACAATGCCTTTCAGTACTTTGTTTTGGAATCGTATTATTACTATATATACACCTACTATATATTTAATGAAATCGATTTGACTTAAACAAAAAAAACGTATTAATATATATGGATTTGTCTTGTCTCGTTATTGAAGCAAAGAGGCGCGATGTATATGATTTTTTTCCAAAAAATCAAACCCAGTAGCGGTACGAAAAAAAAGGATTAAAACATTAACACGTGAGAACTTAAAAAATGTTTAACTTAATTAAATCGATAAGATACAAGCTACGTTATAAATTTACATTCAAATTATTTCATTTTGCATAAGGTATGCAATTTATGACATCACCGAAAAAATTCGTGGGAAGATGTTACAAGTGTTAAAAATCAAGTTGAAAAAGTTTTTGACGGGTATTATTAAGGTTGCGTTTTGGTGGTGAGTTGTATTTTCAAAAAATGAGTATTGTAATTAAAAATGCGTTTTAATAGTTTTAAGTGCTTCATTTGTTTATTTTTTTATTTTGACGATTCGGCCACTTTTCCGTAACCTTGATCACGAAAGACAAACATGTCAAGTGTCAACGAATTATGTTAAAGTTATCTTTTTTTATTGCTGGAGTTCAGCAGACAGGCAGACGGACAACTTGATGGAAAGCGGTTACCATCGCCTATGGCCATTTGCCACACCAAAGGGGCTACGAATGCGCTGCTACTCTCTTAAGGGAGATTGGAACCTGGTCACTAATGCCGGAACACAACACAAGGTTGTTATGGCGGCATACTCTATACCAGGTCTGGTCGCCATCCAGTCGAGCAAATACCCTACCACCTGTGGGTTGTTTTGTCACCTCTTACGACAGGCCGATTGGCCGCAGGAAATTGTATTCTTTCTCCGTTCTTGCACGGATTAAAATTATTTGGCCTACCCTCAACTTGTTTATTTTAATTATTTCGTTTTAATTTTAATTTATTCTATGTGAGTCTAACCTAATTTACAACCGCTTCGCAACATATTGTGGTTTGAAGAGTAGCTGCACAAGAAACTGTTCAGCAACTTGCCTATCTCTACAATTTTTTACATAACATTAAAAGGGTGGCATGTTAAAAAATTATCAATTAAGCTGGGATATGTTCTGATACACGCAAAGAGCTCACAGTATACTGAGGTCTGGCAGTTGTTTAAAGTTGGATTTGATAGTTTGATAGTTTTAATGATCGCGCTCAAAACCGTTAAAACGTAGTTTTATTTACGTGTACTAGTCGCGAAAATACTAAATGTATAAAATAAATTGGGGAACGGATAATTAAATCAAGTGAGTAACTTATGGCATTTTACAGAACGCCGTAACTCTAGAACGAAAATCCATGACTTTGAATCTTTTCGTCTATTTATATTATATTCTTGAAGAACTACCCGCTAAAAAGTGTAATAGGACCTATATAAGGTTTCAAAGCAAAATTCTTAAAAACTGGCCCCAAATAAAAACTAAAGCAAATCAAATTATCGAATTCCAAAAACAGTCAGCATTCGAAATTCGAAGTTCTCTATTCAAACAAAAAAAACCGTTGAGCGTTAAACACGTCAATTTAAAAAAGAACTCGTAGGTCAAGGACCATAATGCCGGTAGCTCCAGTACGCCTGTTTGTTTCTGGTTTGTGTTGTCAGTTTTATAATTATCCGGGCATCTATTGGAATATTATATATATATATAATTACCGACCGTAAAAATAGGATATATGAACAGTGGTGGCTTATTGGTTAGCGCACTTGCATCTAAAGGACAGACAATTACCACGTGCTATCTATGAAGGAAGCATCATGTTAAAACCAGGAAATCAAGATAACCGATGTGTCAAACCTGCCAAGCGGCCTTGAACAAGCGTGGCGGGTATACTGTTCTTTCCCCTACAGCGAAACGTCCAAACTCAGCACTGGGAAGTTTATGAGTTGTTATTATTTTATTAAACGCTAATTGTGTAAATGTTTGATGCTTAGGTCTTTAAGTGTAGAAGTAATTGCTGGGTTACATTATTCCGTAGAGAGTGATTAATCATTGCGAATTTCTTTGTAATTCGGTTATTACCTTTTTATCTGTCGTATCTTACTCATAATCGAATTTTGAGTTCAGAATATACAACTTGTAAGTTTATTTAACTGTTTTTTTTACAAATACACTATATATCTTTTACTTTTATTGTCGGATTAGATCGACAAGTGATGGAAATTGGTCAACGTCCTTTGTGGATAGCAACAAGGAAAAGTTTTCAACGTGTTACCGACTAGAGAGTGAACCTAGTCTACATATATATTCCAAATATTTCTTTGTTATTATACCACGCTGAATTCATCCTGATTTAACGTAAGGGCTTCTACGATAGTAATAGCCACTTCAAGACTTATAGTTTACTTTAATTATTATTTTGTTTAAAGTTGGCAACACTGGTTCTTCGCTACTCCGGACCAACAAGAAGGGCTTGGCGCGTGGCGAGCGCGCTCCGACCAAACCCGAAGATTACCGAACCGTTACGATTACTGCCGAACGCATCCGAGTCAAAATATCATATAGTAAATTGTGCAGCAACAATTTAAGAAATAATTAATTTCTAAACTAATTTCTACTAGGATTTGGAACAAATTAATAGAAAATATTATTATTTTATATCATGTAGAAATAAAATAAAATCACACCTGCAAGTTGGGCTTTGCCTAATGCAGCGTTCTTTGGGAGCCATAACTACATACATAACACTCATTGTACTGGAATATGATTAGAGACTGATTGCTTAGTGTCTTTTCTATACATAAAATAGAAAGAACTGGCGTTCAACGCTAGATATTTTTATTTCAACATGTTCTCTAGCTAATTTACTGGCTCTAGATCTTCATATTTATACAGAATGAATATTTTACACACACATATTTATTTAAAATAAGCTTTCTTAAAAAGGTTTTTTTTTGCTTAGTAATTTTCAAAATATAGTAATTTTTATGTTTTGCTTTGCACCGACTTCAAGATGTTTTAGATAATATATATTAATATTTAATAGCTTTAGAAATAATTTATTTTATACATTTTAGTTTTTTAGTTTTTGAAGTCGGTTTTTTTAAACGAAGTTTTTATTTTTTATTTGTTACTTTTTAGTGTCTAGCTATGTATGGGTGGACCTACGAATGGTGCCGCGCTTCTTAAAAAATATAGGTCCCAAGAACCGGGAACAAAAAAATGATCGTAAAATGAAAACTAGTGGGCCAAACTATGTCAAGTTTTTAGGGGACCACATGGCAGCTATTCCGCGTCGAACAAAAAAAGAATCACGTAAATCGAATCATAAATCTCAGAGTAATCGGTGTACATATGGAACGGAGTGAAAATTATTTTCATGAAAAATGTTCATAAAATGAAAACTACTGGGCTAAACTATGTAAAATTTTTAGGGGACCAATTGGAAGCTATTCCGCGTCGAACAAAAAAAGAATCACGTAAATCGGATCATAAATGACGGAGTAATCGGCGAACATACATAAAAAAAGGAACGAAAAAAAAACAGATCCCGACGAATTGAGAACCATCTTTTGGAAGTTGGTTAAATCTCATCGCTCATCACCACTATTTATAGTTAATAATCTATTAAAGTCACTCTGAGTGCGGGAGTAAATCACTTACCTATGACAAACATGGGTTTATGTCATTACCATAAGATTCGCCATACACCATATATCACAAAAACGAGATGTCAGCCTTTAATATATTTTTAACGACCTGTCAACACCCACATGTGTTTTCATGCAAATTAGAGAAGCAGTTTTTAATTAACGTAACAAAACGTTCTGTAAGGTAAAACACGCTGTTATTGACAGTCTCAAACCCTCGCAATATTTTCCTTTTGCTCAACAAAAACAATTTCTAAAAATTGTGTATTCGACACATATAATAAATAGAAAATAGAAACATAGACATATGCTACAATATTTTCTTATTGGAGGGTAAACCGCTTCGTTACGTAACGCGTTACGGCACCAGTCAGGCTTATCTTTCTCTTACATTAGCGTCCCGAGACGCACACCGTCTGTTTTTTTTTAAATAGGGTAGTTTTTTTTTTAAGAAGAAATACCGCATTAATATTACCATCTTATCTAAAAAGATTAATACGAGTAAGTAATCTTATACTAGTAACTTAAGCTGAAGAGTCTGGTTGTTTGTTTGTTTGAACGCGCTATTCTCAGGAACTATTGGTCTGATGTGAAAAATTCTTTCAGTGATAGATAGATTAGATTAGATAGCCCATTTATCGAGGAAGGAAATTTAAATATAACCTCAATTAACTAAAAATATTCTTGGTAATAATGTGTCCATTAATACATACATACATACATAACTTCACGCCAGGTCCCTTGCGGGGTAGGAACGAACAACAGATTAATACTTCTATTCATACTTTTACAGTCCATTAATACTTTTATTATAATCTCTATTACGGTAAATACACTTTGATCATGTGTGCTTTATTAATAGCTAACACATTGCACAACATTTTTGTTGTTTTTTGTTACAATAAATTGTAAAAAAACCTGTATGAGTCAGCTCCGATACAAGATCAGGTACTCTTTAAAAATTAAAAAAAGATGTGCACGTGTGCGGCGAAAGCGGCCGAGAATGCGGCCGAAAAAAACATAGATATAAACAGGTAACTATTTATCGAGTACAAAATAAACACATATAAAGATAAAACAAATTCACAAATATATTAATTGAAGATTAAAATCAAGTAAGCAATATCAGAGCGCCTGACAGAAATATAATAGAAGTAATTCTAAAACTTATCTTGGTAAACAAACTTAACGTAAAAGAGGTGAACAATAACATGACATACGGATTAACACTTAAAATAATTAGCAAAACTGGCTTGACCTATTTGTTTTTTTTTTTGCTTTGTTCCCTTTAATACAGGGGTGGTATAAATGTGGTTGTATTGTTCTACTCCTCATAAAATTTCCTTTTCGGGGGCCTTCAATGAAAACCGATTCTTATGGCGGAAACTGAAAATGGATAGGATTAAATTGCTGTATTTTTTTTTATTTCTTTGTAAAGAGTTATAACAAGCAATAGACTTGTCACATCACATTTCGAAGACCTCTGTGGTTGAGCGGGCTAAATTTTATCGGGCTGAACTCGCTGGAACGTAGAGGCTCTGGGTTTGATTCCTGGCATGGTAAATTTTGGAAATAAGTTTTCTGTTATTTACTATATAGTCTGGGCGTCTGGGATTGGCCCCAGAATGGTTAATTGTACATTACCCAAAACACAAGTGTAACTTACTTAGCTTGGTAATATACATTGTGTGTTTGTCTGCCGATTATTAAAAAAAAAACTTTCACGGTTTACTGAGTTCGAATGACTTAGTAATGAAAGAATGATTGAAATGAGTCGGAACGCAGCAAAGTACTTGTAGAAATGCATTATATCGATTATGAATGAGTTCATACGACTGGCGCTTGGCCGAATTTCGAGTGGCTGTTGATCACATTTTTGAGGGCTGGATTCGCGCTTGACACCATAAACCTCTTCATCCACAAATAACCCCTCGTACATGTAGGCCGCAGATCACGCTTAGTCACTAACTCAAAAAGCAATCATTTTTTTTATAAAATATTTAATTAATGTGGTCAGCAATAAAGATTTTACCCTAATGTTTCTTTGAAATATTTGTGTAGTTCTGGCCATAAAAAGCGAAAACTCCGTAATCATAATATATATGTTTATTAAGTAACAATAACATATTTTATTTCTAGATGGCTTTTTCGTTTTGAGTGAATAAGTGAATGAATGAATGAATGAATAATTTTCATCAAATTAATATTAAATATTCTATTTATTCTTTTTTAAATATTGAATAAGTTCGCGTTTCACTGACATTGCACCTGATGTCAGGTAGAAATGCAGTCTAAGGTGGAGCACGCTTGCCTAGAAGATACCTGTTCACGCGTGACTTGAAGACACCTAGATTGTGTTCTTCAGGAAACTCTTCAGCGGTGCGTATGATAAAAGTGGAAGCATAGTGTTTCGTCCGCTTTGCTGATATTTCCACCATATATCGGTGGCGTGTGCTCGTACGTCTGCTTGTCCGGTGGTAAAATGGTGAAGGCGGAATTAATTCATGTAATTCCGTGGCACACTTGCGCCCTCTTGCCGACAGTTAAAAATAGAATAGATGCTTTATGGCACGCAATATTATAAAACAAATGTATAGATAAAATTTTCTTAAGTTTTCATGACTAGTACACTTAATAAAACTTGTATTTTAATGGTTTTTAGGGGGTTGACCTTCCCATAATCCTAGGCAAATCCTCCAAAAGTCCGGGTCATTTTTATGGCCCGTGGTCTTTAATGACATATATTGTAATAACAGTAACAGTAAAATAATAACACACCCAGGGGAGCTTTGTGGCGAAGACTTTGGTAAATAGCGACACCTCGGACCTGTCTCCGGGGGCCAAGGCATGGCCCCTCCTCCGTGCTTTCCTTAGTCAGCTGGCACGGAATGGATCGCTAGACCTAAGACTCAAGCTCCAGGGGTGGAAGTGATAAATGGCATAACGTTGGAAGTAGCTTCGGTGAACCTGCAGCCATACCTCGATATACCTTAACCACTCACACCCATGTTGCCCCTGTCTTCTATGCATTTTTTGGTACTCATGCAGTTTTCCATGTTCCTTGAACATTGCGACTGCCAGGCGCCTTCCTAATAGCTGATACCTTTTGTTCTCATTCCCTACAAGTCCTACACCAACTAGGGCTTGTCACATTTAGCTTTTTGTCAAGGGGTCTCTACGTGTTGGCCTTTCCGTGGCCGCACGCAAGCCTTCCAAAAGTCCGGCACATTTTTGTGGCCCGTGATCTATGTAATTAAAATGTGTACCGCAATTTATCCGTGCAGGAACGGAGAACGAATACATACAATTTCCTGGGGCCGGGCGGCCTGTGATAAGAGGCGACAAAACAACCCACAGCCAGGTGGTAGGGCATTTGCCCGACTGGATGACTACCACCCCTGGTCTAAAGTATGTCGCCATATCAACCTTAAGTTGTGTTCCGACATTAGTGACCAGGTGCCAGTCTCTTTAAGAGAGCAGTAGCGCATTTGTAGCACCTTTGATGTTGCAAGTGTCCATAGGCGATGGTAACCGTTTTCCATTAAGTGGGCTGTCTGCCCGTCTGCTGAACTCCTACAATAAAAAAAAATGCGGCAAAATTCCTCAGCTTATGGTCTATGCTTTCATAGTACTTAAGCCTATTAATACCCATTGATAGATTTCAACCGTATCAAGTACTGCATTTGTATACTCCATATCGATTTTATTGAGGAAATGTTACAATCGCACCGTGTGATTGATTTATTGCGTATGGATATGGATTTATGGATTGATAATGGTCAGAAAGCTTGTTCTTAACCTAAGGGCCACGACAGAGGACGTTGTAAACGAATCCGCTTATATCAAGCAGTGAAGACAAATTTACAACATTTTTATCATTGTCGCTGCTGTTGGTATAAGTGAACTATTTTATAGCATCTACTTTCGAGGTTTTTGTAAACAGAAACCTATGCTCATTCTCGGTGTTATAGTTAGTACCGACACGGATCTTGAGTAGCCGGTAAGTATAGTAGAATTCAATTAAGCGTTGAACGTAGCCAATGTGATGCTATTTATCCACATATCGAGAATTTTATGTTTTTGCCTCTTAACTCGAAAGGTATATCAACAAACTATGTATTAAAGGGTAGACTTAATAATATATTATATGTAAACCAAGGGACACCTCTATACACGAACAATGTATTAAATAAAATAATCGTGCAATAATACTATAATATATCTAATATATAAAATTCTCGTGTCGCAGTTTTTGTAGTTAAACTCCTCTGAAATGGCTTGACCGATTCTCATGAAAGTTTGTGTGCATATTGGGTAGGTCTGAGAATCGGACAACATCTATTTTTCATCCCCCTTAATGTTAAGGGTAGTCTAACCTTAATTATTTTTTAATTTTTGGATAAAAAAATTTTTTTTATGATTCAGCATTAAAAAATACATACAACCCTAAATTTTCAACCCTCTACGATCAACTGCTATTTTTTAAAAGCGATACTACTGTAATCATTTAACTCGCTTAAAATTACTAAAAATAATTTAAAAGTAAAACAACTATTGCTGGGTCAGCTAGTAATATATAATACTAGCTTGTGCCCGCGACTTCGGCCGCGTGGAGTTTTTTTTCATAAAAAGTATCCTATGTTCCTTCTAATACCTCCAAGAATATGTGTACAAAGTTTCATGATGATCGGTTGAGTAGTTTTCGCGTGAAAACGTAACAAACAAACTTACATTCGCATTTATAATATTAGTAGGGATAATAATACATCATACTGTGAAAAAGAACATCAATATCACTGTGCGTAGGCCAAGGTGACCGCTCAAGATCCGTGCTTAGTATAATTTTAGCAGATTTCAGTAAAATCGATAATGCAGTTTTATCGTGATAGCGTAACAGATAAAGTTACTTTCACATTTATATGTATTAAGTACTAGCTGACTCGTGTCCACTCTGTTACGTCTGTTTTTTTTTAATCACAATCAAATACAACCTATATCATCATTCAATTTCATAGGAAAGTTTACGATAACCCTACAAGTTTGATGGTCGTGTCAGCCATAACATCCTTTTTGAAATTTTAAATAGATTTTCTAGATGTAGGCTCATTTTATGTTAAACTAATTCTAGTTAAATCTACAAACAATGCAAAGCTGTACCATATCTATATATTCAAAAGAAAGTCGTGTTAGTTACACTATTTATAACTCAAGAATGGCTGTACCAATTTGGCTGAACGTTGGTGGGGAAGTAGCTTAGAATCAGGAGACGGACATAGGATACTTTTTATCCCGTTGGAACCAGTAGGTGGCGCTGAGATCGGGTTCTAGAATCCTCCTAATCACCTGGACCGATTTTGGTGATTTTGTTTTTGTGTGTTTGAGTGGGTCCTCGGATGGTTTAGATTCACAATTAGAACCCTATAGGTGGCGCTGGGATTCGGTCTTAGATTTTTATTTTTTCAGAGCTGGACAACGTCTGCCGGGGCCACTAGTTTAAAATAAAGAAAAATTCTTGCAAGGAATATTTTCCAGTCAGATAAGACGAGTCAAAAATTATAATAATTAAGGTAGTATGATAATTCTATAATGATGGAAGTGACGTCGCGTCAACTTATATGTATGTGGCTAGTTATTTATCCACTTGCTGTACAGTACTTTGGTCTCTTTGTGAGATAAGTGCACGATATTTACCTAGGGCTGGCACATTTAACTATTTGAATAAAATAAACTAGATTTTTACACTTGGATTCGCTTGTACAAAATTAAAATGCGCGAATCAATCTTCATTTGCAAAAACGTTTTATTTCTTGTAGAAGTTCAGCAGACCGGCAGATGGCCCACTTGATGGAAAGCGGTTACCATCGCCTCAAGACATTTGCAATACCAAAGGTGCTACAAATTGGCTGCTGCTCTCTTAAGGGAGACTGGAACCTGGTCACTGATGCCGGAACACAACCCAAGGTTGTTATGGCGACATACTTTAGACCAAGGGTGGTAGCCATTCAGTCGGGCAAATGCCCTACCACCTGGCTGTAGGTTGCTTTGTCGTATATTACGACAGGCCGCCCGGCCGCAGGAAATTGTATTCTTTCTCCGTTCCTGCACGGATAAAACATACATACATACATTATAATATAGTTTCCAGTATGTTTTTTCATTTACATGACGTGCAAATACTTACATTCAATAAAGTCTTGAAGCTTTATAGCTTAGGGTTATCCCTACAATAATGTTTCCAAATTAATTTCAGTTCATGTCAAATAAATAAAAAAGAATTGTTGAAATGATTAAAAACATGTCAAAGTATTAAATATGAAAATTACAATGTCATTATCCTATTTTATTGTATTATCATTAATATATTTGTCTACCCTCTAGTATAATCTTATAACTCTTGATAACTCTTTTACAGTGTAGGCTGTCAAACTTTGGAATGCGCCTCTTACTGTCAGAGAGGCCAAAACATCGACTACATTTAAGAACGCACTCAGAAAACACTACTTTTCCTTAAATAATTATGCCTAATTTTTATATTAAAGAATATTTAATATATATGTATGCATGTATTTTATTTATAAATTATGTAGTCAAGTATGTTAATTTATGATATCTTTAATGATCTGCACCACCTACATCGCCAGATTAGATTAAATTATTCCTTAAGTTAGGTTGCCTGGAAGAGATTGCTTTCAGCGATGAGGCCGCCTTTTGTTTCTACCATGACAATATTGTAATTATGTATTTTGAAATTGTATATTTGGTGAGCAATAAAGTGTTATCCATCTATCTATAATCTATTAAGTAGTAAAGTTGTCATATAGGGTTTGAACTGTTTATATGGTAGCTCGTTAATATTAGTGGGTAATTTTTTAAACATTGTTATTGCAACACAATATGCGTTTTTCTTAAATATTGACAATTTAATTGATGGAAAACATAGTTTTTCTTTATGTCTGGTTCTACTACCTTCCACCTCATGTTTTGATTGAAACAAATGTTTTTTTACAAAAATACAAATTTCCAGAATGTACAAACAGGGTAAAGGAAGAACTATTCACGGGCATACTGTCCGTGCCTCATTAGTGGGCGGAGCCCAGCATCAGCAAACACACCAGCAGCAGCAGCGCCTTTATAGGCTATTATTATTGTATATTAAAGACTAAAAAGATTAATTACAGTACCCCGCGGTCCAAGGGTATAATTTTGATTTACGTAAGGCAGTGAAAACTTATTAGCGACACCTGGCAACCCTAAGAACGTTGTAACCATGATTCCGCTTCCTCCGACCTCCCTTTCCGACTTCCCCTCTTAGTACCTGGGTACTTACACCTAGAATTTTATCAACATGCCTAGCGGGTAAAGAATTCTGCCCATAAACGTACCATTTAGTCGGCCCATTTTTAGATAAACAAATAAAGAATGAAATTTATTTGCTAAAACTGTAATACTTGCAACAACTCAGAAAGGTTTATGGTAATGAAAGAAACGCAACTGGTCACAATATTTTATGATCAATAACAAATACACTGACTTTTTACATAAAGTGATACTCTTATAACATTACAGATTTTCAACAGAAATGTTATATTCTATTTGTAACGTTCTCAGTGTTAGAAAGTTATATGTTTTATATATTACCTTGGAAGAACATAAAAAGAGCAATTATGACGAATCTCTCAGTATAGGTAGAAGAAATCTTAGAACCTTAACACATATTACAAAAACTACATTTGCTTCCCGTCAGTACGAACGGCAATCTAAACTTATATATAAAAGAATACACAATAAACTAAATATACATCCCATGAGCCACTATGATTGTAAAGCGGCTGTTATAAAATGCTTAAAATTGAAAACATTTGATGAAATAGAAATATTGATTAATTCCTCTCTAATACTCGATGCACATATTTAAAAATTATATACTGAGTCACACTCTCTCTCTCAAACACACATACACACACCCTCTTTCACACACCCATACACACACAAACTCACTCACATACACAGACTACGCGCAAATACATATATTTTTCTCTTTTTTGTTGTAACAGATGTATAAATTTCTAATAGCAGTGTTTGTCATAACGTGAAGAGTGGAATCTTCTGATACAGGTATTTCATACTTACAAGAAGATTCCCACCACCACTGTATCTAAAGTTAAGGCAGAAACTTAATAAAGAATTATTATTATATTATTATTAATATTATATAAGCATTTTTAGAACACCTCGCCATCTCTCCAACAATCTTACAGCAAGAAACTTAGCAAAACTGGCACAACCGATAGTGGATTGAAGTCATTGATAAACTATTTTAATTAAAGGGCTATGAATGAAAAGAATTAATACATTATTGTTTGGAAATTTCAGATAATATTTTATACAAGATATTATATAAAACATTATACTTAAAGTTTTACATGTCTGATAGAGAGTGTTGGGGTGAAGGTAAGGAAAGGAATGCTCCGGTGGTTCGGGCATGTGGAAAGAATTTATGATGAAAGAATGACTATACAGATATATAATGCAAAAGTGGATGGATGCAGAAGTCGAGGAAAACCACGACACCTTCCATGATCAAATTGATCGTATACTAGCAGAAGGTGATGTCAGGAGCCTTAAGAACAGACGAGCGTGCATGACAAGAGCTATGAATGTCAATGAAGCAAGTGAGGTGTGTAAGAATAAGCCTGAATGGCGCTCTGTTGTACGTGCCTACCCCGCAAGGGACCTGGCTTAAAGTTATGTATGTATGTAGTTTTACATGTAATAAAATAAACCGAACACAGTTTAAATCTATCGCGCCTGCCAACATGAAAATAACATGTAGGGAATACTGTCTACACCAATTGAGAGATTTTGAATTATAGTCTGTAGATTATGTATAATTACCACATCATATTAGAGAAAGAGCAAAATTAAGAAGAATAGAATAATATTTTTTTTACAAATTAAGGTTTTTAAGATATTTTAAATATTGTAAATGATTTAGCTTTTCTGTCATTCACGAGGAAAGAGTTTTAAAGGCATACAGCCTGCACGGCGAAGTACTTGTAGTAAAATATTGAAGAATGTGCAGGTACCTTTAGCAGGAGACTAAAGTGTAAAGGGGTCTTTAAAGTATAATCTATCGTTGTGTATAACTAGCTAATAGAAATAAAAATAACAAAATTTGAAACTTTATACAATTAAGTAAAAAACGAAAAAGCATTTAAAACGTAATTTACGAAACTTTTTTAACATTTTTTTTGCCTGAAGCAAGTAAACATGCAGACGGCCCATCTGATGGAAAGTGGTTACCATCGCCAATGGACGCTTGCAACACCAGGGGTGTCACGAACGCGTTGCCGACCTCTAAGAAATTTTATAACGCCCTTAAAGAACCCCATGTCTTTCCGGAAAGTGAAAACCGCGGCGGGAAGTTCCCCCCAGATCATTGTTGTACGCTGTTACCTATATTTTGGTAATAATTTGTTATTTGGTAAAATAGTTGGGCGCCATTGTTACCTGGTGATTCGGTGCTTATAAATGAAACAAAGGAATCACTGGTAATCATTAATTTATTTGGTTAAAATGGTTATTAAAAAGAGACCGTGGCACATAAGTTACGACGGACTACAGTAGATTAAATATGAAGAGTATTTATAACAGAGCAGTTTGAGACTTTAAAAACATAGTTCACAAGTAGTGGGGTTGTAGAGGCGTCAGACTGTATTTAATAAAGGTTGGTTACGAAAAGTTGATAATATATTTGATAGATCTGAAGTAAATTAATCAAAGATGGTACGACGGTTCCGTTAACATGAATTTAGTTATTAAAAGTATTTGCTTAGCTGTAACGCCTGGTAACGGCGTGAGCAGCTAGCCTGAAGACGGCAGGCGCGTCGGCAGCCTGGCTTCACGTGCTTTTCTTGTATCAGCTACAGCGGTAGTAGTGAGCGGGTTGGAGGGCTCAACTGCCAACTCCAAACACCAGCTCCCGTAATAAAAAAAAACCCCGAAGACCTGGAACGCGTCATAATGCACGCTATTAGTCTTCGGTATACGAAATTGTCGTTAGCTTGCACGGTTGTTTAAGACAACTGAGACATGAGGGTATGTAAAACTTTTAATAATGAAAGATTAAATAAAAGGATTAAAAAAGAGATTTGCAACAGTCGAGGTTTACTTACGGGGTTCTTAATATTCAGGAGAATGTTCCTGGCCAAACTCAGGTGGCCGAACGAAATGTCCCCACGGTCCTGACGAGAGGCTATTCATCGTGCCGATTTGGATGTCGGTGACCTAGTTCGAAGTGTTCAACTTATCAACGACCAGTGTCGACCAAGGTTCGCAGCCAAAAGGGAATGCATTCAGTCCGTTGGTTATCAGCGGCTGTATTCACCTTCGAAGTCGTAACCAATAAGGTGGCTCTTTTGCTATTTCTCCAATCACATTACGACAGCTCAAACAATAAAAAGGCTCCACGTAATGACGATGTATAATTAAGGACGGCTGACAGTTATCGGTGTCGTTCAGAAACGAGAAGACTAAGGCACTCAGCCGATACTGTCGAGTTCTTAATTGCCGTTTTGAAAAAGTTGAAATTAAATTTAGTTTATTTTATTTAAATTAATGTTGGTATTTTTAAATGTATTTTGATTATTTTATTTAGTTTATTTAAGAAAGATGTTTTGTTTGTGAACGATTTTGTTGTTGTTGTGTTGGCGGCGACGATTCCATAGATAAGTGTTGGCAACCTGACATTGATATGTTTATTTGGCGGTAATTTTAAATGTGCTGAATTATTATTTTACGTAGGGTTTTTACTACGTAACAGTGCCTCTCCCCTCAAAGAATTTTGCTCCGTAAAATTCTGGCTGGCCCTCCAGCTTATAACATAGGAGAATAAAATGCCATGAAACATGAAGAGACAAACTACAACTAATTATAGTGTACACGCAAGTGTGACGAGTAAGAAATCAGCTAAATAAATCTATGGAGAAAAAAAAATTGAAAAATTCAGATACGATGATATCCAAAGGAAATTATTAGTGATAAGATAAAAATATCTATCAAAAGTCAACTTGGTTATATAATTAATAACCCAAGGGAAAAATAACATTGTTTCATAACAATATAAAGTCATATCCGTGAAGAAAAATAATAATAATCTATTTATGGTAAGTACAAACAGATGACTAGTAATCAGTCTCAAGAAACCAAGAAATGTGTGTGCCTTATATTCATCATCGAGTAATCCTTTCATACATTCTCTGTCAACCCTCTTCAATCGATTACTTTCAAACCTTTCATATGTCCTAATCCTTCATCATTCATACTTGAAAGAGTATTTGGGTTCCATTCCCAAAACTCGAAGACACAAACTCGTTTTAAGTGCTGTTTGACTCTGGATATATTTGGTTATTAAGATATGGAACAGCAAGAAAAAAAAAATCTCTAAAACAAGAGAAAATAAAGTGTTGGAACTACCACGCCTCTAAATACGTGTATGCTCGTCCAACGCTGGCAACAATGTCAGCATAGGTCATTACCCCATAATGACCTCTACGTCCCTACAGCTTGGCGGGCTGCAGCAGACGGAACAGATTTGTTCTACATAACAAATCTGTAAGGATAAAAATCCATATAACAACAATAATACCTGCTGTCCAAGAACCTAAATAAAATCCAATACCCTAGAAATATCATATTTATCAATGAATAGCAATCGACTAACTTCATAGTAACTGAAATGTCCATATGACTCAGGTAACTACAGTAGACCGATGCCTAACGTATCAATTTGTTTTATAAAAACAAAGATAAACAAAAGAAAAGTCCGGTTATATCTTATAACCTAAGTACTAAACTAAATAAAACCAAATAGAAAGTAAATAACTCCAAGATGGATTGTAAACAAACTATACATAAAAATGCATAACTATCTATAGTATGAGATGGAACGCGGAACGCTGCCGCGAGCGCCGAGTTCAATGAACTGCGCGACTCAAAGCAATGCTGATAACAGCGAGCTAACTCACGATAACTTCGTGGTTACAAATGTCAAATCCAAGTAATAACGTACTACGTTGAAATACCGTTTTGAATAAAGTAATGAATACTATTCAAATATGAATCAAATAAAACAAAATGTTTATTCTATATTTAGAGTAAAACAAATGCTGATTCGCAATGTCACTCGATAATAAAATTCTTTCAATCTTCGTACAAAATAAGAACACAAGAACTATCATCTTGATGAAAATAGTTTACTAATAAACTTGGGATCGAGACCCTAATACGTTATATAAATGATGGGATGATGCTCGAACTCTATTTAACGAAAGTTTCAATTATGATCTTTGAAAAAATCTTTTATTTCTATTAATTTGGTTTGTATAATATTTAGTTCTTCCACGGAATCTAAGTCTGTTTCAAGGATTTCATCCGCCGGGATGTCCTTAACAAGTTGTCTAACTTGTACACGAAGTTCAGTCACGGTAGGTAATGGTTTTGCCTCGCGAACTAGGACTTCGTAAATCAATTCATCTTTTCTTAGTAAATTGTAAATAATTGGTCGTTCCATAATTAACGTTTGAGTATGTGACTATAACAAAGACAACAACGCGTAAAAACTAATTGAAGAATAAGAAAAAGTTGTAAAAAAAAATTTGAAAAAATTTTTTTTTCAAAAAAATTAAATTCAGTCTGAACACGCCCTTATTTATGTACAGATAAAAGTAGAGATTTAAACTCTATAAAGAAAGTTATAAAATTAACTTTTAAAAATTTTCAAGCTAAGCTATATTTATCGCTATGCCTGTTACAATAGGACATTTGCCTTATTTTTTGTTAAAAACAATCAAAATTTAAAATTTAATGTAATATAAGCCTCCTTAAATGATAAAATTGTATTATAAAAATGTTATAAAATGGCTACCTGCATGTGTAGCTGATATTAATTTTTAGCACTATCTTTAAAATATAAATCTGAAGATATGTAGGTATCTATGAATACAGAAACACAATTGATTATTACAATTTCATAGCAAATCCTATGAATTTATTTCAAAAACAAGAGATTTTAAGTTGATACTTTAAAGTAAAACAAATTGCTTTTTATGAAATGTTAGAAGTCATTAAAATATTGAATTTACTGGTATAATTGCTTGAAAATTGCTAGAGTATTACAAAGAATTTATTACTATTTAATTATATGAAGGTATTTTGGTATGAAATTGCAATTGTATATTAAACGCTTTTGCTTAACTGTGAAGTATTACACAATACAAAGTAATATTTTATCTCCTAACCTTTCTTAAAAACAGTCTTTATGTTTTTGCCTCCTATTGTAAGGGGTGCAAAAATGCCTTTACAAATTATCTATTTTAGACCACGAATTTGGGCGCCATTGTTACCTATATTTTGGTAATAATTTGTTATTTGGTAAAATAGTTGGGCGCCATTGTTACCTGGTGATTCGGTGCTTATAAATGAAACAAAGGAATCACTGGTAATCATTAATTTATTTGGTTAAAATGGTTATTAAAAAGAGACCGTGGCACATAAGTTACGACGGACTACAACAGAATAAATATGAAGAGTATTTATAAAAGAGCAGTTTGAGACTTTAAAAACATAGTTCACAAGTAGTGGGGTTGTAGAGGCGTCAGACTGTATTTAATAAAGGTTGGTTACGAAAAGTTGATAATATATTTGATAGATCTGAAGTAAATTAATCAAAGATGGTACGACGGTTCCGTTAACATGAATTTAGTTATTAAAAGTATTTGCTTAGCTGTAACGCCTGGTAACGGCGTGGGCAGCTAGCCTGAAGACGGCAGGCGCGTCGGCAGCCTGGCTTCACGTGCTTTTCTTGTATCAGCTACAGCGGTAGTAGTGAGCGGGTTGGAGGGCTCAACTGCCAACTCCAAACACCAGCTCCCGTAATAAAAAAAAACCCCGAAGACCTGGAACGCGTCATAATGCACGCTATTAGTCTTCGGTATACGAAATTGTCGTTAGCTTGCACGGTTGTTTAAGACAACTGAGACATGAGGGTATGTAAAACTTTTAATAATGAAAGATTAAATAAAAGGATTAAAAAAAGAGATTTGCAACAGTCGAGGTTTACTTACGGGGTTCTTAATATTCAGGAGAATGTTCCTGGCCAAACTCAGGTGGCCGAACGAAATGTCCCCACGGTCCTGACGAGAGGCTATTCATCGTGCCGATTTGGATGTCGGTGACCTAGTTCGAAGTGTTCAACTTATCAACGACCAGTGTCGACCAAGGTTCGCAGCCAAAAGGGAATGCATTCAGTCCGTTGGTTATCAGCGGCTGTATTCACCTTCGAAGTCGTAACCAATAAGGTGGCTCTTTTGCTATTTCTCCAATCACATTACGACAGCTCAAACAATAAAAAGGCTCCACGTAATGACGATGTATAATTAAGGACGGCTGACAGTTATCGGTGTCGTTCAGAAACGAGAAGACTAAGGCACTCAGCCGATACTGTCGAGTTCTTAATTGCCGTTTTGAAAAAGTTGAAATTAAATTTAGTTTATTTTATTTAAATTAATGTTGGTATTTTTAAATGTATTTTGATTATTTTATTTAGTTTATTTAAGAAAGATGTTTTGTTTGTGAACGATTTTGTTGTTGTTGTGTTGGCGGCGACGATTCCATAGATAAGTGTTGGCAACCTGACATTGATATGTTTATTTGGCGGTAATTTTAAATGTGCTGAATTATTATTTTACGTAGGGTTTTTACTACGTAACAACGCTGCATGAATGTTCTAGAGAACCTTTGCGTTGTTGAGCGTACGAATTTCCTGCGCCCGAGCGGCCTGTCGTAATAGGCGACAAAAGAAGAGTTAGGCAGAGTATTTGCCCGTCTGGATGGCTACGACCCCTAGTCTAGAGTATACCGCCATAACAACCTCGAGCTATGTTCCGGCTTTATTGACCAGGTTCCAATCTCCATTAAGAGATTGTTGCAAATGTCCATAGGCGATGGTAACCACCTTCCATCAGATGAGCCGGATGTCTGTCTGCTGAACTCCTGCAATAAAAAAAATCATATTGTCACATACCGACAAAAAACTCACACCTGGCTGTCGTAAAACGCAGTTTATTGCCTTTCCTACATTCGGAGTTCTTTGGTTCACGTCATGTTTAAAATTTAAAAACATCCTATTGTTATCGTATTTATTTTATGGCCGTCATTAGTGTCGAACTAATCCTTGTTTTTATTGCTTTGCGTCGAAGCTTGCCAGATGTGCGGATTAACTCAGTGAACGCGGCCCCTTTGTCAGTATTATACAGTTTAGTATAAAACAATTCCTGAACGGAGGGGTGGGGCAGTCAAGCGACGATTACGATACTAGCAAGACGTGTGTAGTACTAATAACGGACTTTGCGCGTGTTATTGGATCGTGCAGTATGTACTGGTTGTGTCCAGTTATATTTGTACCTCTCTTATACGTGTTTGTATAGTTCTAATAAACTCTATAGTAATTCCAATGGCATTTTAATTCGAGTATTACGTAGCTCGTAACACTATAGATAAGACGTGCTTTAGTACATCTATTATAATTAACCACGACTGCCAAAAACACTGAACTTACAATAGGGGTACTAAATTATAAGCCAGAATGAAGTGAGCAACTCGAACAATGGTCTGCTGGACCCTGTTTAGCATTCAGAACATGTTTAATAGCCAAAGTTGGGATAACGTTGGATTGTCTTCAACGAAAATTATAATGAACATCTCTGTATACCTTTTAGGTATTGTATGAAATACTAGGCTATGCCCGCGGCTTCGTCCACGTCGAACAGGTAACAAAGATGACAGTTATTTCGCCAATATTTCAAATCAAAGGTATTTTCAGCAGGGCAATTTAAATCAAATTCAGTTTTTTTTAATTCAAACTAAATTCCACTGGAGAACATTTCCTGAAGGTCATACATATTGAATAAAAAATTTGTCTACTTTCTACTTTATGTACAGCACTTTGCAGTCTTATTTCTGTTTTAAGAAGAAGTAGAAGCGATAAGATACTCTTTAAATTAATTAATAACCGTATAACAAAATGAGGCTATAATGCAATTATAAATTAAACTATACTATAAATTAAATAAAAAATAAATTATTATACAAACTAAAATTAAACTATACAATCTAGTACCAGACCGCCGTCAGTTGGAAACGTGCCCGAAATATTAGCTACATTGCCTCGCTGAATGGCAAGGCGTTCCCCGA
The DNA here is from genome assembly GCA_949752895.1 of Dendrolimus pini. Taxonomy (NCBI): domain Eukaryota; kingdom Metazoa; phylum Arthropoda; class Insecta; order Lepidoptera; family Lasiocampidae; genus Dendrolimus; species Dendrolimus pini. The sequence continues at coordinate 1,563,619 of OX457150.1, forward strand.
AGTATATAACCAGTCCATTTGTAAATTTATAACCGATATGTCAAGTTTGTTGGGTTGTTGGGTATACTGTCCGGACCCTAAAAGTAGAGTTAATATTAAATTGTTATGTTAATATTGTATGAATTTCAAGACCACGGGCCATAAAAATGGCCCGGACTTTTTGAGGGATGCGTGGGGCAATGGGAAGGCCAACACGTAGAGGCCCCTTGACAAATTTTATGTAAATGTGGCGTGACACTGGCCGGCGATTATCCCTGCCTACACCATATACTAATGCACTCAAGGACAAGCCCCGGCCAGTGTAGGACTATTGTGGGAAATTGAAAAATGGGCAGACGTTGACTCGCCACTCCCTGCATGAGCCCAAAAAATGGCATAGAAGACAGAGACAACATGGATGTGAGTGGCTAACGGGTATAGAGAGGTGGGCTGCAGGTTCACCGAAGCTACTTCTGACGTGATGCCAGTTATCACTTCCACCCCTGGAGCTTGAGTATTAGCTCTAGCGATCTTCACTTCGTGCTGGCTGGCTAAGGCAAGCACGGAGGTGGGGGCCTTACCTTAGTCCCCAAAGTCAGATCCGAGGTGTCGCTACTCACCTAAGGCTTCGCCACAAAGCCCCCCTGCGGGTTAATACTGTTATTTTTATTACATAAATAAATACTGTAATTAATAAATCAAAGATTGATATCTCCAATGCAATATAACCAGTAATTAGAGCGGTCCAGATCTAATTGCCCGTATTTTCACTTTCCCAGTAGCACTAAGGTTGCTGGGAACTTCTTGCAATGACCAGTTTATTGTATTGTATTGTATGAAGTACGTTCCGCAGGCTTTAAAGGTTGTTTCACAATTAAAGCTATATTTTTAAAATAAAATCGGTCAAATTTGTGGCAGTCAATAAGATCCATATGTCATAGTCCCTTTGACGCGATGAATTAGCCATACTTTTCCAGTATTTTTTTCATGTTATTTGAATAAATGAATTTTTATTTGTAAAAATACAGGTAATAGTTGTACATAAGATGGTAACGAATTCAAATGGTCTCACTGTATTTGACTTACATGGTCATACAAATATTTGAGTATACTCCAATCTAAAACAAAAAGAAAACATCACTAGAATTCATAGTTTATAAACATAATTACAATTATATTAAAATACAGAAATAAAATAATGTCAAGAAAATGAAGAAAATGAAGTAAATCAGATGTCATTAGCCAAAAATATATAAATATAATCATTCATTTAATAAAATCCTACCAATGTATTCATCTGTTGCAATTTGTTGTTTGTGTTTGTAAAAGAAACTCTAAATAAAAACATATAGCTAAAAATAAAAAAAGACAATACCAAAACGCTGGCCTGTATTTTGGACAACGCATAAGCATTGCCATACAATGTGGTAATTTTGGGAACGTTCCCAACTGACGGTGATTTGGGACCTATTTACTATTTTTAGTTTCTATCTTTTATAAATTAAGTTGTATATATATTATTAGAATAGGATGTATTACTATATTTGTTTATTTTAATTTTAAGTTTGTCTGTCTAAGTTAATGTAAATTTTAATTGTAAATAACCAACAAAAATAAATAATTACTTTAAAAAAAAGACTATTTAATATCTTTGCAAGTGGAGAGCGCCCTTATATTATATTTTAAAAAACGGGTAATTTTGATATCAACACAAAATAATATAAATCCGGCACGGCAATAAGCTGAGCACAAACCTTGTTTGCCGAAAATGCAGCGTATAAATTCTCAAAATATGCTATTTTTCTTAAATAATATTTATTATAAGTTTGTCGGTACTTCTTTGAATAATACATTTCTTTTATTCATAGAATCTGAACAACAAAATCATACACAATTATATACATTGAAAGTAAATATTTAACTCTCAGCACATATTTAGCAGCCATCTTTATTTTTAAGAATTTTATGCCATTGTATCATTGTACATCTTTACATATAATAAAATTGTAGAGGTCGAACTTCTGTACAATCAAAAAAAATACTAAAAACCGAGTCAGTCAGGGATGTAAATCCCGTAAGAAGTGAAATAAAACTAATTTAGATTTTTTCAAATTTTTTGTTTCTTTGTTTGTCTGTTTGTCTGTCTGTTTGTACCGGCTAATCTCCGAAACTACTGGACCGATTTAAATGAAATTTTGTATGGTCGTAGTTTACATCCCTGGTCAACATATAGGATACTTTTGATCCCGAAAAATTAAAGAGTTCCCGTGGGATAGTTAAAAAACCGTACCATGCGGACGAAATTGCTGGCAGAAGCTAGTGTAAACATATAATAAAATCTTCCTGTAGAAATGCACCCGTATCAACATATTCTTTATTAAAAAAAATAACTGTGATATACAAAGACATTGACTTGGCCATTTTATAGCTTCTAAGCCACTAATATATCTTGATTATAGCTTCATAACTGGAGGCTAGACTTTAGGTACGTCAAACCAATTTCGATTGTATACCGACTTTTGTTTTGATATGGGAACTGACTCTAATGACCGTTTCAATATTCCCTCGGATTTAATTATGAAACAATAAATGGTAAGTTTTCATTGTTTTAATGTTCATAGATATTAATATTTTTGGTGGAATGGTGTGGCTAGCGAAGTTTTTTTATGTTTATGGCTTGGCAACTAGGCTTTTAAGGAAGGCGTAGTAAGCTAGAATCGACGCCATTCAACGGAGTTCTTGTGATAACTCGAAAGGCCACATTCGGCTATACAGTTAACATTTCTCACAAAACACATGATTACTACTCATAAACTATCAATATCCTACAACTGTTGTTCATTTTAGAGTAATTTTACACATTTTTAGAAAATAAAACTGCACAACACAACGTCCCCTTTCAATTCCCGCCAAAAACTCCGCTAGGGAAGTAGGAGGGGTTACTGGTTGTGCTGTCAGTCCTGTTGGTTGTTGGTGATAGTAACGACCGTTGTTGATTGGTGAAAACTAAATTTTTTAACACTGCACTGGGTATATTTGTTGTCGCGTGAGTCGGCGCGTGGCCACGTTCGCGGGGTGCTTGACACACTGGTTTGTAGACAGTACGGGCGTAGGGATGTGACACTAGGCTGTTACACGTAGTGTTGTGCATAACGTCGCGAGGCAGGCGCGAACAGGGAGGTTCTGAGGCTAGAAGCATATGGCCTGAGTGCCTGCTCTCTTCGAACGTGCAGCGTTCATGTCAAACACATGGAAACGCTAGAGGTGTCCAGCGAGCGTTTGCGTTGAGTTAAGCGTCGTGTATAGGAACTATGGAGGGTAAGGAAGGAGGAATCATCTCATATAGGAAAATATTTGAAGAAGTGTCCATTTGTAAGCTGTAAATAACAGTTCATAAACCGTATACAATAGCGCTGATGTAGACAAAGGGTATGGTATGAATGTAGCTGTTGTAGATGTATCGAAATATGCCGAGTTAGAAAAAATAATATATTTGTCGACTAGCATAGTTGGTGACAGTACACTGTTTGTTACAACACGTCAACTATTTACGTTATTGGTGGTAGTTGCTTCTTGTTTTGGAAATCAAACTCGATGTTAATGGACTGTATAATTATTATTATTGAACTTTATACATGAATCGAAATATACATAGAATAAGTACAGATTATGCGAGAGAGTAGAATTGTGAGTGAAGAATTATGATCAATTGAAAATGAAATAAGAAGAGTGAACTTTTTTCCCTCCAAGGCCGCTCCTATATCCCGCATCCCGTCCGACGCCTAGCTGCTAATTGCGCGAGCTGTGGGCGTCGGCGGTATGCTGGGCGCGGAGAGTACGTGTGCTCCGGCGGGCGGGTCAGGGTGGTGCTCCCTGTCCGCAAAATACGCATACGACTTGTTTATTTTTTTACCATGAGTATTAATTATATTAGTGTTGTTAATTAGTGTTGATTTATGTCATAGGTCTTAGAGAGGCGACAAAGCAACCCACTGCCAGGTGGTAAGGTATTTTCCTGTTTGGATGTGTACCACTCCTGGCCTAGAGTATGCCGTAACAACCTTGTGTTGTGTTCCGGCATTAATGGCCAGGTTCGAGACTCCCTTAAAAGAGCAGCAGCGCATTTGTAGCACCTTTGGTGTTACAAATTTCCATAGGCGATGGTAACCACTTTTCTTCAGGTAGGCCGTCTACCTGTCTGTTGAACTCATGCAATAAAAAAGGTCCCCAAAGTGGTCCATTCGGTGGACCCCTGGAGTTCATACGAAACGAGGGCCAGTCCGACTCGCACACGGCCACCTGTTGTTTCTGCGTAAATGTAAAATAGGTAAATACCTAATCTTTAACCGCCGACGTCACAAAGCCTTTGCGCAAATATAATATGTTATCAAAGGATCGGAATTAAAATGGAGTCAACGTTCTAACATCGAGTCATTAAACTAATAATATGGATGCGGTATCCATGTTTTCAAACGTAATAGAATATTAAAAAAGTTATAGACCACGAAAAAAGTATATTAAAGAACAATAATCGGCCAGTAAAAAACGTAACTCTGCAATAATGTTATAATATGTATCATTAATATATATAAGTATAGACATAAGGCCCATACTGCACATGCACTTCCTCACAACACCAGCATGTAACAGATACACTCTACATTATAAGTTTAGTATAAAAATTAGAATAAATTATTATAATAAGTTATTCGTAAGATACATACACCTCAACACAAAAATCACTAAATTTATGTCATACACAAGAACCAAAATAACTAATAATCGTGTTAAATTCTAACAAATAAAGGCCTTACTTATAATAATGTCGTTAAGAAAGGACTAGCCATCTCTTAAATAAGAGACTCTTAAACCGTAATCAATGGCGGTTTCAAATAAAACTTGTCATCTTGCCTCTTAGCAGTCACATAAACTACCTCTCGATGTTGGTTATTTTTGACAGTTATTTATGAGTTACTTTATCACCACCTCTTTTCCTTAAGAGGAGTTTATGGGTAAGATTTTCGTTAATCAGTTGCTGAGAGTTTCTTAAAATTTAACAAACGATTATAACTAAGGCCCTTAATCTAGAAAATATGTTGTACAAAAAAAACTTCGTTTAAAAAAACCGACTTCAAAAACTAAAAAGTATAAAATAACTTATTTCTAAAACTATTTTTAATATATATTATCTTAAACATTTTAAAGTCGGTGCTTAGTAAATTCAAAATAAAGTAATTTTTATGTTTTACTTTGCACCGACTTCAAGATGTTTTAGATAATATATATTAAAAATAAGATATTATAATTAAAAATAGCTTTAGAAATAAGTTATTTTATACTTTTTAGTTTTTGAAGTCGGTTTTTTTAAACGAAGTTTTTTTTTATTTGTTACTTTTTAGTGTCTAGCTATGGGTAGGACTACGAAAGGTGCCGCGCACCTTAAAAAATATAGGTCCCAAGAAACGGGAACAAAACAATGATCGTAAAATGAATACTACTGGGCCAAAGTATGTTAAATTTTTAGGGGACCAAATGGCAACTAATCCGCGTCGAACTAAAAAAGAATCACGTAAATCGGATCATAAATATCAGAGTAATCGGTGTACATACATTAAAAAAAACATACCGGCCAAATTGAGAAACTCCTCTTTTTGGGAAGTCGGTTAAAAAGGGTACGGAACTCGAGTCCGTAGAGTTGTTAAAAAAGAAAAAAATGTGTCATTGTCACCGTAATGGGTGACATTTGTAAGGTGTCAAATATCAATCCTACTGTATTAGCTGCAATCGGGTTCCAGGATTTAAGTGAATTATTTCTGTGTGTGTACAAGTGGGGCCCCGCATGGTTTAGATTCAAATTTGAACCAGGTAGATGGCGCTGCAATCGGGTTCCAGGATTTAGGCCAAATTATTTTATGTGTATTTGTTCAAGCGGGTCCCGGGATGGTTTAGATTCACGATTGGTCCCGGTAGGTGGCACTCCTAAACTCTTTCTAAACGTTGGGACCGATTTTAATGAAATTTTAATTTTGTTCAAGTGGATCAGAGAAAAGTTTAGATTAATATTTCCCCTGCAAAAGGTTTCTGGTTTTTATTTTTTAAGGTAGGACAACATCTGCCGGGTACAACTAGTTTTAAAACTAGCTGTATCCGGCAGACGTTGTCCTGCCTTAAATAAATATATGTCATATCCATAGATCCCATTACCATTATACATTGCGGTTTTTATTCCGGGTGGGGTTTTAATAATTCACGTATGAGGGAACATTGATTACTGTTGACACTATGATCCCGGTTGTAATTATTGTTTTTTATACGAAAAATTCAGTTTAATTCATTCAACTCTCTGTTTGTTGCGATATTTTTAATAAAAACAAGCTTGGCCTATATGATATGTGTGACGCTTTTGGGATTGTGATAAAAGTGGGTGTTGTGTTGTGCAGTTTTATTTTCAAAAAATGTGTAAAATTACGCTAAAATGAACAATAGATGTTATTTTTTTGAGTAGAGAGAGAGAAAGAGAGATAACACTTTATTGCAGGCCAAAACATACAATTATAAAAACAGACCATATTTACAATATTTTCTAGGCGATACAATAGGCGGCCTTGTCGCTCAAAGCGATCTCTTCCAGGCAACCTAAATCAAAAACAAATTTGAATCAGGTGGTGCAGGAAAAAGGCAATGGATACATACATAAATGCTCAAACTAATTTAACAAATAAATATACCCATACATACATATATACATGGTAATATATATATATATATACCTATAACCCACATGTTACACAATTTTTAATAATCCATCCTAAGGTTGTCTGGAAGAAATTACTTTTAGTGATAAGACCGCCTATTGTCTTCTGTACTTAAACTTCTTGAATCACATCTTAATGTTATGCAATAAAGTATATTCTATGCTATTCTAAAATATTTTGTTTATGAACTCAGCAGCCCAGTATCCAGCTTAAACTGGATTTAACTAGTTTAAGTCGGTTACGGCCGGTTCAAACTGCTAATTACTGGGGCAATTTTAAACCATCAATCCGCGTCAAGAGTGTAGACGCGGGCTAAATTAACTACCTACCCATTTTGTTCATGGATAAAGTTAGGAATTTTATAATGTACACTATTGTTTATTCATTGCCTGGCTTGTCAATTAAATAATTCCTCGTTATTTTTGAAGTGAAACTTCTTTATCGGCGTTGGAAAAAATTTACCGTCACTTTTTTCGGTTACGCGCCACTTGTTTTCTTGCCCCTACCACGGTCGACTCGACCATGGTACACGGTCGATTCGAACCAATTTCTGTAAAATTTCATATAGTAGATCATTTTTCGAAAAATAAGGTCATAAAGAAGTTTCACTTCTTACGTGTGTACACTAGTACACGCACACATTTTTAGTAAAGCAGGCATACAAGGAGATGGTCAAGCTGATGGAAAGTGGCCATCGTTGTCTACGAACGTTTACAGGGACGTTGTCAACGGGTTGCAGATCTTTAAACAACACCATATATTTATCCGTGCAGGAACTGTGAAAGAATACAATTTCCTGCGGCCGGGCGGCCCGTTATAAGAGACGACAAATCAACCCATAGCCAGGTGGTAGGGTATTTCTCCGTCGGGATGTCTACCACCCCTGGTCACCGTAACAACCTTGAGTTGTGTTTCAGGATTAATGGCCAGGTTCCTGTCTTCTTTTAGAGAGCGGCAGCTAAATGGTCAATATTTTCGGTGATACAAAAGTCCACCAGGTGGGCCGCCTGCCTGTCTGCTCAGCTCATGCAATAAAAAGAAATACCTAACTTTCACTAAATTTCACTTAATTTATTGGTTAATTAAATGAGTACAGTCGAAATGGTTTCCTTACACGCAAATGGAATTCAAAGCTGCCATGAAACAGTTTATCCTAAATGGAAGGTAACAAATTTAAAAAGTTTCACAAAATACCAACATTTTTGTCAACTACACTTCGTAAACTACCCAACAAGTGAGTTTTATTTTGAAAAACAACTTACTTTGATAGTACAAGCAAAAAACTACTTTAGTACATGAACATAAGAGTATATATTACTACAGCAGCTTTTTCAGTAATACTATTTTATCACTACACAAAATATAACTGTATTTAAAGAACATCAAGGTTGAAATCTTTGCTTATTGTTTATTTTGGTAATTTAAGCTTAAACACCTCAAATTTTGGAATCTTTATAATGATCATAATGTCTTTAATTATTACAATTTTCTTGAAGAAGTTTTTTATTTGTACATTATTTTAAGGGATTTAAGTGCGTGTTTAAGTTTTATTTTTAACCGACTCCAAAAAGGATTAGGTTCTCAACTTGATTGGTATTTTTTTTTGATATGTTAACCGATTATGCTGAGATTTATGGTCCAATTTACGTGATACTTCTTTAGTTTTATGCGGAATAGTTGGCATTTGGTCCCCTAAAAATTTAACATAGTTTGGCCCAGTAGTTTTCATTTTATGAAATTAAAAAAAACTTCATTTAAAAAACCGACTTCAAAAATTCAAAACAATAAAATAACTTCATAATATAATAATAATAAAAATATTATTGTGTCTCTTAATGAACTAAATAAATTCTTATTCAAATATCTTTATTAAGTAATATACTTTTTAGTTTTTGGAGTCGGTTTTTTAAACGAGGTTTTTGTGGTTCAGAACTTTCGACTACACAGTTCAAAAGTTAGAGGGGTGGAAGGGAAACAAGTGCTAAGAATTGGTGCTTAAATCCTGCTATAATTTCCACGTTTCTGAATTTCGTAAAAAACTCAAGTGGTTGCAGGAATACTCATATATCATTCTTCCAATGCTTTATTGCATTTTATTCATCCCTACTACTCCACAGTACCTTAAAGAACGCTTCGAATTTATTTCTTGCTCTCACATTTTACGCCCTTCCAGTCAACATAGACTTATTTACTCCTTTTCATAATACAACGTTCTTCAATAATTCGTTCACGGTTAAGGCTGTCCAACTTTGGAATTTATTGCCTGTTGCTGTCAGACAAGCAAAATCTCTAATAACATTCTAGATCATGGTCAGGAAATACTATCAGCAATAAAATGATATTGTTACGACCGAGGTGCCGACAAAGGCAAATTCACACCTGCAGCCCTGTAGAAACACATTTTATTACCTTTTCGGCATTTGGACTTCTTTTGTTTACTTTGTGTTGAAAATTTGTAATTAGAAAAACAGCCCATTGTGTATTGTAATCTTTTATGTCAGTCATTAGCCAGGTGTGATTCTAGGAAATTCGGTCACGCGCCCGAGCAGACATATTGCATCCCTGAAGTATAAAGCAATGCCTCGATTGATGGACGAAGCAGTCGAGCGATAACCACGAGCGGAGCAAGACTTGTGTACATTCGGTAATCTATTTAGTGACGGACTTTGCGCGTGTTATTAAATCGTGCTTTACGTTTGGACTAGTTGTGTTCAGTTATATTTGTACCTGTGTTATACGTGTTTGTATAGTTCTAATAAACTCTATAATAATTCCAACGGCATTTTAATTCCAGTCCTACAACTTGTAACAATATATAATTTTATATAAATAGTGTTATGTTGCATATAGCTATATGTTTATTATGTTTAAATAGTTGCATTTTATCACTATGTCTTGTATATGTAAATAGCTTATGTGTATATTCGTATACATAGTATAGTTATATATTTATTATTAAAATCGCCACTCCTAATCAGCAATATTCTTGGCACGGGTTGTTTGGAAGAAATCGCTTTTTAGCGATAAGACCGCCCTTTGTACACAATTAGAATGATACTAGTTCGTAAGTTTTCTGTAATGGTGTACATTAAAGTGTTGTCTATCTAATTTTACATAACTAATAATTCCCAATGTACCTGCGAATTAGATCAATTTTAGTAGTGCGCGACAGTGTACGTAATCGTGTAAGCGGGACTGCCATTTCCGCTTGCGAATAAAGTTTATTATATACATCTCGGAAAACTGCCTTTTTGTCTCTGCTCAAACAAGAACTGTCAATCAGAATTATTTAATATATATAGTTTTAGTATAATATAGTTTTCGCGACTTGTATACATAATAAAACTACGTTTTCACGGTTTTAAGCGCGGTAATTTATTTTGGTTAATCCAACGTTTCGGCCGCTTTTCAGTGGCCGTGGTCACGGACGACAAAGGTGACAATTGTCCAACGAGTATTGTTAAAGTTTTATTTATTTAGCCTACCGCCAACTTGTTTATTTTAATTATTTATTTTTTTCAATTTGGTTTATGGTTATTATTTACTATATGGGAGCCTTATCTAATTTACCACCGCTTCACAACATGTTGTGGCTTGAAGATAAGAAGCGGCGCAAGGAACTCTTCAGCAAACATGCCTAGCTCAAAAATTTTATAATATTGAAATGGGTGGCAGGAAAAAGAATAATTAATGTGTAAAACTGCACTTATTGACTTGATTAAAAAAGTCATTGTCAAACATAGATATGGTTTAAGTCATACGATACCCCACACTAAAAATGTGTTTTCAACTGTATTTAGTACGGACAAATGCATATTATGGAACCCAAAAATTCATCCCTAAAAACACTTTAAGTATCACAAAATATCTATCCCCTATACCAATGCATCTAACCTCAAATACTGAAATCTAACACTAAATTGTTAGTATTGTAAGTTCCGTTTAAAGTAGAAAACTACCTCGTATTGCCAATTTAATTCAAACTGAAAAATTGCTCAAAGTACTTCAGACCTTATACCGCATTAAAAAGGTTCAAATTCGTTTCAAAATAAAATAAACATAAGTCATTCAATTTTCAACTAGAATACAACATACGCCTTAAAAGTTTACCAAGTTAGTATTTTCACTTCATTCTATAGACTCGACGTTAAGTTTCTTTGGGAATTTATTTCGACAGCTGCACACGTAACTTAGCCGTGCCCTTTTATAAGAAAACTTTAGTAATATAGGTATTTATTGGACTTATGTTGGTAACGCTGGAACAAGGATTTTTTTTATTATTTTCTCTGTATTTTATATTTTCTTATAAATATTCGCACAAACACACATATTGTATATTTTTAACTAGCTGCGACCCGCGGTTTCACCCGCGTGGTGTTGGAAAATCGTTACATTTTAGATAATTCACACTATATCTTTATAAATTATAGCTTATGTGTTATTCTGATATGTTAGCTATATTATTGTTACAAGCTAGGCGCCAAAAGAGACAGGTTCCACGTACAGATTTGTAGAAGCACATTTATTACCCGTCGGCATTTGATTAGTTCAAATAATAACATTGAAAGTAATGTAATTCTTTTTTGATCGTCTTCTTTTGTTTACTTATTTATTGGCATACGTTTCTAGAGAGCGGCCTATTGTTCTATTGTAATCGTTCACAGCCGCTTGCGGCTGTGGTCATTAGCCAGGTGTTAGGGATTTTACTGTACAAGCTGATTCTAGGAAGTGCGGTCCACGTTGCCTGGCGGCCACATTGCATTTGTGCAGTATAAAACGATGGACTGATTGAGGGAGGGTTAGTCGAGCGAGAACCACGATCAAAGCGAGACGCGTGTACTACAATCGGGAATCTAATAGTGACGGACTTTGCACTTTTTATTGAATTACGACATTGTACATTACGTTTGCACTTGTTGTGTTCGGTTATATTTGTACCTGTGTTATACGTGTTTGTATAGTTCTAATAAACTCTATAATAATTCCAACGGCATTTTAATTCGAGTCTCGCAACTCGTAGCATTATTGTAAACTTTCATCTAAATCGATACAGTAGTTTTTACGTGAAAGAGTAAGAAACATACTTACATCCATACATTCTTACAAACTCTCGCATTTATAATATGAGTAGGATCTACTTAGACAGCGTTTGTATTACCCATAATATACAACTTTCAACATACGATACGACACCCAGACCATATTAAATGACGGAAAAATTCGTTTACGAAATTTACCATACCAAGAAGCGAATCGGAGACCTTGTAAGTAAGTGAAAAAAGTATTTGAAATCGGTACAGAAGTTTTTGAGTTTACTCTTTACAAACAAACAAAAATACAAATCTATCCTCTTTATAATATTAGTATAGATTACTAATATTATAAATATATATATTATGGTGGTCCTTATTTAGGGTTTGTCCCAATTTTTTTTCACGATAGTCCTAAATGTACTAAAAAAATTCAAGCCAAGTTATTGAGCCTCTTAATAGTAATTCTTGTAGAAAATTTAACGCTCTACAAAAAAGGTCCCTTATGATTTCGGTAACGGTTGCTGAGTTTTATATATATATAGAGAGAGAGAGAGCGAGAGAGAGAGAGAGAGATATAGTGAAAGAGAGATAACACTTAATTGCACACCAAAATATACAATTACAAAAATATACCGTATCTTATACTAATATATTAAGCTGAAGAGTTTGTTTGTTTGTTTGCTTGATCGAGCTAATCTCAGGAACTACTTCTGGTCTGAATTGAAAAATTCTTTCAGTGTTAGATAGCCTATTTATCGAGGAAAGCTATAGGCTATATATCATCACGCTAAGACTCATAGGAGCGGAGCACCAATGAATAATGTTTCAAAATCGGGGGTGTTTTTTAAAAAAATATTTAGACTATTACAATATTTTTTTACGCAATACAAAAGGCTGCCTTATCGCTCAAAGTGATCTCTTCCAGGCAACCTAAATCCATCAAATCGATTGTAGGTAATAATAATAATATCTTATGTAGTAACAATATACGTTAAGTAATACTAATATGTCTTAGGTTACAACCGGGACATACGTTGAGATCGCAAACCAAGTCACAAACTGACTTGTAAGTGCCTTCAAAGGATGTCTCGAATAGTTTTGAACGTTCAAAGGGTTAACTAAACTATTTGGTAGTTTAACCGTTCTTTCCAAGTTAAATACACACAGTTTGTCTTTCCAAAGTCGTTTATCGAATTTTCGAACTCTCGAATCATAAACATAGTGCTATATTGTAAGCTATGCTATTCAAAGCGATGATATGGTATAAAACCATAAAAAAAATATAAAAAAATCGACTTCAAGAGTAATTAAAAAGCATAACATATATTTCCTGCAACATCTTGTAATCGGTGCAAATTAAAACATAAAAAAAGATTCCGACGAATTGAGAACATCCTCCTTTTTTAAAGTCGGTTAAAAAATACTATATTTTGCTTATTTGTTGTTGTTATTTTTTATTTTACTTTGAACCGACTTCAAGATGTTGCAGGATTTTTTTTAAGTGAAACTTCTTTGGAGTCGTGATTTGAAACTCCATGAAACGAAAAAGCGACACTAAAACACATAAATCTATAGGACCGAGCCTGCGAGAGAATGAGATACGTGTTTTCATTGTGCGGCACAGATTAGAGAGTCAATAAGACCGATGATTATAGGTCCAATTTGGACCGAAATAAAACTGATAATATTAGATAAGAAGTTTATTTTGAATATACATTGACGGATTGAGGCTAAAGGAATTATATTTATAATATTTTCTTAAGTTTTCGCGACTTGTATACATAATAAAACTACGTTTTAACGGTTTTAAGCACGGTAATTTATTTGATTTTGGTTTGTCTGACGTTTCGACCGCTTTTCAGTGGCCGTGGTCACGGACGACAAAGATGACATTTGCCCAACGTGTATTGTTAAAGTTTTATTTAGCCTACCGCCAACTTGTTCATGTTAATTATTTAGTTTTAATTTTGTTTATGGTTAACTTGACTGATAATTTCTGTTAATTTTTCCATCAACCCATTTTAATATTATATAAAAAAAAATAAAACTAGGCATGTTTGCTGAAGAGTTCCTTGCGCCGCTTCTTCTCTTCTTGCCACAACATGTTGTGAAGCGGTGGTAAATTAGATTAGGCTCCCATAGAGTAAATATTAATAACCATAAACAAAATTAAAACTAAATAATTAAAATGAACAAGTTGGCGGTAGGTTACATAAAACTTTAACAATACACGTTGGACAAATGTCAACTTTGTCGTCCGTGACCACGGCCACTGAAAAGCGGCCGAAACGTCAGATAAACCGAAATTAAATAAATTACCGCGCTTAAAACCGTTAAAGCGTAGTTTTATAATTATATTAATAAGAGTCAGAGAAGAATTATCTGTGAGGATATCAATTTTTTTCTATGTAATATTGGTGTAAAATAAAGAGTACATACATACATAACTTCACGCCAGGTCCCTTGCGGGGTAGGCACGAACAACAGAGCGCCATTCAGGCTTATTCTTACACACCTCACTTGTTTCTTTGACATTCATAGCTCTTGTCATGCACGCTCGTCTGTTCTTAAGGCTCCTGACATCACCTTCTGCTAGTACATGATCAATTTGATTATATAATACTCTTTATTATCAATTTGACAATAAAAAAGTATTTTAATTGTATTATCTTAAAGTTTATACATTTGGAAAATGTATAGATATGTATAATACATATATTTTTGTTTAAAACAGCATTTATACAAAATGTACATAAAGGATCGTATACATAGGGGTGTTTTGTTGCGCGGCGGCCAGCCCGGGACAAAGCATTCCGGGGCTTTGTAAGTCGTTCGCCCGTAAACTATCTCTTATTTACATGTCGGCCGACTGTACACATTCTATAGGGATACTTTCACGTTATTTCGCGTATGTGAAAAATAGTTCAGTCAAAAATGTTTCAATAGCAGAAATCGGCTATACAAGATCGAAACCTAGACGTTACTTTTGAAGTTTGTTTATTTGTTAGAAATAATCCTCATTTTTCCCAAGCATAGCAAATTATGAAACGCAATCGACGCGATAAAGACAGGCTTTGCATTCATAGTAGTAAAACTATACTAATGCAAAAAAGTGTATTATTGTTACATGCCGGCAAAGATGAAGGCACACCTGTCATGAAACGCAGTTTATTACCTTTGTCGCATTTGGAGTTCTTTTGTTTATTTTGTGTTTAAAAGTGTTGCAATTAGACAATAGCCTATTGTTATTGCTTTCGACTTTGTAAGCCGTTCGCAGGAATAATTATCCAGGTGTGCAGATTACGGTTTCATGGAAAAACTCAGCCCACGCAGTCGATTGTTGATTTATACAGTTTACTATAAAACAATGCCCGAACGGGGGGGTGAGACAGTCAAGCGACGATTACGATACTAGCAAGACCTGTGTAGGACATTTGATGAGCGATATAGTGACGGACTTTGCGCGTGTTATTGAATCATGCAATTTGTACTACTAGTGTCTAGTTATATTTGTACCTATGTTATGTGTTTGTATGGTTCTAATAAATTTATATAGTACTTCCAACGACATTTTAATTCGAGTCCTGCGTAACTCGTAACATTATGTATGGCAACAGAAATATGTTGTAGCAGCGAGAGGTAGAGGTTAAATAATACTTCAGATGGCAGAGAGGAGAATTCACTGTCGAGTGCTGATGTGAACTGATTTGTTTTGGAAACGGTAACCTTAAGTACAAATATTAACAAGTTGTACAGCTAGTACAATATATAGTACAGTATGTGAGCGGGACGGATGATGTGCGAGCGAGATAGAGCAACTATTAAATTCAAATTCAAAAGTTTTTATTCAAACTAAGTTCCACTGGAGAACACTTTTTGAAGGTCATACATATAGGTTAAAATTTAATTGTACTGCCTAGTCTATGTACACCGCTTCGCAACGTGTTATTGCTGTTAAGGAGAAGAAGCGGCAAGAAACTCCCCAGCAACACGTCTAGCTAAAAAATGATTTCCTTTATATTTGTTGTTCTATTTATATTCAAGCTTTTTTTAAGTTTTATACAGAATTATGTTACAGAATGACTTTTGAAGATTAATGGAGTTGTAGCAAACAGTGCATATTCAATAAGACAGAGCGCAATAAAAGGATAGAAAATATTATTATATTATAAATATAAAGACATAACATACAATTTGTTTTTGCAACATGTCTCCATATTTTCCTCACAAGTACGGCAAGAAAAAAAAACGTTATACTCGTACAAAACACAGTACAAGAGGTTGGAGCGAGCTGCTATGTAAATGGAGTTTTGTCATTTAAATATTCTTCAATAGTGTAGTATCACTTTTTAGCAAGATACTTTTTAATTTGGTTTTTAATTTAGTGAAAGGCAGATCTAACATTTCACTCGGAATCTTACTGAAGAAGCGTATACCAACACCCAAGAAAGAAGACAATACTTTTTGTAATCTAAAAGATATCAATATCAGTCTATTACAATGTCTGGTGTTGAAATTGTGAACATCCCTATACTGCCTGTAGGCACTCAAATTAATACGAGTATAAATTATATTATTAAAAATATATTGGCAGGCGACCGTCATAATACCGATTTCCTTAAAGCGTTCCCTAAAAGACTCCCGACGGCCGAGGTTGTAAATTGACCTTGCGGCTCTTTTTTGTAAAACAAATACAGTCTCTAAGTCAACAGCGTTGCCCCAAAGTAAAATATCATAGGACATGACACTATCAAAATAACTAAAATAAACTAGTCTAGCAGTCTCTTCGTCAGTGAACTGCCTAACTCTTCTGACCGCATATGCAGCAGAACTAAGCTTTCCGGAGAGACTAGATGTATGAGCGCCCCACTGGTGCTTCTGATCTAGGTTAATGCTTAAGAATACAGTTGAATCTACTAGGTTAAAAGTCTAGTGTCGTTAAGAGAGATATTAACATCGTATTCTTTTACATTGGGCATAACAAACTTAACACATTTAGTTTTATTCGGATTGAGTGATAAGTTATTTACAGTAAACCACTTTGATATTTGGGTTAAGGCGTTGTTTACGTCGTCAAAGTTCTGTTTATTTCTGTCAACTTTAAATATAAGTGACGTGTCATCAGCAAACAACACTACCTCACACATATCATTAATAAAATATGGCAAATCATTAATATATATCAGAAACAATAAGGGACCTAGAATAGAGCCCTGGAGTACACCCATAGTTATGCCAGTCTCACGAGATTTGATATTGTTAATTTCAACGCTTTGGGAGCTGTTATTTAGGTAAGACGATAATAGATTGAGAGAATCGCCATGAATACCGTAATAATTGAGCTTTTTTAGGAGGGTCACGTGTTCAACGCAATCAAATGCCTTGGACAGGTCACAGAATACACCAATGGCATTCTGTGACCCCTCCCAAGCACCATAAATGTGTTTCAGAAGCTCAACACCTGCATCGGTAGTGGAACGACCTTTGGTGAACCCGAACTGTTTAGTATTAATCAATTTATTAATATTAAAATGTGAGAGCAGTTTATTTAAAATTATTTTTTCAAAAACCTTGCTTAAGTTTGGTAAAACAGAAATTGGCCTTAAGTTGGCGGGGTCGTTTTTGTTTCCACTTTTAAATATAGGAATAACTTTGCTAACTTTCATTAAGTCAGGAAATACTTCTTTATCTACACATCGAGGATTATTTAAGTGATAAATTCTAATTATTATTAATGTATTTTTTTATTTTAATATTGTAAATTAGTTTCAATTTAGATTTAGTAACAAGATATGAAAATTGCACGCCTAATAAGGCAAAATGTATTGAGACAATAACCATAAAAAAACACCTATACACATTTCTAGAAATAAATTATTATTCTATTTTATTATATTCTAAAATATACTTGTATGTGGTGGCCAATCAGTGGACTGACGTTGTCAGTCAGTCGTCGTACACTGCTGGGCGTAGGCCTTCTTGAGTTTACCACACCTATCCCTGTCGTCCGCTCATCCAGCCCCCGCAAGCGACCCTGGGAAGATTGTCGATCCACCGAGCAGGAGGGCGTACTGCACTACCTTTGTCGGCATGGTCTCCATTTCAAGACTCGTATTCTCCATGGGCGATCATCGGATAGCTTGGACCAGGAGATTACGAAAATGCATTTTTTTAGAATTTTTGTCTGTCTGGATGTTCCGGTTAATCTCTGAAACGGCTGGATCGATTTTAACGGGACTTTCACTGGCAGATAGCTGATGTTATAAGGGAGTAACTTAGGCTACTATTATTTTTAGAGGTCCATGAAAAAAAATACAAGCGGTCGAAGATACGGGCACAGCTAGTCATAAATATTTTTTTTGTTGTTATGACGACTTAAGTGGACATTGTTCCTGAATTATTATATTATTTTAATTATGTAAGTTTTATCTTTAAGTTACTTTGCATACCATATCTACATATAAATGATAGAATGTTCTGTGTCTTTGCAATTGTATACCATCTGTGTGAAACTACATTCTTGCATATGAAGTTATTAAATTAAAAATTCAAGGAAATTGACATGAGCAATTAACACTTGAAAAAGACTTAACAGCAAGTGAAAGTTCTATAATTGCTTTATAAAATCATGCAAATCTGTATCAGCAGTTAATTGCCTGAAAAAGAATTCGAACAGCAAATGAAAGTTCTAGAATTGCTTTATGAAATCAAGCAAATCTGTATCAGCAGTTAATTGCCTGAAAAAGACTATTAACAGCAAGTGAAAGTTCTAGAATTGCTTTATAATATGAATCTAGTTGGCATCAGCAGTTAATTGCATGAAAAAGACTAACAGCAAGTGAAAGTTCTATAATTGCTTTATAAAAGCTCAAAAAGGGTTCCTTTGTCGGTTCTTTAATAAAAGAGTGGCTCAAAGAGCACGTCTGTGTTTTAAACTAGGTTATTTTTCCATCTACGTCGGAACTAGTTTGCTTAGACGGCTGTGGTGGCCATGATTTATGTCTTTTTTAGTGGATCGGTTTCCTTTATTTGCTTACAACGTGGTAAACAAATATGAAATGGCATAAGGATAAAATCCAAATGATTTGCTTACGAGGTGTGCAGTTTTCTTAAGATTTTTAAAAAAACTTAACTACAGAATTAATTATTTGCATATTCCCGGATCTCCAAAAAATAAAGTAATGTTCCCAAGCATCCGAATAAAACCGCTGGTTAACAAATAGTTCAACTCAGAGCGGCCGTTGTTGTGTAATCAAAAAGTAATAAATATGAATATATATAACTTACATAGCACATTGATCATTTACGTCAAACCAACTTTTTTTTAATTTGTCTCGTGTGAAAAATTGTTAATTTTTGATGGGATAAGGACAGAAAAATTTTGGTCCATAAAAGGTCGCTCATAATTATTTCTGTAATGTACTAGTGCATTACATTAGATTTTTTGGGGCAAGTAATGCACTATAAATTTTAAAAATAAATATTTTTTGTACTGGTGTTTGATTTTTAATTCATCTCGTGGTGTTTTTTTATCGATTATATGACGAAATAAAATATAAAAATAATATGGAATATTAATATGAATATTAAAAGGTCGCACGAAAAAATTATAATAATAAAATAATAAATTAAAAAAAAATATGAGCGACCTCTTAAAATACAAATTATGAACTGAAACTTTCAGAAACGTATTATTTTTTGGTCTATAAATTTATACCGTAACGAGAAAAAAAAATGATTAAAAAATATTGGTTCTTGGCGATTTTTGAAATCTTAAAAAATTCGGAGCGACCGCTTTAAATTTTTTTTGAGCTGTCCTTTGGATGGAGTTCTTAAAACATCAAAAACCAACATTATTTCACACGAGACTCAAATGAAAAAGGCGGTTTTTTTGCGCCACCCTAATGGGCGATGGTAGATTTAACCAGTAAACTAGTAGCTGGCATATCACAATTCTTAAGTAAAGTTGTGTGCTGAGCCAGCTCCTAGGAGCCACACATTCCCCTCAGTTTAAAGCCCCATGCTGCCTAAATAAAATGGAAAAATCATTTCAAAGTGCTGCATCATGGTCACAGTACAAAATGCTAACTTGTGCCTGCAGTAAACCTTTCAATTCTGGCTTTAGAACCATTTACCTACGTCTGTTTCCACACATATCTGTGTAAGAACTGAAAAAGAATACAATTTCCTATGGCCGGGAGCCCTGTCGTAAGAGGCGACAAAATACCACAGCCAGGTGGTAAGGCATTCGCCCGACTGGATGGCTACCACCCCTGTTCAAAAGAATGTCGCTATAACAACCTTGAGTTGTGTTCCGGCATTAGTGACCAGGCTCCAGTCTCCCTTAAGAGAGCAGCAGCGCATTTGTAGCACCTGTGGTATTGCAAATGTCCATAGGCGACGGTAATCGCTTTCCATCAAGTGGGTCGTCTGCCTGTCTGCTGAACTCTTGCAATAAATAAAAAGTGTGCATCTCGGGACGCCCGACAGAAGTGACAACTTAAACTAATCTAATTTGAACTATTTAATATTGAATTTGTTTAATTTAAGAAAATCTTAGGTTTTATGTATTACTTCAATTTTATGTACATATATAGCGCGTGGGTCCGAGTGAGAGAGGAGGAGCATGTCTACCGCTGCCGTATGCGTGAAAGAAAGGGAAGACAGACAGCTGCTGCCGTAACGCGTTACGTAACGAAGCGGTTTAACCTCCTATAAGAAGTTATCACTTCAAAAAATATCCTTCCATTTTCGACCACGAAGGAAAAAACATCTTGGAAGATGTTACAGAATATAAACACAAGAGTAAAGCCATAATAAATCATGTCAAGTGTGATTTTCCACTCGTTCCACCGCTGATGTTACTACACGGAGTGTTTAATTAAATCCTATATATAAAAGTTTCGGTGGAGAATTAATTAGGTGGAACCTCCGCAAGGCCGCCATTTGGCGCCAGGCTTTGAATTTTGGACTTGGCAACCGTTTTCCTATTATTTAATCCGAATGCGAAGGATATCAATGTGTACACACGGTTGGAAATTACGCAGTACTAATGTCACGATTCATATACGCATATACCAATATATAAATTTGAAGAATCTATTTATAATTTATTAGTGGGCACAGCAAACGTTGCCAGCCGTAAAAAAAAATAACTCGATCGCAGCGCCACCTATCGGGTCCAATTGCGAATCTAAATGCCCATTTAAACATACACAAAAAAAGTGTGTGCAGTTCATACGCAGTAGAAGTGAAACTTCAGAGAATATACAAGCGAAAATAATTACATAACAAACACATGTTCGTATTTCTATTTTATTATAGACGTCTTTATTCTTAGGTATTTTGACCCTTATTCGTAATAATTTAATCTAAACTCCTTTTTAAATCACTAGCATATAGTTCAAAATTCAATGCACTGTTACCCACGTATGTGCATCTACGTATAGATAGTTCAATCCACGAAGACGCGCCCCACTACATTCTGTAAAGGGAAGGCGCGGGGTGAGGGGCTTTAAGCCCGGACAGCAGTCTCGAGCCAACTCCCGTTCGGTGTACACGACTATCTCTGAATTATATCGCTCTCTCTCTCAGACTTGAATTGCAAGTTGCTCTACTTACATTATATTTAAAATGTCTAAAAAAACGCAGCGGACTGTACTGAAGAGCCAGGTATGAATAATATTTTATCGCACAGTATTAGAATATAAAACTACCTTCCTTATACACGAATCAAATTTTTTTTCAGGCAAGAGATATAATCTCAAAAGTATATGAATTTATGAAAAAAGAAGCGAATAATAACAAAGCAGAAAGAATAACCGATGCACGTTGGCGAACAGCGCAGGCTGTTGGTGTTTCTGAAAGCACAGTGACTAGAATTTTAAGAGAAAAAAAGGCTCAAGGGGAGGTCGCAGCTTCTTTGGATGAGGAAAATGTTGAATGTGTTGCTAATGAGGCAACTACGTCACACTCAAACTTTGCGAAAACAAGTACGGTAGTGTTTACGTCACCTATGAAAAAAAGAAAGATACAACCAAGAAAAATAAATTTAGATGATTTTGATATAGGAGTAGTCAGAAAAAGCATAGAAGACTTTCATAGAGAGCACCATCAGTTTCCAACATTATTGCAATTACAAAGTATTTTAAGAGATCGTATACAATTCAATGGATGTAAAACAACCTTAAGAACTTTGTTAATTAAACTAGGATATAAATGGTGCAAAACTGAGAATAACAGAAAGACGCTAACAGAAAGACATGAAATTCAATTATTACGACTAAAATACCTAAAACAGGTGAAATCTTTGCGCAATGAAGGTAAGCCTATTGTTTATACTGATGAATCATATGTACATTCCGACCATGTGCAAAATAAATCATGGTCTAGAAAAGATTCAAATATGGGAATAAAACGAAAACTGTCTAAAGGAGTGCGTATAATTATGATACACGCCGGAAGTGTTGCAGGATTTATACCAAATGCGTTACTAACGTACAGGGCAGAGATTAAAACAGGCGACTACCACGATAACATGAATACAGATAATTATTTAAAATGGTTAAAAGAAAAATTAATACCTAATCTTCGGAAGGATGCTGTGGTAGTTTTGGATAACGCAGCCTATCACAACTCTACTTCGGAAAAAATACCGACGTCTAACTCTAACAAATCTGAAATGCAAAGTTGGCTCACCGCAAAAAATATCACATTTGAACCGACATTTAAAAAAGTAGAATTATACGATTTAATATTAAAAAATAAAGAAAATTTTCGCAAGTATAAAGTCGATGATTTATTAAAAGAACATAATTTTACAGTATTACGTCTCGCACCATATCACCCAGAACTTAATCCAATAGAAAATATTTGGGGCATAGCAAAAAATTACGTTGCTAGCCGCAATGTCAATCAAAATTATACCACACTAATGCCTATTTTAAATGAAGCTTTTCAACAAATAACTAATGATGTTTGGGCAAATACATGTCGGCATGTAGAAGATATAGAAAACGAATATCTAAAATACTTTGATTTAGACTTTAATTTTGTTATAAATATCGGTGATACTTCGGACTCTGAAATAAGTGAAGATACTGAATAATCTTGAATAAATATCTTCTTTTATATTTGAAGACATCGATTTTTATTTATAATTACTTCCTTTTTAAATATTTGTGAGTGTAGGACTTTTGAAAAGAAAATGGAAACAAAAAGGACTGGGCTATTAAGACGAACTGCTAATGGATCGAACTAAAAACTTTAACACTAACTTTTTTTTTGTTTATACATATACAATTTTAAATAATTCAGTTGTAATGTTTTAATTAATGTGTATACACATTAATTTGTTTCTTACTACTTTTACTGTTTAGTATTATTTTCCTTGTTCTAAATAAATACTTTTGTTTCTTTCTAAAATATTTAAGTAGAGCATCTTTCCAGATGATCAGCTTGACAGCTGATTTATGTGCTAATTTTATTTTTGTGTGCGTGAGACTACATCGCTAATAAGTGCATAATGATAGAACAAACACATTGATAATTGCTTCGCACACTTGCGCTATCAGTGATACGGGAAAAAAGTGGGGCGCGTCTTCGTGGATTGAACTATCTATATCTGTTGATCTACGTGCTTGAGCTTCCAGAGTTCGCAGTAGGAATTCATACCGGCTAATTTCTTGAGGGTAACTAATTTGTTTATTGTAAGATTCGAGTACAAACAGTCGGTTGAAGTCGCTATTCAAATTGTAAGTTCAAAAATTGAAGTAACGCTCTTCTTTGTGTATCACGTTGACGTTTTCAATTGACTCAGTCCCGTTCGCGACATTACGTATAAAAGAATATCTGCCCTAAGTATATACAGATAGAGCTAAATTTATTTTGCACTTTTTAGGTATTGTTTTGTTAAGTGAAAATTAATACTAACGTGCAAAGAGATTTTTTTTATTTCAAATTAAAGAAGTTTGATTTTTATGTGTTTGTCTCTTTTAAGTGTCGTTTATTTTCGCTTCAAGTCACAACTATTACTTACTACTAACATCTTTCACCATTTATCTGCCAGTACAGACCAGACCAGTCAACCGTGAACATAAAAAATCTCATTTATTTTGCGTGGCAATATAAATGGCCGTATTTTTCGTATCGAGTTCTCAGCAGAGAGCTATCCCATGTTAGCTGGGTTAGTAAATTTACTGTGACGTATAGCAATCCCGCGTTGCACTGCCTTGAATTTGTTTGGTATTGTCTCCATACCTAAAGAACGAGTGCTAGATGACATAGTAAGTAACTAAGTAAAGTATCAGAAAGAAACGGAGGAAGACTAAGGTGGTATGAACATAATAATTCCCAGTCAACACATTGTCACAACAATTAAACAATAAATTATAACACCACACAAAGTCACAAACACACAACTAACAACAAAACTTACACACATACTCACACCAACGCGCACACTTTACAAACAAACCAAGACACACAAAGAGCCTAAAAATTAATAACCCAGACTCAGAAAGGAAAAACAACACACATGGCTCAATTTAGGTTAATATATATAGGTATAGACATAAGGCACACACTTCACATGCACACTCTCACAACACCAGCATGTAACAGATACACTCTTCATTAGTATAAGTTTAGTATTGAAATTAGAATAAATTAATATAATAAGTTATTCTTCATCTAACTTATCTTTATAAGATGGCAAAGTGTCTCACTCAAATTGAGACTGTTTTAAGTTGACGCTTAATTCTCGTATGTCATTTAACTTTTCACATTTCCTAGCTTTCACTTCTTTTCCTCTCTTTCACTTCTTTCCCTTTCTTGGTTGGACACTCACTTATGACCATTCGACACCCACAGATCCAGGACGAAAACATTAGCTGCCTTGATAGATTCCAGCGAACAATGATAGGGCGATCATCCAGAAGCAGCTGAAGCTGTCCTATTGCTGTCTAAAATCAAGAATATTCCAGAACGTTTATGATCTTTGCGATGGGCTGTCCAGGAACTGGTGCCTTCCAGAGTTGCAACTTCAAGAGGGATCTTATTTGAAGGACTTTTGAAAACATATGTCCTCTTTCAGAATTTTGAAGGCTATTGCTTCAACCCGGGGAGCATGTTGGTTAACCTCTAGTACGTGTCTCTTGTTTATAGAGCAAGTGCTACAGGTTATATTATATTACATTTTTATGTATTTGCCCACGGAAGATTCACTTCATTTTATATCGCTAATTATATATACCATCCCCCGTCTATCTGTCAACAAAATAAATTACAAAACTTGACCAAAAAGGCCAAAATAGTCTAAATGACCAAAAGACCACAGTGACCGACATGGTTAAAATGACGGAATAGGCAAAAACGACCAAAAAGGCCAAAATAATCAAAATGGCCAAAATGACCAAAGAGGCCAAAATGACCAAAAAGGCCAAAATGACCAAATAGGCCAAAATGACCAAATAGGCCAAAATGACCAAAAAGGCCAAAATGACCAAATAGGCCAAAATGACCAAATAGGCCAAAATGACCAAATAGGCCAAAATGACCAAAAAGGCCAAAATGACCAAATAGGCCAAAATGACCAAATAGGCCAAAATGACCAAAAAGGCCAAAATGACCAAATAGGCCAAAATGACCAAATAGGCCAAAATGACCAAATAGGCCAAAATTACCAAATAGGCCAAAAAGATCAAATAGGCCAAAATGACCAAATAGGCCAAAATGACCAAATAGGCCAAAATGACCAAATAGGCCAAAATGACCAAAAAGGTTAAAATGACCAAAAAGGTCAAAATGATCAAAAAGGCCAAAATGACCAAATAGGCCAAAATTACCAAATAGGCCAAAAAGACCAAATAGGCCAAAATGACCAAATAGGCCAAAATGACCAAATAGGCCAAAATGACCAAATAGGCCAAAATGACCAAATAGGCCAAAATGACCAAATAGGCCAAAATGACCAAAAAGGCCAAAATGACCAAATAGGCCAAAATGATCAAATAGGCCAAAATGACCAAATAGGCCAAAATTACCAATAAGGCCAAAATGACCAAAAAGGCCAAAATGACCAAAAAGGAAAAATTACCAAATAGGCCAAAATGAAAATTATCCCTTGTCCATCCTCAGTATTTAATTTACATACGTACCGAATTTCATCCAAATCGGTCCAGTAGTTTTTCCGTAAAAGCATAACAAACAAACAGACAAATATCATTTTATCCCGGAAACTATCCCATTTTTCGGGATAAAAAGTATCCTATGTTCATCCTCGGTATCGAAAATATATATATATACTGAGTTTCAGCCAAATCGGTCCAGTAGTTTTTACGTGAAAACGGAACAGACAGACAGACAGAGTTACTTTCGCATTTATAATATTAATAGGGATATATATATCTTCGAATACACCAGCATCTATCTTGTATACAGTCCGCAGTTATTTAACCACCTGAGCCATCAGTGTGTCTGCTAGACAGGCCACTCTTATACAGTAGGTACACCACAAGACAAACATATATTCATTAATGTCACACACAATAACAAAGTAACAAAGAAGCGTGTACAATTATCTTACCTTCTTCTTAAATTTAATTGTAAAAAAAAGGTACGGAACTACAGTCCGTAGAGTTGTTAATAAAAAAAAAGAACATGTAATGAGGAGAGTGAGTCACGTGAGAAAAAGAATGGCATGACGGCATCGGTCATCGATCAATGATCGATGGCAGTGGTACGTTGAGCTTGAAACACAAAAGAAAACAACTAAGCTCAATAAATAACATATATTGTATCAGATTAAAATAGTTCTCAGGGCGTAGGATGCATGAGACAAAGGGTTTGCGCTGGCTTTCTACCACACGATACTCTCCTTAAACTGCG
The DNA here is from genome assembly GCA_949752895.1 of Dendrolimus pini. Classification (NCBI taxonomy): domain Eukaryota; kingdom Metazoa; phylum Arthropoda; class Insecta; order Lepidoptera; family Lasiocampidae; genus Dendrolimus; species Dendrolimus pini. The sequence continues at coordinate 1,590,272 of OX457150.1, forward strand.
GTCAATCAGCGCACGTAGACTCTCGACGTTCCAGAAAAACGCTGTAGTCGGCGGCAGAAAAAACGCTCGTTTGCGTAGAACTTCAGGACTCTTCTTAGGGTGTACTTGGTCCCTGGGAAGCCATAGGGGTGCATAATTAGACATCACGTCTGTAAGCGTACCCTGACTGCATCACATTCCACAATTAATCGATGAGCGAGAGACCGTGGGAGATATGTAATGATTAACGTGGTGATGATGCAGTCAAGGATAATTTACATAAAGCGGACGGACTTGCAAAGCTGCTAATTATTCTATAGCTAGCTAACTAATGGAAACAGTGATACTATAACTACAACTGCATAAACTTGTATCAACAACGGTTACAAAAATATACATTTCATACAAGCTTAATAGGACATAATAATAAACGCACAACTTACCCGATATGGGAAAATCAGTTGAATATAAACAAATAGATACGATTCTTTACAATAGAACAATGAAAGCACTTTTAAGTAAATTATTTAGTTTAGAATCATACGCGTCTTAACGTTCTTGCAGAGACAATCTTAACGGCTTAGTTTTAACGCCCGCTGTCACTTTTTTATGACGTATCAGCGGCCCAATGTTGCCGCGACAAATATAAAATACTCTATTTAACCGAACACAAAGTCTGATATTCTCTTACGCAATATTAATATCGAACGATTATTCAATATTGCGGGTAGATAATTCTATCTATTCTATTTTTGGCGATTTGGCTCCAACGCTTCTGGCGCTGATTCGGCCAATGTCACAGTAACAGAGAATGTCAGGTTAGATAATTTAGAATTGTCAAAGTCAAATGCGTTTACTGTCTTCAGTAATGACTTAAGGCAATTAGGTAGTCAATACAATGTTTACATTATGTGTTTATACTATTTGCAATTAATTTATATGCTAATGTGGTATTATAATAGTGTAAAGAAAAATCATATAAGTACACGGTGTAACAGTAGAATAAATTAGTTGATATCGATCGATAATGTCTACCACACCGATCTATCGATGCGGGAATGGACTAGTCGACATCGATCGAGCTGCTGGAATGAATTTGAATAAATCAATCAAGTTCGATCCACGATGGCATTGAACGGGGATCAATCAATTGGTGTGTTAACAGCCAAAGGGCACAAATGTAAAGGTAGACCAAAAAAAAATTGATAGATGGTGTGAAAGAAAGAAAGAAAATATTTATTTCCAATTGCAACACGCATAATAACAACATTGTGCATTATAAAGCCCAGGTGAGGCCGCATATGAAGTACTGCTCACACCTTTGGGCTGGAGCACTTGCCTACCAACTTAATCCCCTGGACAGTATTCAACGTCGACCCGTTCGCATTGTTGATGATTGATGATCCCATACTCACAGACGGTCTAGATACGCTTGGCCTTAGGAGAGACTTTGCTTCTCTCTGCGTATTCTACCGACTGTATAACGGGGAGAGTGTTTCGAAGAGCTGTTTAGAATGGTGCCTTCGTCCTCTTTCTACCATCGCACCGCTCGCCATCGGTTGGGAGTTCACCCCCACTTCCTCGAGCCGCTTCGCTCATGTACGCAACGGTTCTGTAGAACGTTTCTCTTGCGTATCGTGGGGATTTGGAATGAGCTCCCAGCCGAGGTTTTCCCACAGCGCTACGAGATGGAATTTTTCATAAAGGGCGTCATAAAATTTCTTCGAGGCCGGCAGCGCGTTGGTGACATCTCGGATGTTGCAAACGTCTATAGGCGACGGTAACCACCTTCCACCAGGTGGGCTGTCAGCTTGCTTGCTGTACTCCAGCTATAAAAAAAATTACACACAGATTAGAAAATATAGTAGGTACATGCAAAAATTTAATGCCGACACAGTACTTCATCGCTTCAAGCAACAGAGCTTCACTACTAAACTCTTCATACATTCCAATACTCGATCAGTTCCTTTCATACATATCTCTACAAAATGCAATAGTTGTTTATAAAAGCTTTTACACAAAAATCAACATAAAAAGCATAATATGCGTCTAGTCCATATATCTGTGGAATGCAGCGCAGATAATCTTCAAAGCGTCGTGGAGTAAAAAGGACATAAAGAATTGTTCTGGCACGCGATCGTAAAGCATTACCCACATATTTGTTACTTGGTTAAAGTTGCTATGCACTTGGAATGTACATATTATTATATTGTTTTATATATAAGCTCGTCAGAGCCGTATAAGCTCATGACGAGCCTATTCATCAGAAGTTATCATGGCATGGCATAATGTATATGGGTATATTCATGGAATTGACATCTTTCGTGATCTTTGCCAATATAGTGTTTCTATTGTTTAAATAACAATCATCTTTTCTAAATCACAATGCACTTTGATAATAGCGATTTGTTGCACACTCGATGCTCTTGCGACCACACAACCTCGTATCCAATATCAATGTACTCTTTCTGCCCAACAACGCCCAAAACATGTCTCGACACGACTATCTGTCATTAGTGTGGCCGCCTGCAACCATAGATATGCAACACTCCGCTAAAGTGTCATTGTCAATATATTATCCTTGGCGATGGTTCGCCGACATATATTATTACTAGCAGACAAACAAACATCGTATCGCCTCAGAATCAATAAATAAAAAACATTGATTTCTGAACGACGGGACGAATATCAAACGCTTCAAAACCAAAAATGAAAAAACCACTTTTAAATTTAATTTGATTTCTGAACGACTTTTAAATTTAATTGGTTTCTAAACGATGGGACGAACATCAAATGTTTGACAGGTAGGAATAGTTTCTAAGGGAAAACTAAATTGTTGTTTTTACTATATACCAAGCATTCTTTTCATATTTACTCACCTTTTAAACCTTCCCTGGACTTCCACAAATAATTCGATATATATCAATATAATATTATATATATAATAAAAAACTATTTTACAAGCTTTTGTTTAACTTACAATGGATGTACCTATGTAGTAAATTCGGATGGAATCTTGCAAGTTGAATTTGACCAACTTCCTGCTTTCCGATCGAGCTTAAATCTTGCACGCATATGTATATCGCGTGACAATGCAATAATATGGTACCATGGGGCTGATTTGATGATGGAGCCGGAAGGTGGCCATAGGAACTCCTCTACTAATCAAGATAGACCCGTCGTGTTTGGGCTCGTTTTACTTGTCTTGGTTAGCACTCTGCTGCTACATGATGTCCAGGACCTCAAAAGCTTGTATTTAAAAACCTTTTTTTTATTATTATTTATGTGAATGTAAAATGTTAACTGTTAGAGTTATATTAAATAAATATAAATAATATGTTTGGTATTGTTTTAAAATATCTTTATTATATTTGCTTAATACTTTGTATTTTTTTTTTGTTTTATTGAAATATTCAGATAATAAAAAAGAAGAACGAACAGTACGAAAAATTTGTATGGTATTACATCTTGAAGATTTACATCCGCAGATATACATCTACGACGGCTGTAGGTCCAGTATACGCTGCATCTGAAGGTCGTAGGCAAACAGGCAGACGATCCACCTGATGGAAAGTGGTTACCGTCGTCTATAGACGTTTGCAACACCAGGAGTATCGCCAACACGTTGCCTACCTCTAAGAATTTTTATAATGCTCTTCTTAAAAAATACCCGTGGCGTGAAGTTCCCTCCAGATCATTGTTGTATGCGGAATAAATTTTCTTGAGAACCATTGCGTAGTTGAGCATGGGAACTCTAGAAAATTTGGGGAAATATACTGAGTCCGGAGGACTTGTATATACTGAGTCCGGAGGACTTGTATATACTGAGTCCTCCGGACTTGCATATACTGAGTCCTCCGGACTTGTATATACTGAGTCCGGAGGACTTGTATATACTGAGTCCGGAGGACTTGTATATACTGAGTCCGGAGGACTTGTATATACTGCGTCCGGAGGTCGTGTATAAACTGCATCCGAAAGTCTGGTATATAGTGCATCCGGATGTCGTTGAATGGTTTATATGTAAAAGGGCCTACCTTTGCAGCCTTCTTAACAAAAACACCGCCTCGAAAAAGGAGACTGCGACACCCATCCGGTTTATCCAGATAATGATATAACTACATTGTTTAACCCAGTTTGTACCTTTAGAATCCTCTGACAGGCCACACCACAAACGCCCCGGAGAACTAGCATAATATTAAAGCATAAACCTTGGTGTCGTGAACACTACAGTGAGTGCTCTATGGCTTAAATTAAACCAAGAATGGACATAGATTCTTTATATTATTATTCGCAGAGGGGATTGTGCATTAACTTCGGGATCGCGGTTGGAGCGGACTGTATTTGAATAAACATTTCATTTTTCTTACCTGTGGATAGGATTAATGAAATTTGTAATTAGTTTTACTGTTGGCAACACCAAAATAAAATAATTTTATTTTTTAAAGTGGCAACATTGTCGTTGCTTTTTTTCTTCTTCCGTTTGGGCTGTAGCCAAAGGCAGCCGGTTTCGTTTGTAAAGTGATTTATTACATGTTATCACCAATTAACATTGTTTTAATTTCGACACCCATATCGACCTGGGTATCCTAGGCCCACCACCATCAGCGTGTACCTAATATATATGATATGTACGACGAACTGCGCACAATATCCATATTTCAAAGGTCAAGTATTACTTGAGATATCTTAAGTTGTTTACAGTTTGAAGTATAAATTAACAAACAGTTATAAGTATTTATTTAAAATTATTTCACTGTTAGTTGTTAGCACTTTGCTTTATGCGGATGATGCCGTGCTTTTAGCCGAATCGCCATCAGAACTGCAAACACTAGTCACAATGATGAAAGATGACTGTCAGGCGAGAGGCTTACATTTGAATGCGAAGAAAACAAAGGTTATGGTGTTTGAAAGAGAAGTAACCAGAACGAATGCAAGGATAATGGTCGATGATGTTATGCTGGAACAAGTGAATGAGTTTGTATATCTTGGATGTGCTTTTAGCAGGGATGGAAGGTACACCGCTGACATAGAAAGAAGAGTAAATTTGGGGAATAGTGTGAATGGAGCGTTAGGTAAACTTCTAGGCGCTAAGAACCTCAGCCAGGAAGCCCAGCTAGCCATACACAACGCGGTGCTGGTACCTACGCTCACGTATGGAAGCGAGAGTTGGGTATGGAACAGAGAGCATGAAAGTAGAGTAAACGCAGTCGAGATGCGAGCACTGCGCAAAATCTGCGGAGTGACGCTCGCGGACCGCGTTCGTAATACCGAAGTAAGAAAGAGAGTTGGTCTGAAAGAGAGTGTTGGGGTGAAGGTAAGGAAAGGAATGCTCCGGTGGTTCGGGCATGTGGAAAGAATATATGATGAAAGAATGATTAAACAGATATACAATGCAAAAGTGGATGGATGCAGAAGTCGCGGAAGGCCACGACACACCTTCCATGATCAAATTGATCGTGTATTAGCAGAAGGTGATGTCAGGAGCCTTAAGAACAGACGAGCGTGCATGACAAGAGCTATGAATGTCAAAGAAGCAAGCGAGGTGTGTAAGAATAAGCCTGTATGGCGCTCTGTTGTTCGTGCCTACCCCGCAATGGACCTGGCGTGAAGTTATGTATGTATGTATGTATGTATGTATTTCACTGTTTTGTTAGGTTATATTATTGTATGATAAGGAAAATATTTTTTTTCATGTAATAGTTTACGGTCACCCACATACTTGGTTGGAGTTATAGGACATGAGATTTTGGAGGTGGGCACTGAGAACCAGTGCTCTGTCGGAACATGTTTCGGCATGGCAACAACATGTCGTTCATTGCATTACCTACTTCAAATCTGGTTGGCTTCGACTCGCCTCCTATGTTTTGCAGGGCAGTTGTGTAGACTATATGAATTTAGCTTTTTCGTCATAATAATAAAAAACGAACTAAATTCATGTATGTTTTATATTATATGTAGAAAATCGAATTAAGTTTTTATTAAGTAAAATAAAGCTACTGCTTAGGGTTTGAGCGTATTAAAACAAAAAGGTTGACATTTTTGAGGAGGGCGATTGAGAGCGTGTGGGATACCCAATGGCCGATCTTTCACTTCATCTATAAAATTTGCAAAACGCGAGCAAAGCCGCGGGCTACCGCTAGTCTATAATATAATAAATCTGTAAATGTTTTGAGTTTGATTTGGGCATTCTGAACAAAATTTGCACTATGACAGGAAACAGTCGGTCTAAAACTAAACGGAAGTTTCGGTTACGGAGGCGAGTCGCACAATACCATACAAGCTAGAGGGCGAGTTCCCATATAAGATGCAAGTTTATCAGCTAGCATTGACTTTTCAACAATCTAATTACGGTATATGTTAGAGTTAGACAAAGACAATCTACGATTTGATTTATTAATAGAAACTTTGTGTACGGTTCGCACATCTGGAGATGTATTAAATGATAAATAAAATAATAATAGATTAAAGATAAGATATTTAATTAACTTCATATGTATAAATTTATTATAATAATTTATTTATTTACTTCCCATAAAAAGAAAAACAAAATCAATAGAGTACTAAAATTTGAGAAACTTAATGAAATGGGAAAGACAGGAACGCAAACTAGGTAAACCCTGGTACTCCTGGCCCTCGCCTCCCATTAAGCACTATTTCTATAATAACCGCCACCAAAGAGCACTAAAATCAAAGAAAAATAAAGAGCTGTGTATATGCGTGCGTGCGTGTGCGTGCGTGCGTGCGTGCGTGTGCATGCGGGCGTGAGTGGGTGACTGTGTAATTACGATTACAAGTATGTCTGGGAGTGAGTAATATCAATGTCTACAATGTGTGAGTGTAAGTAAAAAATAATTGCCATTCAGCAACTTGTCAGTTTCTGAGTAGTTTTGAGACCTAAGGAATTTACAAATGTTTTGTTTTGTCTCTTTTTGGGTAAGTCATAAATATGACATAATTTATTTGTCTTGTTGTATAAACCACTTCCTTGGAATTCAATAGTATAGCGGGCACTTGCAATAATAAAGACTTCTTTGTACTGTATACTTGTTATAATGAATAACATTGACAATAAATTGATTTAGGTACACTTTCACAAACTTAAACTACTAAACAGTTATTAAGGAAACACGTGGCGCGTAGGCCAGCGCGTGAGTTCTACATGAGCATACTGTACAAGGTCTGATAATCAACTAACTAGTTTGGCGGGCGGCCGCATCAGGCGACCCGAGAGCCGTGGGGGTGGAACGGGGCGCCGCAGTGGCAACAGGGCTTAGACCATTTAATGGTCTAAGCAACAGGGAGTCTTCAACGATTGCACTTCCTTCGCACGTATACACTTGCCGCGCTATAATAGGTATTCGGAATAAAATAAAGAAACTTCGTTTAAAAAACCGACTTCAAAAACTAAAAAGTATAAAATAACTCATTTCTAAAGCTATTATTATTAATATATAATATCTAAAACATCTTAAAGTCGGTGCTTAGTAATTTTCAAAATATAGTATTATTTATGTTTTACTTTGCACCGCCTTCAAGATGTTTTAGATATAATATATTAATAATAATAGCTTTAGAAATAAGTTATTTTATACTTTTTAGTTTTTGAAGTCGGTTTTTTTAAACGAAGTTTCTTTATTTTATTTGTTACTTTTTAGTTTCTAGCTATGTATGGATAAACCTACGAAAGGTGCCGCGCTTCTTAAAAAATATAGGTCCCAAGAAACGGGGAACGGGAAAATATGTTCGTAAAATGAAAACTACTGGGCAAAACAATGTTAAATTTTTAGGGGACCAAATGCCAAATGGCAACTATTCCGCAACAAACTAAATAAGAATCACGTAAATCTGATCATAAATCTCAGCGTAATCGGTGTACATATGGAACGGAATGGAATTTTTTTCATAAAAAATGTTCATAAAATGAAAACTACTAACTACTACTACTACTACTACGGCCAAACTATGTCAAATTTTTAGGGGACCCATTGGAAGCTATTCTGCGTCGAACAAAAAAGAATCACGTAAATCGGATCATAAATCTCGGAGTAACCGGTGAACATACATAATAAAAAAACAAAAAAAAGATCCCAAAGAATTGAGAACCTCCTCCTTTTTTTAAAGTCGGTTAACAAAATAGTCTTTTCACCTCTAATAGTGGAGACATCGTAAAAACGTCTTTTAGGTTTTGGATTCTTGCTGCAAGGGATTTGTGAATTTGTTACTAGATTATGCGTATGACGAGTATACGCTGTGCTAATTTTTGTCCTGAAAATCCCGCGGGAATTTATTTGGGAATGACTTAAAATGGTCAAAAAAACCAATGTGACTTTTTTACTGATCAATAGCAAATTAAATGTCATGACTAAAACCAGTTAATTTTAAACTGGTTCCAAGCCTTATTAGTTATTATGAATATAAAATCTATTTTTTATCTTTATTTGTTCTAGTTATATGCACTGTGTAATATTTATGTATCGTATTTACTAATTTTAATTTGTAAACCACTGTCATACATTCCTTTCACGTAATCCACAGCCCGGGTTGTCTGGAAGAGATCGTTCTAAAGGGATAAGGCCGCCCTTTGTTCCTGCCTTTACACGAAATGACTGTAAATTTACTATATGTGTATGTTGTTAACAATAAAGATTTTTCTATCTATTTATGTGGTAGAAATAAGATTAGATATCATATTAGAATGTAAGAGGAATTTAAAGACGAAGAATAAATGAAATAAAACCCTTATTTTCCCATAAGATTAAAATAAAATAATATATAAATATATAAAAAAGATATCTGTCCCATCCAGAGACAGAGAATGGCGAAGAAAAAACAGCCGGGTTAATGGCTTGGTTCCAAAAATATTTGGGTCATTTGATACATCAAACTCTTCTCCGTACATATTTTCAAAATATTGCTTGCAACACAAAGAAAGAAAGAAAAACTTTTTATTTAAAGAAATATCGACGTAATTACATTATTTATACATAATTATACACAGAGCATATTTTGAAAATTTGCACGCCGCATCTTCAGCAAACAAGGTTTGCACTCAGCATATTGCTGTGCCGGAATTATATCCGACACACCGTTGATTTTCAGTGCAAACCTTCCTTTTACCGTAAGACCAAAACGGTCCAATTTGGTTATTAAAATAATAATAATAATTAATAAAAACTAATTCTACTTCCGTAATATTTAATTAATAATAAATAAATAAATATTAATAAAACCAACAATTAAATACTTTGTTACTACAAAATTAAAATAAATACTCATGTAACAAATTGTATCAAATCGATGGCAGCAAAGTAGAAACGGACATCTACAAAATCGCAACTTTACAGCAGAGTAGATTTAGTCGAAAATAGTGGTTATTTTGAGAGTTATGGACCGATTTACGTGAAATTTTCTATGCTTTAAAAAAACCTTCATTAGGAATAGTGTAAGAGGTATAATCGCTATATCGTTGTTTTATTGGAATAATGTAGATGTCTTTCTTTACTCTGAAAAAACTGACGTAGAAGAAGACATCTGCCTGATATTCGTTTATACGTTGTAATAAAAAGTGCCTATTTAATTTAAAACATCTAATAAAGTAAGATAATAATCTCCAGTAATACTTTTAAGGATATTTAAAGAACAGCTAAGCAATATGCAAACAGTATTCTACTTTTTTAAATTAATTTTGTAGATGTCATTATTTACTTTGCATTTAACACATTCAAATAGCCATTTCTTCTGCGGTGTTTTTTAAAAACCCCGTTTAGATGTCTTCATTTACGTGTCAGATTTTCTTCATTATTTTGAACTTTGAAATAATTTTAATACAGACTTGGAGATAGGATTAATATAAGCTCATCTTTGTAAAAAAAGCATTTTAGCAAAAATGTAGATGTCCGTTTCTACTTTGCTGCCATCGAAATCATTTATTCGAATACAATTCGATAGAGTTCTTGACGAGTGTTACCACATTCTGTTTTGCCTACACTTCACTTAATTATATAATCTGACCAACCAAGTCTCGTTAAGCCCAACTACAGCACATTCTCGTCCTTTATCAGAGACGATAATGGGTTGTTATTATCATTATATTAATTAATACTAATCCCCTAAACTAGGGGTAACAGTAGATGACAGCCTCATTACCGGAGTAACATATGGATATAACTTACAAGTTATAGTGTAATATGCAAATTGTAATAATTACTTAAGTCTATTGATGTGTGGTGCAAGTTATAAAAGAGTTATGAAGTTTAAGACTTTGCCCACTTAAGTCACTCCAGTGCGCTACGTGGACAAAGTCGTACTTGGGACCCTTGGGTTCGGACGCCATGATTTCTGACATAGTAAATTTTGTAAACGAATGTTTAATTTGTACTTTATATTTACAGTAGATGACAGGCTTATTACTGGAGTAACATATGCCTATAACTTACAAGTTATAGTGTAATATGTAAATTGTAATAATTACTTAAGTCTATTGATGTATGGTATAAGTTATAGAAGAGCAGTTTTGATGCTATTCAAGTTATGAGGTTTAAAACTTTGCCCACATAGCTCACTCCAGTGCGCTACGTTAGGACCCTTGGGTGCGGACGCCATGATTTCTGGCATAGGAAATTTCATTAAAAAAATATTTGTACTGGGTATTTACAGTAGATGACAGGTTTATTACCGGAGTAAGATATGCCTATAATTTTTAAGTTATATTCGTAGTATAATATGCAAATTGTAATAATTACATAAGTCTCTATTGATATATGGTGGAAGTCAGGGTAAAATGAAGTATCAAACACTCTCTTCATAATATCTATTTTGTTGTTTTTCTAATTAGCACATAATTTGGATTATATTGGATATAATATAACCCATCGCCATATATGCGTGAAAGGGCCTAAATTTTTAATACTAACACAGATGAAGCTCCGGCATAATATAGTAATATACGTATGCATTAAATTTGATTAAGAACAAAATTAAATATAAGGTATTGTTACGACATGCCGTCGCAGTCCTGGAAAACATGCTCTCCTGGCAATATTTTTTCTTACACACTGTCATTTGACTGGTCACCAGTAGAGGGCGCTGCGCACAAGCATACGTCTTATTGGCCAAACCAATGGCTGCCTAACTATCGCAAGGAAGCTCAAATCCGGCCGAAATTCTGCAACATTCCTTACAATGTTCCAGTGACGGTGGGAATGAACATTCTTCCTGCTTGTTTCGCTAGAATTTGACAGGTGGCATCAGATGAACAGAGGGTCAGGGTTTGCTCCAGCTGAGTAGCCACTCATATTCGATCAGGTATATCAACAGACATATAAATAAAAATGATAAAATAATGGAAAAGTGTAAGAATTAAAATGTAACAGTTTTTCTCTTGGACCACACCCAATAATCTTATTATAACCGACTAGATCATACATTGACATTGATATTGCTTGATTGTGTGTGTCATAAATTTTTGATTAGATGGATGACATATGTTTTAAAGCATTCATACATTATTCGTGCAGGAACAGAGACAGAATACAATTTCCTGCAGCCGGGCGGCCTGTCGTAAGAGGCAACAAAACAACCCACAGCCAGGTGGTAGGGCATTTGCCCGACTGGATGGCTACCACCCCTGGTCTAAAGTATGTCACCACAACAACCTTGAGTTGTGTTCCGGCATTAGTGACCAGGTTCTAGTCTCCTTTAAGAGAGCAGCAGCGCATTTGTAGCACCTTGGTTGTTGCAAATGTCCATAGGCCATGGTAACCGCTTTCCATCAGGTAGATCGTCTCCCTCTCTGCTGAACACATGTTATAAAACATACATTATTTACATAATAAAAATCAACTCTTAAAATAACCTTACTTTGAAAATAACTTGACAGAAATAATTATAAGGAAAACTATTGTTACGACCTAGGTGCCGACAAAAGACAAATTCACACCTGCATTTTATAACATTTTCGTTATTTGGACTTCTTTTGTTTGCTTTGTGTTTAAAATTTGTGATTGGAAAAACAGCCCATTGTGTATTGTAATATTTTATGGTAGTCCTTAGCTAGGTGTGATTCTTGAAAATTCAGTCCACGCAGTATTGTATTTGTACAGAATAAAGCAATGCCCCAAGGGAGGAATGAGCAGTCTAGCGATAGCCACAAGCGAAGCAAGACGTTAATGACGGACTTTGCGCTTGTGATTAAATCATGCATTACGTTTGGACTGGTTGTGTACAGTTATATTTGTACCTGTGTTTTACGTATTTGTATAGTTCTAATAAATTCTATAATGATTCCAACAGCATTTTAATTCGAGTCCTGCAACTCGTAACACTATCATGAATATAATATGATTAGTACATATTTATGTGAAGCAATATCTGTTATTGAATGTAAATTTGAATATGGAACGATATTCGTATTGTTTTCCTGAAATATGGCTTTGGATGATTTGTGTATCTAGCCAGTGTCAAGTATTCATGAGAAATAAAATTTGAAAATAATCTTCAAGTAAAAACCTCAGCCAAATTGTAGGTATTTGACTCACGTGATGCGAAACAGTTCTTATAGCAGCTCAAATAGATGCATTTCACTAAACAATTGAGATTTTTAATACCATATATGCCAATTCCTTATTGAACAGAATCAATATCCTACAACTATTGTTCCCTTTACTTTTTGAAAACAATACTGCACAGCAAAATATTACCTCTCAATTTCCCACCAAAATCTCGGAACGATATTAATTTACTTTGTCTATGTCATTTTTTCTTGCCAAATACTGAGTCTTACACATGACTCTGGCTGAATACACAAGCCGTGCGAAGCCAATATTGAACAAAGTAGAAGAATTACTGAGTCTATATTAGATAACTTTGTTTTCTGTTTTCAAAAACGGAATTTATAAATTTCGCCGTAAGAGAACAGCACTTCGTACCATCAACGGCAACTCAGCATTCAAATAATTCAAAACGTACAACAAAAGAAAGCGATCTGCATTCGAAATTCAAACAATTAAAAACTCATTCCAAATGAAAGCCGAGCAATTGCCGAGCAGAATACGTTACGGATTTTGAATTTTATTGTTTCTAGAACTTTGCGTTCTTTATTCAAATGTTAAGTTTTTAATTGACATTCGTCGTACTAAATGGGAAGTTTATTGCCGGTACTTTGCAATTTTACTTCGAAAAATGTAAATATACCTTTCTTTTCTTGATACATTAATTTCTTCTGTTCGTGTGTATGTCACTAAATTGCTCCTTAACGGTTGAACTGATTTCAATTATTTTTTGCGTATGTTTAAGTGAGTCCCAGGATTGTTTAGATTTATAATTGAACCCGATAGGTAGAGCTGCAGTCGGGTTCTAAATTTTAATTTTCTATGGCAGGACAACGTCTGTTGGGTCCATTAGTACATTACATTTAAAAAATTAAGTGTTTCGTATATAACAGAAGAAAAGTTATTTTTTATATAGTAAGCATAAATAATTTTTCGTTTTAATATTATTTGAGAAAACATTCGTATAATTCTAAATTCTATTTTGTCATACTATGCTGTTTTCATTCTTCTTACCTTTTCATAACTAGACCGATAGACGGATAGACAGAAGTACAGAGTTGACGATCGTAAAAGGCTTCTATTTTTTGAAGTGATAACTTCTTATGGGAGGGTAAACCGCTTCGTTACGTAGCGCGTTACGGCGCCAGTGTGTCTGGCTTCCCTTTCTCTCACACATACGGCAGTGGTGGGCAGGTTCCTCCTCTCTCACTCTAACCCAAGCGCTACATAAAATTTAAATTGTTATAACCTAAGCTTGTCTCAAGTTAAACAATTTCAATATTAAATAGTTCAACTTAGATAAGTTTAAGTTATCATTTCTGTCGGACGTTCCGAGACGCACGCGTTTTTTTTTTTCAAATAGTTACTAAGGCTCCTAAAAGGCCATAGAAACTCCTTACTCATAGTACTATGTAATTTACGGTAGATTGAAAAAAACATCATCAACAACAATAAACAATTATTAAACAAAGCCCAGGTGTATCCGTGCATCTTTGGTGAATTATGTATCACCTTGTACCTTATAGGTCACTTGTAAATAGTTGTTACTTCACCAAATAAGGAAAATATTTCTTTATAAAATGGACCAAGTTTTTTTAGAACGGGCAGCTTTAATTCGCGCGAAATTTAAACATTGCCGGCGGTTGTAATTCCATTTTTTGTCATTGTGTACGGTATTGTGAACCATACCTTATCATTTCTGTATTACTATTATTTCCATTTTATTGTTACGAGTTGCGGGACTCAAATTAAAATGCCATTGGATTATAGAATTTATTAGAACTATACAAACACGTATAACACAGGTACAAATATATGGACACAACCAGTACAAACTGCACGATTCAATAACACGCTCGAAGTCCGTCACAATATAGCTTATCGAATGTACACATCTTGCTCGTATCGTAATCGTCGTTTGACTGCCTCACACCCCCCCCCCCCCCCCGTAGGGGTATTGTTTTATACTCAACTGTACAATACAACAATCGACCGCGTGCACTGAAGTTTTCAAGAAAACTGAATCTGCAGACCCGCGGCCATAAACGAGTACAATTACAATAGGATGTTTTTCTTAATACCAAAATTTTAACACAAAGTAAACAAAAGCAGTCCAATTGCGGGAAAGGTAATAAACTACAGGTGTGTATTCACTCTGTCGGCGCGTAACAATACATTCATTCATTCATATCGAGTTTTTGTCCATCCAAAGGTTGTCTGGAAGAAGAATTACTCCCAGCGATAAGACCGCCCATTGTACTTATCATTATGATAGTAAGTACGAATTCATTTTGTAACATTGTTTACAATAAACTATATTCTATTACGTCAAAATTAATGCAAGTATCAAGTTGTTTTACTTACGTGATGTAAGGTTCTTGAATAAATATAACTTCAATCTTAAACTGGCTTTTTATTTTCACTTTTCTAAGTATCTTTTTTGTCGTACAAAATGGTCTCTTCTTAACTCAATTCAAAAAACGGTGTCCCCTTTCATTTTTGAATTCCCACCAAACCATAAATGTATGAGCAAATAATTAAATTGGAAACCCGAGCGTATGGTAACCAGGATCATAGTATATTTTACGCAAATATAATATAAAATTAGCTACGACTAAACGTGGTAAGTGCATCCACTACATACGCATTTTGTCAACAAAACGTATTATGTTTACTTTAATATTTATGACTATAATTTTGAAGCAAAAACGTTGACACCTTGTGATAATTAATAGAGCAATTATGCGATTAGAAGAAGCGAAACCAACCATTACAAACCTGTCATGTCGGCGGTTCTTTGGTAAATATCGTCTAATTATATCAAAAATAATTTTATATTAATATTAACACATACTCGTATTATCTATACTAATCTATACTACTTTTATAAAGCTGAAGAGTTTGTTTGTTTGTTTGTTTAAACGCGCTAATCTCAGGAACCGCTGGTCGGACTTGAAAAATTCTTTCAGTGTTGGATATTACATTTATCGAGGAAGGCTATATAGGCTACATTATATTTTCAAAAAATCAGGGATCCTTACTAAAAGTCCAATAATGTAACCCAACGTGTAAAACAATGACCCAAATCCTTACACGGCGTGGACTGCGAAAACTATTGATTATACAACAAAACAATGTACTACCACTTTGCAGAACATATAATCTATACTAATAGTATAAAGCTGAAGAGTTTGTTTGCTTGAACGCGCTAATCTCAGAAACTACTGGTCTGTCTTGAAAAATTATTTCAGTGTTAGATAGCCCATTTATTGAGGAAGGCTATAGCTTATATATCATCACGCTAAGACCAATAGGAGCGGAGCACCAATGAAGAATATTTCAAAATCGGGGTTTTTTTTAATCTACTTTTTAACTATTCCACGCGGACAAAGTCGCGGGCAGAAGCTAGTCCTTGATAGACTTTAAAAATCACTGCTCACATGAAATTTATTAATTTTTTTATACCGGTATTTAGTTATTTTTAATGGTTTTAGAGCTTAATATAGATAGATAGATAACACTTTATTGTACACCATTACAGAAAACACAACTTATAGCCTAAAAATATTCTAAATGTGCACAATGGGCGGTCTTATCGCGAAGAAGCGATCTCTTCCAGACAACCCGTGGCAGGAATAAAACAGATTATATTGGTCAAAGGTGGTATACATAAATATTAGAGGATATGCAGTTACATACATATATTTTAGGTTTTAGTACAGTACATACATACATACATACATACATAACTTCACGCCAGGTCTCTTGCGGGGTAGGCACGAAAAACAGAGCGCCATTCAGGGTTATTCTTACACACCTCACTTGCTTCTTTGACATTCATAGCTCTTATCATGCACGCTCGTCTGTTCTATTAGTTATATATATAATATAGGAAGTGCTTTTGCTCATATAGCCTATAAGAACCCAGATAACATAGAGAGACTCATGGTCAAAAGAAGATTTAGACTTGTATCAACATTAGAGTTAAAGTAACATGGAAAAAATCATTTTGTTTACAATTCATAAGAGAGATGTAGTAAGAGAACCAAGGTAACCGCCAAGGTCTGCAAAATTAGCAAGTTGAAGTGGCAGTGGGCTGGTCACGTCAGCAGCAGGACCGATGGCCGATGGAGCAGATGAATCCTGGAGTGGAGACCGCGTCTCAGTAAACGTAGTTTCGGACGCCCTCCAGCCATATAATATGGTTTGACAGTTATGGACTGTATTGGGAGAGATATGAACCTGATCCTTGCGCTAGAAAAGCAGAAGCTCCACCAACCTTAAGATCCACTCTCTCCTGGCTTGGTTCAGGTTGCAGCTCACAGGAGAACACTGCACCAACTTCATTTTTAAATGATCACTTATTTTGACCAATATTGCACAATAAGTCCTTAGCACGGCCAGTAGTTAGTTAACAGTTAGCATATGATATGTTTAAATAATACACGCAGGGCACGATCTTTCTTTGTCAAAATGTTGATAATAAGGCCAAAAATAGCTGCACCTGCGCTTCTGTGCATTGGCCGTCACACCACACAGAGGGTCGACAGCAAAATTAATGGGGCGATTTTCTATCTACCTCATACTAGGCAAGGACCGAACGCCGATGGACCGACGACCTGTGCAAGGTCGCTGGTAGGCGCTGGATGAGGAAATCAGGGGACAGGGATGAGTGGCGTTGTCTTGGGGAGACCGACGTTCAGCAGTGTACTGCGAATGGCTGACGACATGACGTTGTCTGTAGATAAGATAGAATATTATTATTTGTTTATTTTATTGCATGTATTGTTTTACATGCTCTGTGTATAAAAATGTATAAGGAATGTAAATACGTCGCTATTTCTGCAAATAAAGTTTTTCTTTCTTTCTTTATTGCAGAATTCAGCAGACAGCAGACGGCCTACCTGATCGAAAGCGGTTACCATCGCCTATAGACATTTGTAACATCAAAGATGCCACAAATGCGCTGCTGCTCTCTTGAGGGAGACTGGAACCTGGCCACTGTTGCTGGAACACAACTCGAGGTTGTTATGGCGGTATACTCGACACCAGGGGTGGTAGCCATCCAGTCGGGCAAATGCCCTCCCACCTGGCTGTGGGTTGTTTTGTCGCCTCTTACGACAGGCTGTCCGACCGCAGGAAATCGTATTCTTTCTCCGTTCCTGCACGGATAAAGAATATTATATAGCAAAAAAATCGTGTTCTAGATATTATGGCCAGGCTTTAATTCAATCGATAATTTTCACACAGTCAAAGCAATGGTTGTAGCGAAACAACCAGTCCAAACGGTCTATGCTAAACACTTAAGCAATTGGAGTTGTCAGTTGAAATTACTCAGGCATAATGAGACAGGCTTCATAATAAGTTGCGAACAGCGGGTTGACGAAACTTTGCTCTAAATTGTTGTCATTCGGCAACTTAGAAAGGGGCGTGCCGAGCGTAGGGGTCCCAGGGCGCTGGTGAGAACCAGTTAGGGGCTGAACACATTTATCTGCTCACAAATTTCCAATATTATGTCAAGATGTATTATGTGATATTTACTAGTAGTGTTTCTCACGAAGAGTCCCGCGGCGAAAGATTAAATTATTAATAAGACTTCAGCCCAGTCACGTCGTTATGTTGTTTTATGAAGTGTATCTTAAAGTTATATTATTATTTTATTACTATTGAATTACGATTAGAATTTTTCGAAAATTATTTTATATTCAAAACATTTCGTTACAGGATCATAGCACCACGTCTGCGGAACAGAGTCTACGTTTATCATCGTGCAAGTATCAAGTTTATGTACTACATACACATTATGTCAAAATAATTTATCATGTTTACTTTTTTTATAGCTTGAGTACAGCAGACAGGCAGACAGTCCACCTGATAGAAAGCGGTTACCGTCGCCTATGGACGTTTGCAACACCAGAGGTGTCACCAACGCGCTGCCGACCTCGAATAAATTTTACGACACCCTTTTAAAAACCCCATATACGATATGGAGTTTTTAAAAGGATGCCGTAAAATTGCCCTGTGGGAAAACCACGGCTAGGAGCTCATTCCAAATCCCCACGGTGCGCAAGAGAAACGTTCTAAAGAACCGTTGCGTGCAAGAGCGAAGCGGCTTTAGGAAGTGGGGATGAACGCCCAGCCGATGACGTGCGGTGCAGTGGTAAAAAGGAGACGAAGGCACCATTCTGAACAATTCCTCGGAATACTCCCCATTGTACAATCGGTAGAATACGTAGAGAGACGCGAAGTCTTTCCGAAGGCCAAGCGTATCAGAACTATCTGTGAAAATGGGATCGTCAACAGTGCGAACGACTCGACGTTGAATACTGTCTAGGGTATTTAGCTGGTAGGCAGGTGACCCAGCCCACAAATATGAGCTGGTTAATTTAATAAGAATGACTATAATTTTATAAGCATGATATCTAATACCTTGTGATAATTAATAGAGCAATTATTCGATTAAAAGAAACGAAACGAAGCATTACAAAGCTGTCATGTCAGCGGTTCTTTGGCAAATACTAAATATTATGAAATTATATAGAACAGGTTTTGCGTTAAATACTGCTCGTAGGAAACTTAGTATTGTTATATCAGTATTTTGTTCTTTTTTGTGGATTTTAGACTTGACAATACAACGACGATACGTCCAAATTATAATAACGTGAATAAATTGATTACAGATAAGACAGAATATTTCCAGAAGGCAAAAAAAATCTACCACCCTGGTCTAGAGTTTGCCGCCATAACAACCTTGCGTTGTGTTCCTGTATTAGTAGCCAGTCTGCCTTTAGAGAGCGCCAGCATATCGGTAGCACCTTTATAGTTACAAATGTCCATAAATGATAGTAACCGCTTTCCATCAGGTGGGTCGTCTGCCTGTCTGCTGAACTCATGCAATAAAAACAAGATTACCCGTACAAATATAAAAGTGCCTTAATAAACAGAATTTTCTTAGCATTTACCCTGGATTAATTGGATTTTTACCACTCTTTGTTTTTGTCAAGTTTTTTCTTTTCCTCGTCTCTTTAATTAAACGTCTCGAGAAAGAGGGCGCTGGAGCGTGGCTCATTGCCTTCGTGACTTCAAGCGTCCGTGTATCCAGGGTAGACAGCGCTTCCCAATCACGTGGAAAACTAATAAAACTGCGAGAAATACATCTATTTACAATCGAGTATTGTTTTCTTCTTTTAATATATATTTAATCAGAACCAGGAATAAAAGTTAAGTATAATTAAACCTAATAGATTAATTATATTGTATTGTGGATAAGGAATGCTCCGGTGGTACGGGCATGTGGAAAGAATGAATGATGGATGAATGACTAAACAGATATACAATGCAAAAGTGGATGGATGCAGAAGTAGCGGAAGGCCACGACACACCTTCCATGATCAAATTGATGGTGTACTAGCAGAAAGTGATGTCAGGAGCCTTAAGAACAGACGAGCGTGCACAACAAGAGCTATGAATGTCAAAGAAGCAAGTGAGGTGTCCAAGAGTAAGCCTAAACGGCGCTCTGTTGCTCGTGCCTACCCCGCAAGGGACCTGGCGTGAGCTTATGTATGTATATTGTATTGTGGATGGAAGTGGAATGACTTGAAATTCCTGCAGGATTCCCAGGACACAAAGTACCGCAGCATTTTAAAAGAAAGTAAGCTATCTTTTTAGTGAAAACTGTGTCGGAATGAGCTCATTTGTATGCACCTGAACAACTTGGTACCGCTCCCTGTAAATTTCCCGCGGGATTTCCGATATAAAAAATATCACACATTTTATTATATACAATTTGCTATCGTTCAGTAAAATAATCGTATTGTGATTCGATTTTTTTTCTTAATCATATTTTAATCATTCCCAAAAAAAAATTCAGCCATATTTCCAGGAGAAAAAATTGCGCAGATTTAAAGTCCAAATTTTTGCTGTTGGTCAGCGAAAAGCTCATCGAAATCGGCTCAGTAGTTTTGACGTGAATCCGGAACAAACAAACAAACCGAGAAGCAGACAAGAAAAATAATAGTTTAAAAAAACTAAAAAAAACACGCTTTTATAAAAAATCCAACTAAAAAAACAAAAAATAAAATTTAATATAATATAAAAAAGCGTGGGGTGTATTCAAAGCGCTTTTTAAGATATTATATTATTAATTGAATACACCCCACGCTTTTTTATATTATATTAAATTTTATTTTTTGTTTTTTTAGTTGGATTTTTTATAAAAGCGTGTTTTTTTTAGTTTTTTTAAACTATTATTTATTTTTCATTTTTTAGTTGATTTTTGTTTAAATGTTTTTAAATACAAGCTTTTGAGATCCTGCATATCATGTAGCAGCAGAGTGCTAGCCAAGACAAGTAAAACGAGCCCAAACACGACGGGTCTATCTTGTTTAGTACAGGAGTTCCTATGGCCACCTTCCGACTCCATCATCAGATCAGCTCCATGGTACCATATTATTGCATTGTCACGCGATATAAACATACGAGCCCAAACACGAAGGGTCTATCTTGTTTAGTACAGGAGTTCCTATGGCCACCTTCCGACTCCATCATCAGATCAGCTCCATGGTACCATATTATTGCATTGTCACGCGATATAAACATACGGGCCCAAACACGAAGGGTCTATCTTGTTTAGTACAGGAGTTCCTATGGCCACCTTCCGTCTCCATCATCAGATCAGCTCCATGGTACCATATTATTGCATTGTCACGCGATATAAACATACGGGCCCAAACACGAAGGGTCTATCTTGTTTAGTACAGGAGTTCCTATGGCCACCTTCCGACTCCATCATCAGATCAGCTCCATGGTACCATATTATTGCATTGTCACGCGATATAAACATACGGGCCCAAACACGAAGGGTCTATCTTGTTTAGTACAGGAGTTCCTATGGCCACCTTCCGACTCCATCATCAGATCAGCTCCATGGTACCATATTATTGCATTGTCACGCGATATACACATACGTGCAAAATTTCAGCTCAATCGGAAAACGGGAAGTCGGTCAAATTTAGGGGTCGGTTACAGACATACTGACTGACATACAAGTGAAGCTAATATAAAGCGTGTAAAACAAATGCAACGTGTTATCCGTCGTTTATATAGTCCTGCGTCGCAGGTCAAACTCTAGTACGTGCCTCTTGTTTAAACAGCAGATGTTAATACAGGTTACATTGTATTCAGTTCCGGACGGGCATCCATGCGAGGCAGTCGCTAATGCCTGTGCTCTTCTCGAATTTTGCAGATTTTCGCGCTTTTTCTTTCCGAAAAGGCGATAAATTGCGAATATAGTTGTGTAGTGTCAGTGTACAGTGTTAGTTCGTTCGATTCCGGCGCGAATCGCAGTTTATTGGCTTGGGTGAGTCGATTTACTCTCTGATTGCTTTTCGCGCGCTTCAGCGCATATTGCGTAATATTAACGGTTATTTTGTACATTAAGTACACCCGCGCGCGTCGCTGGTTTCGCACAGGGAACGGGCATCCAGCAATGGATGCCCAGGACCCAAAACCACCCCCTGGGCTTTCAGGTGCGCCTTGCAAGAGAGGCCACCTGGAGGCCAAGGACGGTTGGCAGGCTGCGGAGATCGGCGAGACGCGTAGGAAGAAGGTCCCGTCAGTATCGATCGCCCGGCGCAGCAAATCTGCCGCCGGGCCACGTCCAGGCTGCCCGGCTGCTGCCGTTATCACGGCGGCACCTGAGGCGCCTGTCTTGATAGGCAGGGCGGCGTCCATGGTGGACCTCACCGTGGATGCCCCCGCTTGTAGGACTAACGTTATGGGGCCACCGGAAGGTCCCGTGACGCGCAGGCCCCCATCCAGCCGTGCGGCACGTAACAGTGCGGCACACCTGGATATAGGTAGGAGTACGCTGCTCGGGTCACACTCGGCTGTTTGCCTGGCCGTGAGTGACGCGAGCACCATAGATGTGAGTGCCTTCGGGACGCCGTCGACCTCTGCATGGGCATCACCTGTGCAGGGGGGCGACGGGTACGAAGATGGCTTTCGCACGCCACTGTCAGGTAGCATTCCAGAGTCTCTGGATAGTGCGCTTGACGGTGTCGTTCGCGCATTCGGTTATTCCCGCCCTGCTTCGCCTGCCTGTGGACAAATCGTCTACACGGCGGCCGGAACAGCGACGGTGGGGGGCGGTCGCCCCACGACGACGGTGGCCTATAGCGCGCAGGCCTCACCTGCGCCTTTGCCACTGGCTTGCGACCTATCGATTCGCAACGTCGGGGACGGCCGTCCCACGACCCCGGTTGTCGCGCGAGCTTCACTCGCGCTATCGACCGAGGTCGCGAATAGGGAATTTGTAGGCGCGGCAGCGGCGACCCCTTCGTCTTCCTTCCCTACTGGGATGGGAGTCGCTGTCGCGGCGTCGGCGCCTGCGTGTGCAGCGGCTGCGGCGACGGCGGCGACGGCGGCGGCGTCTACGTCCACGTCTTCGTCTTCGGCGGCGGCAACAACTTCGTACGCGTTCGCGTCCACAGGTTCGTCGTCTTCTGCGGCGGGCTCGGCGAAGCGGGCTACGTCTTCGGGGACATTTGTGCCCCCTGTATCGTGTGCTCCGGTATTTGCGGCCGGATCGAGGTCACGGTTCTGGGACCGGTCCCGGAGCAGCGACGCCGATTCGGCCCCTACGTCGGGTGCGTCCACCCCAGCGCGCGCGCGCTCGCCTTTGCGCCCCACGTGGGGCGCAACCGAATCGACCGCGTCGGCCGCGTCGGTTCTCGCGGGTGCGGAGGCCTTCCTCCGCACTGAGGGGGGGGAAAAGGGGCGCAAGGCGCGCAAGGCAACCAACGCCAAATTGGCCGCGGCTAGCCAGTGCGCCGCCCTCGTAGAAAACATCACGGCCCTCGGCCCCGGGGAACTGCGCCTAGCGGCGAGCGCCCAGGTCGCCGAGATCCTTCAGATCGCCCAGACGTCGGGCAATCTGAAGGGTGGCTACGTGCGTCGGCTGAAGGATGCCGCGAACAGAGTGTCGGACATTGTCGACACGCTGGTCACGCGGAATCCGGAAACCGAGGCGTGGAAGCTCGGCAACGAGAATGCGCGTTTGCGCATGGAAGTAAACTCTTTGCGGGAGGAAAATCTCTCCTATCGCAAAGAGTTTGAAGAAATGCGCAAGGCCCTTAAGGCCTCCGCTCCGGCCGTGGAGCCGGCGCCTGCCGTCGTGGCGGCGCCGCCCCCCGTGCCCGTCAAGCGGAAGGCGCGGGCGGTCGCGGTGGAGGTGGCGGCGATTTCGGAATCGCCCGCCGCGCCCGTCGCGACTAAAAAATCGCGTCCGACCCCCGCCGCGGTGGCGGGGTCGATACCGGTTCCCGCCGACGGGGCGGAGCCGGCCGCGGCGCCCGCCGACGGGGCGGCGCCGCCGTCCGTCCCACTCGGGCGCGGCGGCGTTGAGTACGATGCGTTCGTGCGCGTCGTGCTCGATGCCGTGGCGCCACTTATCAACGCG
The DNA here is from genome assembly GCA_949752895.1 of Dendrolimus pini. NCBI lineage: Eukaryota > Metazoa > Arthropoda > Insecta > Lepidoptera > Lasiocampidae > Dendrolimus > Dendrolimus pini. The sequence goes on from OX457150.1 coordinate 1,614,260, forward strand.
AGGTTCGCCGCCATAGAGGACAGGCTGGGCCCCGCGCCGACCCTCCGTCCACCACTTGCGGCCGACGGAGGCAAGGCGCCGGCGCCCAGGCCGACTCCCCGCGCGTCCGTCGCGAAGCCCACCGGAGGGCCCAAACCGGCCACGGCTGCCGCTGCAGTCCGCCGGGGTCTGGGGGAAGCAAGTACCCCGGTCCCGATGGAGGTGGTGGCGGCCCCGGCCGCCGGGGTGGCAGACTCCCCACTGCCACCGACCCCCCCCGCGAGGAAAAAACACAGGGGGGGCGTGAAGCGGACGCTCCGAAAGCGGAGAAAGGCGGCCCGCGCCGCCGCCGCTGCCTCGGCGGCCTTCGCTTCGGCGCCCGCCCCAATAATTTCGGCCTCTGGGCGACAAATGGCCCCCGCGTCCGCGCCATCAGTGGCGCCCGTCCCGCGCGCCCGTCGTGCCACCCCGTGTGTGGCACCGTCGCCGGCGCCCGTGGCGTGCGCCCGCCGCGTCGCCCCGTACGTCGCGCCGCCGCCGGCGCCCGTGGCCCCCGCCCCCGCCCCCGTACCCGAGGGGGGGGCGTGGTCCACGGTCGTAGGGCGGAAAAAGGGTAAGGGGGCGAGGGCCAACGGGCCCCCTCCCCCCCCCCAGGCGCAAGCTGCTGCCCCACCGACGGGGTGGAGGCAGCAACCGCGGAAGCAGGCCACGAGGCCTGCCGTCGTTCTCCGCGAGCCGAAGTCGGCCGCAGTCATTATTAGACTGCTGCCGGCAGCGGCCGCGAAGGGTGTCGGCTATCGCGAGGTCTTCGCAAAGGCCTCGACGGTGGTCGACATCACCGCCATGGGCCTCCGCGAGGGGCTGAAAGTGGTGCGGACCGCCAGGGATGCGCGTCTCCTCGAGTTCCAGCCGGGACCCGAGAGCGCGGCCAAGGCGGACCGCGTCGCCGAAGCCCTACGCGGGGCCCTAGAAGGGATGGCTGAGGTCGTCCGCCCCGTAAAGCGTGGGGAGCTTTACGTCTCAGGGCTGGACGACTCAGTCACGGTCGATGGGCTTCGGGACGCGATCGCGCGCGCAGGCAATTGCCGGCGCGACGACGTGCTCACGAAGCACATCGGTGCAGGACCGGGCGGATTGGGCGCATCATACGTGTTGTGCCCCATCGCTGCTGCCAAAACCATCGTCGGGCTGGGCCACCTTCTGGTTGGCTTCACCTCGGCGAAGGTCGAGGTACTGGAAGCCAGACCGATACGTTGCTACAGATGTTTCAACGTCGGTCATGGCACCCAAACCTGTCCGGACACGTGCCCGGATCGGACCAACTTGTGCCTCCGCTGCGGTAAAAGCGGACACAAGATGCCGGACTGCACGGCTCGGAAACCCCACTGCGCGGCGTGCGCGGCGGGGGGACTGAACGCGGCCCACCCCACGCTGGCGAGGTTCTGCCAACCTCCCTTCGTGAGGGGCCATTTCGTCCACTCGCGGGCGAAACCACGTTTCGGCAAATCGGGAGTACAGACAATGGACACCTCCAATGTCTAGTACGCCCGTAACAACGTTCTTTCAAGCTAACGTAAACCACTCCCCCACCGCTCAGGACTTGTGCCTGCAGGCGATGGCGGAGTGGCAAGCGAATTTAGCCGTAATAAGTGAACCTTATTACGTCCCTCCTTCTGGGAACTGGGTGGGCGATCTCGATGACATGGTAGCGGTGGTGGCCAGAGCCGGGTCCGGCACACCGCTTACGTGTCTCGAAAGAGGAAAGGGCTATGCTGTGGCGGAGAGCGGGAGTATCGTCGTCATAGGCGTGTACTTTTCACGCAACCGCCCCCTGGCGGAGTTCGAGCTTCACTTGGACGCCGTCGGGGCTGCCGTACGCAGACTGTCGCCCAAAACGATCTTCGTGATGGGCGACTTTAATGCAAAGCACCTCTCCTGGGGAAACGTACTTACGGACCCTAGGGGTCGGGCGGTCGAGGATTGGGCTCTTCAAGCCGGCCTGACCATACTGAACCAGGGGTCGGTCCAGACCTGCGTGCGCGCGCGGGGTGGATCGATCATCGACCTGTCATTCGTCACTCATGCGGCCGCCCGCAGAGTGACCGGATGGAGGGTGCTGGAGGAGGTGGAGTCGCTCTCTGATCATCGGTACATCAGATTTGAGCTCACGACCCCCTCCTCCGGTCCGAGCCCTGTTCACCGTCGCCCCCCTCTCCTCCCGCGTTGGGCCCTTACCAAGCTCGATCCGGAGCAGGCCGAGGAGCGGGCACTCTCGGAAAGCTGGGCCTACCCAGCCGACTTCGCGAATCTGGATACGCAGGCAGAGCACATGCGCAAGACCCTAACGAGGGTTTGCGACGCTGCGATGCCACGCGTCTCCAAGCGGCAGCCTCCGTGCAAGCAATCGGTCCACTGGTGGACCGAGGAGCTGGGCGAGATGCGAAAGGCAGTTCGCATCATCAGCCACAGGCTCAAACGCTGCAGGGCGCGCCGTCCTCCGGACTTCGTCGCGGAAAATGGACTCGTGGGCGAGTTTAGAGAGGCCAGAAAGGCCCTTTCGATTGCAATATTGCGATCGAAAGCCCGGGCTCGGGCCGAGCTCCTCGAGACGCTCGATCGGGACCCTTGGGGGCGCCCGTACCGTGGGGCCCGCAACAAGTTGCGGCCTTGCACATCCACGGTCACGGAAACGCTCGAACCCGAGGTGCTCCGGTCGGTTATCGATGGGCTCTTCCCGGATCCGGGGAACTTCACTCCCCCCAGTATGGGTCCACCCATTCCCGACACCCCCACGGACGAGGAGCCTCACTCCATCTCCGAGGGGGAGCTAGACGTCGCCCTGGACCGGCTCCGGGGCAGGAAGACGGCACCGGGACCCGACGGGGTTCCAGGTCGACTCCTCTTCCTGGCTGCAAAACAACTACGCAGCCAGCTGCGGGACCTCTTTGAAGCCTGTATTCGCGCAGGTAGGTTCCCGTCGCAATGGAAAGAGGGGCGTTTGTGCCTACTTCCCAAGGGAGGTCGGCCTCCCAACGATCCGTCCGCCTACAGGCCCATAGTGCTGCTGAACGAGGTCGCCAAGGTCTTCGAGAAGATCTTGACGGGTTGGCGATCGTCGTAGATCGAATAGCTAGGCTGGGCTTGAGGGTCTCCCCCGCGAAAACGGAGGCCGTCATGTTCCATAGGAAATTCCGGAATCCTCCCCCGGACTTGTCCGTTACAGTTCAGGGGGTGGCGATCAGAGTAGGGCCCACGATGAAATATCTTGGGCTAGTTTTAGACGGGAAATGGCTGTTCAAAGCGCACTTTGAGCAGCTAGTTCCCAAACTTGTGAATTCCGCGGGCGCACTCTCCAGGCTTCTTCCTAACGTGGGGGGGCCGGGGGGTGCGACGCGGAAGCTTTATTCCGGCATCCTGAGGAGTATGGCACTCTACGGTGCGCCCGTCTGGTCCGATTCGCTTCACCGCCACAACCGAACCCTGCTGCACCGCGCGCAGCGGGTTCTGGCCGTGAGGACCATACGGGGGTACCGCACAGTGTCGTGGTTGGCGGCGACTCTCTTGGCAGGCGAGCTGCCCTGGCCTCTCCAGGCAGACGTCCTGTCCAGGGTTCGTCGCGCCCGGCAGGATGCCCTAGCTAGAGGACTGACCTTCTGTCAAGTCGAATTAGAGACGGTCAGGAAGCGGGAAACTCATTCCTGCCTCGTCGCCTGGTCTCGTGACCTCGAACACCCTGTGGCCGGCGGCTATACGGTGGATGCAATCAGGCCGCAGCTGGAGAGATGGGTGACCCGCACCAGCGGAACCCTGACCTTCAGGACGACTCAGATACTGACCGGACACGGTTGTTTCGACCAGTATCTGTTTCGCATTGTGGGCTGCTTGCCTTCCCCGGACTGCCGCCAATGCGGCGCACCCGATACGGCGTTACACACGCTTGTTGAGTGCGCTGCATGGACGCCTCAGCGTTTCGAGCTCGAGACACAAGTAGGAGCCGTCCGATCGCTTGGCGACTTGGTAACGGCCATGTTGCACAGCGACGACCGCTGGGAATCTGCGGTTTCTTTCTGTGAGGCTGTAATGTCTCTAAAAGAGGCCGCAGAAAGGGATAGGGAGCGAAGCCCTTCAGCGCGTGCCGCTAATGTCACCCGAGGCCGCCGGCCTTCAGCTGGCACTCGACGAGGCAGGTACGCGCATTACTTCCCTCCCTGAGTTAGGTTCCGGTACGAGGGGCCCCTTGCTACTAGGCAACGCAAGGGATTCAGCCCCCGTTTCGAAGTGGGGTGTGTTCTCCCAGGGCACACTCCAGGCACTTTATTGCGCTGGATCGACTGTTGCGTAACTATGTTCTATATCTCAGTCTTTCCTTCACAACAAAGCGCAGGGTCGACGGGAGGAGAGGTTTTTTAGTGGGTATTGAGGTTGTTCGCTCGTGTAACATCGCTCGGAGTCGCCACACTCCTCTGTGTAATCCATCGCGGGCGGAGCGCAAATAAAGCATACTATTGCTAGCGTTATCGCCCCCGATGGATGCGTGCCGTTTCCTAGTGACGGCCCAGAGAGTGCGTAAATCGGTTAGCATTTTCCCTCGCCTCAAAAAAAAAAAAAAAAAAAAGGTTACATTGTATTACATTTTTATGTTAGTGCTGTCTCCCCCGGAAGATTCACTTTATATCGCAAACTATTCCACGGCATAGAAATTATTTAAGTCCATTTTCGGTATTAAAACTACATTTAAACAAAATTACAGCAAAACCGATCCAGTACTCCTAGTAGTTTTCTGTGAAAGATTAATAGACAGACAGATCGAGTTACTGACGCATGTTTTTATAGATGATAAATTATTATATCGAGAAACTTAAGAAATGATTGGTCGCCCGTACAAAATATCATCCTCTTTTTCAAACTGTTCTAGTTTTCTTTATCTACTATCCCCTGTCTATCTATCTGTAAACTACATAAATGTCAAAAATGTCAAAAAATACCAAAATTGCCCAAGCTACCAAAATAACGAAATTGGCAAAACACAAAAGACACGTATTTTACTTTCTGGGATAACCTTTACATAAGTCTATACTAAAATTTATCCCATTATCCGTGTCCACCACCGGTGGATATACCGAATTTCATCCAAATCGGTTAAATAGTTTTTTCTGTAAAAGCATAAAAAACAGAGAGACAATATATATATTTGTATCCCGGAAACTATCCTATTCTTCGGAGTAAAAAGTATCACATGTTCATTTTTGACATCAAAAATAAGTTTTAGCTAAATTGGTCCAGTAGTTTTCCATGAGAACGTAACATACATAGTTACTTTCGCATTCATAATATTAAATAAGGATTCCAGTTGTTTTTTTTTAATAGCTTCAATGTACAAACACGGCATGTTTAGAATCTTATAATCTTATACTAATATATAAAGCTGAAGAGTTTGTTTGTTTGATTGAAGGCACTAATCTCAGGAACTACTGATCTGATTTGAAAAATTCTTTCAGTGTTAGATAGCCCATTTATCGAGGAAGGCTATAGGCTATATATCATCACTCTAAGACCAATAGGAGCGGAGCACCGATGAAGAATGTTTCAAAATCGGGGGGTATTGAAAACAAATTCCACGCGGATGACGTCGGGCACAGCTAGTATTATAGATAGAAGGAGTTTAAAAGAAGATGCTGTGGTAGCGATCTTCTGGTGCCGTCCTTGTTTACTAATTTGTCATCTCCACGCGAACGAAGTATCGCTGACAATATAAGTATATAGAATAAACAAACCAACACATTCTTGTTAATATTTGTATTCAAAATAAACTTTTATAGTATGAATAAACCAACACGACTTCATGTTTTAGATATTAATGAGTAATTAGTTAATTCCTAGTATAGCACATTGCATAGTACTGCACAAACTTGGCGCAGGCAGGTGGAAACTATCTAATTAGGTTTTTGTTTTGCTTGCGGTACTCGCATCGTTGTGATATCGTATGGTACAAGTTATAAGATAAGTTTTTGCCAGGAATTTATATAGAATATAATAGAAAACACTTTATTGTTCACCAAAATAAGCAATTACAAAATAAATAATTACAATAAATGGACGTAGTTATGCGAAAACGTTCCATTCCACAGTAACTACAATTTGAGAAAAACGCAATTTATTGTTTCCGTGGTACACTTTTTTCTCCTAATTAGTATAGAGTAGTATAGACGAACAATGTAGGTATAATCGTAATAAAATATAATCATTATATGATCATGTACCATTTTTATTATATTTACCTTAAAACCGTAAGTAATTAGGAGAAATGGTATTGGAACATTTTAGCAAAACTACTTTTTCTATGAATCCTCATTTTGTATTTATTTTGCAAAAACGTTCCAAAAAGTATATTTTATATATTTTTATAAAACAAATAAGTTAAAGTAAAGTAAACATGGAATCAAAAAGATAAATATATTAGGAAATAATTTGTTTATTTATAAAAGTCAATCATATTATTCGGCTAATAATTCAATATCGTCATCGGGTATGTTATCAACTTGTATGTCGAAGTCTGAGTCTCCGCCAAATCCATCGACATCATCGATGATGTCCTCCGAACTTGTTTAAGTTTTATAAAATCGGAGACAATCATCAGGAATATATTGATACATTGACTGCAAATCACTTAATTCCGGTGGAGCAATAGGTTTGCCATCAAGCCACAACAGGCAGAAATAATTTTTATTTATTTGACGTGTTTCCCCTTTGATTATTTTTTCTATACATATATATATCTCCTTATAGTCTTCTTCTAATGCTGACCTCATAAAAATAGTTTTTTTAATATATAAATTATATATATTTTGATATGCATGAATGCAATATATAATAATATAGTCGATTAAGAAACAAGAGCGCATAATCGACTCTCGGGTCCGGCAGGAGTGCACTGTCTCGGTATGTCAATATGGGTTTCGTCCAGGGCATGGAACCATGGACCCTGTTTTTGCCCTAAGGATCATCATGGAGAAATACAGGACGAAGAAGACGCCTCTGCATTTCCTGTTTTTGTATCTGCAGAAGGCCTTCGACTTTGTTCCTAGCGTGATGATCTGGTGGGCACTGAGGTCCAAAGTGGTGCCAGAAACCTATTAATAATAACATTATCCGGGATATGTACCGTGATTCCGATTCCATAGTTCGGACCGCTGTTGGCGACAACACACCCTTCCCCATTACCGTAGGCGTGCACCAGGGATCGGTCCTTAGTCTGTTTCTGTCCAGCGTGATATTAGACGAAGTGTCGAATAGCATCAGAGATGCGCATGAGCAACCTCCATGGTTGCTCATGTATGCTGATGATATGGCGGTGGCAGATTCGGACAGGGGGCGCCTGGTGGGACGTGTAAATGCGTGGAAGAGGTCGCAAGAGAACGGCGGTTTGAAACTAAATGTGGCGAAGACTGATTACTTGGCCTGAAACACTACAGATCCTACATGCGTGCGCATAGGCGAAGATACGGTCGAGCGCACGGATCAGTTTAAGTACTTGGGATCTGTCCTTAGTGCGTCCAGGGATATCGACCTCCACGTCAAGGCCCGTATCACAGCAGCTTTGGCCAAGTGGCGTGAGGTGACAGGTGTCATTTGTGACCCCAAAATGCCGGTCAAATTAAAAGGACAGGTCTATAAATCCATCATTAGACCTGTCCTTTTGTATGGCAGTGAAGCGTGGCCAGTAATTGAGCGACACAAGCAAGAACTGCTTGTCACGGAGATGAATATGCTGCGATGGATGTGTGGAGTGACGCGGAAAGACCGGGTCAGGAACTCCCGCATCCGCGGCAGTCTTCATGTCCGTGACATAGCAGACAAATTGCAAGAGTGTCGCTTACGCTGGTACGGCCACGTTTTACGCAGACCGTCTAATTACGTGGGGAACAAATGTCTAGCCATGCCGCCTCCGTCAGGTCCCGGTCGAAGGGAAAGGCCCAAGAAATTCTGGCTTGACGTTGTGAAGGATGACATGCGTGCCAATGGTCTCAAAACGGGGGATGCTCCACACATTTTGCATCGGTTATGCATCACTTTTGTTATTTAGCTAAAACGTTCCAAATAGATTGGATCATTATTTCCAAGAAAAACATACATTACATAGGTTTTTTAAAACGTTCCAAGATTACTGAATCGTTTATGCAGCACTTTTGTTATTTAGCTAAAACGTTCCAAACAGATAGGATCATTATTTCCAGGAAAAACATACATTACATGGATTTGCTAAAATGTTTCAAGATTATTGAATCATTGTATAAAAATATTAATTCAGAATCGTATTAAATAAAACCGTTCCAGACGGATAATGACATTTTATTCTCATTTAAAGGATTTGATTGGCAAAACTTGTGGGTTGGAACATACAGTAAGAAATATAAATAAGGAAATATTACATGTAGACTAAGAAGAAGACGAATATTTTTCTAGGATGACGTAAAGTGTCAAAAAGGGTATACTAGTCACTGTATCTCAATGACAGTTTTAAGGAACCTGCTGCAATAGGTTCTAGTACGCTAGCCCCAGAGTTTGCATATCAGCCTTCGAAACAATACACTACTCGTGAGTCTAAATATAATCCTAATTACTATAATTCTAATACAAGTAAAACATCTTACCTTAATAAACACAACTTGAACAAATATGAAAATATAAATAAAACACTTGCAATAACCGAACACGGGAAACAAAAATATTGCTTCCGCTGTAAAGTCGACACACATACAATGAAAGAATGTACCGCTGAGCGAGCGATATTTTGTTTTAAGTGTGGTTTACCAGATTTTCGCACTCCAGAATGCCCAAAATGTAATCCTAAGCAAAAATCCGAATTAAAAAACTAAATACCGAAAATCGTAGCCACCCAGTAGATCAACGTTTTGATGTCTCGGATTGGAATAATTGGCTACTGACTATCAAGAACTTCTTTAATTCTTATAAGGTTGCTTCGATTTTCAATACTAAACCGAGAAATGACCCCCGCCCATATGTTAAAATTAAGATTAATAATTTTGAACATTTAAATATCTACGGCCTTTTAGACTCTGGTTCTGTAGTCAGTATTTTAGGCAGTAACTCCCACATACCTTTACTTAAATACAAATTCAAAATTAACACTGATGACAAAATCACAGTCACTGCAGCAGGTGGCCAAAAAATTACTTCTCTAGGTTATACACAACTACCAATATTATTTGAAAATAGCGATGCTACATTAAAAGTTCACGTTATTCCTGAAATTGATACTCCTTTAATTTTAGGCATAGATTTTTGGCGTAAGTTTGATATTTGTAATAAATATTTAAAAAACGTTCATTATTTTTCTAATACAAATTCGGATTTTCTAAATTCATCATTATCTAATAATATTTTTTTAAATTGTTTTGACAACTTGTCTGCAAATGAACAATCGATTGCTAATGATATTATAAATAAATTTAATAATATTTCTTTTGAACACAGAGGATTAGGTAGGACTTCACTTATAACTCATCGAATCGATACTGGTGACGCTTTACCCATAAAGCAACGATATTATCGCTTGTCGCCAGAGAAACAAAGAATAATTGCTGAGCAAGTCGATGAAATGCTGTCACTAGACGTTATTGAACCTTGTGAAAGTCCATGGTCTTCCCCGGTGCTTGTAGTTGGTAAAAAAGATGGAAAGCCTCGATTCTGCTTAGACAGCCGAAAATTAAATTCAGTTACCAGGAAGGATGCATATAGCCTTCCTTATGTGTCTGAAATACTAGACAACTTACGAGATGCTAAATTTCTTTCAAGTATAGACCTTTCGAAAGCATTCTGGCAAATACCAATTGCAGAATCTGATAGGGACAAAACTGCTTTTTACGTTTCCGGTCGAGGGACTTTCAGATTTAAAGTAACGGCCTTTGGACTTACGAATGCACCAGCAACCCAACAACGGCTAGTCGATACGTTGTTTGGTCCGGAATTTGAGCTGAAAGTATTTGCTTATTTAGATGATATAGTTGTAGTTAGTAACTCATTCACTGAACACGTTTCACTTCTTACTAGAGTCCTCGAAAAATTAAAATCGGCAAATCTCACAATTAACTTGGAAAAAAGTATGTTTTTTAGGAATAAATTATGCTACCTCGGATATGTTGTAGACGCAGACGGTTTGCGTACCGACCCCGCAAAAGTAGAATCTATACTTAACTACCCAACCCCCACTACAAAGAAAGAAGTGAAGCGTTTCCTTGGTACAGCTTCATGGTATAGAAGATTTATTAATAACTTTAGTACTATAGCTGGCCCTCTCAATAAATTAACATCAACTAAAAAGAATTCCCCACCCTTTCTTTGGTCACCGGAAGCTGATGCTGCTTTTCGCGAACTGAAACATCGTCTTATTAATGCACCCATATTGGCTTGCCCAAACTTCAACCTCCCGTTTGAAGTACATACCGACGCTAGCAATTATGGAGTAGGTGCTATGTTATCGCAAAATATTAACGGCGAAGAACATCCCATCGCCTACATGAGTAAATCGTTAACTGGACCGGAGAGAAACTATAGTGTGACAGAAAAAGAAACACTGGCCGTATTAACCGCACTAGAACACTGGCGTTGCTACCTAGAAAATGGTCAAACATTTACTGTTTATACTGACCACGCTGCCCTCAGATGGTTTCTCTCCCTTAGTAATCCCAATGGACGTCTTGCGAGATGGGGTGTTAGACTTTCCTCTTTTAATTTTATTGTCAAACACAGACGTGGAAAAGATAATGTTATTCCAGATTCCTTATCTAGAACTGTACCTTTAGCTGAAATAGTAACTGCCTCTGAACCAGTTACTAAAGACGAATGGTACCTTAATATTTATAAAGGTTGCTTAGAAAACCCATCAAGTTTTCCTAATTATTGTGTACAGAATAATAACTTATTTAGATATATGAAAAGCGGTAATACTCTCCTATCTGAATTTGATTGGAAATTGGTTGTCCCATTAGAATCACGTGAAGAAGTATTAAGTAAAAATCATTCTGAGCCCACATCTGGTCATTTCGGGGTGTTCAAGACGCATAAAAGACTTGCACTTCATTATTACTGGCCAGGTATGCGTAAGGATGTAATAAAATATATCACTAACTGTGAGACTTGTCTGGCTTATAAACTCCCAACTCATGGGATTTTAGGAAAAATGGGTAGACCAAAAGATTGCTCAAGACCATTTCAAATGTTGTCTATTGATCTAGTAGGACCGTTACCAAACAGTAGAAAACAAAATTCATACATATTTGTAGTAACCTGCTGTTTTTCTAAATACTGTTTGTTGTTTCCCCTTCGCAGAGCTACTGCTGAGGTAGTTTCTAAACAACTAGAGGACAATGTTTTTCTTGTACACGGTGTACCCCAAACAGTCATATTAGATAATGGTTGTCAATTCATAAGTCGTGAACTAGAAAGTGTTTTTAATAAATATAAAGTTCCAAGTGTACATTTTACACCTAAATATACACCACAGATAAATACTGTCGAAAGATATAATAAAACTATAGTGACAGCTATATCAACATTTGTGGAAGGTGATCATAGGGCTTGGGATATAAACTTACCTAAGATTCAGTTCGCGATGAACAATTCTGTTAATGAAGTTACTGGTTATACTCCCGCTTTCCTAGTTCATGGCAGGGAATTAGTAATATGTGGCTCCCATTACTTGGAATCAAGCAACCCTAAAGAAATAATATTTACACCTCGTGATCAATACGCTGCTAATTTAGGACACTTATCTAATATATTTGATAATGTCCAATCTGCCCTATGGCATAGTCATCAAAAGAACACTCATCGCTATAATTTAAGACGCAAGGAGGCAAATTTCAATGTAGGTGACATTGTTTGGAAAAGATGTTATTTCCAAAGCGACAAAGATGCATATTTCACTAAAAAGCTAGCACCAAAATTCCAAAAATGTCGAATAATTGAAAAACGTTCTCCACTAGTATACATTTTAGAGGATATGGAAGCTCGAAACTTAGGAGCCTGGCATATCAAGGACTTGAAACCAAAATGTACCTCTTAGTACACCTTCGCGGATTTTTCTGCAGTAAAAATCCTTGTCCTGGAAGGGGAGTACTGTAACAACTATTAATAATCGTTGTTTACTTATTACATATAATTAAAACTATAAATATTTAAATTAAAATAATACATATATGTAATTAATAAAAAATATAAATATCAATTAAATATAATATACAAAATAATTTAAAAGTCACCTAACATAATGTTTTACTGTAATTCGATACACGTAAAGGAACGTCGCAACGTGAACAAAAAAAAGACGACTGAATGACGGTGGAGAGAAAAAAAAGACATTTTGGATTGGCTCATAGATGAGATTGCGTATTCTAATTGTTACATATTTTGAAAACTGTTCTATTTTATTTTATTCTAATATCTTAGTATTAATACAAGCCAAACTAAATAATACTTAATTTATTTTTAAAATAAGTGCTCATTATTCCCATACTGGGAATTTGGTTGGGAGTAATCTCCTCCCACTCTCTCCAAAATCTACTCCGTCGACGTGCCTGCGCCTCAAGTATTAGAAGTTGCGAATAAGGAGTGCCGTGCTGTCCAGCATACTGCAAGGAATCTCAAGGGAGTGCGGTACCGATTCCAGGACTAGCCAGGAAAGCTGAACTTTGTTTGGCAAGAACCCATTAGTTACCATCTTATTTTCTTTAAAAAAAAAATAGTTTTAAATATACTTATTTTCTTACCCTTATTTTGATTGCGTTTTATTTATTTTAAAATAAAACGTGACAATTGAGTGACTTGTGGGTTGGAACGTTTTCGCATAACTATGTCCAATTAAAGGTAAAACAAAAGGCGGCCTTATCGCTTAAAGCGATCTCTTCCAGGCAACCTGACTGAGAGGACACTTTTAACAACTTATGGTATAATTAGATTAAAAACTAGTAAAATAAAAATGGAAGAACAGTACAGTGTTATATGGTGATGTTTGGCTGTATAGTATTATATTATAAATATTTTTTGTTAAAAAAACCTCTGCGGATAGGACCTCAAGGCACGGGACATAAAAAGTAGCCAGCCCTAGCTGATGTTAAATAGCCCAGGACAGAGACAGATGGGCGTTTTTAGAGGCCTTTACCCAATCTGGGATTCTTACATAAAATAAGTAAACCAATAAGACTAGCAACAACAATACTAACAATTAATTTAAGTTTATTAATTACTAACTAATTTATTCCAAAAAGTAAGAAATAAAAGGCTTTTTTTAGTATTACCGACAAAACAAATACACAAACAACTAAAAATATAAGACGATATGCTCTTATAGTCATCGATTATTATTCGATATAATCTGTAATAACTGTATGGTATCATTTGCCATTGTCTATGGCTATTGTTCGGTGTCCATTTTACTTTCTGAATAATTTACGTAATGCTTACTAATGGCTTACAGCCCACCACTGTGTTTTTTTAGTTATAATTTTATATAGTTTTAACTATGATACTAACTTAAGTATGATGACACCGACTTCATATTTATTAATAAATTCATAAAATTGTAGTTCAAGTACCTTGTCCATAATTGATAATTACGTAGTCTGAGTATTCTAATTATAGCTTTAAGGGCTTACAAGTGAAATATAGCATAATCTTAATCAGGTTTAATAAAAGTTAAGTTTTCATCTTCGTATTATTTTATATTCGAAATATATACTTATATGCTTAAAAAAATAATTTTTGAAAATTAAAATGACAATATATTGTCTTTCTATACGATTATTATGTATAAAAATATATTATGATTGTATTAAGACTGTCTCTCCGCTACCGCTTATGGATTGGCTACTCGCTTATGAATTGTACCATATCCCGGTAGCCTGCAGTTAAGATGCAGTCTCCTCGGCACGTGCCATGACAGGTGCATGACGCGTGCTGCCACTTAAGGCGAAGACTAGCTCAAATCTTAAAGTATACGACTACTTATCAGCAAAAAATAAATATCAGTTTTTTTTTTATTGGTGCCGGGAGTTCCTCGTTATATGGCAAGGCTCCTGTTGTATAAAGAGTTTTTTTCAAAATCAGCCGGGTTCAATTCTTGGCCAGGGTAAAAAGAAAGAGAAAAAATAGAAAAGAATTTTACTTGAATAAATAGCGACGTACTTACACTAATTACAAATCACAGTAAAAAGAAAGAAACAAGTTTTGAGAACATATACGCCGCATTTTTAGCAAATAAGGTGCCGGAGTTTTATCCGACACAAGGCTGATTTTTAGCACAGACATATATAAATCAACAACTCTCTATAACGCTATACAATTCACATTCCTTTCAGTGTCGTCATATAGAGTTTAAATAAATATAATATAATAATAAATATTTAAATGTTTTGTGTTGTCCGCAGGCTCTCAGAAAGAAACTGAAAAGTTACCGATCGAAATATGTACTGTTTCATTCCTCCCTCTATATATTATTATTGGAACCTGACCTTTCTTGGCATCTTCTTGCCATAACTGTGACATTAGCAACGTCAATGCTGGGAGCGTTGGAGCCATAATCCCAAACAAAGAAGACAGTAACAACAATAATATGGTTACGAGTTGCAGGACTCGAATTACAATGCCGTTGGAATTATTATAGAGGTTATTAGATCTATACAAATACGTATAACAGGGGTATAAATATATCCGAACACAACAAATCCAAACGTAATGCAGAAGGTCGTAATTCAATAAAACGCGTAAAGTCCGTAATTATTAGATTCCCGATTGTACACACGTCACGCCTTGATCGTGGTTCTCGCTCGACTGCCCCCTCTCTCCATCGGGCCGTCGTTTTATACCTCACAGATACAAATGTGCCCGTATCGTAGTCGACATAATCCGCAACATCTGGCTAATGATTCAGCAGCAAGTGGTTGTAAACGAATACAATAGAACAATAGCCTGCTCTCTAGAAACGTATGCCAATAAATAAGTAAACAAAAGAAGACGATCATAAAAGAATTACAACTAGTTCAAATGCCGACAGGTAATAAAATATGTTTTTTACAGATTAGAAGTGGAATTTGCTTTTTGTCGGAACCTGAGTTGTAACACTATCATAGTTTAATTTCTCTTCATTTTTGTAAGTCTTCCCCTTAACACCTATCTAAATCGCCACAACAATTATTTCAATGGCACACAACAGGTGGAATTGCGGGGAATTAATAATGTTCAAATTCAAATTCAAATTCAAATTCAAAAGTTTTTATTCAAAATAAGTTCCACTGGAGAACACTTTTTGAAGGTCATACATATAGGTTAAAATTTAATTTTACTTCCTAGTCTATGTACACCGCTTCGCAACGTGTTTTCACCTCAACCACCTGCCCACAAGGTGGCGCCACAGCTGCTCATCCCAAATACGAGAAATGGCCGATATATCATGTCTATTGTTAGCTCAGACATTTGTTTTATAGATATATGTATAACTAGCTTATGCGCGTGACTTCGTCCGCGTCGAATAGTAAAAAAAATAAGTTAAAAAACCCCCCGATTTTGAAACATTCTTCATTGATGCTCCGCACCTATTTATTGGTCTTAGTGATGATATCGATGGCTACATAACAAATGGGCGTACAAAAATAACTTATTTCTTAAGCTATTATTATTAATATATATTATCTAAAACATCTTAAAGTCGGTGCTTAGTAATTTTCAAAATATAGTAATTTTTATGTTTTACTTTGCACCGACTTCAAGATGTTTTAGATAATATGTATTAATAATAATAGCTTAAGAAATAAGTTATTTTATACATTTTAGTTTTTTCGTTTTTGAAGTCGGTTTTTTTAAACGAAGTTTTTAAATTTTATTTGTTACTTTTTAGTGTCTAGCTATGTATGGGTGGACGTACGAATGGTGCCGCGCTTCTTAAAAAATATAGGTCCCAAGAAACGGGAACAAAAAAATGTTCGTAAAATGAAAACTACTGGGCCAAACTATGTCAAATTTTTAGGGGACCACATGGCAGCTATTCCGCGTCGAACAAAAAAAGAATCACGTAAATCGAATCATAAATCTCAGAGTAATCGGTGTACATATGGAACGGAGTGAAAATTATTTCCATGAAAAATGTTCATAAAATGAAAACTACTGGGCCAAACTATGTAAAATTTTAAGGGGACCAATTGGAAGCTATTCCGCGTCGAACAAAAAAAATCACGTAAATCGGATCATAAATCACGGAGTTATCGGCGAACATACATAAAAGAAAGCAACAAAAAAAAGGATCCCGACGAATTGAGAACCTCCTCCTTTTTTCGAAGTCGGGTAAAAAAAAGTGCAGTTTTACATAAGGGACAAAATTGTGAATAAAACAAAACTAGTTGATTGTATAAGGCTGAAATTTGGAGTAACCTTTCATTTAGGTTCACTTAACACAACTACATACCGGTAATACTTTTTAATTGTAACATTAAATAGATTTAATAAAGATTTAATAATTAAAAAAAGTAAGTAATTATATCTCTTTCTCTAATACTTGGACCGTGGTAGGGGCTTTATTGGTCGGTCGTGGTCGGGTGCAAGAAAAATTTGACCAACTTCCCGGTTTCCGATTGAGCTGAAATTTTGCACACATATGTATATCGCGTGATAATGCAATAATATATAATATAAAAGAAATTTTGACAGGTACATTGTACAGTATGATTTTCTGTATACCTGTAGACAGAACAAAACACATATACTCGGTATTGAAATTGTAAGTTCAAAAATTGATGTATCGTTCTTGTTGAGTGTCATTTTGACGTTTTAAAATGACGTTGACGTTTGATGCTGGAAGTTATAGTCGCTTTCGCGACACGAGCTTATATACATATAATATTGTTATAACTCAGGTCCCGACAAAAACAAAATCCACCATTTATTACCCGTCGGCTTTTGAACTAATAACATTGAAATTCTTTTATGATTTCTTTTGTTTACTTATTGGCATACGGCCTTTGTTGTATTGTAATTCCAGGTGTTACGGACTTTAAATTAAAAGCAGATTCTAGGAAATTCGGTCCACGCTGCCAGGCGCAAATATTGAATTTGTGCAGTATAAAACAAGGACCTGATGGAGGGGGGAAGCAGTCGAGCGAGAACCACAATCGAAGTGAGACTTGTGTACTACAATAGGGAACCATAGAGACGGACTTGGCGCGTTTTATTGAATTACGTTTGGATTGGATTGTTGGGTTCGGTTATATTTCTGCCTGTGTTATACGTGTTTGTATAGTTATAATAAACTCTATAGTAATTCTAACGGCATTTTAATTGGAGTCTCTGGACCCGTAACGATATTAATAAAATTATACACAAATTGACTATCTCCAAACCGGTCGGTTTTTCTATCTAACATTGACATCGGTCTACTGGCCAGCATTCATTCCACAGGGGGCGAAATGGGCAGTTTCGCCAAGCGGTCACGTCCCAGAGGCCTAGGAATCAGGGTTAAAATCGTGGGCGAATTAAAAAAGTTCTGCAGCTATTCAACGAGTATTCCGTCGTTGAATAACGACATAACTGCTTTTTAATACAGTTCACGTTACAAATAAAGCAAAAAAATTACAACTCGCTTATTTAATAAAACTACGTTTTAACGGTTTTAAACGCGGTAATTTATTTGATTTTGGTTAATCCGACGTTTCGGCCGCTTTTCAATGGACGACAAAGATGACATTTGTCCAACGAGTATTGTTAAAGTTTTATTTAGCCTACCGCCAACTTGTTCATTTTAATTATTTAGTTTTCATTTTGTATATATAATAAAACAAATTATCAGTCAAGCTATTTTTCCTTCCACCCATTTTAATATTATATAAATTTTTAGAACTTCTTCTCTTTAAGCCATATCATGTTGTGAAGCGGTGGTAAATTAGATTAAGCTCCCATAGAGTAAATAATAGCCATAAACAAGATTAGAAATAAATAATTAAAATGAACAAGTTGGAGGTGGGCTAAATAAAACTCATAATATACAAGTCGCGAAAACTTAAGAAAAAAAACCTCGCTTATTAATAACGCTGGCCCACAAAAAGAGTGGTTTGTACTTTTCTCCAGACCCATCTCTTCTTAAGTATTTCGAGGCGTTGAATCGGAATTTGGGGTCAGCATCAAGCTCAACTACTACAAAAATAAATCCCTGAAAGCAATAAGGTGTATTTTCTTCACCCTACTACAAGAAAGCACTAGCAATCCATCAACTACTGCCAGCAGCCACCACTACAAGCAAGAGCAACTGTACAAACTGTACACTTGGTAAGTGTGATCTTCTACCACATCATCGTCTGACAATAGGCGTGATACTATCTCTATAATCTCAATCACTATCTGTAATCTTCTATATCTATATCTAAAACCGACTTCAAAAACTAAAAAATCAAAAAGTATAAAATAACTTATTTCTAAAGCTATTATTATTATTAAAATATATTATCTAAAACATCTTAAAGTCGGTGCTTAGTAATTTTCAAAATATAGTAATTTTTATGTTTTACTTTGCACCGACTTCAAGATGTTTTAGATAATATATATTAATAATAATAGCTTTAGAAATAAGTTATTTTGTAGTTTTTAGTTTTTGAAGTCGGTATTCTTAAACGAAGTTTTTTTTATTTAATTTGTTACTTTTTAGTGTCTAGCTATGTATAAGTATAACGTTTGTACTGGTTGCGTCCAGTTATATTTATACCTGTGTTATACGTGTTTGTATAGTTCTAATAAATTCTATAGTAATTCCAATGGCATTTTAATTCGAATCCCGTAACACGTAACAGTATAATAGAATGATAGCCTCAGGAGACGATCAGGCACTTAAAAGAGCCATATCATATCGTTTCAAGATGTATTCAAAATAAAACTGAATGAGTTTTGTCCAATAAATATTTCCACCGCCGAAACACGTGCCTGGAACGCGGCTTTGTAGCACTGCGGTGTCGGTCAAAGTGAATGCATCGCGCCAAAAGTGAAGGAAATTGGAATACCCAGAATTCCGATCGACATGCGAAAAGGATAGTACAAAATGTACACATACGTACATAGAGATGTAGTGGCATTTTCGTATGCTGTATGTATTGTAACAATCACCTTTGTTGTCGTTTTAAAAGGTGGAAATAAAAAATGATTTCAAAACATTATATGGGTATAAGATATATAATATTGTTACAAGTCGCGAGACTCGAATTAAACACGTATAACACAGGTAAAAATATGACCGAACACAACAAGTCCAAACGTGATGCAGAAGGTCGTAATTCAACAAAACGCTCAAAATCCGTCACTATTGGATTACCGATTGTTGTACACACGTCTCGCTTTGATCGTGGTTCGCGCTAAACTGCCCCCCTCCCTCAGTCAGGCCATTTTATACTGCACAAACGCAATGTACCCGTATCGTAGTCGACATAATCCGACAGTCCTGGCTGATGAATTGGCCGCAAGCAACCATAAAGTTTTCTAGAGTCCTATGCCAATAAATAAGTAAACAAAAGAAGACGATCATAAAAGAATTACAATAGTTTCAATGTTATTAGTTCAACTGCCGACGGGTAATAAAATGTGTTTTGTTTCAGATATGCAGGTGGATTTTGTTTTTGTCGGGACCTGAGTTGTAACAATATGTTTAAATGATTATTGATTTAGCTTGTCTGGTTGATAAGGGGAGGGAGTTCAACAGTCGGACATCCTGGAAGGAAGGAAGAAGTGTGTGCAGGTATTGATAAATTGATGGACAATAAATACTAAAAAGTTCCCTTAAATATGGGGGAGGACAGGGATTGTAAAGGTTATTATGCAAAAGTAAAAGTAAGTGAACATTCCGACGAATGCGAAGAGGTAACCATTTAAGCTTATCACGAAATTCGGAGGCATGGTCAAATTTACGCAAACCAAATATGAATTGGATACATACATTTTGAAAACTTTCTAGCTTATATAGTTGAGAAAGTGTGGGTTCCTACTGAAAAACTCTGATTTAGCAATATCTTTTAAATCCCAAAATGGTTGAAAATGTAACCCATATTCTCATGGAATGTATTTGGAACGAGCCAGCCCAAATTAAATTATACGCGGAGTTAAGTCTGGAAGGATTACACTTGAGAACAATATTTAATATTCTGGCCTCTCTCGCTTCTAAAGAAGCTAGAACAATGTACAAGTTTGTGATGAGCTTCTTGTCCTTATTGTGGTAGGGATTTTGCCCGACTGAATGGCTACCACCCTTGATCTAGAGTTCTAGAGTATGCCGCTAAAACAACCTTGAGCTGTGTTCCGGGATTAGTGACCAGGTTCCAGTCTCCCTTAAAAGAGCAGCAGCGCATTTGTATCACCTTTGGTGTTACAAATGTCCATAGGCGATGGTAACCGCTTTCCGTCAAGTGGGCCGTGAGCCTGTCTGCTGAACTTCTGCAATTTAAAAAGCTATAATAAATTAAGAAAAGGCACGATGAGGCTGATATAAACGAAAAGGTTCAAAGCCCCTTAAAAAAAGCTCCATAATATCACTAGAGTTTTCCCCGCGGCACATGTTTAATGGTCAATAGCAGAATTGAGCCCCAGGTCTCTGACCGAAGTTGGGTAATCACAGTGTGGCAAATCAACAATAAGGTCACAGATCGATTCCCGATTTAGGCTCAGGAAATGGCGTTCATTGTTAACAAGGAAAGTGTCTTTTTATTTAAAAGTTACGGTTCACTAACCTTTATTGTTGGTAATGTATTCAAAATAGTTAAAGTTGAGATAAGCACAGTCTGTTTAATATAGATTTATTCATACTGTTACGAGTTGCAGAACTCGAATTAAAATTTATTAGAACTATACAAACACGTATAACACAGATGCAAATATAACTGTACACAACCAGTCCTAACGTAATGCACGGTTCAATCACACGCGCAAAGTCCATCACTAACGTCTTGCTTCGCTTGTGGCTATAGCTAGACTGCCTCATCCCATTAGGGCGTTGCTTTATACTGTACAAATACAATATGTCTGCTCGACCGCGTGGACAGTATTTCTTAGAATCATATCTGGCATAAAAGATTACAATACACAATGGGCTGTTCTTCTAATCACAAATGTTAAACACAAAGTAAACAAAAGAAGTCAAAATGCCGCCAAAGGTAATAAAACATCTACAGGAATGCAGGTGTGAGTTTGTCTTTTGTCGGCGCTCAGGTCGTAACAATACTCATATATTGTGTATAGCAGAAGAAACATGAAAGTAGGACAAACGCAGTTAAAATGAAAGCTTCGAGAAGTATATGTAAAGTTAATGTAAGTGATATGATAAGAAACAGTGTAATAAAGGAACGTTGGGATTGAAAGAGAACGTAGTAACAAGAGTTGAGAAAGTAATGTTAAGATGGTTTGGGTATGTAGAGATGATGAAATAGATGAAACGACGGACGATACAATTGTATGGGTTGTAGAGTTGGTGGACCGCGACATACTGAACACAATAAAATCACAGAAGTTTTGAAGAATCAGACAAACAACACCTAATAATAAACGTATTATGTCTCTCTTTTTCCTTGAATTTTCTGCCAATTCTTTTGGATTATATGGGGTCGGTACAATATGTCTTTTCCTTGCCTACAGTTCTATTCTGGCATACATAGGTCCTGTCCCATAAAATATTCTTGTAGTTGATACATTTACCATGTTCATGGTTGTACATTTATTTGTATTCTATACTTTGCTTAATGTACCATGATCCTGGTTACCACGCGTTCGGGTTCACAACTCAATTATTCTCTTATACATGTTTACATAGATACTATATATATCAAACTAGAAACTTTCGCAATAAGACTAGTTAAATTATGTAATTCTATCAAAAACAAAAGCAGACTATGTTCAAGGCCAATCTTTTGGAATTTGATTTTGGTATTTGACTTTGAACGTTTGACAAGTACTACTTTAAGAAAACAATAGCAATAACATCTTTTGATCTATGATATGTCTATTATTCATATATAATCATAATTTCTAATCATAAAATAAATTAAATATGTTACTATCCACATTAAATCCCTTACTTATTTAGTTATTTTAATTTAATTTGCCAAGTACTTAATGATCCACCTTTGTTACCGTTAATCAATGCCTATATAGCTATGTTAACCAGGACGTAAGGACAACCAACCAATGAGAGTTGTGTATAAAACTCGCTCCTACTGGCTGAAATTCAAAATGTAAAAATAAAATATACTTTTAAATTCAGTTACGAGAAGACTTGTTGTACTACAAAAAGATATTTACTAGAACTAAAATAAAAGCCAGTTTTAAGATCGAATTTATATTTATTCAAGCGTCCAGCATCATACCACTGTCTTCATCATCATGTCATCTTTCTCACAATCCATTCATCTCCTTTGTGGTCTAGCTTTAAATTTATACCCGTCAATGTTCCAGTTTAACTTTCTTTTAGTCTCGTAAGCTTTCATCCCTCCTACTTAAATGTCCATACCACCTTAATCTTCTTCATCTCAATTAGCAACTTCTCAACTTATCTATTCTAGTAACACCACAAATCCATCTCAATCTTCCCATCTCAACTGAGTGGAAAGGTTTCTAGTACTTTAGTGGTCCAATATCATATAATATTGCTACAAGTTGGGCCACTTGCGTACCTGTAGACAGAGCATATTGATTACCTGCCGCGGCGTTTGAGTTGCATTAGTTTGTCACATGTTACACATTTTTTCTTCTCCTTACATCCTTTTCTTTATTACTCTATAGCTGATTGTATGACTTATCGTACAAATGGCAAAATTCATGAAATTAATATTTTCTAACCATAAAAGTTATTTAAAACTCAAGCCTCCCAAATTTCGCGAATGCCCAAAACAAACAATTCCAAGTATTACTTAAAAAGATATTAAAGTCGGAAATGTTTCGACCAACTCCGGCATTGTTGGGGGGTACTTCGGTAACTTCAACAATTTAACCCTTGCCCCATGTTCTACAAGTACAGACTTCTGCGAGATTAAAAGTCATAATTTATTTTGAAGAGTTCCCTTGCTCTATTTTGTTTTTGAAATGAAACCTCTATATAGACGGGGGTCTTGCGATTTTTCGCTCACGAGAATGCGTCACGGCCACGCGTTCTAATACTTCCATTTTTAAACTCGTGATATCTTTCGAACGGAATGTCCGAATTGAATAATTCAAAAAGTTATATAAAGGCATTGAAGCAGTCTTGAATAACAAGTAAGTATAATTTATTTTGATAAGGATGAATACCAAGATACAAATAAAGATCCTTTTCTAGTGGCGGCGTTTTAATTAAAATTTTAAAATAAAAGAACACTTATTGTGGCATAACTATAATAGTTAGACATATGCTGTCGCGACACTTTTTATAAATAATGATGTGTTCTGTAAAGTTGCAGTACATTATTTTATTCTATCATCCATAGTTTTCGCAGCGCACGCGATTTTATGTATTTTACAAGCTTTTATTTAACTTGCAATGGATGTACCTACGTATGTATGCAAGGTCGGGTGTAATCTTGCAAGTTAAATTTGACTAACTTCCCGGTTTCCGATTGAGCTGAAATTTTGCATACATATGTATACCGCGTGACAATGCAATAATATGCTACCATGGAGTTGATCTGATAATGGAGTCGGAAGGTGGCTATAGGAACTCCTGTACTAAACAAGATAGAACGGTTCGTTTTACTCATCTTGGTTAGCACTCTGCTGCTACATGATATCCAGGACCTCAAAAGCTTGTATTAGAAAACCTTTTTAAAACAACCTTATTAATTATAATTTATTATGTCTACAGATACAGAAAAATAGCACAAGAACTAAAGTGGAAATGAGCAGGCTTTTTCTTATTAATTTTTATTGGATGAGTTCAGCAGACAAGCGGACGAACCAATTGATGGCAAGCGGTTACCATCGCCTTTTGACATTTGTAACACTAAAGGTGCTACAAATGTACTTCTGCTCTCTAAACTGTAAATGGAGGTTCCATTCCGGCCAATGCCGGTACACAACTCAAGGTTGTCATGGCGTAAGTCTGTAAGATGTTTTGTCGCCTTTTACGATAAGCCGCCCGGCCGCAGAAAATTATCTTCTATCTCCGTTTCTGCACAATTATGGGTCACGTAACAAAGCTTGTAGACCAGAGATGGACCGTAAAACCAGCCGTGTATAGTGGATCTTAAGGCAAGAGGCCAGATATCTTCCGTCTATGGTGTCAAAAGAGAGACTATTGACATCAGTGAATAGTTTCTCTTTTGACACCATAGACGGAAGATATTAAAAACACAGCTGATCCTAATTGGTATCAAAGGTATAAATGGGCATTTTGGAAGAGGTCTGAGCCCAACCTCTGGGTTACTTACATTAAAAGAGAGAAACTAACAAAACTCTACAAAAAATTATATCAAAACGAATTTTGGACTCTTCAGCTGATCAGACGGCTGGTGCTTACCTCGGCCGACGAATCAGTATCCAGGCGATCAAACGTTGCCAGCCTTCTGGGCACCTTACCCATAGAAGACGATGAGCCGGGTTCAGTATTCTACTTATAGTCTTGAGGGTTTATAAGTAGAATACAATATAAATAATTCAAGTTTTCTTTAATTGTATTAGAAAGAAAGAAAATAATGTTTATTTTGAGTTATTGAAAATGATTAAAATATACATACATAGTTTAATAAAAACCAAAAACTTAACTAACTCTAAACAGGCCCTAACTCAGCAAATGCTGGTTGATAACAATCAACGCTAGTCTTCCGTTAGTGCCAAGCAGTGACGTCACCTTCACAAAAGAAAAAAATAACCAATGAACATATATTTTAATATTATTTATAATTAGAACACCATGAAAACAAAGAATAGACATATTTTGAATAATTTAATATAAGTACATAATATTTTATGAAATAATTATTTAAATTTGAAAATAATGATTTGGAAAAATAGGTAAATTACGAGTAAAACGAAAAAAAATGAAATTAAAAAGAATTATAAATATTAAAATATTCAACAACGCTTTCTAAACGGCGCTTGTATCAAATGCGAGATCTGCTTGCTGTATTACTATATAAAGTCATTGTAATAAAAACAATTAGATACTTAATAATAACATAGACTGAAAATGTAATAAATAAAAGGTGTTTTATTTTATTTTCGTCTATACAAAATAGAGCTGAAAATTGTCCACCCCTTTTCACCACCTGCCCTATTATTCACCCCTTCAAGCGACTTAGCACCTTCGCGAGTAAGATATTCATACACGACAGCCTCCGGCCGGAACCGGAACTCGCTCGTTTCCCGCCAAAAACGCACGTAACTTTTTTCGGTGCGACGCTTAAGCCTGCGTCACTTCCGGCTGGATTTTTCCGCTGTGACGTCACGTGTTAAACGCGAGCGTTTCCGGTTACAGACGGTTGTGGATGACAAATTCAATTTGAACTTGTATTAACGAGTGTGGCATACTAGCCGTGCCCGCGATATTATCTGCGTGGGGTTTTTTTTTTTTTGCGGAACTCTAAAATAAAAATAAGTAGCCTATGTTACGCCTTATAATATCAGCTATCTGCCAGTGAAAGTATCGTCAAAATCGGTCCAGCCGTTTTAGAGATTAGCCGGAACATCCAAACAAACATTGTTCTAATTGTAATATGTTTATATTAAATATCTAGGTTTAAGTTATGGTGAACAATAAAGAGTTTTCGTTCATTCATTCATTCATTCAAACAGACAGGACAAAAAGTTAAAAAAATGTTTTTTTTTATATAAGTACCGTATACACTTTCGTATGCATTTAGTAAAAATCTGTTGTTTTAACATTACAAACAGACACTTCAATTTTATTTATCTATATCTAGTAGGTATCTATGTATGTATAGAGGAGTTTTTGGCGGGAACTGAAAGGAGATGTTGTGCTGTGCAGTTTTATTTTCTAAAAATGTGTAAAATTACTCTAAAATGAACAATAATTGTAGGATATTGATAATTTTTGAGTAGTAATTAATAATTATGTGTTTTTGTGAGAAATGTGAACTGTATAGTCAAATGTGGCCTTTCGAGTTGTCACAAGAACTCCGTTGAATGGCTTTAGTTGATAACCTACAGTTCAGCTGAGCTATACATAGGCTTAAGAAAATGAAGAAACTACATTGATATGTACGATCTGGCATAAAGGCCTAGCTGCCAAGCCATAAATCCAAATAAAATAAAATAAATAAATATATATATATATATATATAGATAGATAGATAGATAGATAACACTTTATTGTACACCAATACAATCATGAACTTAAAGACTAAAATTATATCTACTTATGTACAAAGGGCGGTCTTATCGCTAAAAAGCGATCTCTTCCAGACAACCCCAGGAATGAATTGAGATGATAATGGCGATGGTGGTATAAGTAACATATAGTACGAACTACTTACATTTTAATAATAAATACATAAATGATATATATACATATATGAAGAAATTTTATATATTACATAGATATATACTTAATATACATACCATACAAATACATATCTACAAAATATATAAATGAATTTAAATATCATATTCCAACGACAGGTAGTATTTTTTGATCATAGTTTATAAATATCGCTAGCGATTTTGCTTGTCTGATTGTAACAGGAAGCGCGTTCCAGAGCTGTATAGCCTTAACAGTAAAAGAATTGTTATAAAAAGTTGAGTTATGCGCAGGAGTGTTCAATTTAAGTTTAGTAGAAGGGCGTAAATTATGAGAGCATGAAAGAAATTCAAAATTTTGTTTAAGGTAATCAGGAGTACTAGGGACAAATAAAATACTATAGAGGAAAGCAAGGATGTGAGTATTCCGGCGAAATCGAATTGGCAACCACTTGAGTTTTTTTTCGGAATTCAGAGACATGGTCATATTTGCGTAGTCCAAATATGAACCTTATGCAAAAATTTTGGAGGCGCTCAAGTTTATTAAGTTGTTCTTGGGTTAAGTTTAGATAGCTGGCGTCAGCATAATCAAGAATAGGAAGTAATAAGGATTCTGCTAGCTTAATTTTGGTGGTAGTGGGTAAGAAATTGCTCAACCTTCTAAGGGATTTGGATGAGAGGTAAAGCCGTCGGCTTAGTTCGGTGATATGAGGTCGCCAAGACAGCTCACTGTCAAATATAATGCCAAGGTTTTTTACCTTATCACTAAAAGGAATGATTGTCCCATCAAACATCACACTAGGTATGGTACTCCAGTCGACCTTGTTAAGCATCCGTGAGCTACCGATGATGATGACTTGCGTTTTTTCAGGGTTGACATGAAGCCCAAATGACTTGCCTCACTGCAGAATGCGTTCAAAATCTAGGTTTATGTTTGAAACTGCTTTGTCTAAGGTGGCAACAGGTGATTGCGTATAAATTTGTAAATCGTCTGCATAGAGGTGATAGGTTGAAGTGAGTTCATTAGAGATGGAGTTAATAAAAACAGCGAACAATAAGGGAGAAAGCACGCCGCCCTGAGGAACACCAGCAGGGAGTTCACACCATGACGAATAATCATCCTCGACGCGAACCCGCTGCCGGCGGCCATACAGGTAACTGTGAAACCAGTCGATTACTGTAGGAGATATGTTAAGAGAGCTTAGAATACCAAGTAATACATCAAAGTTAACATTGTTGAAGGCACTGCTGAAGTCCAGTAGCGATAGCACAGTCAATAAACCATTATATTATATATATATATATATATATATATATATATATATATATATATATGTCGGAGGGAAGTTATAGTTGGATGGATTATTATTTGGATGTATAACGCACAATATCATTTGTTTACATTATAATCACTTCTAAAATTCTTAATGTAATTTAATTAGATTTGTTAATGTTTCTATAACTTCAAGATCGTTCTAACCTAATAAAAGTTATGAATATTGTAATTTAATAAACGACCAATCAGAGCAGAGCTTATGGCGGAGCGGGGTCGGACGCCCTCTATACTTTGAGTAGTATCTACTTCGGTAGACTGAGGAGTCTTTGTGGCGCATTGAGTTGATGGCAGCAGGTCGAGTTGGACCTTAGAGTATTTTAAAGAAAGTGTTTTAAGTTAGAAGTATGAGCGGGTGCCCTGAACCCGCTGCTCGGTCTAAACTATGTCATAATGATTGATCAAATCTAAATTAAAAGTGTATAAACCGTGGCTATTGTGTTTTATGCTTGCATTTCATCCTGATGACTTCTACTAAACCTGAAATAACTAAAGATGTCGTGAGAACGAGGCCGTTCTGCGACATATATATATATATATATATATATATGTATAGACTAGTAAGGTTTTGCGGTTACATTCGCATTAATTCTAACTAAACACGATTACGATATTTACTTAAGTTTTCGCTTAAAAATTAAGTTATACTAAAGGCTAAAGGAATCATATTTATATTGTTACATGCAGACAAAAAGTGTGAATGCACATCTGCTTGCCATAAACCTGATTTATTACCTTTCCCGCATTTGGACTTCTTTTGTTTACTTCGTGTTTAAAATTTGTAATTAAGTAACATTCTATTGTTATTGTACTTGTTTTATGGCCGTCATTAGGCAGGTGTGTCGAACTAATTCTTGTTGTTATTGTTTTGCGTCAAGGCATATTGTATTTGTACAAAATAAAAGGAATCCCCGAAGGGAGGGGTTAGGCAGTGTAGCGAGAACCACGATCAAAGCAAGACGTGTACATTCGATAATCGATATAGTGACGGGCTTTGCGCGTGTTATCGAATCGTGCAGTTTGTACTGGTTGTATCCAGTTATATTTGTACCTGTTTTATACGTGTTTGTACAGTTCTAATAAATTCTACAGTAATTCCAACGGCATTTTATTTCGAGTCCTGTAGCTCGTAACAATATTAATAAAAGTTAGAAAGTAATCTAAGTAAGTATCTTTGAGTATATTATGTGAAGTTTCATTTCTACTGCATGTGACTGGCTTAAAGGCCTAGTTGCCAAGCCATAAATACAAAAAAAACTGCATGTGATCTGCATATCTACTCAATTTTATTATTTCAACTTTCTGTTTACTAAAAATGGTTTAAAAGGTAAAGATCATGAGGTATTACCCATCAAATAGCTATTGCGCGTGGCTGCCATTTTGGTGACGTAACCGTAGCCGAACACTCAGTACCGTTAGCATCACTGACCGGCGAGTACGCGCACATATCGAGTTGCGGATGACATCACGTGAATGTTAATTTGACAAGGTTCCAGCGCATTAGCAATTTGCGTGGATAATATGGGGGCAATTTCCAAGCCTAGTAAAGGTTTTGAAATTGTACAATTGTACTAGTCAAATACAATTACGTACCTATTTTTATTGCAGGCGACTGTACTTCGTATATACATCGTGCCACGGAAACTGGAGGCAATAATTCGACGGTGAAATGCCTCTCTAGTTTATTGTCCAACCATAAATACAGCAAGATTTTCCTTTTTCTAATAAAAGCGCCGCGTTCCTGCAATGTAAGACAGCTTCATTTACTTTGGTCAAGGGTGTGTCCATACTTCTATTTTATTTATTCACAAAGTCACATAAAAAAGTCATGTTTTTATAATATTTTCTTAAGTTTTCGCGACTTGTACACATAATAAAACTACGTTTTAACGGTTTTAAGCGCGGTAATTTATTTGATTTAGGTTTATCCGACGTTTCGGCCGCTTTTCAGTGGCCGTGGTCACGGAAGACAAAGATGACATTTGTCAAACGTGTATTGTCAAAGTTTTTATTCAGCCTATCGCCAACTTGTTCATTTTAATTATTTAGTTTTAAATTTTGTTTATGGATATTATTTACTCTATGGGAGCCTAATCTAATTTACCACCGCTTCACAACATGTGTGCAGGTGCAGGTGTTTACAAGCTCGATTGTGAATGTGGATTATCATACATTGGGCAAACAAAGAGGAGCATAAAAACACGGGTAAAAGAACACATTGCTGACATGAAACACACAAGGTCTACGAAGTCTGCGATCAGTGAACACACACTGGATAAACCCAACCATTACATCAGATTCGATAACCCACAAATCCTCGCGAAAGAGAATCGTTTCATACCAAGAATGATGCGTGAGGCTATTGAAATCAAAAAACACCCAAATTTCAATAGAGAAGATGGTTGGCAGGTACCACCTGTTTGGGATCCAATCATCAAAACTATTAAGACCCAAACCCAGCAAAAACCAACTGCCAGACCTCAAGACACTGTGAGCTCTTTCTGCGTGCAACGAAACAAACCAACTTGACTGATAATTTCTTTTATTTTTTCCTTCCACTCATTTTAATATTATATAAATAAAAAAATAAAAATTAGAACTAGGCATGTTTGCTGAAGAGTTTCTTGCGCCGCTTCTTCTCTTCAAGCCACAACATGTTGTGAAGCGGTGGTAAATTAGATTAGGCTCCCATAGAGTAAATAATATCCATAAACAAAATTTAAAACTAAATAATTAAAATGAACAAGTTGGCGGTAGGCTGAATAAAAACTTTGACAATACACGTTTGACAAATGTCATCTTTGTCTTCCGTGACCACGGCCACTGAAAAGCGGCCGAAACGTCGGATAAACCTAAATCAAATAAATTACCGCGCTTAAAACCGTTAAAACGTAGTTTTATCATGTTTTTATTTTTTTATTGCAGGAGTTCAGCAGACAGGCCGACGGCCCACTTGATGGAAAGCGATTACCATCACCTGTGAACATTTGCAACACCAAAAGGGCTACAAATGCACAAACAACAACTCATGGTTGTTATGGCGGCATACTTTTGACCAGGGGTGGTAGCCATCCAGTCGGGCAAATCCCCTACCACAGGCCGGGCCGCCTGTTGTAAGAGACGACAAAACAACACACAGCCAGACAGGTGGTAGGGTATTTGCTCGACTGGATGGCGACCAATCCTGGTCTAGAGTATGCCGCCATAACAACCTTGAGTTGTGTTTCGGCATTAGTGACCAGGTTCCAGTCCAGGTTTGGTGTTACAAATGTTCATAAGCGAAGATAACCGCTTTCCATCTGCTCAATGCATACCATAAAAAAATAATAGAAAACTTTCAAATCCACCATAATGTAGTTCACATGTCATTGACTCGCTCTAAATAAGGATAGATGGCGTATAAATAAATCAACACTCTAATTATCCTAATATAATACATTTCAGACTATTAGGACATTTCAATGAACATTTAGTTTCCATTTAGGTAGACCGTAGACGCCGTACAAATTTGTACGCGATCATGAACAGATCTATTTAGTAAATAAATGTATAGGTTATACTATTTCCAAACGTTCATTTTACTTTTGACGTTTGCACATCTATCAAGTTACATATTTCTTGGCAGTAAAGCCCACATAAAACAAATGACATAATTATGGCACTTTATGGTTGCGAGCGACGTAATAGTGATGATAGATGATAATAAATTGAAAAAAATCAATTTAAAAAAAATATGTCCTACTTTAAATAAAAATAATACCGCAATTATCGATCAGTTTAAAATTTCAAAACTCTTCAGTTTTTAGGTTAAGTAAATGAAGTCGATTTTTCGGTCCCAGTAGTGGGGCATTTATGGCCTGTTATTATTATCTTATATATAAAAATGAATGTTTGTCTGTATGTTTTTTTATAGAATCGTAAACTATACATTTGATCATGTGATGATGTTTAGCAAAGTTGTTGTGCATGAGCCAGAGAAGGTTTCTGAGTTGGTTCACAATTGGACCCGGTAGGTGGCGCTGCTATCAGCATATTGACTGAAGCTTTTCCGGGCAGGAAAAGCTACGTCTGCCGGGACAGATAGTAATTTATAGATTTTATACGACAAAAAATTAATATATTCTTCAAACAAATACTTCTAAGTAAGACAGACAATTTTTAAAAAGGTTTTCTACGCAGGAATTTTTTCGATAATTTTGACATGCAAAAATGTGCGATGAAAATGTTCGAAGTGTGCGCATCACGTAACCGAATGTTAGTGTATCCCGTATATGGGACGTTGTGACACAGAATACCCCAAATATGGATACGAAAAAAGACATTTTCTATAATTGACATACTGTTATGAAACAATGTGTTATATTTGAGATATTTCTTATTTGCTTTAAAAAAATTTCGAAGAAAGTAACGCCCTTAGGCTGTGGTCTGTTTTATTAGTCAGGCCATAAAAACTGTTTTTTTTTTATTATTTACTAGCTTCTGCCCGCGACTTCGTCCTCGTGGAAAGTTCTTTTAACTATCCCACGGGAACTCTTTAATTTTTCGGGATCAAAAGTACTCCTAGAGTCCTATGTTACTTCTAAGATCTCCAAGAATATGTGTACAAAGTTTCGTGATGATCGGTTGAGTAGTTGCGTGCGTGCGTGCGTTGCGTTGCGTGAAAGCGTAACAAACAAACTTACATTCACATTTATAATATGCCGGGTCCGCAAAGCTGGTCATTGGTCTTAAAATATTTGTTTTAAATGGACAGTTTCTTTATTTAGTTACATGAAATATTATGTTTGTAAGAAAATTGTTACAAATTGGTCATTATTGAAAACATACAAACAATGTGAAGAATTTTTTGTGTATAATATAACATAGTGTTCATAGTTTGTTAACATAAACACATACACTTAGTCTCATATATCTACACACACAGACACATACACATAGATGTAGGTACATAACACACAAAAATTATTTGTATAAGGATTATTGTAATAAAATTAATATTTTAATATTGAAGGTAATTGGGAGCGAGTCCTTGTGACGTAGAAGGTACCTACAAACCCCAAAAAAATTATATGTACTTTTAGAACAAAATAAACAATTATTTAGATAGATAGATAGATAACACTTTATTGCTCACCAAAAAAACTAATAAAAAAACAAAATGCATAATTACAACACTTCTTGGCAAAACAACAGGCGGCCATATCGCTAAAAGCGATCTCTTCCAGGCAACCAAGCTTAAAATAAATTCTTAACTAATCTGGCGATGTAGGTGGAGCAGAAAAGATCTGTTCAATTTAAATATACATACTTACACTATTTTATTTCATTATTATATATTCGGGAAATTGATATGAGTGAGAGGTATGCCAAATCCTACAATAACCAATAGGGTAATAAGCGCAACTAAGCTCCCAATTGGCACTTAATGGGGCTTGGTTAGCCTCTGGGAGTGCACGGCACTAACAAGTTTTCGATTGGTATTTCTAGTCAGAATTTTGGAACTCATGCCATAATGAAGTGGGTTAAAAAAAAAACTTAACATGAAGTGATTTACTCTTAAATTTCAAGTCAAACCAAATACAGGTTTTTACTATGCTTAATCAGTATTCATAATATGTTCGACATACCGGAATAATTACTAATTAGTATCTAGAAAGTGCAGCGACTTCATTAAAACACCGAATATGTTATCGCGCCGCGAATGTTGATTACTGTTTCCGGAGCAACACAAAAGACATGTAATGAAGAGGACTGTGTTACCGTTAAAATTGAATTTTCGATATTTGTTAAAATTACCAGGCAGTCCTTCTTTTTTTATTGCCTGTAGATACCAAACAGAGACGACAAATTCTGTAGAAAATGGTAAAATTCGAATTCTACTAAATCCACAATATATTGTCGATATTGTCGCGGTCAAAGTAAAGCTGATATGAATATTTTTAAATGATTTTAAGCTATTGCATAGCTTTTATCGCGGGCTTTGAGCGCGGCGACCGAATCAAGAAATTCCGTAACGAAAATAAAACCTAACATCCCCCACTTCGCCTACCATGTAGCTCAGCCGAGCGTTCGCTTAACGTGTATGTATATGGTACGACTGTACGAAGCCAGCACGGATCGAGGCGAGCTGCTCCGAAATCGGATGAATACGTAAGCAGCTGTTTGTGAGAAAGTATATCATATCTTTATAATGCCACACTCACCGCATGTGCGCCCCGTAAGTATACATGTAGGTATATATGTATACATAGGTGATTTCTTTTCTTATCGGTCACCACGCTCAAAAAGTGTAACTTGAATTAATATCAAAGAAATAACTTGTTTTTTTTTTGTAAATCATAACGGCATTGTTTTAAAATAATATCACCTTTTACTTATGCACAAACGGAGACAAAACTGACCGGCCGGCCTATCGTAGGAGGCAACAAAAATAACACACGGCCAGGCGGTAGTTTAATTGCCCAGCTGGATGGCTACCACTCCAGGTCTAAAAACAACCTCGAGTTGTGTTCCGGCTTTAGTGTCCAGTTTCCACTTCTCCTTTAAGGCCGTCCATAGGCGATGATAACCACTTTCCATCACAGTTGGGCCGTAAGCCTATCTGCTATGCTTCAGCAATAAAAAAAAACAGTCTTCGTTTAAAGAGAAGAAAGAAGGCTACTTGGTGATACCAATAACAGAGAACAAGTCTCCTCTACGCAAATCTTTATTGTGCGGAACTATCAAAGACATACCCAATTTATGTTTAGAACCTTTCTTTCTCTCTTCTCTTTTCATTCTCTAATTTTATTAAGACCTAATAAAATTAATATTAAGTAAGGGAACTATCGGTTGTTTATGAAATTACCCAGTTTCCTAGTTAAGCAGCGACCAGATGTACGAAGTGCACGATGCATCTGTTACGATCGCACCTGCGGCTATTGACCTGTTACTAACTTTTTACGCTGCGACCGGTTGATATAACGCCGGGATGGCTTTATGCAATAAGAGTCTACCGAGTTTAAAAAAGAACTGGTATTATTTGTTATAAGTAAATAAATTATAAAATTACATTAAGTAATACAATTAAAGAAAACACAACTTATTAGTATTGTTACATGCCGACAAAAAGTGAATCACAACTGCCTGTCATAAATCGCAGTTTATTACCTTCCAGCGTTTGGACTCCTTTTGTTTACTTTGTGTTTGTAAAATTCGTAATTAGAAATACAATTCATTGTGTATTGTCATCTCTTATGCCAGTTATTAGGCAGATGTGTCTAACTAATTCCTGGAAATTATTGTTTTGCGTCGAGGCATATTGTAATTGTACAGGATAAAAGGAATGCCAGAACGGAGGGGTGAGGCAGTCAAACGAGGATTACGATAGGAGCAAGACGTACATTCGATAAGCTATATAGTGACGGACTTTGCGCGTGTTATTGAATTGTGCAGTTTGTACTGGTTGCGTCCAGTTATATTTGTACCTGTTTTATACGTGTTTGTATAGTTCTAATAAATTCTATAGTAATTCCAGCGGCATTTTAATTCGAGTCCTGGAGCTTGTAACAGTATTGTATTCTACCCATAGTCCCTCAAGACTATAAGTAGAATACTGAGCCTAGATCACCGTCTTCTATGGGTAAGGTGCCCAGAAGGCTGGCTACGTTTCCTCGCTGGATCGCAATACTGATCCATTGCCCGAGGTAAGCACCAGCCTTTTGATCACCCGAGGAGTCAATTTGTCGTTTAGATAAATTTTCGTAGAGCCTCATGGCTTCAGGACCCCAAGGTCCAAGCATCTCGAGAGCAAATGTCACACACATATAACTCTCACTGACGGTTGCATATTTGGCAATGATTGATTCAGTTTTTAAATTACCGTAAGTATTTATTAGTCTATTTCCCTATTTTCTTGTATCACCTACGTCGCCAGATTAGTTAAGAAATTCCTTTAATTTAGATTACCTGGAAGAGTTCGCTCTAAAGCGATAAGGCCGTCTATTGTATTGCCTAGAAAGTATTGCAATTATGGTTTGTTTATGCAATTCTATATTTTGGTGTGCAACAAAGTGTTATCTATCTAAGAGTCAGTCTGCATCTCATAATACCTTCAATTGCCTATTACGAGCGAATTATTATAGCAGTAATAAATATAAATAAGAATTATATTTTTTTTATCGCAGGAGTTCAGCAGACAGGCAGATGGCCCACTTGATGGAAAGCGGTTATCATCGTCTATGGACATTTGTAACACCGAAGGTACAACAAATGCGCTGCTGCTCTCTTAAGGGAGACTGGAACTAGGTCACTAATGCTGGAACACATCTCAAGGTTGTTATGGTTATATACCCTAGATCAGGGGTGGTAGCCACCAGGCAGAAGAGTATACAAAAAATCTATAAAGAAAAAAAAATAATTTTCACGTATCTAAAATTCAACAGTCTGTATTAGAAGTGAGACTATTTTTTTCCCTATGTAATTTTTTTAACAAACAAGAAAGCGACTTCAAGAGTAACTAAAAAATATTTTTTCTGCAACATCATTAAGTTGGTGCCAAACAAAACATAAAAATTATAATTATATATACAATGTCACAACAATATTTATGTTTTACGTGGCACCGACTTCAAGTTGTTGCAGATTATTTTTTTGTATTTTAATTACGTTTTTTTTGCTGTATCTTCGGAACTCAAAGTTTTATACCAGTAAAATTTATATGGGACTATTCTGAAGCTATACTGAAACAAACACAAAAATAATGATCAAATTCACTTCCGAAACATAAGTTATGGCTGAATGAAAAAGCACAAAAATTTCACATTACTCCCCGATTTTATGAATTTTCTACTATATCTTCAGAACCCAATAATTGATGGCAATAAAATTTATAAGGGACAATTTCGAAGCTTTGCTGAATATAATTAAAAAATAATCATCAAAATCGGTCCCGAAACAAAAAAGTTATAGCTGAACACATTATACAGGTATATATTCAGGTTGCCTGGAAGAGATCGCTTTAAGCGATAAGGCCGCCTTTTGTTGTGCCGTTAAATTGTTGTAATTATTTATTCTGTAATTGTTTATTTGGTGACCAATAAAGTGTTTTCTATTATTCTATTCTCTATATACAAAAAATAGTTACACGACGAATTTAGAACTTTCTCTTTTTATAAAGACGGTTCATAAATAGAAAGGTTTCCCTAATTGACCATCTCCGGAAAGTTGTGCTACCTGTGTAAATCGTTAGTCATGTAGGCGGAGTGAACAAGGGTCTTCCCTAATCTCTATTACATTAGAAATAACCAGACATATTGTTTTTAAAGGTACCGTAGCCATGTGGCTAAAGTAGTGTTGGCAACACCAACAAACAATTGGTTTTTTGGTGCAAATCTTATACTAATATATAAAGCTGAAGAGTTCCTTGTTTGTTTTTTTGTTTGAACGCGCTAATCTGAAGAAATACTACTGATTTGATTTGAAAAATTATTTTGGTGTTAGATAGCCCATTTATCGAGAAAGGCTTTAGGCTATATATCATCACACTAAAACCAAAAAACCGTGGTAGCTTAATGGTTAACTTCCCAAAATCCAATAACAGTGATTCAAATCCTCAGTTGCAAAACATGCATCACAAGTAATGTTTTGACCGAATGTGTATATTTTTATAATTACCACGCGCAAACGGTGAAGGAAAACATCGCGATGAAACCTGCAAATAGAGAAAACCGATGTGTCAACCTGCCAAGCCGCCTTGGACAAGCGTGGTGGGTATACTGTCGATTCCCCATGCCTATAATGGGAGGCCTCGAGCCTGTTGTTGCTATATATATATCCTTATTTTTTAGCCAGGGGAAATCCGATGGAGGACCATAAATCGCGTCACCTTGGGGGGATAGTTCGTGACACGTGTATGGGATTCGCCAGATCGGGGGTGGCACTAGCATGGCCAGTCAGAACTGGTGCCATGCTATTGCCACTCAGTTAGGGATACCCACTAAAACCCCTAGTTGTTCTGTCCTTCGCCATATGCTAAGGCTACGGGTATAGGACCTAGCCTCTCGGTAGTCCTGGCAGGCGTGTTCCTTGTAAGGCCTCTTTCACTGCCCGGGGACTACTTTTATCCCCCGGCATGTCAAGCTCTCTGGGCGGGGGGCGGTTCGTAACTCGCCCCCGGGAGGAGAGGCCCCCCAATCTCGACGGCGTGTACAGATGAGTGAGAACCTCTATACCCCGGCCCCACCCGCGCCGCGTACTTAAGGTAGTCGAAGGTCCATGCTGGCCCTCCCGCGCCGATGCGCCCTCCTTTGGCGGGAGTGGAACCGTGACGTATGATCACGCTCTCGCTCCGCCTGCTTCTTTGCAAGTATAGTGTGCATCCATGCAGGTACAGAGAAATAATACAATTTCCTGCGGCCAGGCGGCCTGTCGTAAGAGGCGACAAAACAACCCACAGCCAGGTGGTAGAGCATTTGCCAGACTGGATGGCTACCACCCCTGGTCTAAAGTATGTCGCCATAACAACCTTGAGTTCCGTCATTAATCACCAAGTCCCAGTCTCCCTTAAGAGCATTTCTAGCACCTTTGGTATTGCAAATGTCCATAGGCGTTGGTAACCGTTTTCCATCAAGTGGGCCGTCTGCCTGTCTGCTGAACTCCTGCAATGAAAAATATAAAAAAACCTGTTCGCAGAAGGAGGAGATGGCATCCCATCCGGTATCACTCCCGATCATAGTGCGTACAACGGCCGGGTGTTGTTATATATCCTGCATAAACCAATCCCAAGACCCGTCCAAGCCGCACACCGGACGCGACTCTACGGTGTCCACTTTTTGTACGTTTTGTGACATAGCATTATCTCATGTATATCTATTTTATTATATTCTTCGACTGATAGTGGGAAATGAGAGCTTATCGCATCTCTGGTGCTATAAAGTTTTGAATTGTAACGAAATTCGAGTTGATTAATAGTTCGAGTTATAGGCGTGTGAAAATTGTGTAAAACAGCTGTAGGTTCCATTACGAATCTTGAGCGGTCGG
Source organism: Dendrolimus pini (assembly GCA_949752895.1). Lineage (NCBI taxonomy): Eukaryota > Metazoa > Arthropoda > Insecta > Lepidoptera > Lasiocampidae > Dendrolimus > Dendrolimus pini. The sequence goes on from OX457150.1 coordinate 1,653,066, forward strand.
CGGAACAGTAGGTATCGCTTTGCGCATTAAGTGAAGCCAATGTTATGAATGATTTAAATCCAAATTTTTTTAAACTAGTGAGAGTGATCCCGAGTAGGGTGAGTTGGAATGCTGCTCAGTCTCAAAGAAAGATCTTCCTACGATGTTACTGTTGTTCCTCGCAGGCCTAGGACCGTCTATTACTTATTGTACAGAGTCATCTATTGGCTTGTATGTGTTCCACTACAACAACACAACATTTTCAGCAAGAATAATATTTCCATGATAACTCCACCGAATTGCAGAAACCGCAGAAGAATGAAAGAAAAATATTTAAAACAAGGTACAAGATAATAAACAACAATTAACTGAATTTTACTTAAATACGAATATTGTGAATTTAATTTCAACCCAAAACAGACGACATTCAAAATTAAATTAAAACAACAATCCCAAAACGATGTTGCCAATATTAACAACTTTTAATAACCAATTAATAATACCTTAAACCGGCAATGACCGGTAAACACCGGTTGAAACCAGCCCAATCCGGTTGTAATTTACAACATTATCCGGTTTAATGCAGCTACCAGTGACTAACCGATGTTCCTAAGGGGTTGCTAGGTACACCAATAAATTCAAGCGGCCAATAGTTGTCATATTAGCGCATTATTAGTTACCCACGTGTGTAATTATAACAATATGCACATTAGTATTATGGCGAGTGGTAGCACAATCTCGTTGGTTTAAGAAATTTTAGAAAAAGGTGGAAGATTCGGGAAGGAAAGGACAGAGATAGATAGATAAGATAGGAAGGGATAGAGAGTAAATATATACATATATACATATAAAAGAAAGTCGTGTTAGTTACACTATTTATAACTCAAGAACGGCTGTACCCATTTTGCTGAAAATTGGTAGGGAGGTAGCTTAGAACCAGGAAACGGTCATAGGATACTTTTTATCCCTTTGGAACCGGTAGGTGGCGCTGAGATCGGGTTCTAGAATGCTCCTAATCATCTGATCCGATTTTGGTGATTTTGTTTTTGTGTGTTTGAGTGGGTGGGTTCCCCGGATGGTTTAAATTCACAATTAGAACCGGTAGGTGGCGCTGAGATCGGATCCTAGATTTTTATTTTTTCAGAGCAGGACAACATCTACCGGGGACGCTAGAAAAAATAATAAAGAAAAGAAGATCATAATTATGGGCTCCAAAAGATTCTTCCTTATAAATAGCGTAAAACGCGCCGAATTCAGTTTAAGACAGCGAAGCAACAAGTGCGATACGAAAGTGTTGGAAGAGAAGTTTAATAGAAGACAGTGACGAGTTTTGTGGTGAATTTAGTGACAAGTTTATTGGGCAATTCAGTGAAGACTCCCTCTTAGCATAGTTTAAAAACTTCGTTTAAAAAAACCGACTTCAAAAACGAAAAAAATATTATGTATAAAATAACTTATTTCTTAAGCTATTATTATTAATATATATTATCTAAAACATCTTAAAGTCGGTGCTTAGTAATTTTCAAAATATAGTAATTTTTATGTTTTACTTTGCACCGACTTCAAGATGTTTTAGATAATATATATTAATAATAATAGCCTTAGAAATAAGTTATTTTATACATTTTAGTTTTTGAAGTCGGTTTTTTTAAACGAAGTTTTTATTTTATTATTTGTTACTTTTTAGTGTCTAGCTATGTATGGGTGGACCTACGAATGGTGCCGCGCTTCTTAAAAAATATAGGTCCCAAGAAACGGGAACAAAAAAATGTTCGTAAAATGAAAACTACTGGGCCAAACTATGTCAATTTTTTTGGGGACCACATGGCAGCTATTCCGCGTCGAACAAAAAAAGAATCACGTAAATCGAATCATAAATCTCAGAGTAATCGGTGTACATATGAAACGAAAAGGAATTTTTTTTCATAAAAAATGTTCATAAAATGAAAACTACTGGGCCAAACTATGTAAAAATTTTACGGGACCAATTGGAAGCTATTCCGCGTCGAAAGAAAAAAGAATCACGTAAATCGGATCATAAATCACGGAGTTATCGGCGAACATACATAAAAAAAAGCAAAAAAAAAAAAAAAAAAAGATCCCGACGAATTGAGAACCTCCTCCTTTTTCGAAGTCGGTTAAAAAAAGATCCATAAGCGAGCTACAGGCGATAAATTCAGAGGTGAGCACTGCAGTAGTAGGAGGTGTGGTCTACGCAATATCAGCGCGGGTATTGCAAGTGAGACATCTTATTGTCGGGACAGTGGGTCGTTAGTTATGCGTGTAGGGGTAACCCTGCGGAGAAGAATCACATACGGCTGTGTAAGTTGATAAAAGCGTTTAGGTAAATAACTGGTGTTTCCTTCCAATCCTAAGTGCGTACCCACGCTTGCACGTAACAGTATTTTCTTAAGTTTTCGCGACTAGTATAGCCGACTGGATGGCTGCCGCTCCTGGTCTGAAGTATGCTGCTATAACAATCCTGAGTTGCGTTTCGGCATTAGTGACTAGGTTCCAGTCTCCCTTAAGAAGCAGCAGTGCATTTGTAACACCTTTGGTGTTGCAAATGTCCATAGGCAATGGTAACCGCTTTCCATCAAGTGGGCCGTCTGCCTGTCTGCTGAACTCCTGCAATAGAAATAAAAACACGATTTTTTTGAAGTGAGTTTGTGATTAAATAAACAAATAGCATGGACACACCCTTGACCAAAGTAAATGAAGCTGTCTTACATTGCAGGAACGTCTTTGAAATTGACAATCTATAATATTATAAATTTCTATTCATACCTAGTTATTAGTTAGTACATTGAAGTTATAAAAAAACAAGTGGAATAAATTATATAAATGATGGAAAACACGCTGCATTTTTTTTTTAATTTCTTGTTTGTTTTTCGTGATTCCCGTAAAACATATTGGGACGTTTTCAATGTGGTTTTCGTTGATCGATAGCAAATTTTTGGACTTAAATTCTGCACAAGTTTTATCCCGGAAATATTTTTAGGAAGGATTTAAAATAGCCAGATTCGAAAAATAATCGAATTCCAATACGATTTTTTCACTGATCGATATCAAATTTTATGTAATACAATTGTGACTTTTTTTATCCCGGGAAGCCAGTTTTTTTCCAAGAGCGGTTTCTAGTGGTTCGGCTGCGTAAAAATTTGCTTATTCACACACACACACACACACACATACCGCAGCTAAAACGATAGCTACTTCCCTACTTTGCTACTTTTATTACTTTGCATCCCGGGAATCCCGAAAATTTTAAGTCAAACGTGGACGAAGTCGCGGGCATATCCTGGTCTCTTATACATGCCGACTTTCATACTCTTTTTTATTTCTCTATATTGACTACAGTCGCGGAGTGACGCTCGCGGACCGCGTTCGTAATACCGAATTAAGAAAGGGAGTTGGTCTGAAAGAGAGTGTCGGGGTGAAGGTAAGGAAAGGAATGCTCCGGTGGTTCGGGCATGTGGAAAGAATGTATGATGAAAGAATTACTAAACAGATATACAATGCAAAAGTGGATGGATGCAGAAGTCGCGGAAGGCCACGACACACCTTCCATGATCAAATTGATCGTGTATTAGCAGAAGGTGATGTCAGAAGCCTTAAGAACAAACGAGCGTGCATGACTAGAGCTATGAATGTGAAAGAAGCAAGTGAGGTGTGTAAGAATAAGCCTAAATGGCGCTCTGTTTTTCCTGCCTACCCCGCAAGACCTGGCGTGCAGTTATGTATGTATGTATGTATGACTACAGTTGCTTCGTTTATTTGATAAGTCAAAAAATTTAGATTTTGATGACATAATACCAATTAAATTAACTTAATTTATTCTCTTTGTAAAGTTTGGCCTACAATATAAGATCCATTATTGGCCTATATGCAGTTTTTAAAATGTATCGCCTTGTAATGTATAGTATAAAGATGTGTGATCTCTATTGAATCCTATAAATATTATAAATGCGAAAGTTGGTAATAATGTATGGATGTATGTTTATTACTCTTTCACGAAAAACCTACTGAATGGATTTTGACGAAACTTTACAATAATATAGCTCACACATGAGACTAATACATATGCTATAATTTATAAAGATATAAGTGTTATTTATCCAAAATATAAAAATTTTCCATCACGCGGGTGAAACCGCGACCGCAGCTAGTAAGAAATAAATTTGACGAAGCAACAGTTAACATTTAGTTGATCATAACTTATTCGTTTCGTATTAGCGTCGAATACGAAAGGTTCTCAATTTTAAGAAAGTCATTCAAAAAACAAAGTAATATTTGTTATAAGAACTATATAGATACGGTCCAAAACAGTATCTGCTCAAATATTAAATTCTTTTGGAAGTTCGTTTCAAATTTAAAACAAAAAAAAACCTTACCGCGCTCCATGCATTATCTTTCACAGTCAGCTTCGACACCTCAGGATATCTTGTACTGGTACTTTATTTTCGAACTTTTTAAATTCTGTATACGAACCTACACACTTTGACAGTAACACATGGCAGCCGCCTAACAACTATGCTGAAAACAGTCCGTTAATCAATAATGTGCATTTGTCTCTCTCTAAAATAAGAACAGCATTAAAAAGACTTGACACATCTAAAGGCCTGGGCCCAGATACTATACATCCAATTTTCCTAAATAAGGCAGCTGACTCCATCTGTATACTACTATACATAATATTTAATGAATGCCTTTTAGAAGGTGTTTTTCCATCTATTTGGAAAGAGGCTTATATTATACCTGTTTTTAAATCTGGGTCTAAACAAGACATTAGTAACTACCGGCCCATCTCTATCTTGTCCGCCTTGTCAAAACTTTTTGAAAGACTTGTACATAATAATATCTATCCTCTATTGCACGACTCCATTATTGGAGAACAACATGGATTTGTAAAAAAAAGTTCTACGTGTACAAATCTCATGTTGTTTACAAACTATTTATTTGAGAGTATGGATAAAGGTGTGCGAGTAGACGCAATATACACAGATTTCAAGAAGGCTTTCGACAAGGTGGGCCACCAGAAACTATTAGAAAAACTTGCCTACAATGGTATACGTGGCAATTTATTAAGATGGTTTGTTTCATACATCACAAATCGCTCTCAAAAGGTGACCCTTCTCGGTAATTTTTCTGAAGTTACCTTCACTACCTCGGGAGTTCCCCAAGGATCAATTCTAGGTCCTTTATTATTTATTATCTTTATTAATGACATTAGGTCCTGCTTCCATTATACTAAGTTCCTACTTTATGCCGATGACTTGAAGGTTTTCCGTCGAACATACACACATAATGATTGTGTTCAAATACAAAAAGATTTAGATCGACTCACTACATATTGTCTGAACAATCATATACTTTTAAATATAAATAAATGCAACACGATAGTTTTTACAAAAAAAGTTAATAAAATCAATTATACTTACAAGCTTATGAACATGTCCCTCTCTCAAACTGAAAACGTTAAGGACCTTGGGGTGGTGTTGGATAGTAAACTACATTTAGATATTCACAAACAACAGATTATTCGAAAGGCTAACAAAATGATGGGTTTTGTTAGTAGAACAAGTAAATTCTTTAATAGGCCACGGACATATCTTTATTACACGATTATCAGACCTCAAGTCGAATACGCCACTCAAGTATGGAATCCTTTTTATAACAAATATACAGATGCTATTGAACGAGTTCAAAAAAGATTTCTACGTATAATGTACTATAGGTGAAGTAGCGGTCATCTCCCATACTCTGAATTACTACTTAAATATAACCTACTGTCACTCTCTAATAGACGTGTTTTACTGGGTGCTATGTTGCTTTATAAACTTTGTCACAATTACATAGATTGCTTGCCTCTTACTAACACTATTTGTTATTGCGTCCCAAGGAAAGTGCTTAGACGCGCGGTTAAAATTGGGCGGCTTTTTTCTACGACTTCCTGTCGTACAAACGCAGGACTTCTTGCCCCAATGTACCAACTCGTCAACAACTACAATATATATTTTGAAAACATCGACATATTTGCACCTTCCTTGGGTGCTTTTAATAACATGTTATTAACGCCATTAAGGACCATACACTGTAATTGTCTGTTTTTTTCTGTCAAATTGTATCTGTTATTTTTATCCTCCACACATAATTAAATGTAAATGTGTGTGTGCGTGTGTGTTTGTGTGTGTGTGTGTGTGTGTGTGTGTGTGTTTGTGGGTGTGTGTGTGGGTGGGTGCGTTTGAATTGAATTTGTTCCGTTTTCCTCTAAAAATTGTACACTACCATATTGATATTCGTGGATAATGTAGTAGGATAAACACTGACTTTGTACTATTTACCTTTTTTCTTTCTTATGTAACTTGAGTGTATATCTGTTTATTGTCCTTAATAAATAAAATAAAATGAAAAATAATTACATATATAGATTAACAATATTAAAGGACCCATTCTAGTCGTTAAACACTTTACTAGTGTCGTATAATATTCATCATCATATCATAAAAGTAACTCAGACTACCAATGGGCGATTCCGAAAATATTAAATAATCCAAAGAATCGTAATTGATCCAAAATCGAAACAACAATCGACTTGCTCCTCTACTGAACTATCCAGACTTTCTGATACTTTCGAATGAAACCAGTCGTTTATTGTCCTTGTAAGTAGTATGAATTCATCAGTACGTCCGTTCCGGCATCCGAGTCCTGTTGGTAACAACAGACTGCGAGTGAAAACAATCCGGTGTGTTCAGGGTGTTTAAGCAATGAAATGCATCGCAATTGAGTCAATAATTGACTCTCTCCTCGATGAAGAGCAAAGACAAATTCGATTATTTCCAATTAATTTATTCGACTCAAAACAATCAACACTCGATTATTTTCACTCGTGATCGAGTTATAACAATCGAATGTAGTCAATTGTTTGAACAATGACAAAAATAATTCAACAATCAGCAATCAATTCGCTCCTTGACTTATCGTTTTAACTACAATCTGAGTGTTTCGAGTCACTTTATTCGACTCAGAACAATCAATACGGAAAGCGTTGAGACTTACGAATACGATTCACGAATGATCTCGTCCACTCGCCAGCTATTGCTATTCAATCGGAAAACATCTCGATTCTAAAACAGTCAAGAAGTCAGTTAATTATTTTGTTGCCTTAAATTATACAATTCTTTTGATTGTAAAAATATGCAGATGACACCCGTTTTTACTTGAGTACGAGTGATAAAAATCGAGTCATCCAGAATCAACTTGAGATGTTCAAGCTATTAAGGCAATAAAATACCATATCATATTATTTACACTCAAAATCATTAACTACGAGTGAAATATATTTATGTATTTATTAGAACTATACAAACAAGTATAACACAGGTCTACAAATATAACTGGACGCAACTAGTACAAAGTGCACAATTCATAAACAGGTGCAAATTCCGTCACTATCATCGATCAATAATTAACTAGATACACAATCTCATACAAAAGTTCTTTAAAAACTGTCCCCAATTGAATTCACCTAATCCTAGTCTAAATAATTATACATTAATGAAAATTCAACCTTACGAGCATATTTTAAAGTTGTATTCACACTACTGCGTATGAAGAGCACAAAATTTTACGACCGAAGCTCGCCGCTGATTGGTCATCATACTTCAAATCAAATTCAGTCTTACACGCATGCTTTAAAGTTTAAATTACCAGGTGTCAAAAAAGCAATAAAATAACATGGCCAAGGCTCGCCGCTAGGATAAGGAATGCATGGAGTCGAACTGTCTAATATTTTTCATTTAAATTGGATTTTTTGTTAAGTTTAATATTATAACATCAGCATTATTCTATACTTTGGAGTTCATGTAATGATTATATTTTTAGATAGGGTACCCCCCCCCATGTATTAATGAAACTAATACATACAGGAATAATTATTTATTTATGTTTTCAGTATTGAAATTTCGCATACTATTCTAGGTACAGCTGTTTTGTGTAGGCTTATAGCCTTTCGTTTTCGCATATTTATGACATTTTAAAAAATGCTTCGAACATACGATGCATCCTTGGGTAGCCTTGAAGAATTCTTCGGATCTTTGACGTGCTATTACCGATATCCATTCTCCACACCTCATTGGATCCCGAAGAAAGCTAAAAATCAAAAATAAAATCTGAAATCTATAATTTTATTACATGCATTGAGTCAAAATTAAGTTTCTTACTTGAAAGTAATTTTACTAAGTAAACTCGTAGCTGAGAAATTTTAAGGATCTAATACAATTTCACTTCACTTTTGTTACTTACAAAAAACAGAATTTATGTTAAGCAAACGTTTAGTTGAGAAAAAGTTTTAAGCAGAATACCACAGATAATACAAAAATATGGAAATGAATGCCTATCGCTTTGGAAATCTTTAAAATAAACAAAATCTACACATATTTATGAAAAATAAATACTGCTAGAATATATTTTTTTTCTAAAACATGCATTTCACAATAAAAATGCTCTTCTGCGATCAGCTGATTCAAAGCCTCTATCTTTCGTTAGCGGTAATTTTTTGCTTATCTAACCACCAGGGTAAGATTATGACTGATTATTAGCAGTTTTTAAACAAAATTTGACATTAGAAGGTTTTTGAGTAACATTATTGCCAAAATTTTACCTAACTTCCGCTTAGTAATATTTGTTATTTTTTAAGTAAAAGCGTTAGTCTATAAAAAGTTACAATTGTATTTATAAAAATATAAAAAGTCTCATTAAACAAAAAAAACCAATACTTTAATAAAAAAAAGAAACAATAGCGTCTCCAACAACTGGAACAGAACCAACAACGGTAACTCGAGCGATTCAAGTGGGCATACGATAATATGATAAATGTGTTTATTATGAGTATTCACAATTGGGTTGCTTTATAACTATATTTTTATAAGTTTGAAAATGTTTTTACGATGATTTCTTGACAAAATACTAATATTCACAATACAATGATAACAATAATATAAAGATAATATTAATACTTACCGAAAATACGAAACTCCATCCATTTTAAGCGTCCGGGGTGAGTGATTTTTGCATTTTTAAACGAGCATTGAGCCGTGTTTCCCGTTGGAGCGTTCAAATGATACTGAATTAAAAGTCCACCCAAACGTTCAAATGGGTGCTCTTTTGGTTGGGACATTTTTTGTCGCTGATTGTGTATCTAGTATTTTAGTGATCGATGGTCACTATATAGTTTATCGAATCTACACGTCTTGCTTGTATCGTAATCCTCGCTTGCCTCACCCTTCCGTTCGGGCATCGTTTTATACTAAACTGTACAATACAACAATCGACCGCGTGGACTGAAGTTCCAAGAAAACGTAATCTGCAGACCTGCGGCCATTGTCTAAGTACAAATTTTAAACACAAAGTAAACAAAAGAAGTCCAAATGCCGGAAAGGTAATAAACCAGATGTGCATTCACTTTGTCAGCGTGTAACGACATGATTAATTCTCAACATCATCAGCTACGAATAAAACCAATCGAGTCATCCAGTTGTATGATCAATCGAAACAATCGACTTGAGCATCTCGTTATTCGCATCACTAATTGAGACACGGATCCCAGACCGCGTTGCCTCCACCGGCAATAAAACAGCCCATCATATTATTTAGGTCACGCACAAACTATTCCTTCATAAACAACCTTACCTGAGCAAATAAGTAATGTTTGACATAAATTAATGAATTTAGGACTTCGTAGAGTCCATTAACGGTGGCCATTAATTAATGACCCTATTTAAGTATCCCTTTTTCTGATATATATTGTGTAAAGTAACACGATTGTTCTGTTTCTTGTTTTTATCTTACTAAACCTTTGTTCGTGAATATGGACTGTTATCTCTCGGAATCTATCGCTCTTTCGGGATATAAAGCCCCTACCACGGTCGATCGACCGTGGTAGGAGCTTTATTTTATTTTACCAATTTAAAGAAGTATAACTTTTAACGCGTGTACATAAGTACACACACACTTTTTTTTTCAACACAGGACAACATCTGCGGGGCCGCTAGTTAATAATAATTAAATCCCACTTTTATTATGACTCAGAAAAATAAAGCATAGTACACACTAGCGACGGATGACGTAGCGACATATTGCGCGCTGCGTCCAATAAATCATCCGCATGAAATATATCCGCATAAAGCCATGAACACAACAGCTTCAAATTAAATATTCATAATCATAAATTATGGCTTTATTATTTATTATGGTGATTGGTGATTTAAAAATAGAGCTATAATAGTGAATCGTCCACTTAAAATTAAGTGAAGTTGTATATTTACAGGCTTTTATTGAACTTGCAATGGATGTATGAAAGTATGAGTGGAATCTTGCAATTTAAATTTGACCAACTTCCCGGTTTCCGATTGAGGTGAAATTTTACACGCATATGTATATCGCGTGACAATGCAATAATATGGTACCATGGAGCTGATCTGATGATGGAGTCGGAAGGTGGCCATAGGAACTCCTGTACTAAACAAGATAGACCCGTCGTGTTTGGGCTCTTTTTACTTGTCTTGGACCTCAAAAGCTTGTATTTTAAAACTTTTTTAAAAAAGCTCATTTTAAATGCTATGTTGTTATATTAGAGCAGAGGGTATTGTTCTTTTTTCGATTTTTATTATTCCGACGATTCGTCCACTTTTCAGTAACCAATATCGCGTGGACTTTTTTGTTCTTTTCTTTTTCTATATACCCCAACGGTCTTGTTCATACTGAGTTGGAGTAATGCAGGCTTCTTTAAGAAAGAAGAAATTCACACCACACAAACTGCAAAATTACTTTAAATTAATATAAATACGAACATTAGTGTCGTTGATAATTTTAAAATTACACTACGTATGCAAGTATTCACTTCATACATTCATGTCCTCTATTATTTTGCACTAGAAACAGAAATAGGTTGGTTCAGATTACGAGTATATTTAGGTGCAAATTATAAACACATATTTATGAAATGTATGACAGAAACAAGTGCATAATTTGGATAAAGTATCATATAAATAGCAGTTTTATATAAAAATTTCGAATAAAAACTATTGGAGATTATACATAAAATGTGCATTTGACGGTTTTGAAGTTGGTTAATAACATGTAATAATACGAAACTTACGTCTGCATGTGTGTTGTGACTGGAACTCGAAGAAAATAAACGGTCACAGGGCAGCCGGTGTCACAGGTGCCGACAATGCAACCGGGGTTTACACTTGGTTGCAAATATATTGACTCATCCATTATTAATATAACGTAATATCTGTAATTAATAGGCATATAAAGGTAATAAGGTATAGACAGATTGTATTCATACGTATAGGAATACGATCTAGCTTTTTTAATATATAAATTGCGAAGCTCGCAAGTAAGTAGACAACCTAATGGAAGCTAGTTACTACCGCCATTAGGCGTTTGCAACACGAAAGGAGAAGCTAACGTGTTGCCAGTCTTTAAGATAGGATAGAAGAAATGAGGTAAGAGGGATAGAATCCCAGGCCTGACGATGGTGTTCCATGAAAAGACATTCCCTTGCATCATCAAAAAAAGGAGGGATAGAATAGAAGGCGTCGTGTCTGTATGGTAGTTGTATTTCTCAGCATGTTACACGACAATAGTGTTGAGATATTTTTTTGATAACGCAGGGAGAATGTCTTTGGACACCATTCTCGGGTCCTTAGGGGGAAAGGCCAAAATGCATGCATAAGGTCTGCATCGAGGGTGCGTGGAACTTTCAGCAACCGGTTCTCCACGCTCGCTTGTAAAATGAATCTATCGCGAGAAACGGCCCCCGAACTATCCACTAAACCTAAGCTCTATTTATAGCGTTTTGATAACTAAAGCAATAACCCACAGCCAGGTGGTGGGGTATTTGTCCGCTTGGATGGCTACCATCCCTGGTCTAGAGTATGCCGCCATAACAACCTTGAGTTGTGTGCCGTCATTAGTGGCCAGATTCAAGTCTCCCTTTAGAACGCGGCAGCACATTGGTAGCAATTTTGTTGTTATCAATGTCCATAGGCAACCGTAACCGCTTTCCATCATGTGGAGCGTCTACCTGCCTGCTGAAGTCATGCAAAAAAGCTTAATTAAATATTATTTATCATATGCAAAGAAAAACCTGTTCATCCCTTTTCATTGCACTCAAGTGTACGACACCACCTGCTCCGTCCTTTCGGTTTATTACGTCAGAATGCATCTGTTGCGTCGTCTTTAAAATATCTTCGTTATGTTTGCTTTCCATTGATGAGTCAATACAATTGTAGTTTTATTTTTGTTAAGAAAAACTGCAGTGAAATTATACGTAATAAAATATTTTTGAAACACAAATGATTATTTTGATCGTTTGATACCACGGTATTTCATTCGGCTTTATTCGGGTAAGTAACAACTTATATTATTACTTACCCGATGTTATGTATTTCTTTTTGTTAAGGCTGGTAAACTGGCAGATTACCCACCTAATGGAAGGTAGTTACTGTCTCCGATAGACGTTTCCAACACTAGGGGCAACGTCAACGCGTTATCAGCCTTTAGGATTGAATAGAGAGAATAGGTGGGTATGGGTGGGTGGATATGTGGATGTGTGGTAGGGTGGATATGGAATAAGGGATAGCACGAGTAATTGTGATTCCCCGGAACCCCACTCACCCTAAAAAACACGATTTCACACTAAGCTAACACTAACTAAGAAATAACTAACACTAACTAAGATCTAACTAACACTATCTAAGAACTAACTAACACTGACTAAGAACTAACTAAGACACTAAGCTAATGGTACCGACCCTAAGATATGTGATCGATATAATGATTCTACCATGACATCTACCATATCAGGCCGGATCATTTGTGTAAGTAATTGGAATATTCAACTTTGAGTTTGTGCAATATTTAGCTAAGTAATGCAACCAGCCTTCTAGGTACACTGTCCTGCGATGTCGGTTTAGTCGGGCTAGACCGATTTTCGTTTATAGCTTTTTATAGTGCACTAGGTGTGCCCGCGACTTTGACAACGTGTATTTATGTTTCACGGAACCGTAAAGAAACGTTAAAAAAAGAAGTAGCAGTATGTAGGGGTGACCATAGAAATACATTTTGTCACTCCTGTTTCTCATTGGGGAAGGGGTAGGCAAAGACGATGGTTATGCACCCGCTACGATCGCGACAAACATAAAATAAATATTTGTAAGGTATTTTTATTTGTTTATACATTGTTACGAGCTACAGGACTCGAATTAAAATAAATGCCGTTGGAATTACTATAGAGTTTATGAGAACTGTACAACCACGTATAAAACAGGTACAAATAAAACTGGACGCAACCAGTTCACACTGCACGATTCGATGCAATTGAACACGCGGAAAGTCCGTCACTATATCGCTAATCGAAAGTACTACACACGTCTTACTCGTATCGTAGTCGTCGCTTGACTGCCCCACCCCTACATTCGGGCATTGTTTTATACTAAACTGTATAATAGTACAAAGGATCGCGTTCGCCGAGTTAATCCCGCACACCTGGCAAGCTTCGGCGCAATGCAATAAAAACAAGGATTAGCTCGACACTCAATGACAGCCATAAAACAAGTACGATAACAAAAGCATGTTTTTTTTTCCTGAATTACAATTTCCAAACACAAAGTAAACAAAAGAATTCCTAAATCAAAAAGGCAATAAAAGGCGTTTTACGACATGTAGGTGTGCGTTCTTTATCGGTATGTAACAATATTATAGTTTATTTTAAGGCTGCAACTTCACCTGCGTTAGTTTTATTTGATTGATTGATTGAGTCACTACTCATTCTAGTCTCATTATAATCATGACATCACTGTCAGTGATGTCAATGGAACCTCCAAAAAATCCCTAAAAATTGGCCTCAATTAAATCGCAAGTTCTACGGGACCTCAAAAAATCTTAAAAATTGGCCTTATTTAAATCGCATGTTCTAGGATGGAATACGGGTGTAAGGGCATTGATTTATTTTAATTTCTCCCTTGTTATGTCTCGAGAGATATGTTAACCGCGTCCGCGGGGTCCGAGGCCCGTGGGACCCTCCCACACGAGTCCGCAGAGTGTGACCGGCGTAGGGTTACCTAGATATGAGGCCGATATCAAGACAACATATACAGGGGGTTCAATTTCACTACTTTAATGGCTTAATAATAATAAGGTCACCATATTTGTCAATGAATCAGTCAATTTATTCAATATATTAAAAAATCTTCAGAAAAATATTTTGCAGTCATATAATATCATTTTTCACATATATTGTTATTAACAAAATTAACAAATTTTCTTTATATTTTTGTAAAATATATAAGAATTATATTACTTTACAAAAAAAACTAACTATTGTAAATAAAAACTAACTATTTTATATTTCTTCTATAAAATAATATATAATTTTCTTTTTAATGTAAAAAAACATTATCATTGTGTGACTACTAAAAAAAAAAAACATGAAGACTTCTACATGTTTTGAACAAAGTAAAAAGGTGCTAATCATTGTACTGAGGCGCTAACAATGGTAAACATTATGTAATGGTATATATACAATTATACACTATAATATTAAGGGCTGATTTTGCGATCTTCAGATAAAAGTTATCAGTCGAATAAATTATAACCTGAGTGAAATCAAAAGTGAAACCATTCAACTGTTTTACTCATGCAACTGTCATTTTAAATTTTTCCATATTATACTTTATTCTATGAATAACTTTTATAAACTTTTATCCGTGTAGGAACGGAGGAAGAATACAATTTCCTGCAGCCAGGCGGCCTGTTGTAAGAGGCGACAAAACAACCCGCAGCCAGGTGGTAGGTTATCTACCCGTCTGGATGGCTACCACCCCTGGTTTAGAGTATGCTACCTTAAAAACCTTGAGTTGTGTTCCAGCATTTATGTCAGGTTCCAATCTCCCTTAAGAGAGCAGCAGCTCATTTGTATCATCTTTGGCGTTGCTAATGTCCATAGGCGACGGTAACCGCTTTCCATCAAGTGGACCATCTGCCTGTGTGCTGAACTTGCAATAATAAATAACAAAAAATATGGTGATTAACAAATGGACCTTTAATAATAACCATGAAATTTATACAAGCACAATCGTCAGCCAGATAGACAGTTAATAAAGACAATAATTTCGGCTTGCTTTGATAATATGCTTGACCTAGGCTTTAATTAAATTAAATATAAAAAATAGAACAACAAATATAAAGAAAATTTTTTTTAGCTAGACGTGTTGCTGGGGAGTTTCTTGCCGCTTCTTCTCCTTAACAGCAATAACACGTTGCGAAGCGGTGTACATAGACTAGGAAGTAAAATTAAATTTTAACCTATATGTATGACCTTCAAAAAGTGTTCTCCAGTGGAACTTATTTTGAATAAAAACTTTTGAATTTGAATTTGAATTTGAATATATATTTATACTAGCTTCTGCCCGCAACTTCGTTCGCGTGGAATAGTTAAAAAAAAGTAAGTTAATAAAACCCGAGATTTTGAAACATTCTTCATTGGTGCTGCGCTCCTATTACTCTTAGCGTGATGTTATATAGCCTACAACCTTCCTCAATATTTTTTTTTCAAATCAGACCAGTAGTTCCTGATATTAGCGTGTTCAAGCAAACAAACAAAGAAATAAACTTAACACTCTTTCACCGACATCACACCCTGTCAAAATCTCCGCTTCTATTATGTTACGTTGCAGAGAAATTACTTTCAGTCTGTTATAAGCTGTTTAAGTAATTAAACCCTTTTTAACTATCCCACGAGAACTCTTTATTTTTTCGGGATCAAAAGTATCATATATGTTGACCAGGGATATAAGCTACCACAATACATTTAAATCGGTCCTGTCGTTTCGGAGATTGGCCGGTACAAACAGACAGACAAACAGAGAAGCAAGAAATTGGAAAAAAATCGATATAAGTTTTATTTCACTTCCCTAGATCCCCCTGACTCGGTTTTTAGCATTTTTTTTCATTGTATAGAAATTTGACCTCTACAATTTTACTATATGTACAGATAATGTAATAATCGCTAAGTCGCTCTAATTTAATATTTAGTAGTAGATCTGTAAAGTGTAATTAGGGCGGTATGACAGTGCCACACAGTCGGAGGGCCTTCTTAAGCGCAGTGGTGCCAAGAATGGGGTACCACTTTCGGGGGCACTCCTAGCCCCAGTTATTTGGGCTACTGTCCCGCCCCTAGAAGGGTTAACGTCAGGTAGGCGGCCGGTTGTAAAAAAAGCCAAATCTAAATGTGTCTTGATGAGGGATAATTCTAAAGTTGTGTTTACACCCTGTAGATCGTAAGACAGATTGTGTAATAACCGCACGGATTCGAACCTATGAACAAATCCCATTCACTGGCCGTGGGAGATTTTTAATTACAGATCTCAATTATATAGAACACGTAGAACTAACGAGCTTCTGGACTTTTGTGAAAGTTTATCATCGCGCTGCTAACAATGGGGTGTCGGCAGAAGTAGAATTAATTTTAATTAGAATATGTTATCGGAAACTTCGTTCGCGTTGCCATGACAGCGAGCTAACGACGTTATACATAAAAAACTACTTAGTATACTACTACTAAAACTACGTTTTAACGGTTTTAAGCGTGGTAGTTTATTTGATTTTTATTATCATTCCGACGTTTCGGCCACTTTTCTGCGTACAATAGAACACAAACCAACTTGATGATGGTGGATTAGCGATATAGTGACGGACTTTGCGCGTGTTATTTGAATCGTGCAGTTTCTGCTGGCTGTGTCCAGTCATATTTGTGCCTGTTTTATACGTGTTTGTACAGTTCGAATAAACTCTAGCAATTCCAACGGCATTTTAATTCGAGTCCTGTTTATCTCGTAACAATATTACTATAGATCAGATATTTGCCATCCCTATAGTGTTTTATATTTTCTAGTTGCAAAAAAGCTAGGATTTAATGAAGCTTATCATGCAAATTTTATGGTAATTGTTAATTAATGAACTATAAATTAATAGGCAATAACTGGCAAAACCAGGCAGAATTTTCTCACGACACCAGTATCTTAACAATGTTGAATTATATAACATAGTAATCTAACATTGAGAGGAAGAAGATAACGGTGGTATGTGCATATAATAAGGAAGGATGAAAGTCAAGTGACTAAAAGAATGTTAAACTACAAGATGGATGGATTGTGTGAAGGATATGTGGTGTGACAGAAGATGTATGTCAGAGTAGAGGAGTGTGGAAGGAAAAGACATGTGCCGACACCAAATAATTGGGATATGGTGAAAGAAAAGGATAGTAATATAACATACTAATCTATACGTACTAATATTATATAGTGTGTATTTTATAAGGAATGGATGGATGCAGGATGGATGCAGAAGTCTCGGAAAGCCACGACACACCTTCCATGATCAAATTGATCGTGTACTAGCAGAAGGTCATGTCAGGAGCCTTAAGAACAAACTAGCGTGCATGACAAGGGCTATGAATGTCAAAGAAGCAAGCGAGGTGTGTAAGAATAAGCCCGAATGGCGCTCTGTTGTTCGTGCCTACCCCGCAAGGGACCTGGCATGAAGTTATGTATGTATGTATTTTATAATGAATTAAGGGAGATATGTTGAAGTATAAAATTTTAGTACGTTATGTCATTATTATAACTATAATAATATTTTTCTTTCATTTTATTGCGTCTTTGTCTTACTGATGATGCTGTTTGCTACAACTCCATTAATTTTTCGAAAGTAATTGCGTAACACATTTCTGTATAAAATTTATTTTAAAAAACGTTGATATTTTTTTAGCTACACGTGTTCCTGGGAAGTCTCTTGCAGATTCTTCTCTAATTAATAAAAGTATAAAATAATTCATGAAAAATAAACGTGTACTATTTCTTCCTAACTTTCCCAAAAGTACTAAATTGTTACGAGTAACGGGACTCGAATTAAAACGCCGTTGGAATTACTATAGAATTTATTAGAAGTATACAAACACGTATAACACAGGTACACATATAACTGGACGCAAATAGTACAATCGTAATGCAAGATTCAATAACACGCGCAAAGTCCGTCACTATATAGCTTTATCGAATGTACACACGTCTTGTCTCGCTTGCGCTCATCGTTTGACTGCCTCACCCCTCCCTCCGTTCGGGCATTCCTTTATACTAAGCTATACAATATGTCTCGACACAATACTCGACCGCGTAACAATAATTTCCAAGAATCTCACCTGGCTAATGCCTACCATAAAGGATAATAATTACAAATTTTAAACACAAAGTAAACAAAAGAAGTTCAAATGCCGAAAAGGTAATAAACTGCAGGTGTGAATTGGCCTTTGTCGGTCATAACAATATTTTTATTGTTAAAAACTAAAAGTCCTATATTGTCTTCAAAAAAGAAGTGGCAATCCTACTTGTGACTTCCAACGGCCGGGCCTCCCCTCTGTCTAAGTTACATTGATGCGTATAAAGCCGCAGGCAAAAGCTATTTGTAATATTTGATGAAACTAAGTGCGTGACAGATCAAATATGAATAGTTCCGAATACTATATAAACAGAAACACAAATAATCAAAAATAAAACCAACTTCAAACCAAAAAGCAATAAAAAATATTTTGTACGTCCTAAAGTCTCAAAGAAGCTGTTTTTGTTAAAAAAATAACTTCCACTTTTTACTTGCGAATTTACTTGAATAGAATTACAAATAATATATTAATCGCTTCTAGAAATTATACTACTGGCATACGTATACAAATTTGTCTTTCGCTCATCGAAAGTAGGCTCTCTTCAATAAGGCTTGATCTTTATTTTTAATAAAAAAATTGAAAATCGGTTCACTATTGACGAAGACATCGCGTAATAAACATACCAAAAAAAGCACACAGCTGAATTCAGAATCTCCTCCTTTTTAAAGTCGGTTAAAAATCTAAAAAACAAAAGGCTATTGTCCTCTTTAATGTAATCCTCTTTATCTCATCCCAAACCTGGCAAGGCATTGGCCTAAGCCATTGACGTTGCAAACATCTATGGGGGACGATAACCACTTTCCATGAGCTCAGACGTCAATAAACCATGGATAAGTCTAAGATATTGATTATCATCATAAGAAGGCGCGTTTTTCCCTTTGATTATCTCTAATTTGACAAGTACAATACTAATTATGACAATTTCAACTTCCTACCGTGTAGATCATAGGTTCCCAAAGTGGGCCTTATGGGGTCCACCTCAGAGAAAATAAAATCTAGGTGTCCGCAAGCTGTAAATAGAGGTCCACAATATTGAATTCCATTTAATCAAGTCGTAACTAAATTTTTAGCTTTCTATCAATCTTATACTAATATATAAAGCTGAAGAGTTTGTTTGTTTGCTTGATCGCGCTAATCTCAGAAACTACTGGTCTGACTTGAAAAATTCTTTCAGTGTTAGATAGCACATTTATCGAAAAAGGCTATAGGCTATATATCATCATGCTAATTTTCTTTTTTAATTATTCCTCGTGGACGAAGTCGCGGGCTGAAGCTAGTAGAATAATAAAATATAATAGTATGCGTTTGCATATACAAGCGATAAAATTGTATAGGATCAACTAGAAACTATACTGAATCCAACGCAAAAAGAACTGTCAATAGCGGTTCCGAAACAAAAAAGTTATGTTTGAACATATATATAAAAAAATATTTACACAACGAATTCAGAACCTTCTTCCGTGTTTGAATTTGGTAAAAACGATAGGGGGTTCACTGAGTGCAATATAAAATGAATGTGCGTCTCGGGGCGCCCGACAGAAGTGATAACTTGCGTGAGAGAAAGGAAGTCAGACAGACTGGCGCCGTAACGCGTTAAGTAACGAAGCGGCTTGCCCTCCCATAAGAAGTTATCACTTCAATAAAAAATTGTAAGGGGGTCAACGCAACAAAACAGTTTGGGGACCGCTGGTGTAGATTACAGAAAACACAGTTAACTTAGCATGATGACCCATAATTTTATGTCCGATGCGTTTCCGCAACGCAAGAACGCGGAATACAAATATAATTGTATATCTGTCCGTTTATCCGTTAGTTCGCTTAGCTAGTTTATTAGTAGTGTTGTGTAAATTTTAATTGATTATATGTGGTATAATTATATCCGTGCAGGATCGGAGAAAGAATACAATTTCCTGCGGTCGGGCGGTCTGTCGTAAGAGGCGATAAAACAACCCACAGCCAGGTGGTAGGGTATTTGCCCGACTGGATAGCTACCACCGTCTAAGGTATATCACTATAAAAACATTGAGTCGTTTTCCGGCGTTAGTGACCAGGTTCCAGTCTCCCTTAAGAGAGCAGCAGCGCGTGGTGTTGCAAATGTCCATAGCCGATGGTAGCCGCTTTCCATCAAGTGGGTCGTCTGCCTATATGCTGCACTTTTGCCATTACAAAAAATATGTGGAAGAAATCATAACAAAAATTTTTAAAGACTAAAATATTTTCTATCATAAAGAAACGGAAAGTGTGAATTAGATTAGCCTCCCATACAATAAACAATAATCGTCGTTCCTCGTCAGCCATTTGCAGCCCACTGCTGAACGTAGGCCGCCCCAAGACGGCGCCACTCATCCCTGTCCACTGATTTCTTCAGCCAGCGCCTACCGGTGACCTTGCATAGGTCGTTGGTCCATCGGGCAGGGGAGCGTCCGACACTACTCCCCCCCACAGGACTCGTTTGCTCCATCGGCCATCGGTCCTGCGGCAGACGTGACCAGCCCACTGCCACTTCAACTTGCTAATTTTGCGAGCTATATCGGTTACCTTGGTTCTTTTACGGATATCCTCATTTCTAATTTTATCCATAAGAGAAACACCCAACATAGCTCCATAGCCCGTTGAGCGACTTGGAACTTGTGGACCAATCCTGCCGTCCGTTGGCCAGGAAAACAATAATCATAAACAAAAAATTTAATAGTGTAATTACAAAGATCAAGGTGGCGGTAGTAAATTAACAATTTTAATATTACTCATTGACAGTTCTCATCCTTGCTCTTCTGTGATCACGGCTACTAAAATGTGGACGAAACGTCTAAGTAAATATTTTAGAAAATGCCGCGTTTAAAGCTGTTATAACTCAATTTTAATTACCCTAATATTCTATAGATAAATTGAATTATATGGTTACAAGCTTTTATTTTACTTGCAATGGATGTACCTATGTATGTAAATATGTATGTAAGTTGGGGTGGAATCTTGCAAGTTAAATTTGACTAACTTCCCGGTTTCCAATTGAGCTGAAATTTTGCACGCATATGTATATCGCGTTACAATGCAATAATATGGTACCATGGAGCTGATCTGATGATGGAGTCGAAAGGTGGCCATAGGGACTCCTGTACTAATCAAGATAGACCCGTCGTGTTTGGGCTCGTTTTACTTGTCTTGGCTAGAAATCTGCTGCTACATGCTATCCAGGATCTCAAAAACGTGTATTTAAAAACCTTTTTAAAAATATACAACAACAATCGTAATAACGTACGATTTGTATTTTTATTAGAGCGTTCCCAAAACGCTGGCAGTGTTTCCGCGTTGGATGACAACGCTAATATGTGGCCTAAAATACAGGTCACGTAAAATTAAAAAAATCATTTTATTTATTTTTAATGATTCGATGATGATTCGTCAGTTATTATTATTTATATGTAATATATAATAAATAAGCTGATACTGAATGAAGAAATTAAAAGCTTCCTATTATTCAACCATTTATCATTTTTTAGGTGTTAAGAAACACGTCCGCAATCATTTTACAAAACATAATTTTGTTACTTAACGATTTCTTGAAAACAAACTGCTCCGCCAGAGAATCGAACCCAGACAATGGTCTATAAAGAGATTCCCACGACCGGCATATAGTCAGTGACCCGACTGACTCATGGTCACGGTTCAGAAGACACGTTGTAGAAACACAAGTTTAAAATTAGATGCCTTAGTCATAGTAAGAATAACAAGGCCCTACAAAAAAACTTTATTCCAGAAAGTCTTGAATCCTTCATCAAGATTGCACTATACTGATCTCCTCCTCCTCGAGTCGTATTCCTTATTTCTGAGGGTCCAGATCTTTCCTCACTACTCTTTCAAGCACAAGTTTTCATAGTATAGTAGCGATTTACTCGAGCGTGGCAGAATAACATAAGGGAAGAATCCTTGCACCCTATTATGTATCCCATCATATATTAACTCTTCATTATTCTTCAAATTTTATTTCAAACCAACATATTAAGGAAATTACTCCACATAATTGGCCATTACTTTTGGTCGCGTCCAAATCGTCAGTCATTTAAATAGGAGTTCCTTTAGGGTTTACTTAACATCCTTTTTGAATATCTGACGCGCTTGAGTAATTCTGTGCGACCCTTTTTTTTTTGAAAACCTATACTGGCTCCCTCCACCAGTGGAAGGGCATACATCATATAACCTTTTTTCTTTTTAGCATCTAATCTTCACAATCCAAAAGGTTCCCGTGACGCTCGAGTAACTCCACATTCAGCATCTTGGGCTTCCCTTCTATCACCATTGGTGACGATTGACAGCGGAGTAAAGATGCTCTTGCATGGGAAATTTTTTGAGCAATTATTGGTTGTCGACAGTAATGGATCAATCTGGAGCAATTTCCATACAATGCGGCAATTATTTTAGGAATATTACTTCTAATGTGGAATATATGAAATATTCCATTATAACTCAGCAACAGCTTGCTACATTTTGATATCGCCATAAATTACTTGATGTCATAGTTGACAAAAATTGAGCTGATTTGATCACTTTTAGTTGCTCGTGTAAGATCACCTTAAGATCGGTTGGGAGCAATCGTGTCTACAGTCCGAATCTTTTTCTTTAAGGATGTATAGGTTCGCGTTTGATCACTGTCTCACCTTATGTTGAGTGGTGACGTGGTCTAGGATGCAGCACGCTTGTCTAGAAGATACATATTCTCTCGTAACTTGAAGACTTAAAGATTGTATTGGCAGGAAAAACAGTCTCCTGCAAATTACTCCACTCTTCGGCATGAGAAAAGATGAAGAGAAGAGCTTCGTCTCGACGGGTGGTGTTTCCACCAGGTAACGGCAGCGCGAACCAGTGCGTCTGTTTGTAATGTCAAAATGACAGCTTTTTACTAAATATTTTGTCTGTCTGTGTGGATGTTCCGGCTAATCTCCTTCTCAGAGATTGGAACGATTTTGACGTGATTTTCATTGGCAGAGAACTGATGAATGATAGTGCAACATCCTTCCGTCCAAGGTTGCGATTAAAAACCAGCGTCAGGCACCTGTTGCCTGGCACATGCGAAACTTTTTGGTATATATCACCGTAAAATTCATTGCCATATGTCTCGTTGTGTGATGACCAAATAAACGTTTTTCTTTCTTTCTTTCGATAAGGATTTCTTTAGGCTACTTTTTCCTTTTTTTGCGGGTCAGCTAAAACAAATTCCACGCGGACGAAGTAGCGAGCACAGCTAGTATTAAATAAAACATGACGATCAAGGAAGCGCGCCTATACCTTACAAAATTAAGTCTGCTAACGACAAACTTTGATACTAAACTGTGTCCCTACATTTTGCTACGAATCTTGATATTTCACAAAGATACTAGCGCCACACTCATCGGCATTGCGTAACTTTGTCGGGATATGTGCGCAAACGCAAGGTGCGAGTGTGGAAGTGAGACAGTGGTATACTGCTTGTAGCTCGCACACCGGATTTCAAAATAAGCCCCTCGAGACCTACTTTAATGATGAATGAAATATAATTTTGCTTTTTTTTTGAAATGCCTTTCTTCCGTCGAGTTAGTTTAAATACAAAAGTATATAGTTTTTAACTGACTCAAAAAAAGGAGGAGTTTTTCAATTCGTCGTGTAAATATGTATTTTATTTTGTGCAATATAATAATCATTTTTAATATTTTCTTAAATTTTCGCTACTTGTATACATAATAAAATTACGTTTTAACGGTTTTAAGCGCGGTAATTTATATGATTTTTGTTATTCCGACGTTTCGGCCATTCGTCAGTGGCAATGATCACAGAATACAAAGATGTCAAGTGTCAATGGCTATTGTTAAAGTTTTATTTAGCCAACCGCCAACTTATTCATTTTAATTTAGTTTATGTTTATTATTTACTCTATGGGAACCTAATCTAATTTACCACCGCTTCGCAACATGTTGTGGCTTGAAGAGAAGAAGCGGCACAAGAAACTTTTCAGCAAACCTGCCTAGCTTTAATAATTTTATATACTATTAAAATGGGTGAAGAGAAAATAAAAGAAATGATCAAGTTAGCTTGTGTTCTGGTGCACGCAGAAAGAGCTCACAGTGTCTTGAGGTGTGGCAATTGGTATTTGCTGGGTTTGGGTCTTAATACTTTGGATTTTGGTCACTGAAAATCGCTTAAAACCGTTAAAACGTAGTTCTATTACATACCATTTTTGTTTATGAACGGATTTTGATGATTTTTATAGCGTTAATTCAGTAAAGTTTCGAAATGATCCCATATAAATTTTATTGCTTTAGGATTTTGGGTTCCGAAGATATGGCAGAAAATTAATTGAAGTTGGACAAAAAAATGTGAATTTTCTGCGGTTTTTCAGTCATAACTTTTCTGTTTCTCAATTGATTTTGATCGTACTTACTGCGTTGGATTCAGTATATATACATTTCATCGTTATTGGATACCATATACGTAACTTGTTTGTTTTTCTAGCAAAAAAGAAACCTGCTTTAAGAGTAACTAAACATAAAAAAATATTTTATTTTATTTTCCAATGTTGTTGTTTTTAATGTTTTATTTCACACCGACTTCTAGATGTTGTAGAAAATGTTGGGTTTCTGCATTTTAGTTACTCTTGAAGTTGGTTTTGTTTTTGTTTTAGATTTTTAATTTCATTTTCGTGTTTGATTGTCTATAATTTCATAAAATTTTAAACATGCCGTGTGCCACGTGTGGCACACGTCATGTTTAAAATTAAAAAAAATAAAAACAACTGGATAAGACTATGTAATCCATGGAGAAAATGATGCTATTTTCTTTGCTGTCTTGTCTGTTTGTTCGGGATTAACGTAAAAAGTATTGGGCCGATTTCAGTGCGGTTTTCATTGCTCGACAGAAAATTCTTAGACTTAAAAACTGCACCCTTTTTATCTTAGGAATTGTCTGTCTGTCTGTCTGAATGTTCCGGCTAGTCTCTGAAACGGTTGGAACGATTTCAACGGGATTTCCACTGGCAGATAGCTAATGTTATAAGGAATAACTAAGGCTCCTTTTTTACTTCTTTTTAGGGATCCTCGGAAAAAATTCCACACGGACGAATTTGCGGGCACAGCTAGCGACACCTATAAATATACTAGTATGAAATGTTAACATTAAATAGAAAGGTAAACAAAGTCATTACAACATACCGAAGGCCGACCGTTCATATGGCAAATGTCAACATTCTAACGATGAGCACTGCGAGCCCTCTCTGTGCGTTTCACCTTATGTTGCTTAAATTATCACTTGTATAACAAGCTCTTTGTGTCTTGCAAGAATGTTATGGATATGAAACTTTGGATATAGATTCGAATATACGAATAGTAGGCAGATATGAAATTATTTCGTATTATCCAATAGTTTTTATTTTATTTTATTGCAGGAGTTAAGCAGACAGGCAGACGGCCCACTTGATGGAAAGTGGCTACCATCGCCTGTGGACATTTGCAACACCAAAGGTGCTACAAATGCGCTGCTGCTCTCTTAAGCGAGACTGGAACCTGGTCACTAATGCCGGAACACAAATCAAGGTTGTTATGGCGGCATACTCTAGATCAGGGGTGGTAGCCATCCAGTCAGGCAAATGCCCTACCTGTGTACCTGGCTGTGGGTTGTTTTGTCTCCTCTTACGACAGGCCACCCGGCCGCAGGAAATTGTATTATTTCTCCATTCCTTCACGGATACAAAAGTTTCGAATAGTTTTAATTACAGATGTTAGATTTCTTTAAGGACTGTAATAGGACAATAGAAAGAATTATAAGGTAACTGGTAACATTATCAAGAGCTTTCGGTGAAGGAAAACATCGCGATGAAACCTGCACATCGCGATGTGCAGGTTTCATGTTCGTTTTACGTATGCAATGTCTGTGGTTCGCCGCGCATTTTGATCGATTTATTATATACATAATCTATATACATATATCAAAGAAAGTCGTGTTAGTTAGCTTAGAATTAGGAGACGGACATAGGATACTTTTTATCCCGTTGGAACGGGTAGGTGGCGCTGAGATCGGGTTCTAGAATCCTCCTAATTACCTGGACCGATTTTGGTGATTTTGTTTTTGTGTGTTTGAGTGGGTCCCCGGATGGTTTAAATCCACAATTGGAACCGGTAGGTGGCGCTGGGATAGGGTCCTAGATTTTTATTTTTTCAGAGCAGGACAATGTCTGCCGGGACCGCTTGTATATACCTATATAAAACAAAGTCGTGTTTTTTACACCATTTATAACTCAAGAACGGCTGGATTTTTTGTCGGATTTTGGTGAGTTATTTTTGTGTGTTGAAGTGGGTCCCGGGATGATTAAGATTCAAATTTGAGCCAGGTAGATGGCGCTGCAATCGGGTTCTAAAATTTAGGTGAAATTATTTTTGTGTGTATTCAAGTGGATCCCGAGATGGTTTAGATTGACAATTGGTTAATATCGTTGCAATCGGTTTCTAGATTTTTATTTTTTAAGGGCAAGACAGCGTCTGCCCTGTATAGCTAGTACCTTATAAATAATCTACTTAATTACTACAAGGGTTCATGAGAAACTAAATAATCATCCTAAAACTTTACATAATTTATGTTTTATTTTGGAAATATATCAAATGAAAAAAGATAAAGCTCGAAAAGTCTATAAAAATTATCATTAATCGATACGACATAAATAGTTTTATGACTTCTAAACATTGAACCGTAAGACACCCACCCACTCCTCGTCAAGTTGGAAGCCAGTATAATTGGACACTTACACTTTGGTCTTCCTTAGACAATCAGTTTCTGAAATTAAAATTATATCACTCCCGAGGTGGTTCCATTGTCACGAAGTCAGGATCTGATGGAACTCAGGGAAATCGAGAGAAACTCTCGAATATTGTTTGGTACGCGATTTCTCCGTCAATTATGGACCGATTTTCAATTTTTTTTTAAGTGAAATTTCTTTAGAATCGTTGTGATTTGAATGTAACGAAAAAGCGACACTAAAAAGAGATAAAGACATAAATTTGTAGGACTAAGCCTGCGAGAGAATGAGATAGAATACATTATATTTAATCATTTAAACGTCATGTCTGCCGTAGGACCGATGGCCGATGGAGCAAACGGGTCCTGGAGTGGAGGCCGCGTCTCGGTAAAAGACCTACGAAGTCGCCGGTAGGCGCTGGCTGAGGAAATCGGAGGACAGGGATGAGTGGCGCCGTCTTGGGGAGGCCTACGTCCAACAGTGGACTGCGAATGGCTGACGACGACGAATAATTTAAACACTCTGCTACGGGGTGTAGAGAGGTGGGCTGCAGGTTCACCGAAGCTACTGAATTTATTTACCATTATTCGACATATACACAACAACCGAAGGCAACGAAATAATACTATTAGCTTCAGTGGCTACGTATGTACGGTTTTTTTTTCAGATTCGCACATAAGGCGCTAAATATCACCCTTCTTGTCAAATTTCAACCATGTAAACCGAGTACTTTTCGAAAAAATTCTATTACCGCCAAAATGGCCACGGAACACGTTCGTTACTAACTTAAATCATACACCACGATGTGCAGTTCAAAATATTTTGGTCTTGCATATGAATGTCCAATAACAGATGATCTGTCACCAAGATCAAAATTACTTATGTATTAGGCCATTATAAATTGGTGAATTAATATCTTTTTAAGCAGGTCATTGCCTGGGTTTAATCTTAATCTTTGAGGCGTTCAAGCGTTCTGTATTGGATTCCAATAACAGATAACTTCAAGTCGATATTGCATGAATAGTTCATACTAGACTTGCAATGATTGGCGCGCTAGACACTGCGTTTCACACGCTGGTCGAATGCGCTGCATAGCAACCTCAGAGGTTCGAGCTCGAGGACATCGTAGAGCCGATCGATTCGACGGGGACTGGTTGAGGCCATGCTCCCGCAAGGACGCCGCTGAGAGAGTAACGGAGAGAGCTGTGCACGCGCTCCTCGGACGCCGTCGTCAGACTGGCCTCCAGAGACACATAGGTATGCGCAAAATCTCCTCCCAAAATTCCATCAAAGGGGTCCGCGCATTGTGGGGATGCGACGGGTACAGCCTCTGTTGGTGAAGTAGGTCACTCTGCATCCCGGGGTGACCTTAGCTTGTTGCGCGGTTGAATAATGGGTGCAGCTTCGCTCGTCATCTCATGTTCGTCCACACACAGCGCCGGGTATGGGACGGAGGTTTAGGTTTAGTGGAGTAGTTGAATCCGCCCAGAGTCTTCGCACGCGCTGTGCGGCGCTTATCGCCATGGTTCGGTGCCACCCCCACAGTCGAGAGCAGCATTCCCCCTGCGAATAAAAAAAAGACTTGCAACCATATATCGGAAACTAATATGTATCGATTTTACAATATCGATATTATTCACTCACTCGATTTTATTCTGCGTCAATAATGGGAAGCCGCCAAAGTATCCACACAAGTTGCGTCCCATACTAAGGGTCGTCCCATCCATGGCACGTCAACAATTTGTAATTCATAATATTGTTACAAGTTACGGGACTCGAATTAAAATGCCGTTAGATTTACTATAGAATTTATTAGAACTATACAAACACGTGTAACACAGGTACAAATGTAACCGGACGCAATAAGTCTAAACGTAATGCACGATTCAATAACACGCGCAAAGTCGGT
The DNA here is from genome assembly GCA_949752895.1 of Dendrolimus pini. Lineage (NCBI taxonomy): Eukaryota > Metazoa > Arthropoda > Insecta > Lepidoptera > Lasiocampidae > Dendrolimus > Dendrolimus pini. The sequence goes on from OX457150.1 coordinate 1,681,992, forward strand.
CATAATATAGCTTATCGAATGTACACACGTCTTGTCCCGCTTGTGCCTATCGCTAGACTGCCTCACCCCTGCGTTCGGGCATTATTTTATACTAAAGCACACAATATGTCTCAACACAATACTTAACCGCGTAAACAATAGTTTCCAAGAATCACACCTGGCTAAAGACTACCATAAAATATTACAATACACAATAGGCTGTTTTTCTAACTACAAATGTATAACAAAAACTAAACAAAAGAAGTCCAAATGCCGAAAAGGTGCCTGCAGGTGTGCATACAATTTTGTCGGCGTGTAACAATATCATCATCTTTTAGTTTTCCTTACGCGATCGCTATTTTACTACTGCTACTGCATACTGCTGAACTCATTTTCAACTTCCACTCCTTATAAGTCGCTAACTTCTTATCTCTACCCTCCATACCTACACGCTTACATACGCACAATATTTTATAATTATCAAAACGTGGGTAAAGTTGTATGTTATATAAAAAATAAGATTTGTTATGTTCCAATAAATGTCAGGATAAATAACTACATTAATTGACTCATATCCGCAATTTGGTTGAGTCAAAAATGGTCAAAATTTGCTTCTTTTATCGACACCGCATCCTGGATATGTCCCGCTGGCTGCAAAACAGAACACGTGTAGACAAACAAAAAACATTATGTACGACGGCCATTATGTTTATCTTAAAGCTATAAAGATTTTTAATCTGTGAGGTTATAGTGACAGTTTAAATGCAGTGACAATTGACAGTGACAGATGATTTCTTTTTTAATTCGTCAGACCAATGTACACATAGTATACTTCCAAGTTAAGCATATGTATACATAATAAAACTACGTTTTAACGGTTTTAAGCGCGATAATTTATTAGATTTTGGTCATTCCGACGTTTCGGCCACTTTTCAGTGACCGTGATCACGGAACTCAAAGATGTCAAGTGTCAACGAGAATTGTTAAAGTTTTATTTAGTCTACGGCCAACGTGTTCGTTTTAATTATTTAGTTTTAATTTTGTTTATGGTTATTATTTACTCTATGAGAAACTAATATAATTTACCACTGCTTCGCAACATTTTATGGCTTGAAGAGAAGAAGCTGTGCAAGAAACTCTTCAGCAAACATGTCTCGCACTATTTTTTTTTCATAATATTAAAATGTGTGGAAGGAAAATAAAACAAGGAAAATAACACAAACCAACTTGACTGATAATTTATTTTATTTCCTAGTAAAAATCATATATTTGTTGCCTTTATTTATTATATCATGTTTGTTATAATAATTATTTAACTTGTGTTATTTTATTAATAACAAGTTTCTGTCCGCGACCTCGTTCGCGTGGTAAAAAAACCCCGATTTTGAAACATTCTTCATTGGTGCTCCGCTCTTATTGGTTTTAGCGTGATGATATATAGCCTTCCTAGATAAATTGGCTATCTGACACTGAAAGAATTTTTCAAATCAGACCAGTAGTTCCTGAGATTAGCGCGTTCAACCAAACAAACAAACTATTTAGCTTTATTGTATTAGAATTTGAAGAAATAGTTGTCTGTACGTAATTTATTTTCCTGGCACCTAACAGCTTTTTAGTTGAGAACAAAAACGAAATTTTAACTGACTAAATTTTAGTGACGCCCCTTTGAGTGTGTTTCAGCAAGCAGATGAGATGAGAAATAATATTGTTACGAGCTACAGGACTCGTATTTAAATAAATGCCGCTGAAATTACTATAAACTTTATTAGAACTGTACAAACACGTACAAAATGAAACAGGATGCAACCAGTTCACACTGCACGATTCAATGCAATTTAACACGCGCAAAGTCCATCACTATGTCGCTTATCGAAAGTACTACTAGTCTTAATCGTATCGTAGTCGTCGATTGACTGCCTCACCCCTCCGTTCGGGCATTGTTTTATACTCAATTGTATAATAGAACAAAGGATCGCGTTCGCCGAGTTAATCCCGCACACCTGCCAGCTTCGACGGCCATAAAACAAGGATTAATTCGTTCGACACTAATGACAGCCATATAATAAGAACGATAACTATAGGATGTTTTTAAATTTTAAACACGAAGTAAACAAAAGAACTCTGAATGCAGGAAAGGCAATAAATTGCATTATACAACAGCCACGTGTGCGTTCTTTGACGGTATGTAACAATATTTATTTAGGGCAATATACAAAATGTCATAGAAGATAAATTCTTTGTGCTGTCCTACAAAGTCAGTTGTTCAGTATAATGCTAGTTTCACAACCAGCGCTGCTCTTGCGGCGGCGCATTTTCATAGCACGTCTGTCGCTTTGCTACATAGCTTAGCATCAGTGGAAATGGTCACATAGTTTCGTAGCTTAGCTTTTACATCTCGCAGCATAGCTGCTTAGCACATCCCCGGTAAAAAGGTACCCTAAGGGTCGTCTCATCTTTCCGGGTACCATTTAATTGTGAAACATTCGTAATGTTGTACATTCTGATAATTTATTTGTTCAAATACATTATATTCACGAAAAATGGCAAATATTTAAAAATAAATAAATAATCGCCCCACAAACACATATATTGTATATCCCCAAATTAAGCAAGGTACACTTGTGTTACGGGTAATGTAGAACGGACTACTCTGAGGCCAATTCCAGACACCCAGACATAGTAAATAACGAAGAAAATTCGTTTCCGAAATTTACTATACCAGGCATCGAACCTGAAACTTCTGCATTATAGTGAGCTAGACCGGCAAAGGCTTAGCCCGCTCAACCACAGAAGCGGTCAGAGAGAGAGAGAGAGAGAAGGTCGTATGTTGAGCGAGTGACATACCAAACTCTATTAAAATAATCCCTTAAGGAAAAATAATACAAATAAAAATTTACAACTACCCGCAAATTTTTCAAGTTAACAAGCCATTTGTTTATTATTGTAGTTTTCGCTTAATTATTTTATTGATACAAAATTTGTTAAGACATCCGCCTGTTTGTTGACCCAAAACTGATATATTATTGTTTTACAATCTCCCAAAAAATGTGGTAGCTCGCCTGCCCCATATTTTTTTGTAAACGCAACCCGTTTGTGGTTTTTTTGGACCTTCATATCAACTTTGAACTCCGGGAACTTTATGTATCAACCTTAATGTATAATCAATAAAGTATATTTTTCTTTAAATATTTATTATTCTGGGGTCATTCATATTGGAAATGTAATAAACACCACTATATATGGAGCTATAAGAATTTTTACTTTAATCTTTATCTGTTGGGATTAAGATGCATTTTGTATTGAAAAGTTTGATCTTTGGGTTCAAGTGCTCCTGTTTCTTAATGCATCATATTCGAGAGCTATCCTGTTTGGTTTTTTGTTTCGAAGTTTTTAAGAACAGGTGCATGATGTTTTGTGCTTTATTTTTTTGATTTTTTTCTTATAAATTATTGATTATAAATATCCAGTCGACTTGAATATTCGATATGATACTGCTCTTGGAGTAAGCGCTTTGGACAGCTAATTTAAGATAAGCAAGTGTCTCGTATGGAAAGGCAAATTATTTAATTATAATGTATGACGGGGTGAAGGTAAGGAAGGGAATGCTCCGGTGATTCGGGCATGTGGAAAGAATGAATGATAGAAGAATGACTAAACAAATATACAATGCAAAACTGGATGGATGCAGAAGTCGCGGAAGGCCACGACACACCTTCCATGATCAAATTGATCGTGTACTAGCAGAAGGTGATGTCAAGAGCCTTAAGAACAAACTAGCGTGCATGACAAGAGCTATGAATGTCAAAGAAGCAAGTGAGGTGTGTAAGAATAAGCCTGAATGGCGCTCTGTTGTCGGTGCCTACCCCGCAAGGGACCTGGCGTGAAGTTATGTATGTATGACCTAATTACCTTATTCCTTTTGTGAGGTTGGCTGGAGGAGATTGATTTAAGTGATAAGACCGTCTATTATTTGGGTAGATGGTGACTCGCCACTCCGTGCATGGGCCCCAAAAAATGCCATAGAAGACGGAGGCAACATGGGTGTGAGAGGTGGGCTGCAGCTACTTCTGATGTAATGCCATTTATCACTTCCACCCCTGGAGCTTGAGTCAGCTCTAGCAATCTCCGTTCCACGCCGGCTTGCTAAGGCAAGCACGGAGGCGGGGGGGCCTTGCCTTGGCCCCCGGAGTCGGGTCCGAGGTGTTGCTACTCAACTAAGGCTTCGTCACAAAGCCCCCCTGCGGGTTATTATTATTATTGCTATTACTTTTTTGACATTTATCAGTATTTTTTTTCATATTATGTTTCATTTAATATTATATAATTTAATCAAAATTATTATAAATATTTGTATGCTCCAATGAGAGCAAAACATGTGTACACTATAACATAATAATATGCTAACCATGTTTTGAACAAATAAATTTGATTTGACTTGAACAAGAACCAAATTGCAAAATGCACCAACTTCATGATGTTGTAGAAAATAATATTATATTTTCTTAAGTTTTCGCGACTTGTACACATAATAAAACTACGTTTTAACGGTTTAAACGTTTAAACGTTAACGTCACACGTTTGACAAATGTCATCTTTGTCTTCCGTGACCACGGCCACTGAAAAGCGGCCGAAACGTCGGATAAACCTAAATCAAATAAATTACCGCGCTTAAAACCGTTAAAACGAAAATAATATTTTTTTTTGCTTTTTAGTTATTCTTGAAGTCAGTTTCTTCTTTGCTACATTTTTTAAACGCAAGTGTATCTACGGCTTGATTGTGTTGACCACACACAGCTAATGACTATTTAGCTTTAAACAGACTACTAAGTACCTACGTAACTTGACGGCGCCTATATCCTCTTCAAAAAATATGCCTCGACTCCATAAAAACATTCAGACCCCATCTTTGATAAATGACACTTATCAGTCGTGCTATATTTCTTATTATTGAAAGAGAGCAGATATTGGCTTTTTACTGACATACATCAATATCTCAAGTAGGTTAAGAGATAAGCTTCTTTAAAATTAGTTATTCAGTAGCATCTGTTGGGAAAACTTTGTTTGCGTTGCCATGGTGGCGACGTATTTGTTTGTGAACGAAAACTGCGACCACACCAAAAAAAAATGCGATTATGTCGAGTTGTTCTCTATGCTCTAACAGACGGACAAATATTTTCGAAATTTGCTGGTCCGTATTTGACCTCATAATCATATCTCATTTTCAAACTCATTGTACTAGTTCAACTCCTTTATAGATTTATTATATTACTAGAATATCCAACCCTCAACAGTGACCAAATCCTCGGAGATAGCTTATTAGAATTTAAAAAAAGATTATCTGATACCAACATTCTAAAATAACATAACACGCATCTCCGAATTATTGCGTAATCAAATTAAGAACACATGACAATATCTCTAATATTCATATATTTGACACTGACATGTACACGAAAAAAATAAAGCATATTTAAAAAGAGAAAATCTGGTACCAACATTCCCAACAAACATAAGCACTTATTTGATTTCGTATTCGGAAAATTCAAAATAAGAATACACGACAAGGTCTCGAATATTGATATATTTGACACTGGCAGTTGTACAATTTATTTATATGTAAAAAGAAAAATCGTTTATTATACCAACATTCGCAATATAATACTCATCTCCCAATTCCACGCATTCAAAATAAGAACACACGACGTCTTGAATATTCATATATATATATTTGATACTGGCTGGTATACAAATCATACAAAGCCATATTTTAAAAAGAAAAAATCTGCTACCAATATTAGCAAATAACTTAAGCATCCCCCAATTCCGCGCATTCAAAACAAGAACGCACGACGACGTCTCGAAGCCGCTACGCAAGCTGTGTCGGTGCGTCCCGGGAGCCTGTCTTCGCGCATCACACAGCGCAGCCTCTGGGCTGAAACCCCAGCAAACGGCACCGAGCCTCCAAACCGCGCGGACGTATGTTGTGTATGAGCTCCGCACACCTGTGGCGTCGAAAGAGACAAAAATAGTACATTGGATTACAGTGTTTGTTATTCCTTTTTTTATGTATCAATGGTGATTTTCCAAAAACCGGTTTTCACCGGATGGTTTTTGAATTAATACCGATTTCCGCTGATACAGGTTTCTGAGACCGTGGGATTTCACAGTGCTAGTGTTGTGTTTTTTTATTATTAAATTCTGATTAAGTAAGTATTTTTTTAGTGATCAAGTGGCTTGTTATAAACTTGTTTTTATAAGGTAAGGTGTTGTGACATTTTACTATTCAGGTGCTTGAATTCTCTTACATTATAATAAAGCATAGGTTTGGTTATGTATTCAATGTAGGTATTTGAAAATATTTTTTTGAAGGTACATATTTTTTTCTGTCTTCGAGATATTTAAATTATAGTCTACGGATGTTACTTAAGAGAGGCTCATAAACATTGAATTAAGTTAATTTTGATTTTTTAAATAATATTGTATACCAATACAAGAATTAACTTACAGTTTAGAACTGTCCGATTATGCACAAAAGGCTGTCTAACGCTAAAAAGCGATCTCTTCCAGACAACCCTAATATGTTATTTGGATAATCTATAATCCTATTTGATAAATTTTTCAAATAAGACAACTAAAGTTTTTATCGTATCAATATGAAGCTATTTTTCGTTTATATTCGGGTAAATTCCAGCTCGCTTTGACTCTTACTTCCCATAGATATTGTTACAGAGGTTGTCAGTTTACCTGATGGCAAGTAATTCGAAATTACTTATATTCTGTATATAAATTAAATACAGTATTTTCAGTTATCATTATGCAAATTAATGTATCAATTTAATTCCATATCAAACGGTTCATGGTTGTCTTTCAATTTCTATGAATCAACTAAACTGATACATATAAACACAAACTTAAATCGCTCAATGTAATTGCATAGCGTAGTGCCCTTTCAATCAAATTGATCCGATTTCCTTGTTCAATCTAATAGGTAAGTATTACAGATTACTTTTGAAACTTATCAGTTTATCACAGTTTCCAAAGTAATTTTAGTTAGGTACTCTTAAAGGAAGAGAAGTGGCGCAACAAAATGCCTAGCAATTAATATTATTTTACACGCTTTTTTATATTAACTTGCAATAGATGTATGTATGTAAGTTCGAGGGGAATCTTGCAAGTTAAATTTGACCAACTTCCCGGTTTCCGATTGAGCTGAAATTTTGCAAGCATATGTATATCGCGTGACAATGCCATAATATGGTACTATGGAGCTGATCTGATGATGGAGTCGGAAGGTGGCCATAGCAACTCCTGTACTAAACAAAATAGACCCGTCGTATTTGGGCTCGTTTTACTTGTCTTGGCTAACACTCTGCTGCTACATGATATCGAGTATCTCATAAACTTGTATTTAGAAACCTTTAAAAAAAACTTTTTTTATTTTAAAGTAAAAACATTTTTATAACTATAATCTCGTAATAGGTCATACTTTCATATTAAGTATAACATATTATATGTGTACCAATCTTGCACTATTATAAATACGATAGTTAAGATGTATGTTTGTTGCTTAATCACTCCAGAACGAATGAATGGATTTGGATGAAATTTGGCACAGAGATTGATTATAGTCTGGTGTGGCATTTGAGAGGAAGAAGATTAAGGTGATATAAGTATCTAATGAGGAGGGATGAAAGTCACTTGACAAAAAGAATTTTAAACTACAAGAGGGATGGGTACAATAAAGGTAGACGAAAGAGATGGATGGATTGTGTGAAGGATGGTATCATTATGAGGTGTGACAGAAGATGTATGTCAGAATAGAGGAGTGTAGAAGAAAAAGACATTGTGTCGATCCCAAATAATTAGAAGATGAACGAAAAGAGAATGGCACTAAAACTACTTTTTATCCCGGAAAATGTACGATTCCCGTGGGATGAATAAAATGTACAATATCGCGAGTGAAACCGCGGGCAATACTATTTTATTTTTATATATATCAATCTCGAAACAGTTATGAGAAACAAGTAAATTACTTTGCTATCTTTTTTACAGCGTTTTGATGTATTTTCCCACACTTTGTGCGTTTTACATTTTACAACGCTAGAGAACAAAAACTTGTTCAATAATATGCGAAAAAAAATGAAAATACCCACATTTTTTTTGTAATAATATAAATTTGAAGTCGTGGCACCGCGGGTTCGATCCTGGCCTGAACACATACATACATAACTTCACGCCAGGTCCCTTGCGGGGTAGGCACGAACAACAGAGCGCCATTTAGGCTTATTCTTACACACCTCACTTGCTTCTTTGACATTCATAGCTCTTGTCATGCACGCTCGTCTGTTCTTAAGGCTCCTGACATCACCTTCTGCTAATACACGATCAATTTGATCATGAAAGGTGTGTCGTGGCCTTCCGCAACTTCTGCATCCATCCACTTTCGCATTGTATATCTGTTTAGTCATTATTTCAACATACATTCTTTCCACATGCCCGAACCATGCACCATAAAAATTGGATACGGTGGATGAGATAGGATAAAGAGAGTTTAGTCTCGCTAAAACTCGAGAACGGCTGGACTGATTTGGCTAATTTTCATTTTGAATTATTTGTGGAAGTCCAAGGAAGGTTTAAAAGGCAAATATGAAACTAAAACTCGAGAATGGCTGGACTGATTTGGCTAATTTTGATTTTGAATTATTTGTGGATGTCCAAGGAAGGTTTAAAAGGTGAATATGAAAGAAATACTTCGAATATAGTAAAAATAACAATTTCACTTTCCCTTACAAACTATTCCTACCTGTCAAACATTTGAGTTTCATCCCGTCGTTTAGAAATCAATTAAATTTAAAAGTCGTTCAGAAATCAAATTAGAAGTTTTTTCTTTTTCTTGGTGTTGAATGTCAAACGTTTGATGTTCGTCCCGTCGCGCGTCGTTCAGAAATCAACGTTTTTTATTTATTGATTTTATTTATTTATTTTTTATTTGGCACACAAAACAGGAAACAGCTAAAAGTTACATATTTCATATTCTGAATAAATTATTAGGTCTAAGCTGTAACTCTGAACATGTGAGCACATAATATACCATATATTGACAAGATATTTAGGGGTTAGTATGACTTATTATAATGTTAGTTTTACAGTGGTTAGGTAACAAAATTAATATGAAATTATGTCAGAAATATTAGTGCAAATAGCCCGAATTTCACGTTTAAATTTAAAGAAGGAGGAATTAATAATATCAATGGATATATTACTTGCAATCTCATTATATAGCATATTCTTATGACTGGATTATAAAACGATGTGTTATTTTTAAAAACTTGGAGGGAAAAGAGTCTCGGTAAAGGATTACAGTTTATATCTAGCGTTTAAATTAATGAAGGAAAGTGATTCTGAGGAGGTCCGAAGTTTGGTGGATCAGGTAGTACATGTATAAAAATTGAAAAACAAAACTTAAGAAGCATAATTAAAGCTCATGGTATCAAATACTAGTATTAAATAAAAAATAATGACTTATAAATATTCATAATTATATTATATATTAATATATACTTTTTATGAATGAATCGTATATAGACAGACTGGTTTCATTATAAAAAAAGATGTTTTTGTGATGACAATATCCTAAGAGATTATGTTACATGTCATAAATAATCTAGTTTAAATTAGCATATGATTTGGTCACCTAACATAAAAAAAACTGTTTTTATATACCTACTTTTTTCAAATCTTATACTAATATATAAAGCTGAAGAGTTTGTTTGTTTGCTTGAACGCGCTGATCTCAGGAACTACTGGTCTGATTTGAAATAAAAGATTTTTAAATACAAGTTTTTGAGATCCTGGATATCATGTAGCAGCAGAGTGCTAGCCAAGACAAGTAAAACTTGTCCAAACACGACGAGTCTTTCTTGTTTAGTACAGGAGTTCCTATGACCACCTTCCGACTCCATCACGGGAACAACTCCGTGGTATATTATTGCAGTGTCACGAGATATACATATGCGTGCAAATTTTCAGCTCAATCAGAAACTGGGAAGTTGGTCAAATTTAACTTGCATGACCAGGATTTGAACCCGCCCTCTTTGAGTTAGGAATGCGTGTATTAGCCATTAAGCTACCACGACTTTAATGATGATCACTTAGCCGAGTTGTATTAGGAAGACGCTGTATACGACTGCAAACTAAAGTCGAGACACATCGACGAACATCTAAAGGCTAAAGAACAAAAGCTCGCATAATATGCTTGCCGTCCTTACGAACCGTACGTACTAATAACAACTTTATGCATGAAAGTACACAGGTTAGCTTTAGTCATCAATCTCGGAGAGCGTGTTTGTTTAGATAAACTTTTTCAAACTTCGACACACAGCCCCCAAGGATCGCGTCCCAAACTCAAAAGTTTCGAACGCGTGCGCTACCATGGCTTGTTGGATGATTTCTTACATGATTTAAAATAATGTATTTATATCTTATTTTTTTTTTGTATTTAATTACGTATATATAACTACTACTACTAGTACTACTAGTTATATATATACGTATATATATATAACTAGTGGTCGGCCGTGGTCGAAATTCGACTAACATAATAATATGTTGTCAAAGACTATACTTCTATAATCACAGATTTTGCCAAGGCTACGCTGTTAATTTGAATTGAACAATAAACAAAAGAATGCTTGTGTGTGTCAAATACATGGTGTGTGTATATGTGTATGTGTGTCTATGGAAATACTGTATGATACTTTTCAATCTATACATATAATAAAACTGTAGAGGTCGAATTCCTGTACAATGAAAAAAAAGTGGTATAAACCGAGTCAGGGGGTGTAAGAAGTGGAATAGAACTAGTTAAAGTTTTTTCAAATCTTTTGCTTCCGTTTGTACGGGCTAATCTCCGAAACGACTGGTCCGATTTAAATGAAATTTTGTATGGTGGTAGCTTATATCCCTGGTCAACATATAGGTTGATTTTATCCAGAAAAATTAAATAGTTCCCGTGGTATAGTTAAAAAAACTTTCCACGCGGAGGAAGTCGCAGGCAGAAGCTAGTAATAAAATAAAAAAACATAAAAAATGGTATGCAATAGTAAAATACTTTTTGTCCTCATTTCCCACAATAGTCCTACACTGGCCGGGATATGTCCTTGGGTGCATTACTATATGGTATAGACAGGGATAATCGCCGGTCAGTGTCACGCCATATTTACATTAAATTTGTCAAAGGGCCTCTACGTGTTGGCCTTCTCATGGCCCCCCCACACAAGCCCTCCAAATGTCCGAGCCATTTTTATAGCTCGTGGTCTTCAACCACAATCATTGAAATAAATAAAAACAAAATGGGATGCAGTTAACGTGGCCAAAATGGCGGTATCCCATATCAAATGCCTGCCATACCGTTAACGAATCAACTTCATTCCAAATCATTTTAACTCGTAACATCGAAAACTAGATTGTTAAATGTTGAACGCCTATGACAAAATTGCCAGAGACCGGATTCGAACCGGTTCCGAAGCCGTATAAAGGTGGCCTCATCCGGTCGCGCCACTTAACTTGAACTTAACTACAACTTGACTAACTTAAGTATTGTCGGGGTTGTTGCATCATTAAACAGGTACGAACCACCGTACTTAGATATAATTATAGCCCATTCCTATATGTTAGCAACCGCTCTTTTATTTTACTATTGGGTAAAGCTCGCAAGTAATGTCAACAATTCAATAGATAGTGAAATTAATGAATAGCAAGATATAAGGATATAGAGATCGGCCATAAGATAAAATTACAGCCTGGTCCTATATTGACTGCCTCTGTGGTTGAGCGGGCTTAGCCTTTGTCAGCCTCACTCCAACGCAGAGGCTCCGGGTTCGATTCCTGGTATAGTAAATTTTTGAGATGTATTTTCTCCGTTATTTACTATGGTCTGGGTGTCTGGGATCGGTCCCAGAGTAGTCAGTTATATATTACCCATAACACAAGCGTAACTTGCTTAATTTGGGGACATACAATATGTGCGTTTGTCTGCCGATTATTATTATTATTATTTCTTACTAACCTTTCATTTACCTTATTGTCGCTTAAATTTTGACATAAGAGCCATAGAAGTCATGTCCAAATTCAAAGGATGGTAAGGCACGTGGATGTAACGGGTGCGCCAGAGAAACTTACTTATTTGAAAGGTCAATAAAAAAAAGTACTTCAGTTATTGTTTTAAAATTTTTTTTATTTGAGAATACAATATCCCAATTTTTTTTTATGCAGTCTTAAAAATGACATCGGATAAATGGCGACCCCCATTGCGCATACACTGATGAAGTCGATTTTTGAAATTCGTATCCACTCTTCGCAGCATATCAATCGGTATGTTGGCAATGGCGTCGCGAATGTTGTTCTTGAGGTGTGCTATGGTCCGTGGTCGATCGACATAAACCAGGGATTTCAAATAACCCCATAAAAAGAAATCGCATGGAGTCAAATCTGGAGAGCGTGCTGGCCATTGGAGATCGCCTCTGAGAGAGATGAGGCGGTCGGGGAAATGTTGTCGCAACAAATTCATTGAGTCTCGTGCTGTGTGTGCTGTGGCTCCATCTTGCTGAAACCACACGTTCCTAACGTTCATTTCTTCGAGTCTTGGAAGAAAAAATTCCTCGATCATGTTCCTGTAACGAGCTCCATTCACGGTAACTGCGCGTTCGTTTTCTTCAAAAAAATAAGGACCAATTATTCCCATTACCGACACCGCACACCAGACAGTAACTCGCTCACAATTAAGTGGCTTCTGGTGAAGCTCACGCGGATTTACATCACACCGATAACGCATGTTTTGCTTGTTGACGCAGCCGGAAATGTGGAAGTGAGCCTCGTCACTGAAAAAAACGACCGCGTCTTCAGGCAGGTTGTCAATCAGCATTTCACATGCATTTTGACGGGCAACAAAATCGCGTTCAGTTAATTCTTGCACAACAGCCAATTTATAGGGATGAAATTGAAGGTCTTCATGGAGAATTCGTCGAACAGTGGTATCAGAAATTCCCATAGCAGCTGCGTGTTTGCGAGCCGAACGCCGGGGAGAACGCACAACTGACTGCCTCACTCTTTCGATATTTTCCGGAGTTCTGATGGTCCGTTGAAGTCCATTTCTGGGTTTAGCGACACTTCCACACTCCCGAAATGAGTTAACCCACGACAGAATCGAATTACGGTCAGGAACGAGTCTGTGAGGAGGAATTTCAAAGCGAGCGCGGAAGGCACGTTGCGTAGCAACAAGTGAGCGACCGTTAGAAAAGAAGCTCTCAACTGCGAAGGCCCGCTGCTCTCTAGACCAGAGCATGATGGCAACTGACTGGAGGGAGAAACAAACTTGGGAACTTCCCCCTCCAGATGCGCCCCCTCTTGCCCCTCTACCCGCCCAACTCACCGCGCGGGAATTTTTTCAAATAAGTAAGTTTCTCTGGCGCACCCTGTATTATAGTATGATATAGAACCAGCCATTAATCAATTCTACCTATCTGTATATATATATATATATATATATATATATATATATATATATATATATATATATATATATATATATATTAGGGCGGGTCAAATTGTATGGAACAATTATTTTTGATGAAGCGTATAGCAAAAACGTAATCTACAGGTGATTCTGAGAAATTTTGCTCAAGAGACCATAGCTCTAAGAACAATTTAATTAAATTCGTCGTAAAATCGTATAGAATTATAATAGATTTCTCAATCTGGGCTTGTTTGAAAGGTATTTTTATCACCTTTCAGAATCTGTATTGATACCTGATGATATTTTTTTGTATTTTGAGTAGATATTAGGATTTTTTTGTCGAAAATTTTTTTGTGTTTTCGACATTTCGGCCACTTTTCAGTAACCGTGATCACGGAAGACAAAGATCTCAAGTAAGTGTCAATGAGTATTGTTAAAGTTTTATTTAGACCACCGCCAACTTGTTAACTTGAATTATTTAGTTTTCATTTTGTTTATAGTTATTATTTACTCTATGGAAATCTAATGTATAAATACACGGGTCTAATATTACAGAATCGTAACTGGGTTAAGTTTTTTAATAAAAAAGAAATTAATAGAAAATTAAAATAAATATTCCTTTTCCCATTGTTATGAAAAAACAGAAATAAAAAGAAAAGATTAGTAAGATATCCCCCTTTCTTATATCATGAAAGAGGGGGAAAGCAAAAAAAAACTTTTTGTGCTATTGTATTTCTTAATAAATCTTTTTTCTTTCTTTCTTTAAAAATGTCTGCAAAACCCTATAACAGTTATTTTTAATGTTGAATATTGAATAAATAATTAAGGAAACGGAAATAAAAAAATGTCGACTATGTCGCTTCGGGTTTAGTCATTGAAAATCAGAAATAAATTTAACTTTTCATTACTCACCGATATGAGTTTGCTGAAACGTTGTGTATCGGATTTCAGTATATTTATGAATGTCTGTAAGATTTTTGGAGCTAGGCAATGGGATTTGCTATCTCGCTCACAGACTACCACGTACAATGCACTATGAGAGTCCGTGTTTCTCGAAAATCACAATCCGGGTATCTTCAAGACTCGTGTGAGTAGGTACTATCTAGGTAAGCGTGCTCCATGTTCGACCGCATCATCGTCCAGCATATTGGACTTGATCGTGGTCAAACGCAAACCTGTTCAATACTTATAAAAAAAGTTTTTGTTTTAAATTGCCTGAAGGAGGCAAACAGGCTGACGGCCCAGGAAGGTGGGTACCGGCACCTATCGATGTTTGCAACACCAGGGGCGTTGCCAACGCGTCTCCGGCCTCTAAGAAATAACGCCCGTAAACGCCTCATGTCGTAGCGCAGAGGGAAAACCTCGGCAGGAAGCTCTCTCCAGATCATGGTTGTACACGGATGAAACGTTCTAGAGAACCGTTGCGTTGTTGAGCATGTTAGTTACATATATTTTTTTTTATTCAAACAAAAAACATACATATTTTTTACATTATATACATCTTAAAACCCGAAAGGGTTTGACGAAGATGATAAAAGTCCGCGCTTTATGTAAAATTAATAAATATGAGGTAGTTAGAATTATATACATACTTACGTACTTTACTTATTTATTTAACTTTAGGAAGATTTACAGACTAATTAAAAAACACAAACAAACAAACAAAGTAAAAAACGTAGTATCGAGTCTTTACCGCGATTATATCGTAAGCGACATTTTGACTTAAGTATATTTTTTCATGTAAAAGGTATTTTAAACATTTATTTCGTTTTAACGCTATATTTATTGCTGGAGAACAGCAGACAGTACATACAACTGTTTGCAATACCAAGGGTGTTGCTAACGCGTTGCCGACTTCAGAAATTTTGAAACGCCTTTAGAAAACCAATATCGTAGCTCCAGATCATTGTTCGCGGAATAAATGTTCTAGAGAAACGTTGCGGAGTTGAGCGTGGCAGCTCAAGGAAATGGCGTTGAACATCCCGTCGCTGGTAAGCTGTGCGGTTGTAGAAGTTAGGCGTTGGCACCAGATCAAAAAATTCCTCGGAAGACGCCCCGTTGTACAGGCGGTAAAATACATAAAGGGACGCAAAGTCTCTTCGAAGGCCAAGCTATTCTAAACCGCCTGCTAGTAAGGGATCGTCGATACGATGGACTGGAGTACTTCATATGCGGTTTGATTTGCGCTTTGTCCCTCAAGACTATAAGTAGAACACTGAGCCTAGATCACCGTCTTCTATGGGTAAGGTACCCAGATGGCTGGCTATATATCCTCGCTGGATCGCCATACTGATCCATTGCCCGAGGTAAGCACCAGCCTTCTGATCACCTGAAGAGTCCATGAGTCGTTTCTAGAAGCTCACGACTCCAGGACCACACCGTCCAAGCATTTCAACAGCAAACGGCACAAACATATAACTCTCGCTGAGGGTTGCATATTTGCGCCGCTTGAGTGATTGAATTCAATTCAATATTTGACTGATATTTTCTGTGCCCGCGACGCCGTCCGCGTAGAATTTTGAAACATTTTCAAAGCTGCTCCGCTCCTATTGGTCTTAGCGTCATGATGTATAGCCTATAGCCTTTCTCGATAAATGCGCTATCCAACACTGAAAGAATTTTTCAAATCAGACCACTAGTTCCTGAGATTAGCGCGTTTAAACGAACAAACTGTTCAGCTTTATATATTAGTATAAGAAGTATAAGATGACGTCATAAGTATGTGCGGTCGTACAAAATCTTGAAAGTTGTAGTTTTGTAAGTTAATACAACCATTTCAGATGATTTGACTATCCCATTAGTACAGAACATAATTTAAACATTACAGCTTTATCAGTTTTAGGGGGCGTTAAAATTTTATCCAATGACAATATTATCGCATAATACCATTTAATGATTGCTAAGTCCAATTCAGCTGCCCTTTTTTATATTTATAACAGTCCACTGGGGGTACGGTGTTTGCTTGAATAAATTATTTTCATTGCTTTCCTGGTTATTTTGTATATTAATCAGAACATTGCAGGTATCAGAAATTATGGATGGCATTTTCATTATTATCCGTGCAGAAACGGAGAAAGAATACAATTTCCTGCCTGTAGATACATATTATATTGATCACTTAACCTATTTTACGGGTAACGCGTTTTTAAATATCCCTGCCTACCCCATAGGGAATAGCTGCACGTGCTTCTTTATTTGCGTTCGTGTCGCGTTGGTCGGTTCAAATTGACGGCACAAAACACACTTCAGTCCGATACGAAATTGTATGTAGATATATACAGCGTGTTTCATAACTTTATAATATTGTTCTCTTTTTCTCTCTCTCTCTGACGAATTAGATTATTAGAGTAATTTAATAAAACTACGTTTTAACGGTTTTAGGCGCGGTAATTTATTTGATTTTGGTTTATCCGACGTTTCGGCCGCTTTTCAGTGGCCGTGGTCACGGACGACAAACATGACATTTGTCTAACGTGTATTTTCAAAGTTTTATTTAGCCTACCGCCAACTTGTTCATTTTAACTATTTAGTTTTAATTTTGTTTATGGATACTATTTACTCTATGGGAGCCTAATCTAATTTACCACCGCTTCACAACATGTTGTGGCTTGAAGAGAAGAAGCGGCGCAAGAAACTCTTCAGCAAACATGCCTAGTTCTAAAAAAAATTATATAATATTAAAATGGGTGGAAGGAAAAATAAAAGAAATTATCAGTCGAGTTGGTTTGTGTTTCGTTGGCGGTAGGCTAAATAAAACTTTGACAATACACGTTAGACAAATGCCATCTTTGTCGTCCGTGACCACGGCCACTGAAAAGCGGCCGAAACGTCGGATAAACCAAAATCAAATAAATTACCGCGCTTAAAACCGTTAAAACGTAGTTTTATTATGTATACAAGTCGCGAAAACTTAAGAAAATATTATTAGAGTAATTTTTCATCTTTTTTTAGCTCCTCTTTGTTTTCCTTTATTTTTTATGAATATTTATATTCTGTTACATTTTCTTCTTGCTTATCTTTATTTTTATATTCCGCGTCTGTCTGTCTATATATGCGCTAAATGATTAAACCAAGCAACGGATTTTTAAACGGTTTTCATCATCAGTTAGTTAAATTTTCAATAAATGATATACACTAGATTTTGTCTTTGGCTTAGTAATATAAAGCTACTTGCTAAGATTCCAAACCTTAACTAAACTCTAGTTTACACTGTAAGTATATATATCAATACTAGCTAGCTTTTATCACATGTTTATTTTACTCCAGTATAAAGGTCTATTATAGTTTTTTAATGTTATAGTTATGACTAGATTTGTATTATGGTTTTTTGGTTCTATTAAGAGTAGAATTATGGAAAGTCTTATTGTATTTCTTTATTACGTTCGAACTAGTACTGTTGAGGCGGCGCTGGGTTTTGCGGGAAGCGAACTGTGTCAATTTTGCGGGAAAAAAAGTGTGGGACAGTTTGATGGGAATTCGAGAACGAGCACGCACTTACCTGGTTAATGGGAATGAAATGCGGCTCCTCTTATCCACAATGCACTTCACTTCACTTTATTGTACCTTAATATTTATAGTATTATATATTGTATTTGTTTATTTTATTTTACAATTTATGGGTGGATATGTAGCGGGTTATTTGTATAATATATATGTGCTGCGGGCGCGGTATATTTTAAGTTATTTTATTTATTTACAATGCGGAGCGATTTTATTTATTTTATGATATGACATGAATTATTGAAGTGACGTGCGAAAGGGGAACGCGCCGTCAGATTTGAAGGAAGAATTTAATATGTCGAAGAAAAGTATTAATAGGTCGAAAGGAGGTTTATATGGCGGTACCAAGTGCTATAAACAAAACTAAGGTTTTGCGTACTGTGGTAACTTATTAAAGAACACATGAATAAAGTGTCCTCCCCTTAATAGAGACAATAAGAAAAGTGCTAATTAACACTTTCTTAGTAGAATACTTTTAATTAATTTAGGTTATATTTAAATTACTTATTTGTCTTTTTAAATTAGATTGTAATATTAATGTGGTATTTATAGATAAAACATTTATGAAAAAAAATTACTATACTAACAAACAAGCAGGCGACTTACCTAATGGAAAGCGGTTACCGTCATCTATAAACGTTTGCAACACAAGGGGTGAAGGCAACGTATTGACAGACTTCAGGATGATATAGAGGAGATTGAAATATGTATAATATCAGCACTTAAACATCTCATTGCTGGGCTTGTATTTTTAAAGAAACAGTATACCCGTCACGCTTGTAAAGTGGGTTGGTAAATTTCAAACATCGGTTATCTCGAGCTACAAGGTTTCATGATGAAAGGATCCAGTACATTACAGTACATAGCAGTCGTTGCATGTGAAATTGTTTTAAACTGTATTATTATATAATTTTTAAATTAACATCACACCTTCGTAACGCTCGAATGACTAGGATAGCACAGGCGTGAGGAGGTTCAATTTGATTAACAGTCGCGTTGGCTTAAAACGTCTTGTACTCCACCTGCGTGTAACGTCTTGAACACCTGTCGGTGGGTAAAAGTTATTAGTCATTAGGGTTTCTATATGTGAATTTCATTTTAGTTTTAAACATTATCATAATATAATAATGATAGAATATCCAATTAAATTAGCGATCCGTAGGCATTTTGCAAAGAGGACTTCTTATATGTATTTTGGTTATAATATAACATGTCTGTCTTTATAAGTCACTATACATATTTATCACAGAAAATATTACCAATTGAGTAATTTTAAGGCTTTGTGTATTTTAGATGAATAGTGGTTATTTGTTAACTATACAGAATATTTAATATTTTCAGGACTGTCATGTACTTGACGATTTTTTTGATTAAAGTCTGATTTATTTGACAAAAGTTTTTTTTTACAATTATATTACTTTTAAGTATTCTAGTGAAGTATGTTGTAACTTAATATGTAAAAGTACAATACTTGGAGTTATAAAGATGCTTAAATTGATAAATCTGTCTGTTTTTTTAATAAATGCTAACATTTAAATGAAAATTCCTACCTATATAATGCCTAAATAAATCACTTTTTATTTCGACTTTTTTTGTCTTTCAGGATAATAGTTTGTTATTTAGAGGCTTCAGAACGGCTCAAGAGATTTCTATGAAATCTTAAATATAAAAACAGGAATTTTGCTTTAAATATTTATTGTATGTGTTTTTATTTTTGATATATTATAAGTTATGAATAATAATTTATTTAAATCTAACTGGTGTCCATAATATTTGTTAGTATACAAAAATCTAATTTACTAAGTCTCTTGCAAACGAAGTGGCGGTCGTGGTCAGCTTTATATATTTCCAAAATTATTTAGGGGAAACACACACAGATACATGTGTATACATTTTTGACCTTTAAATTAGGGTTCCGTCACGCTTCACCTCCAAGGAGCAAGGCGATTCCCGTCTCAGTTCCCACACAGTTAAGTTGTTATAAAAAATAATTACACAATTAAAAATAAAGGTGATGGTTATTATTATAGTTTAATTAGTACAAAGTAATTGAATTAGTGTATTATTATTGGATATAGCCATTTTTCCCGTGAGATTCTTAAGGTGTCTTGAACAATGTACTTAAAGATAGACAATAAAGATAATATATACCTGCTTATTTTATTTAGTGTGTTAAACTGTCTCAAAGATTAATTCAAACATATGTCGTTCTCATGTTTCATCGTTATGTTTAGTCTTCTAAAGATAATAACTATATACAAAATTAAATATAAAAAAAAACAAATTGAAAGGTGACAATACTTACTGCTATGTCACCTAAAATTGGGCATTTGAAGCATTCCTGTGATCACCGCTAGTAAATTGTTTGAAACGTCGCAAAAAATAACTAATCAATTAAAATACTCGTTATAAAACCGTAAAGTTTAGTTTAAAATTTCGGAAGATGAGTAGTTCATAGGACATGGGCCTTAAGTTCATTGTTGCTTAGAGATATAATATAGAAAAAATAAAATCGGCCAAATGCTAGTCAGTTCACGTAAACTGATGCGTTTTGTAGAAATGACAAAAAAATGACAAAAAATGTCAATTTAGCATTTGGCTACAGAATTCTAAATAAGTATCAAATGAAACTAATTTAAGTTACAAGTATTTTTTAAGTTCAACTAATTGATTTGATTTAATTTAAAATACATTTTAATACTTTTAAAGCTATTAGCATATTTATTAAAATAAGCATGCTAAATTATCAAGTTTCAGAATAAATTAAACTAAAAAAATATACCTACTTTCAAGGGCATTATCTTGTTTTAATTTTTAAAACAAGTTAATAACAAACTTCTCTTATTTGACATACGTTAAAAAGTACATTAACCTTTCTGGTAAAAGTGGAGTAGAACCCGCATCAGCCTGTATATAAGAACCATCTCCCACGTAGTGGCAATGTGTTGTCCATATTTAGCAGATGTGACAGACGTACATACGTATGTTGAATTATTGTACTTATGAAGATTATTGTTTTAATGCGAATAATTTGTTATTATTATGTAAGTTATAAATTATTTTAAACGGATTTTATTATATGCTGTATGTACCTAAATATATATATATATTTATATATATAGAAGAAAGAAAGAAAAATATTTATTTCCAATAGCGACACGCAACACAAAACAGTACTAGGATAACAAACTATATATAAAGTTATACAAATACAGAAATTGTATGCCGCAATTTGAAAATGAGGTTGGCACTCAGCATTTTGCTGTGCCGAACCGTAGTCCGACACAGCGCTGATTTTCAGTGCCCATCTCCTCAATCACACATATGGCATGCGACCCGTATCAAACATTATTTTTTTATAAGAAGAAAAATGTACGTTGTTATTACAACGTAACAAAAATTAAATAATGAGTACATTAAACTATATAAGTTCTAAGAAAAGAAAGAGTAATATAATAATCACACTAAATATATACATTTTATTTAAACCTAATACCGATTTATATTTATAAATATATTTATTTACGTATTAACAAAGCTGTATTAATTTAGTTTCTTTGCCTTTATACAATTAATCGATACATGCACGTTGTGCTACATCACTCAGAAAATAAATCCGTCCTTACTTAACCTAAAAATTTAAGAAATATTGAGTGGTAGATGTAATTACTTTTACGTGTTCTTTAGACTGCCAACCAATACAATTATAAATATTATGAAAATAATTAGTATAACCAGGTAAGAAGAATATTTTTGATTACAGATCGTGCAAAAGACATTAATTGATGTATATACTTAACAATAATTAAAGTTATAAAACTAACTTACAGGTTATACAGTTAATAAGAATCCAGTGAGCTGGTAAGGTCATGACAAAAATGACAACAATAACAGCTGCAAACCCTAATAACTCTAAGCTAGGAATAAGCTAAGAATAGAAAAATATTTTACTAGTCTAAACTACCACGACTTTCGTTTCAACCAATCAAAACTTTCATCGTCTTATAATTAGAGTTTACTTCTTACGAATCGATTTCCAAATAGGATGACTGACTAAAATTCTAAAACCGCTTGACCGATTTTGATGAAATGTGAATGTGTTTGAGTGGATAACTGGATGGTTTAGATTAACAATTGTACCTAGGTGGCGCTACAATCGGGTTCTAGGTTTTTTATTATCTCAGGGTAGGAAAACGCCTGTCGGGCCCACTAATCTAATATATAAAATTCTCGTGTCGCGTTGTTTGTTACCAAACTCCTCCAAAACGGCTGAACCGATTTATATGATTTTTGTGTGCATATCGGATAGGTCTGAGAATCGGCCGACATCTATACATCTGTTTTTCATACCCCTAAATGATAAGGGTGACCCACCCCTAAATATTATGTTTTTTTGACATAATTTAGTATTTATATTTTATTATGATTAAGCTTTGAAAAATACATACAATCCTAAATTTGCATCCTTCTACCACCAACCCATATTTTTTAACAGCGATATAAGTACTTTAATAATTTTCTACTGTGTTCTAGTTGATTCAAGTTCGTACATAGACTAGGAAGTAAAATTAAATTTTAAACTATATGACCTTCAAAAAGTGTTTTCCAGTGAAACTTATTTTGAATAAAAACTTTTAAATTTGAATTTAGATTATAATTTAGTTCCGGTAGATGACGCTGCAATCGGGCTCTAGATTTTTAGTTTCCAAGGGTAAGATAACGTCTGACGGGCTCACTATTAGACTATAGTATTGTTACAGTGTTCGCATTAGTGTAGTACGATGTACGAACTCGTGTGAACTGAAGCCATGTGTTCGACGCATGTTAAACTTTATTGCTGAGGTTATTGCGACTTTTTTATTTCTTTACACATGAGGCTAAAATTTAAAAAAAAAACAATGTCGGGTAGTGAACTCTGTCGTGGAAATTATCTACATAAGTAGGTACCTACATGGCTAATAATAATAAATCTTATTTCATATAGCAATAGAACCTAATTATTAGAGATGCCACGAATTCGGCTGCTATTCGGTATTCGGCTTTTTTAACTATTTGAGATTCAACAGAATAATGTGCACTATTCGAATACCGAATATCCGAAAAAATCACATAATATATAATTGAGTTCTTCATAACATATAGGTATACGCAAAAATGCCATTTTACTGCATGTTGTTTAATTTAAATTAGATTACGCTCTCATAGAGTAAATAATAACCATAAACAATTTCAATATTACAAACAGACACTCCAATTTTGTTTATATGTATAGATTACAAGTCGCGAAAACTTAAGAAAATATAACATATTGTCATCTAATATTTTTATTAACCATGTTTTTAAGCAAAAAAATGTTTTGAACTTTCGGTAGCTGAATATTCGACCAAACCACTATTTAATAACACGCGCAAAGTCCGTCAATATATCGTATGCACAAGTCTTGCTCGTATCGTAATCCTCGCTTGACTGCCCCACCCCTCGTTTCGTCATTGTTTTATACTAACTATACAATACAAAAATCGACCGCGTGGACTGGGGTTTCCGAGAAACAGTAATCTGCACACCTGGTTAATTATTCCTACGAACGGCCAACAAAATCGAAAACAATAACAATAGGCTATTGTCTAAATAAATTTTAAACACGAAGTAAACAAAAGAACTGCGGGAAGGGTAATAAACCAGGTGCGCATTTCTTTGTCGGTATCTAACAATATATTACGTACCTTAACCTAAGGTTCTTGCCCTCTACTTTAATTATTTAGAACGTCGTTATATCTCGTACCCTTCTACTTACCTCATACAATAATAGTCGTGATATTACACTAAACCATTATTATATTCAATGTTAACGAGCTGGTTAAATATTATCTTCCATCAACTTGGCGGTTAAGTTAACTTCAAAATGTTAATACTTTGAGCAAATATTATACAAAAAGCTGGCACTATCGTAACATCACGCTGCAGTTCATACAGGGATTCCGTTATTAAGTAAGTCAGTTCTAATGAGCTTCAGGACATTGAACTTCGGAAATGTGTTGAAATAATAATGCGGACATGTTTTTATCTACCGCCATCCTCAGCATATACTTAACGCTTTACATTTCTTTATTTACTTTCTACTTAGTCTTCAAAGCTCTTATTATGTGTCTATGACTGCTAACTTTATGTATACGGACAGATGTTACAATAAATTATAAGATTATTTACATGCTAGCTGTTGGCTGCGGCGGCACTTACGTAGATTTAAATAACTATTTTATAAAAAGGTTTTTAAATAAAAGCTTCTGAGATATCATGTAGCAGCAGAGTGCTAGCCAAGACAAGTAAAACGAGCCCAAACACGACGGCTTTATCTTGTTTAGTACAGGAGTTCCCACCTTCCGGCTCCATCATCAGATCAGCTCCATGGTACCATATTATTGCATTGTCACGCGATATACATATCCGTGCAAAATTTCAGCTCAATCGGAAACCGGGAAATTGGTCAAATTTAACTTGCTTGCAAGATTCCACCCGAACTTACATACATACATAGGTTCCATTGCATGTTAAATAAAAGCTTGTAAAGTCATAGTTTGAGCAGGCAAAAACGTGTTGAAAGGTAGATACTTTGAGCAGTCAAAAAAGAATTGAAAGGTAGATACTTTGAGCAGTCAAAAGAGTTCAAAGGAAGTATACGTTTTAATTCTGGTGACTACTCTAAGTAGTAAACGCCGATACACGTCTTATATGGATTTCCATTGCGATACTTTCCATCCAATATCTCACATCACTAATCGCTATCTCTTCATCTATGAGTATCATCGTATCATTAAGCGAAATTATTTAAAGAGATTACCTCAATGGGTCACGAATGACAACGGCTGTTACAAAATAAGGTAGCCCATGCCCACACTTTAGAAAAAATCATTATGTTCTTTGAAAACTCGATTTTGGGCTTGCGACACTCGGTTGCCCACGCGCAGCCCAGTTGGTCACAACGCGTGGTCCGAGTAACAAGCGGTAAGCGTGTAAAAATTTGCAACAATGGTTTGCGTAGAAATATTTTGAATTTAGATTTCCTGAGTAAGAGTTTTGTGCCGTTTGCTGTTGAGACGCTTGGACCCCGGGGTCCCGTGGCCTTGGGTCTCTACAAAGAGCTTTTAATTATTTATTATGTATGTATGTATGTTTGTATGTAAGTATATCGTTATTTTTACTTACTAACTTTAACTTTAGTTTGCTCGTTTGCTCACAATTCAACTCAGAAAAACCTGTAATTAGCCCTACATTATAAGTATTTTGTTTGTTTGTTTGTATCATTAATATGCGCTTGGTTTTTTTTGCAATAAATTATTAAATAAAAAAAAGCTATCAAAACGACTCTTCCAATCTATGTGTTTAGAGTACTGGTGCTTACCTCGGACGGAGAGCGTGACCAAGGCTCACTATTTTATAGCCTTGATGAATTATAGTATAATAATATTGTTAAACACTGACAAATAACGCATACCTGGCTGTCGTAAAACGCAGTTTATTGCCTTTCCTGCATTCGGAGTTCTTTTGTTTACTTCGTGTTTAAAATTTAAAAACATCCTATTGTTATCGTACTTATTTTATGGCCGTCATTAGTGTCGAACTAATCCTTGTTTTTATTGCATTGCGTCGAAGCTTGCCAGATGGTGCGGATTAACTCAGTGAACGCGGCCTTTTTGTCGGTATTATACAGTTTAGTATAAAAAAATGCCCGAACGGAGGGGTGGGGTAGTCAAGCGAAAATTATGATACTAGCAAGACGTGTGTAGTACCTTCGATTAGCGATATAGTGACGGACTTTGCGCGTGTTATTGGATCGTGCAGTTTATACAGTGTCTAGTTACATTTGTACCTGTTTTATACGTGTTTGTACAGTTCCAATAAACTCTATAGTAATTCCAACGGCATTTTAATTCGAGTCCTGTGTAGCTCGTAACAATATAAATAAGATCATTGACGTTAATAAATCGCTTTCGCTTATACCTTGAAACTTCTAAGCCAAATCCGATGTAGGCGGGCAAAATGTTTGTGAGAGGCTATTATTTTGTCTTCCTGCCTGTCTGTACGTTTGTACAACCATTTTATATCTTATTGTCTTTGTAATGTTGATTCATATTGTGTTAATATGGATTTTTATTGGTTTTTCTATTTAATGAAGCCGATGGTTTAACTTTTGGATTATGTTTCTTTTATTACATATTTATTATGCCACCTCATCTGTCATCGTCCAAGGAAGAGGCCGTATTTTACTTTTTTGTAATTTCTTTTTCGCCATTTCTATAAGACAAGAATAGTGAGGTACTTTTTCAAATTTATTGATGCATAAAACAAATTACAACCGAAATATAATTAATTATAAGTGCAAATTAGTAATGAATATTTATAATTTTCTGCGGCCGGGCAGCTTGTCGTAAGAGGTGACAAAACAACACACAACCAGGTGGTAGGGTATTTGCGCGTGTGGATGGCTACCACCACTAGTCTAGCGTACGCCGCCATAACAACCTTGAGTTGCGTTCCCGGCATTAGTGACCAGGTTCCAGTCCCCCTTAAGAGAGCAGCAGCGCATTTGTAGCACCTTTGGTGTTGCAAATGCGCCATAGGCGATGATAACCTCTTTCCATCAGGTGGGCCGTCTGCCTGTCAGCTGTACCTCAGCTATAAAAAAATAAATCTTACAGTTTAACAGTTTAACATTTTTGTTACATGACTTTCATCACTCCTCATTATATAACCCTATCATCTTAGTCTCCCGTATAGGTACTAAGATGCTATAGAAACAAAACTGTCCATTCCCCTATAAATGAATGGAACCCGAGCCCAGCAGTGGGACACTTATGGACTGTTATTATTTTTTTACCAAGTACCCTGAAATTGTCTATAAAATTTCATTTTGAATATTTTCAAGTTATAAGTTTTCTGTGTTTTTTGTAACGGTGTACAATAGTGTTATCTCCCTCTCTCTAAAATTGTCGACGTGTGAAAATGAAAATCAAAACTTGGCAGCTAATATTTATGACAGAGTTATGTTTAAAAACAAAAATGTCCTCGTAAAATATATTGTCACGTCAAATGGTCGGTCCTAAACAAATATTGGCGTAAATGCATTTTTTTCTTCACAAACAGACGACGCTATTCCGTTTTATGTGTATCCATAATAATGTACAGATGTCGCGAGCAGCTTTTGCGGGTTTGGAACCTTGATTATAAGCAAAACGGTGTCGAAAATGTTCTTTTTTTTTCAAAAATTAACACTCCGTTTCAATAATCTGAAAATTAATATAGGAAATGTTTAAAATTGTTTCACATCCTCCCAATTATTTGGGGGTTGTCAAAATATTGTTACGAGCTCCAGGACTCGAATTAAAATGCCGTTGAATTACTACAGAATTTATTAAAACTATACCGACACGTACAACATAGGTACAAATATAACTAGACGCAATAAGTCCCAATGTAATGCACGATTCAAATAAAGCGCAAAGCCCGTCACTAATATGTACACACGTCTTGCCTCGCTTTGACTGCTCCGCCCCTCCGTTCGGGTTGTCGTCATTGTTTTATACTAAATTGTATAATACCGACAAAGGGCCGCGTTCACTGAGTTAATCTGCACATGTGGCAAGCTTCGACGCAATGCAATAACAACAAAGATTAGTTCGACACCAATGACGGCCATAAAACAAGTACGATAACAATAGGATGTTTTTCTTGATTGCAAATTTTAAACACGAAGTAAACAAAAGAACTCCGTATGCAGGAAAGATAATAAACAACGTTTTACGACAGCCAGGTGTGAGCATTTCTTTCTCGGTATGTAACAATTTGTATTCTCCTTCCATACATAATAATAATATTTTAATTAAAAACATTAAATATTTGACAGACACAGACTGTTAATAATTTAAAAAAAAACAGGCGTCTATTTAATTAATAGAGAGTTGGGTATGGAACAGAGAGCATGAAAGTAGAGTAAACGCAGTCGAGATGCGAGCACTGCGCAAAATCTGCGGCGTGACGCTGGCGGACCGCGTTCGTAATACCGAAGTAAGAAAGAGAGTTGGTCTGAAAGAGAGTGTCTGGGTGAAGGTAAGGAAAGGAATGCTCCGGTGGTTCGGGCATGTGGAAAGAATGTATGATGAAAGAATGACTAAACAGATATACAATGCAAAAGTGGATGGATGCAGAAGTCGCGGAAGGCCACGACACACCTTCCATGATCAAATTGATCGTGTATTACCAGAAGGTGATGTCAGGAGCCTTAAGAACAGACGAGCGTGCATGACAAGAGCTATGAATGTCAAAGAAGCAAGTGAGGTGTGAAAGAATAAGCCTGTATGGCGCTCTGTTGTTCGTGCCTACCCCGCAAGGGACCTGGCGTGAAGTTATGTATGTATTTATGTACTACACTATATTTATGCAAGAATAAATATTTCGTTTCATTTCATTTCATTACTCTTCTGTTCTGGTATACGTTCTCTGTCACACCACAAATCATCATGTCGTCCTTTTTGGTCTACCTTTACATTTGTACCCCAATCTCCAGTGTCATATTTTTTTGTCACGTGACTCATTGCATTGTAAACGCGCCATGGTACGTTAGATCGAGCGAACTCCATCGGGACCTAAAACTGGAGTTTGTTACAAGCATTATTAGAAAGTACGCGGAAGCCCACGAGCATCGCCTTCACCATCATGTGAATGTCAAGGCGATCCAGCTCCTCGACAACACGGATATAAGGAGAAGGCTTAAAACAGGTCAAAACCGCTTGAACTAGTGCTATAAACAAAACTAAAGTGCTACTCTGCTAGCTTAACAAAGAACACATGAACAAAATGTCGTCCCCTTAATAGAGACAATAAGAAAAGTGCTAATGGACACTTTCTTCGTTAGAATACTTTTAGTTAATTTAGGTTATATTTAAATCACTTATTAGTCTTTTTAGATTAGATGGTAATATTAATGTGGTAGTTTTAAATACACCATTTAAGGAAAAAAAGACGTGACTTTCATCCTTCCTCATTTCATCTCCACCTTAGTCGTCTTCCTGTCAATTTTCCTTCCTTCCTTTCACAGATCTTTCTTGTAACACCACACATCCGTTTCAGTAACATCTCAGCTGAATGGAATCGGTTTTGGTAGCCTAACATTCAGACCCGTACAACAGAATGTTGACAAAAAAGTATCATAGATAGATAGATAACACTTTATTGTACACCATTACAGAAAAACTTACGAACAAGTATTATTATAGTAGGGTACAAAGGGCGGTCTTATCGCTAAAAATCGATCTCTTCCAGACAACCCGTGGCAAGGATATTCCGATCAGAACTGGCGATGGTGGTATACGTAATTATTGTACGATTACTTAAAATTTTATTAATAAATATATAACTATACTATATATACAAATATACACATAAGTTATATACCTATATAAGATATGGCGATAATATGCAACTATTTAATAAAAAAAAATATTCATAATATATCACAAGCTTATTCGGGTTCTAAATCAACACCCCAGACAGCTAAATCAAGAGCAATTTAAAATAATATAAACTTTCACTTCAAGGGTACTCGAAAAGATATTGCTTATTTGCTTACACAAGTGTTATTTAAATCTTGACGCAGTCTTGAATTCTCAATGATCATTTATTTAATGTTTTATTAGATCTGTTTACTCGTTTAAATATTTGGAATAACTATGTTTGAAATGTAATAGATCATTTATGTGTATAACAAATAGGTAAAGGACCGTAATCCAGATTTTATTTCCTTAAGACTTTAATAAGAAACTACTTGTCACACTTAGAACAGTCTGCGGGATTATGTTTTTCTTTATGTACATAACATTTACAAATTTGTTGTAAATATAGGTTCCTGTTTTACCAAAATGACTATGAATCAACATAAAAAATAAACATCAATGCTTCAGATGATAGTGATATTATAGATAAAATAATTAGAATGAATGTATGTAATCTCTTTAAAAACCGATGAAACGAAAAAGTGACACTAAAAAAAGATGAACACATAAAATTCAAATTTATTTAATTGAAAATAAAACGGATTTCTCTACCCGTTTTTATTCATTTAAATTAAAACTTAAAAGAATTTTAGGTCCATCTCTATATACTTAGGGCAAATAATAATTATTCTTTTATACCTTAATTAAAGAAAATTGTGCGTAACAGCGCATTGAATATGAACTTTATGTTAGTGATTTAAAGTGTAAATTAGATTGAATTATAATATATTGACGGATGTAGGCTAAAATTATATTCATATTAAGATAAGTTGGAGAAGAACTATCTGTAAGTATATTCTCTGAAGTTACACTTTTACTGCGTGTGAACTGCACACACACACACACACACACATTTTTTTATTATTATTCCTCTAACCTAGTTATATTGCAAAACCCACATGTTTCATAATTTTTTCTAATCTATCCTAAGGTTGTCTGGAAGAAATTGCTTTTAGTCATAATACCGCTATTGTTTTCTGTATTTATACTTCTCGAACAATATCTTAATGTTAGGCAATAAAAAATTAAAATCTATTCTATGTGCCATTAATAACGGATCTAAGACTACTTTAACAATATCAGAAAATACAAAACTACCTACCATTTTAAATCTAAAGCGTATAGAAACAGATACATCCGATTTATTATCTAAAAAAACAAATGATCTATTTTATTTCCGTTGAAAGGCACATTTTAAACGAGTCATAAAAAGGGAATGACACATTAATATTGTTGATAAAAACGTTCCAAGCCCTCAGGGCGGCGCAGTTGTAAAAATTGACATAATATGTCCCTACCTCCCTTGGCTGTAATAAAAAAAAAAATTGCTCACCAAATAAGCGTTGGATTTTAACTTGGTAATATTTTTTATTATATTCGTTTAGTTGCAATACTGTGCGGCGGCCATGTTGTTTTATTTAACCGACTTCCAAAAGGAGGAGTTTCTCGACTTGATTGGGTTTTTTTTATGTATGTACACCGATTACGCTGATATTTATGATCCGATTTACGTGATTCTTCTTTAGTTTAATGCGGAATAGTTGCCATTTGGTCCCCGAAAAATTTAACATAGTTTGGCCCAGTAGTTTTCATTTTATGATTTTTTTCCGTTCCCGTTTCTTAGGCCGTATATTTTTAAGGCGCACGGCACCTTTCGTAGGCCTACCCATAACTAGACACTAAAAAGTAACAAATAAAAATAAAATCGTTTAAAAAACTGACTTCACAAACTAAAAAGTATAAAATTACTTATTTCTAACGCTATATTCAATTATAATATCTTATTTTTAATATATATTATCTCAAACATCTTGAAGTCGGTGCAAAGTAAAACATAAAAATTACTGTATTTTGAAAATTACTTAAGATGTTTAAGATAATATATATTAAAAATAAGATAATGTAATTAAAAATAGCTTTAGAAATAAGTTATTTTATACTTTTTGGTTTTTGAAGTCGGTTTTTGTAAACGAAGTTTTTTGTTACACCGATGTTCTGAAATTGAAATTTGAAATTTTAATTCGTTTTTTAAAGTTTCTAATGCACAAAGAGGCCCATTCACTAGAATGCATGGCAGTTCTGCAGTGGACGGAGCTTGCAGGACTCAAGAGGTATCTTGCTATGTGTGGCTGGACGCAACGTGGGATAGTGAATGGGCCTGTTTAGTTATACGATGCCCTCTTTTTTTGGCAGAAATCAGAGAATTGGCAGCACTTATATATAAACACAACATATGTCAGACGCAATGCAACGTATGGACTCCCTTGGTGTTGCAGATGTCCATCGACAATAACAACCATTACCATCAAGTGGACCCTTTTACCAGTTTGCCGCAAAGCAAACATAAAAAAATAGTAAAATAATTATTTATTTCTATTGTTTCAGAACGCTCCAGCACACGACAGAAAGAAACAGAACGGCATAGAAAAATGATTTTATAGATTAAAATGCAGTGTAGTGAGACTTAGTGAATGATAGTGCCAAGATTTTAAACAAAGTGCTCAAGTAGTGTGACTTAGTGACGCAATGTGGAGATGATTAGTGACGTATAGTGTTTTCTAGTGTTAGTATGAAAATGTGTGCCAAATTAGGGAGCATCATTGCCGTTCTAAGTGGTAAGGTTATTTTGTTACACCTTTATTACTTTACTAAAGTTTGCACCGCGCCTACGGAGCGTGTCAAACCCTAATAATCTATACATATAATAAAACTAGAGGTTGAATTTCTGTACTAGAAAAAAATATGCTAAAAACCAAGTCAAGGGGATATTAGAATTGAAAAAGAACTAATTATTTAGATTTTTTTCAAAATTATGTTTCTCTGTTTATACGGGCTAATCTCCGAAACGACTACCGATTTAAATAAAATTGTGTATGATGGTAGCTTATATCCCTGGTCAACATACAGGATACTTTTGATCCCGAAAAATTAAATAGTTCCCGTGGGACGAGGTCATAGAAAACTAATATAGAGATGAGTCGAAGCCAATCTGATTAAGATTAATACAATGAATGAGACATCGTGTTTATGACAACGTAGGTATTTATTAGTAGATTGAAAGACACGATTGCAGCGCCATCTATTTTGCTAATCTGTCTATTCTAAGGAAATGACGTCATTTAATGGGATAAAACGTATCCTAAGTGTTAACTTGTATGAAAAATCCAACACGTCGTTTCATTCATATTTGTTCAGTAGTTTCCAAAAAAAAGATGCAATCGCAACGCCAGCTTTTCTACTATTTTCGTCTATCCCACGGAAACGACGCCATTTATAATGATATCATAGAGTAGGTAGTAGGTAGTAGCAGTAAGTA
This sequence comes from Dendrolimus pini, assembly GCA_949752895.1. Lineage (NCBI taxonomy): Eukaryota > Metazoa > Arthropoda > Insecta > Lepidoptera > Lasiocampidae > Dendrolimus > Dendrolimus pini. Next base: position 1,714,846 of record OX457150.1, read on the forward strand.
GTAGTAGGTGGTAGTAGTAGTAGTAATAGTAGTAGGTAGTAGTAGGTGTTAGTAGTAGTAGTAATAGTAGTAGATAGTAGAGTAGGTAGACTTAATTTTCAATTCTGAATTTTTGTATAATAATTGTTTAATATGAGTATATTCAAGTGTAACAACGAGAAATTCTCAAATCTGCAATAGAACTAAAACAAATCCGCTACTAAAACAATTTGTTTGTTTATAACAATTACAAACAAAACAATACTTTTCACAAAAACAAAACTCCTTTACGATCAATTTAAAGCTACCTGGTTCAATTAAAGTTCTATTGTTTATTTATCGTAGCAATAAAATTATGGAGGTTGCGCGCACACTTGCGTTTTATAAACGTCGAGTGTTCTTCTTGAACAATTTTAAAACGCAGAACATTTACATAGTTGGCTACGGAATTATTAACTGTAATATAGTCCAAGCGGAGCGTATACCATGATCTTGTATGATATCAGCGTGAAACAGTTAGCCTAGACCACCTAATCGTGTTTCATGTGATGAGTGACAGTTCCGATGGCCCACTTTTCTCACCCCTATATCCCATTTTCCCTATTCCATCCCGCTATTCCAATCCCATATCCCATCCCTTCTTTCACATGTCGTATCTTTCTTTCTCATACCCCTATCCCCTCTACTTTACCCCATTTTAAAGGCTGGCCACGCGTTGGCTTCGCGACTGGTTTTGCGTATATCTATAGACGGCGGTAACTACTTTCCATGACCTGGGGCCGTCTGCCTATTTGACAGGTTCGCAATAGAAAAAGTAAAAAAGGTTAAATACGCACGCATAATTTTTTAAACTTTACTAAAAAAAAATCTTTCCTGATATTGTTGTAAGCTACACAGGGCTCGAATTAAAATGCCGTTGGAATTACTATAGAGTTTATTAGAACTCAACAAACACGTATAAAACAGGCACAAATATGAAGCGTTTTTTGAACGCCTGAGAGTCAGAAGCGCCTGAATCGTTTAATAAAAGTGTCACGTGTCTAGATGTAGTGGTAGTTGTAAGGCATGTCATAAAGTTTCACTCTATTTTGATACTTGTTATGTACATCATACGAATCTAAGAGAGTGGCCGCTTTAGACCTTCTGTTCTGTTCTATTATATAAACAATGTTAGAATTTATTATATATATTTTATATGTTTATTTATTTAAATCGTTTGGTATACAGTATACAATAGTTAATATTCTTAGATATACAACACAAAGTTTTAAAGAAATATCAATCAAGTTTCCAATAAAAAAGAATTTATCTTATAAAACAAAATTGGCTGAAACAATTACATGTGTCATGTAGTAATTATTCTTCAGCATGCCGTTTGAAGTTTAAAAAAAATATAGTTTGTTTTTTAAATCGCTCGTGTGCAATGTTTCTGAAAGCACTAAACCCATATTTTATAAGGGGTTACGACCCCCTATAAATATTAACTTAAACAATAGAAGTTTTTTATGAATATGATTGTTTTTGTTTTCACTACATATTTTAAATGATTATTTTAACGATGTTTTTAATGCACGAAAATAGAATAAATTCGATTCTTTATTCGTGGATTGATATCAAAACTCAAGCAAGGTAATAATAGTGCTACAACTCAGGTCCCGACAAAAACAATATTCACCTGCATATCTGAAACAAAGCACATTTTATTACCTGCCGGCATTTAAATTTATTGTAACTCTTTTATGATCGTCTTCTTCTGTTTACTTTTGACGGCCTCTGTGGTTGAGCGGGCTAAGCCTTCGAGCGAGAACCACTATCAAAGCGAGAAGTTTGTACTACAATCGGGAATCTAATAGTGACGGACTTTGCGCCTTTTATTGAATTACGACCTTCTGCATTACGTTTGGACTTGTTGTGTTCGGTTTAAATTTGTACCTGTGTTATACGTGTTTGTGTAGTTCTAATAAACTCTATAGTAATTCTAACGGCATTTTAATTCGAGTCTCGCAACTAGTAACAGTAGTATAAAATCCGACATAAAGGCATGCAAAGGAATCTTAGTCCACACAGCCAATTCTTATGTATATGTCTTCGTATAGGTACCGCAGTTTGTAGGCTACAACCGACGCCACCTAACGGAGTTCTTATAAAAACTCGAACGGCCACATTTTACTATACAGTTCACATTTCTCACAAAAACGTAATTACTACTCAAAAATTATCAATGTCCTACAATTATTGTTCATTTTAGAGTATTTTTTTATACGTTTTTAGAAAATAAAAGTGCACAGCACAGCGTCCCCTTTCAGTTCCCTCCAAAATCTCTCAAGCAAGTTCGGTTTGAACAATGGAAAATTCTTCTTTTTCCAATATAGCTTTGCAGGGATTGTATATTGAGCCAATGTTAAGTATTCTTAAATATTCAAATTTTAGATTTTTAAGCAATTATAATATGTTACGAAGCAGTGTAGGTAGGTAGTGAATTTAAATTTTGACATGTAACCTTCAAAAAATGCTCTTCAGAGAACTTAATTTGAATAGAAGTTGTTGCAGTTTGATTCATTTTAATATTTAAACTTCCATAGTATAATTTAAATTAAACTAGATGCAACTTTAAATATACATATTATAAAATATAGTTGTTTTATATGTAGGTACTAACATAAAGCTAAAAAAGGAGGGAGAAATTATAAATATAGTCCCAAATCACTGTCTTGGGTAACGTCCCCAAAAATCAGCCAGCGTTGCCGCGTTGTATGGCAACGTTCTTTTAATTCATCGTCCCCGTTCTTTAATCACTTCAACTGCGGCAATTATTCTGCTTGCCCACAGTATGCTAATTAGTTTTCCACAAATATATGCGAGTATAATAAGAGATTAACCAATTATTATTTTAATTACAGTCCTTAATTATAAATAAATAGCTTCCACAAGTGACTTTGTCCGCGTGGAATAGTTAAAAAAAAACGATTTTGAAACATTCTTCATTGGTACTCCGCTCCTATTGGTCTTAGTGTGATGACATATAGCCTATAGCCTTCCTCGATAAATGGGCTATCTAACACTGAAATAATTTTTCAAATCAGACCAGTAAGTAGTTCCTGAGATCAGCACGTTCAAGCAAACAAACAAATAAACTCTTCAGCTTTATATATTAGTGTAAGATTAGTCCCAATCCATTATCATTACTCGGTAACGTCCCCAAAAGACAGACAGCGTTACCGAGCTGTATGGCAACGTTTATTAGTCGCTTTAATGGCGGTATTTGTGCTGCCTGTCCACTGGGTTCTGTATTAAGTTTCCACAAGTATTTGCGACTGTAATAAGAGCTTAAATAATCTTAATTACAGTTTTCTTAATTGATCGACCCTTCACCCGATGTAATAGATATTTTCTACAAGATTAGGCAATTTGCCGCTGTGGCAGAGATAGTCTGATTAATTTACGGTTATTAGCTTGAAAATTACTTTATGTAACTATGTAATACTTGCAAGATTTTTCTGTTTAAGTCAAAGCGATTTGATTAAATATATAATAGGTATATCTTTAATTCTATACATATAACAAAACTGTACAGGTCGAATATATGTACAATGAAAAATGCTAAAAACCGAGTCGGGGGTTGTAAAAAGTTAAATACGGGCTAATCTCCGAAATGACTGGACCGATTTTAATAAAATTTTGTATTCTGGTAGCTTATATCCCTGGTCAACATATTGGATACCTTTGATCCCGAAAAATTAAAGAGTTCCCGTAGGATAGTTAAAAAAACTTCAATTATTTAAACAGCTTATTATACAACTTATACTGAACCCCTGAAATAAAAATGTGCAGATTGCATCACGATGTTTTCCTTCACCGTTGTGAGTACGTAGTAATTGTAACAATATGCTTATTAGATCGAGAATTGATTAAGTGGTGCATGCGTTTCGGCTAGGATCGAACCCGCGCCCTTTGAATTTGACTCTTAGCTTTTGTAATAATCCCTGAAAATGTTAGGAGGACACGTGATCTGACGGGCCTTTAAAATGGCTAAGGATTCCAGCTGTCATATTTTTTATACTTGACTCGGAGCTATAGTAATTCTTACTAAATAACCGTAGTGTAATAATCAGGTTTACTCCCTAACAAGCGCTGGAGCAAGTATTTGCTCCATCAACAGCTGTATTGATTTTAGTAGCGGAGTAAACTTCCCCAATCAGTCTTTTGTACGTCCTCGCTTGTAGTAATTGATCGCGTAATTTTTCCTGTTATTATTAATTGTTTTTCTCCCTCCCGCCGGCATTTAATCACCCTGTCAGAATAAAACGGATGAGGGATTAGTTTCTACTCTTAACCATCGGTCATGATTTTACTGGTCCTTTTTTGATCAAAAATTATGAGAATTTAAGTTAATTTTACCTGAATGAAAATACTTTTAAGTATTCGTTTTATTTCTACTCATATTACAATATGGGCATCGGACCAAAGTCGGAGTGAGAATGTTGTCTCGTCCCGTCCGCACGCTTTTATATTCGAATTATGACGGAACGAGCAGAGTATTGGGGTAATGGATAATTGGATACTAATTACTCTCTATTATTATTCTCTCAGTAAATACACACGTTTTAGAATTTCATAATATTATAGTACAATAATCTATAATATTATGAAATTCTAAAAATGCCGTATCTGCACATTGAAGCTATTTAAAAAAAAACAACTGGAATACACTACATAAAGGATTTCTTGTTTGTTTGTCGAATTGTTTGAGATTCACTTAGAAACCACTGGGTCAGCAAATTCCTAGACTTAGAATCTGAGCTATTTTTTATCCTGGGAATCCCGCCGGAATTTTTCTGGGAATTATTAAAGAAAAATTCTAATTCCAATGTGAGATTTTCACTAATCGATATAAAATTTTATACATAAAATGTGCGATATTTTTATATCAGGAATCCCACGGGAATTTTCCCGGGAGCAGTTTGTAATCATTCGGGTGTATAAAAATTGTCTTATTTCGACACAGTTCTCACCAAGACGATTACTTACGTTCTCTTTTTATTGCTTCGGTACTTTGTTTCCGGGGAATCCCGCGGGAATTTCAAGTCAAGAGTGGTCGATGTCTTGGGCATATCCTAGTATGTATATATACAAAAAAATCCCGTTCGTTTGATGGAATGGAATTTGATGAAATTTTGTATACTATGTTTGAATGGGTTCGGGAGTGATTTAGATTCACAATGGGGACCGGTAGGTGGTACTGCTACCTACTGTATATATATACAATCTACTATTTTAATTTAAAAAAAAAATGACATTTCTAACAACTATAAACTGCCCACTTCGTGACATAAGTACATAATTACAAAACCTGTTTTGAGGCGAGCCAAGCCGCGAGCGAAAGCTGGTATGATAATAAATTACATGAAAAATCATATAATTTTAAAAAACTCGCAACAAAATAAAAAATAATAACAGAGTAACAAATGTGAGTGCTCGCAGTTTGAAGAAAATTCTCCGATCTGAAGGTATTATTGAATCTTTTTATTGTATTGAATTTCAACGGAAAGAAATTCAAAGGTGCCCAATAAAACCTTTCTAAACTTGATTCTTAGGATATAAAGGCATTTTTACACCAATCGAGATATGCTACGCGAATTGTATGTCCGCCATGAGCTATGACATATACATTGTTTTTCCTTAGATCATCAAGATTATTTATTTACCCGTTATGTGGTTACCCGTTGTCGAAATTGGCTCTTAATAATTATTTTAAATCATAAATTTGAACATTACTAAAGTTCTGTTGTCAAAGACTATACTTCTATAATCCCAGACTTCGCCAAGGCTACACTGTTAATTTGACTTTAAACAAAAGAATATAGGTGTATACGTGTGTGTGTCAAATACATGGTAGTATGTGTAATATTTTTTTATTGATTTAATGTATTTTTTTATGCATAATTTAAAAAAATTAGCACTCGTCACTTCTTCTCTATATAAATTATAAGTGTGCTAAATGTCATACTCCGTCGTCGGCGCAATTTTCGTAAAAAAGGGTACAAAGTGTTTACTTCACGTATTAATATATCCTTTTTCAACGAGAACAAAGCCGCAGGTAAAAACTTGTATTTATATACAAAGAGATACGTAGAATTAAACTGAAGCGTCACGTATTGACATTGTAAAAAAAAGACGGAACACGTTCGTTTTATAAATCCGAGATTTCGATAGCCTTTGTCCACTACTAAGTTTAAATTTCACACCTAAGATATGTTTCGTGCATTTCATACTAGTTATAGCAACTATTTCTCCTCGTCTATAGTAAATTTGACAGATGGCCTCGGATAATGACGCGTTTGATGTCTGCGACATAGAGCTACACAATGTACATTGTACACGTTCTCATATCCTCTACCATCGAATGAAAATCTAGGATCGCTAGATCGGTATCGCATTGTATAGCATGGATGTAATGTAGTTGTAAGCAACTGCTCAAATAGGCATACGTGGCCGACGTGTTTCTAATGTAGTTTCAGCTTCAGGGCTTTGTCTCTGCGAGTTAGTTATGGACTCCCTAGTTTGCCCCTACATTTATTTCAATATAATTTCAATAGCAAACATGCGTACCCTCTGTCAGCGCCATACTAAGTTCTATTAGTACAAAACTAGATGGCGCTAACTCCGTATTAAACACAATATGGTTTGCAATATATTTCATCATAACCTTGTTTATATCGCACCGTTGGTAGAAGAAAGTCGCAAGTGAAATTACTTCAATTTTTTTTATTTCACTATACGATAAAGGACATTATAACACATATGCTCAACAATTTTGAAAAAAATATTCCAATAAATGACGGAGCTATCGCAAACATAGCGGAATGCTAAGATTTTTTTTAACACTGTATAAATTACGTAAGTTTTGTTTATACTAGGTCATTTATGAAATTTTCGCTGTCAATTAAAGCTTATTATTACTTACTTACTTACTTATACGCCATAGAATTGAAATATACGTGCATAAACTAACTTACATACTTTTGTCACGATATTTGTTAAATAGATAAACGCGCAAGTCTAGTTACGTATTTCTTCTACTAAGATTTTATCTTTATTTTTTTAAGTAAACAAAATTATGTATTTACTTAATTAATTAACCAGGTCGGCAAGAATACGTGAGTAAAATTACGAAGCTGTGACCCGTGTGAATACCGTAACAACAAAGTGGTTACTTTACTTATTCTTAAAAGCCATAATACCATGACGGGGATTAAAGACGTAACGCATGAATTTTAAATTATCTCGAAAGCTACTCAATATTATTTAAAATCAAATAGACAGGTATCTGCAGAGTAATTTTGTCTATGTAGTCTCCTAAGAACACATTTATCTATGTTTTACCATTTCTCCAACAAACAGTTTTTTACGTTCCTGTAAAGTTCATGTTTTTTACTTGCGTCCTTTTTCTACGAATGGTGCGATATGTTTTCGAAGTTCAATTAATACAGTACATTAGTTCAATACATGTTTTTATTTAGTTCAAGTGCAATTTAGGTAATTTAGGACACCTTCTCATTCTTTCATGGATTTTCTTTCAAATTGTCCCATATATTTCTTTTATTTTGTATACTTTTACTTATCCCCATAAATTCAGCATTGCCGCATCAATATGTTTAATATATTTTTTACTTAATAAGTACAGGGTTATCACTGTTATCTATATAATTTATAGCTTTCATAATTCTATCGCTTAGAGCAATTCGTGGAGGCGATTCCTAACAAACACTGCTGAAACTCCAAGAGGAAAACTGGAAAGTATACCTATGTACAAACTTATAGTATTTAGTCCGTGGAAAAGTTGTATAAGTCAATTACGTTGACATTTCTCCAATATTGATTTAACAGAAAGGGTGTTGTCATAGTAAACAAACGGGTTCCGTGCTTATTTACATTCACAGTAATTTCATTAATTATAATTGCGTTTGTAGGGTTTTAAGCATGTCATTTTATTATTTTGTGCTGTTGTTTGTGCTATTATTTACCTTTTAACCGAATTTAAAAAGGAGGAAGTTCTTACGACTGTGTGTTTTCGAAGTGAAACTTCTTTAGAACCGTTGTGATTTGGAACACGATCCAAACGAAAAAGCGACATTAAAAAGAGATAATCTATAGAACTAGAGGACTAAGCCTGCGAGAGAATGAGATACGAGTTTTACATTGTGCAGCACAGGTTAGAGAGTCAATAAGGCCGACGATTACCATTAAACATAGGTCCAATTTGGGCCTAAATAAAACTGGTAATAACATTGTTTACATTAAAACATTGAATAATTGGAATTGATACTTAAGAAGTTTCTTTTGAATCAGAATATGTTGACGTATTTGGCTAAAGGAATTATGTTTACACTAGAGTCAAACTCTAGTGCGTACCACTTGTTTAAAGAAAGAGCAGGCATTAATAACAGGTTACATTGTATTATCTTTTTATGTTGGTGCTATTTTATTCATCCCTACTACTCCACAGTACCTTAAAGAACGCTTCGAATTAGTTTCTTGCTCTCACAATTTACGCCCTTCCAGTCAACATAGACTTATGACTCCTTTTCATAATACAACGTTCTTCAATAATTCGTTCACGGTTAAGGCTGTCCAACTTTGGAATTCATTGCCTGTTGCTGTCAGACAAGCAAATCCCTAGTAACATTTAAGAACTTGGTCCGAAAATTGTATCTGCAATATGTAATTAATAGATATTATATTGCATATATTTATATGTTTATTGTGTTTCAATAGTTGCATATTATCACCATGTCTTGTATATGTATATAACTTATGTGTATATTTGTATATATAGTATAGTTATATATTTATTATTAAAATGTAAGTAATCGTACAATAATTATGTATACCACCATCGCCACTCCTAATCAGAATATTCTTGCCACGGGTTGTCTGGAAGAGATCGTTTTTTAGCGATAAGACCGCCCTTTGTACTTAATTAGATTAATACTAGTTCATAAGTTTTGTGTAATGCTGTACAATAAAGTGTTATCTATCTATTTGCCCTCGGAAGATTTACTTTATTTTAAATCGCAAACTCTCCCATCTTCTGGGATGAAATGTATCCATTTACATTATCGGTATTCAGACAGATAGATCGAGTTACTATCGATGTTTTTTTTATAGATTATGAATTTTATATCTATAAACTTGAGAAATGATTGGTGACCTACACAAACTTTTATCCCCTATTTCAACCCGTTCTAGGTTTATTTATATATCCCCCCCCCCCCCCATCTATCTCTCTCTAAACTACATAAATGACCACATCTACCAAAACTACCACAACTATCAAAACTACCAAACGCTAATAATAAAACTACGTTTCAACGATTTTGAACGCGATAATTTATTTGATTTTTGTTATTCTGACGTTTCGGCCACTTTTCAGTGGCCCTGATCACGGAAGGCTACTGAAAAGTGGCCCATCCTATATACTGAATTTTAAGCCAAATCAGTGTAGTAGTTTTTCCGTGAAAACGGAACACACAGACAGAAAGAGTTCCTTCCGCATATAATTATAATATAATAGGGATTCCCAGTCGCCACCAAGGACCCTTAAAAATGCTCAAACGACCGATATCACTAATGAGTACATTTATCGAAGCACTCCCAAGTAATTTCTCTTTAGGAAAGTAATATTATTTATGTATTGACGTAATGTGTGGCAAGTGTATCTTGTATATTAAAGAGAAATTTTTGGAATGTTAATGTTGTTTATTTGTATGAATGTTGAACTGGAACATTAATGTAGGAGAAAAGGAGGAATACCAATTACCAGAAAGAAAGACATATTTTATTTAGGACATAAACAATACAGAGTATCATCAAACAGTAAAATAATAGAAACAGAATAAGTTCTAAAATTGGACCCAGTCTCAGCATATGCTGACCAATTAAGACCAGTGCTGCTCTTCCGCCTGGGACCAGCACGTGAAGTCCGAAGGACAATACAACACATACATAGATACATAATGTATCTATTATGGATATACCTATACAATATACATATATACATATTCTATCTGTGCAGGAACGGAGATAGAATATACAATTCCCTGCGGTCAGGCCATCCTGCAAGAGGCGACAAAACAATCCCGCAGTCAGATGGTAGGGTATTAGCCCGTCGGGATTGCTAACACCCCTGGTCTAGAGTATGCTGCCATGACAACCTTGAGTTGTGTTCCGACGTTGGTGGCCAGGCTCCAGTCTCCCTTAAGAGAGCGATAGCACATTAGTAGCTGTATATCTTTCTCTTTTCTTTCATCTTCTCCCAATTATTTGGGGTCGGCACAATATGTCTTTTCCTTCCACACTTCTCCATTCTGACACACATCCTCTGCCACACCACAAATCATTCTATCATCCTTCACATAATCCATCCATCTCTTATTTGTCTAACTTTTTTACATTTGTATCCATCAATCTTGCAATGTTAGTTAAAAATACGGCTACGGAATTTAAGACAAGTAGGTATACTTTCGACTCTCAAACTAATGTCCAAACTTATAATTTAAATTAATTATGGTCGAATTTAGACCACTGGGTGACCACTAGTTATTATAATTATAAAATAAAACTGCACGTGCGGAATATAATGACGATTTAAATATTAATAGGGGAAAAAACAGACGAACATCTACGTTCTAAATTTAAACATTTAGTATGTTTGGTGGCCAATACCATGCCGCACGAATATCTACGTTCTAAATTTAAACATTTAGTATAATTGGTGGCCAATACCATGCCGCACGAATATCTACGTTCTAAATTTAAACATTTAGTATAATTGGTGGCCAATACCATGCCGCACGAATATCTACGTTCTAAATTTAAACATTTAGTATGTTTGGTGGCCAATACCATGCCGCACGAATATCTACGTTCTAAATTTAAACATTTAGTATGTTTGGTGGCCAATACCATGCCGCACGAATATCTACGTTCTAAATTTAAACATTTAGTATGTTTGGTGGCCAATACCATGCCGCACGAATATCTACGTTCTAAATTTAAACATTTAGTATAATTGGTGGCCAATACCATGCCGCACGAATATCTACGTTCTAAATTTAAACATTTAGTATAATTGGTGGCCAATACCATGCCGCACGAATATCTACGTTCTAAATTTAAACATTTAGTATGTTTGGTGGCCAATACCATGCCGCACGAATATCTACGTTCTAAATTTAAACATTTAGTATAATTGGTGGCCAATACCATGCCGCACGAACATCTACGTTCTAAATTTAAACATTTAGTATGTTTGGTGGCCATTACCATGCCGCACGAACATCTACGTTCTAAATTTTAACATTTAGTATAATTGGTGGCCAATACCATGCCGCACCAAGTTAATAAAAACTATTTGATGTACATTCCAACAATAGTCTTTGCAAATAACGACGATAATAAAATACCTCAAATTACCTCATGCCATAACCTCCATGACTTACCCCTGTGGGGGTGACAACGACTGAGGAACAAAGGGATCGCAACGGATCAGTGGCTAATAAAGCGGGTATAGTTTCGAGTAGGCGGCGGTTCCACTTATGTGACGCGACAAAACGCTTGAGAGGTGAACGCTCCCTAGTTATAACGCACTGTGATAAGCGGAGCGGGAAGCGATTTTGCATTTATTACTTGAATTCAGGCAGGCAGTTGACCGACCTGATGGAAAGCGGTTATCATCGCCTATGGACATTTGTAACTCCAAAGATGCTACCAATGTCCCGCTTTCTAAAGAGAGACTGGACCTAGCCACTAATGCCGGAATACAACTCAAGGTTATAATGGCGGTATACACTAGACCAGAGGTGGTAGCCATTTAGATGGGCAAGTATCCTACCACCCGGCTGTAGGTTGTTTTGCCGCCGCTTATGCTCCGCAATTTCTTACAGGCCACCTGGCGGTAGGAAATTGCATTCTTTCTCCATTCCTGCAAGATCTTGCAATTTTAAATTACTATTTTTAATAACTCTTTTACTTATGTATTTATCAACACGGCAGAAAATAGACGTATATGTGTAATTTAAATAAAATATATGAGTATATTTATTTTTACCTAACGAATAATGTTGCTGTCTGTATTCTTTACATATACTGTCTAATTGGTAATGTACAAACTCATTTTTTGTGTGCTTACAAATTATTTCAAAGGAGTTCGAAACAAATACCTATCTTTTTGATATTAATACGCTTTTATTAGCTTCATACGTATGTTAGTATGTATGTAAGTATACATACTCCATTGAAATCTTACAATTTAAGGGTCGAGTATTGCATTTGTTAGAGGACGCAATTTTATTTTTGGGACATGTGTGGGGGGTCAATAGAAGCTTAGCCTCAAGTTTGTGGGGTCGCCACCCTTGTCCCCCGATCGCCATCTTGGAAAAAACTGGTGAAAACACTTTTTTCGCGATATCTCGGAAACTATGCGTCTTACAAAAAAATTGTAAAGTCATAATTTGTAGCAAATTGTTTTGCCTACAAATATGTTTATATAACTTTTTGCCCTAAATTAAAAATTAAAGAAGTTATAAGCAAAAAAGCGAGAATTTTTTTATTCATTCCTAACTCTTTTCTTTACCATAGAGCTTACCAAATTTAACTTATCGAATGTTAAGCAGGTAGAAAAGGTCCCCCGTTTTCCGCGCCACCTATGAGGTAGAGTCCGTAGGCGCGTTTTTTTACGTGGTATCCCCAGTAGGCCTATTCCTCGGACATCTTGCTTATAAGGTAATCCTCGACATCATAATATTTTTTATCACTTATTAGCTAGCTACTCTAATCGACTTTTCTTCGATGGTCCAGGGGGGGCTCAGAATCTAAATCAACGTCAAATGTGAAAGTTTGACTAATGACAGGAGTTAAAATTGGAGTCATAGTTGGAAGTTCATCTTCAAATTCATTTTCTTCCATTAACTTTGATATCTCCATAATGTTGCTGCATGTTTTGCCAGAACATCATAAAAAATCGCGCCTACGGACTCTACCTCATAGGTGGCGGGGAAAACGGGGGACCTTTTCTACCTACTTAACATTCGATAAGTTAAATTTGGTAAGTTCTATAGTAAAGAAAAGAGTTGGGAATGAATAAAAAAATTCTCAATTTTTTTGCTTATAACTTCTTTAATTTTTAATTTAGGGCAAGAAGTTATATAAACATATTTGAAGGCAAAACAATTTGCTACAAATTATAACTTTTCAATTTTTTTGTAAGACGCATAGTTTCCGAGATATCGCGAAAAAAGTGTTTTCACAACTTTTTCCAAGATGGTGGCCGGGGGACAAGGGTGGCGACCCCACAAACTTGAGGTTAAGCTTCTATTGACCCCCCAAACATGTCCCAAAAATAAAATTGCGTCCTCTAACAAATGCAAAGCTCATGTACCTAACATTTCAATGGAGTAACAACGGAATCTTTGAACATGATTTTGACCCCCTTCAAAACGTCGGATTAACTCGAAATTTGGCATACTTATTAAGGACCGATGACAATTCAATATTTTAAACAGTTTCATCCGTTTTCCTTAGTAGGATAATCAGGATTAGCGATAATTGCAGAGTTTGTCAAGGTGAAACAACGCGCTTCTATGCAATAGCTAATAGAGATGTAAATATCATAAAGCTATTGCTAAATAATCATTAAAAAATGAAAAATAAATAATAGTTAAAAAAAAATACGTTTTTATAGAAAATTCAACTAAAAAATGAAAAAATAAATATTAGCAAAAAAACTAAAAAAATTCGCTTTTATAGAAAATCCAACTAAAAAATAGAAATTAAATTTTAATAAATTTGAATTAAAAATAGTGTAAGAAAAAATGATTTAGTTGAATTTTCTATAAAAGCGTATTTTTTAGTTTTTTTAACTATTATTTATTTTTAACTTACGGGACGTGAACTTACTCTGCCGTAACACAGTTTAAAACTAGTACGGGGGAGTAATGATTATCGCATAATGTTAAACTAAGCACTGTTGTATATTGTGTTTGTTTAGTTTATAACTGGAGACCAATAGATTCTTTAATACTTAAGCCAAACGCCAAGCATTGGAAACACCACCCGTTGGCGAAGTGGTTTATAATTTTCCTGTGGCTATTTGGTGAACAACCGCTAATTATTAAAAACTATACTAATAAAAATCGAGGGAGTTACCAGCTACCGCTATATGGTATTAACAAAACCGCACCATTAAATCAAGCACCGTACACACGAAACTAAGAGCCCGTACACACGCGTCGGCTGAGTGAAAATTAACACGCGACGTTTCACAGTTTTATTCTACGTATTTATTTCTATATAAATACAAGTTTTGCATGCGGCTTTGCTCTCGTTGAATAAGGATAGAATAGAATAGAATATACTTTATTGCACAACATTAAGATACAATTCAAGAAGTTTAAGTACCTACAGAAGACAATAGAAAATATCGTAAATATGGTATGTTCTTGTATACTAGCTACGCCCCGCGGTCTCTCCCGCGTGGTGATTGATAATCGTCATAATTCCTAAATAAAATAATTTTTCTACAGTAAAAGTAGCCTAATTTACTCCTTATTACAGCAGCAACCTGCCAATAAAAGTCCCGGCAAAATCGGTCCAGCCATTTCAGAGATTATCCGGAACAAACAGACAGACAGAAAGACACAATAAAATTGTAAAAAAAATTGTTTTGGTGTATGTACTGTATATATATATTCATATGCATGTAGTAAAAAGCGGTTATTTCAATATTACAAACAGACACTCCAATTTTATTTATATGTATAGATTTTGGTGTGCAATAAAGTGTTTCTCTCTCTGTCTTTTTTAATATTCATTTCGATTTTCGAATAGCACCAAATTTTTTCTACCGCGACGATATCATGGTTTTAATAGAATACGAATTCCCAACACTATCGCGATGGAATCGCAATCTGAATGTTATCGGAACACTAAGATATTGAAATAGTAGAATCGGGCCCCTGACGACGTGTATACAAAATTTCATAACGATCTGTTGCATAGTTAAGGCGTGAAAACGACACATACAACCACACATACGAGTTAATAATATTAGTTAGAATTCAACTTCGTTATCAAAAATTCCAGATAATTCGAGAAACTTCCAGTTTATATTTCGAGAACATGTTAAAGCGGTTTTCCAAATACATGAATTGTAATTACTACGTATTCTGTCTGGTGAAATGTTTTTAACCGACTTTGAAAAAGGAGGAGGTTCTCAATTCGTGGGTTTTTTTTTTTTTTTGCTTTTTTTTATGTATGTTCGCCGATTACTCCGTGATTTATGATCCAATTTACGTGATTCTTTTTTGTTCGACGCGGAATAGCTTCCAATTGGTCCCCTAAAAATTTTACATAGTTTGGCCCAGTAGTTTTCATTTTATGAACATTTTTCATGGAAATAATTTTCACTCCGTTCCATATGTACACCGATTACTCTGAGATTTATGATTCGATTTACGTGATTCTTTTTTTGTTCGACGCGGAATAGCTGCCATGTGGTCCCCTAAAAATTTGACATAGCTTGGCCCAGTAGTTTTCATATTACGAACATTTTTTTGTTCCCGGTTCTTGGGACCTATATTTTTTAAGAAGCGCGGCACCATTCGTAGGTCCACCCATACATAGCTAGACACTAAAAAGTAACAAATAAAATTTAAAAACTTCGTTTAAAAAAACCGACTTCAAAAACTAAAAAACTAAAATGTATAAAATAACTTATTTCTAAAGCTATTATTATTAATATATATTATCTAAAACATCTTGAAGTCGGTGCAAAGTAAAACATAAAAATTACTATATTTTGAAAATTACTAAGCACCGACTTAAAGATGTTTTAGATAATAGTTATATATTAATAATAATAGCTTTAGAAATAAGTTATTTTATACATTTTAGTTTTTTAGTTTTTGAAGTCGGTTTTTTTAAACGAAGTTTTATAGAATAGAATAGAATGGAATAATATTAAAATATTCAAAATAGTAAAATTTTGTTTTTGGAAAACGTTGCTTATTACCAGGAAATTTGCAAGGGAAACGGTAGATCCATTGTATGCTCATGACATTTATGCCCTAGAATTAAAGTTCAGATTACAATTGGCCCAAAAAGATGCTCGCAATAATTTAATCGAAAGTAAAAATCGACGTAAACATAGATATGACATGAAAACAAATAGTGTTTATTATAAAAAAGGCGATTTACTGTTTTAAAAAAATCTGATAGTAAGATGGATCAGATTTATTTAGGACCATTTATAGTGTTAGAAGATTTAGGGTATAACGTAAAAATTATGAAAGATGGAAAGGAAGACATCGTACACACAACTCGTACAAAGCCATATATAAAAATAGATTGTACTTAAGTTTAGTGAAGTTTTTTTTTAAGATTTTAGCATACGTTTTTTATTTTAATTTTTGTATTCCTTATCTTTAAATTGTGTGTTTATCGTTTAACATTTCTATCATTTACTATATACAATAAGCGTGTATTTTTATATTATTTTCATATTTTTTTATGTGAAAAAACATGTGTACATTCATTATTTTTTTTCTTTTAATGGGAAGGTGTGATGTAATAATCTGTGTATACTGTGTGTGCTAGAATAAAGACATTCTTAAATTCTCTCTCGGTAGTTGCACTCGTCTATCCAGCTGGCCCCGCAATACAAGGTATAAAGTATACAATGTCCTGCGGTGGCACATACGGCATAAGGCACATACAATACAAAATTCCCTTAATAGACTTAATAATAACATTACACAAAAACATATTTCGCACTTAACACTAAACACATTCGCGAAGTAGAAACTACAGGCGTGAAGTGATTAGTTATCTTGTATAATAGAATACGGCCCCAAGCGTGTGTCGGTCCGACACACGCTTGGGGCCTATAATATATAAGATTTGAATACACTATTCATGCAGGAAAAGAGAAAGAATACAAACTTCTGCGTTGGGACGACAAAACAGCCCACAGCCAGGTCGCAGGGTATTTTCCCGACTGGATGGCTACCACCCCTGGTCTAGACTCTAGAGTATGCCGCCATAACAACCTTGAGTTGTGTTTCCACATTAGTGGCTAGGTTTCAGTCGTCCTTTAGAGAGCGGCAGCACATTGGTGGCACCTTCGGTGTCACAAATATCCATAGGCGATGGTAACCGCTTTCGATCAGGTGTAATTTATACTATAAAAAATACATGTATGGAGGATTGAGTTTTATCCCTGTATACATAGTTGAGTCGCCTATCGTTAATTATATAGGTATTGTACAACCATAAAGATGTTGTTTAATGATTTTTAACCCATTGGTAGGCAGATCATCCTTCACACATATTGATTTTCAAAAATCGTACCCCCAGTGGAACTTTTTTTTTCAATTGCCTGTAACAGGCAAACAGGCGGACGGCCTAGGAAGGTGGTTCCTTCGCCTATGCACCTTTGCAACACCAGGGGCGTCGCCAACGCGTTGGCGACCTCTAAGAAGTTTTATAACGCCCTTCTTAAAGGACCCCATGTCGTAGCGCAGAGGGAAAACCTCGGCGGGAAACCTAATTTGAAAAAAAATTAATTTGAATTCCATGCATGTCTAAAAATATGTTTGCGTTTGTTACAGTGCTGGCGATTGCAGCTGGTTTCCAGCAGCAGTACTTCAGGATAGCGCCCCGAAGCCTCAGGGTACAGGAGGGTGCTGAGGCTATCCTGGAGTGCGCTGTGGCCAATCTTGGAGGTCAAGTGCAGTGGGCCAAAGATGGATTTGCACTTGGTAAGTATTATTCACGACCTAAAATGTCTATTAAGATACAATAACAGCTAAAAAACGTCCCACTGCTGGGCTGGAGCCCTGTCATTTTTAGGAAAACAAACAGGTGATCTACTACACTTGTCCTAGGTAAGTTGGCGGGTTTTACACATGAGTTATATCGATGTGTGGATTCCATTATCATGTCTTCTTTGACTATTAGCAAATTGAAATTATAACATGCGTATTAGATCATAAAACTACCTAAGTGCATACTTCCCGGTTCGGAATCGAACCTACGGCTCATTAGACACATTCAATTTTGAGTGATATGCAGCCAAATGACAAAAATATACATACATATTATCACGCCTTTTTCCCATGGGGGTAGGCAGAGACTATAGATCTCCACTTGCGACGACTGACAATCAACTTTAGCTTCATCTACTTTCATTAACCTCTTCATACAAATGCGTTTATTTGATATGCTTTTTACCTGACCTCGTTTCAACACTTCTGTTATTTGATCATGTTGTGTACGTCGTGGTAAAAATAGGAAATTCGAAATTTGACTGTCGTCTACGGAGTCTTGGTTGTCTCCAGACATTTAACAATTCGGAGCTAAGTAAGGTGTGCTTGTCTTGTGGGTAATAAATGTACAACGGACTGCTCCGATCCCATACACCCAGACCATAGCAAAAATCGAAAAAAATATTTTCGAAATTTAGCTTGCCAGAAATCAAAACTGGAACTTCTGCATTCCAATGACCAAGGCTTTCAAAGGGCCACGGAACAACAGAAATCTTCCCTTAGGCGACGGGACGTGATAGAGCCTTGCTGGAATCATTATCTTGATCTCAACTCTTAGGGTTGGCTCGAGCGGTATAATACCACGCTTTCACAAATAATCAGTGTGAAACGCTTAAAATGTCCAAAACATCGCCGTCCGTCACTGGTGGCGTCATAGCTTCCACTGCCGATTACACAGTTTATATTGATCGTGTGTGGTGTATATGAACAAACTGCAGATTGGATCAAAATTGCAGCGTCATGCTAATTGGCAGATAGGCAGCATGGTGTATGCCCACCATAAGTTATTAACCACTTCAATCGGGTGGGCCGTCTGCCTGTTTGCTCACTCCGGGCAAAACACAAAAAGAATGCGCAAGTGGGCAATTTCTGATCATTCTGTCCATAGCGTCGGTGCAATGTCAGCAAAGGGGCTTTAGTCAATAGTAGTCCGTACATCAATGTCACAGTGGAAACAGAATTTCAAAAGGATTTACCCGTCACTGATGGCTTTGCCCGATATGTCTGATCGTAAATTTATTGCGGCGCAAGTCACGAGCGAAGTGTTTACTATGAATCAGAATTTATTCATACTGTTTCACATGGCTTCTCTTATGTATGACTCTGCCAAGTAATATTATAACAGTACCTTCAAGAAAATTCACTGTAGTCATAAAAACCTTTTTTTTAAACGGTTTTTAAATACAAGATTTTGAGATCCTGGATATCATGTAGCAGCTGAGTGCTAGCCAAGACAAGTAAAACGAGCCCAAACACGAGCCTATCTTGTTTAATACAGGAGTTACTTTAGCCACCTTCCGAATCCCTCGTCAGATCAGCTTTATGATATTATTGCACTGTCACACGATATACGTATGCGTGCAAAATTTCAGCTCAATCGGAAACCGAGAAGTTGGCCAAGTTTAATTTGCAAGATTCCACCCGAACTTACATACATACATAGGTACATCCATTGCAAGTTAAATAAAAGCTAGTAAAAGTGGCTGATTAAAAAGTGAGTCTAGCAAAAAATTGTTTTTCTTTATATTTCTTAAGTATATAAGTAGATTATATCTCAAGTTCTTCTTTTTATAAGTTTTATACAGTAGTATTTTACAGACAGAAAGATGCTACCAATGCTATGCTGCTCTCTAAATGGAGACTGGAACCTGGCCACTAATGCCAAAACACAACTTTGGGTCTTTATGGCGGCATACTCTAGATCAGGGGTGGTAGTTATCCAGTCGGGCAAATACTCTACCACATGGCTGTTGGTTGTTCTGTCGCCTCTTACTTAACTTAGTATTTCTTCGTTACTGGTTTGTCTTGTGATATGTACGTCTAATTTGAAATGGAATTCACCGCTACCTCTTATGACTTAGTCCTGTCTGTAATTAGGGTTCCAGTGTCCAATGTCACCTTACGGTATTCCTCTATCAATTGTAGTCTGTCTGTCCAAATAGACCCGTTTAATCCATTACTATGTAGATCGTGTTTAACATGGTTGCATCACGATGTTCTTGCTTCTTGGTTAGGCAAG
This sequence comes from Dendrolimus pini, assembly GCA_949752895.1. Classification (NCBI taxonomy): domain Eukaryota; kingdom Metazoa; phylum Arthropoda; class Insecta; order Lepidoptera; family Lasiocampidae; genus Dendrolimus; species Dendrolimus pini. Next base: position 1,734,946 of record OX457150.1, read on the forward strand.
GGTCTTTGTAGATATGTATCGTTTTTCTCATTTCTTCTCATAAAAATATGATGTAAAATATTCTCAGTTAGATGAAACTGTGTACATAAAGTTTTTTTTTTGAGGAGTTCAGGCAGACGGCCCACTTGATGGAAAGCGATTACCATCACCTATGGACATTTGCAACATCAAAGGCGCTACAAATGCGCTGCTGCTCTCTTAAGGGAAACTGGAACCTGGTCATTAATGCTGGAACACAACTCAAGGTTGTTATGGCAGCATGTTCACCAGGGGTGGTAACCATCAGGGAAATGCCCTACCACCTGGCAAAAGATACGAGAAAGAAAGCTTAACTTAGATCCTTATGACTCTAACTAGGATACTGAGTAGGGTGGCGCAAAAAGCATCGACTATTAATTTTGAGTCTCGGTGAAAAATGTTGGTTTTTGATGTTTTAAGATCTCCCTCCACAGGACAGCTCAAAAAAAAAATTTAAGAGGTCGCTCCAAATATTTAGGATTTCAAAAACCGCATAGTACATAACTCGCTAAAAATATCTAAAGTAATGCACTAGGTACATGAAACCAAAATTATGAAAGACCTTTTAAAATTCGAATTTGAACTGAAACTTTCTTATTTTATGGTCTGTAAAATTATACCGTACCGAGGAAAAAAAATTTAATAAAATAAATTCAGTTTTGGCGATTTTTAAATCGTATTTTTTTTACCGTCCTTTAGAAGTCCCTCGACTTCTTAAAACATCAAAAACTCACATTTTTTCACTCGAGACTCAAAAAAAATTGACGATTTTTTTAATAAGTACTGAGCCTTGGTCACTGTCTTCTAAGTCTAAGGTGCTTAGAAGTCTAGTTATGTACTGTATTACCAAGAACAAATTGGTTCTCATAGGATTTGATGATTCAAAATTGAGTTTGTACGACATACTAGCATTCCAATCCTTACTAGTCAAGAATCGCGTGCCGCAGCCGCGTGCAGTGACTATCACGCCTCTCAAATCAATTATATGCATTGCATATCAATTTTTATGTAGAAAAACAACCGGCCAACGCATGTGTCGGTGTGACCGAACACTTCATATCCCGCATATGCATAAAAAAGACTGGCCAATCTACGAAATTGGTTATCCATTTCATGGTTTTATAATCGATTTTTGTGTACCTGTTTATGATTACGGCTTGGGTCTTGAGAGATAGTATAGCTAATGCTTCATTATGCTTAGAAAGGAATTTTGGTTGGTTGGTAAACTTTATTATTTTCTTAAGTTTTCGCGACTTGTCGGTATACATAATAATATTACGTTTTAACGGTTTTAAGCGCGGTAATTTATTTTGCAGTTTGACTCAGTTGACTGACAGTTGACTGAGTTTAACAGCAGACACTGTGAGCTCTTTCTGGGTGCAACGGAACACAAACCAACTTGACTGATAATTTCTTTTATTTTTCCTTCAACCCATTTTAATATTATATAACATTTTTAGAACTAAGCATGTTTGCTGAAGAGTTTCTTGTGCCGCTTCTTCTCTTCGAGCCACAACATGCTGTGAAGCGGTGGTAAATTAGATTAGGCTCCCATAGAGTAAATAATAACCATAAAAAATTAAAACTAACTAATTAAAATGAACAAGTTGGCGGTAGGCTAAATAAAACTTTAACAATACTAGTTGGACAAATGTCATCTTTGTCGTCCGTGACCACGGTCACTGAGAAGCAGCCAAAACGTCGGATAAACCAAAATCAAATAAATTACCGCGCTTTAAACCGTTAAAACGTAGTTTTATTATTGGCAAACTTTATATAACGACGATTTTATGGCGTTTTATAGAGTTGGCATTAAATAGAGACCAGTAATTTTGTTATACTTTTTGATTGCTTGCGATATTGAGGCACCTTGGTGATAAAGGAAGTACTTAGAAATTTCGGTATGCATGTTGCCAAAAGTCGCGTTTATTACGGGCTAGGATGATAAAGCGATAAAATAAAGTCCACAGCTGCGCAGTTTTTACTAATTTTGACAACTTAAAACGTACTTTTTATTAATTAATTGTTGTCGTTATTGAGAGCGGGTGTAATGCTATATAGATCATTGTATAAAAGACAGTCTAAACTGACCAAAACCAAGTGATTTCGACGCTTGAGGGTGTTTGTCGTTAAATCGAGTGAAGTTATATGGAGTTGACACTGTATTTGTTTCAAAACTAGTGTGACATAGGGCAGTTTTATTTTGTCAAACATGTTAGGAATGTATGAAAATTTATTTACAGGCGTTCTTTTCTTGTTATAAGTTGCTTCCTAAACTTATTAACAGTCTTTGTTATCTTTGTTTTCAGGATTTTCATCACTGATCCCAGGTTACCCGAGATACACGATGTTTGGAGATCGTAGGAATGGGATATATAACCTTCGGATTGTCAACGCTACTCTGGAGGATGATGCAGAGTTCCAGTGCCAGGTGGGCCCAGCCCAGATGCACAAGGTCATCAGGGCGAATGCTTCACTAACTGTCATATGTAAGTGCTAGATTAATTCACTTAATGTACATATATGTTTAGGCGCCGAGAAGTATAAATATAAATGTAATATATTATTTTTATCAATGCTCAAGTTGTTAATTATTGTTACATCTAACAAACAAAAATTAATTAACATCCAAACATATACACGAGGTAAAACATCAAATTCAAAGGCGACAAGAGAAATTTATTAGTTGAATTTACGACCTCTGCCGTAAAGAAGGGGCTTATATTTCATTTTACTGCCTAGTACTATTGTGGTGGGGTATTATAATATTTTCGGGGGAAGAGTCGTAAAAAATGTTATGCCCTCAAGTATATAGGGGTTTTATATAAACAGACTGTTCGTGCAATTGATAATGAAGTTTGTAAGTGACGTGTAGCTGCTAAAGTACTGATAAAATTGGGCATTCGTTTGTTCTATAAAGCCGCGTACTCACTTGCGAGCGATAATTGAAACCATTGCAATGACTGTAACCAAAAAATACAGTGTGGACGGTTTGCCACCTTTTTTGAAGAAAATATAGTATTTTTGTTTTTAAGCTGCAAAAATATAGTACTTTTAGGAAAAGGTGAAAAAAAGAGTCCACATTAATTTTGCATTATTTGTTATATAATTTATTTATTTTATTATTGCATTTTTCATGTGTATTTATTAGTACTTATTGCTTTGGACAAAAATAATCTATTATTCTTCAACAATTGTATGTATCTGAACAAAAAGCGCAACAATTGAATTAGCAATGAAAATATAGCACAATGCCTCATGCCGATAGTCTCATGATGTCACGTGTCGATGTTCAGTAGGGTTGACAAAAAAGGTTACATAAATAGTTGTTGAAAAAAAAAAGACCTGCATGAGTTCAGTAGACAGGCAGACGGCCCTGATGGAAAACGGTTACCATCGCCTGTGGACATTGTGACACCAAAGGTGGTACGAATGTGCTGCCACTTTCCAAACGGATACCGGAACCTGACCACTAATGCCGGAACACAACTCAAGGTTATAGCGGCATACTCTAGACCCTGGTCTAGAGTACCTGGATGGCTACCAACCCTGGTTGGTAGCCATCCAGTCGGGCAAATGCCCTACCACCTGACTGTGGGTTGCTTTTTCACCTCTTACAACAAGCCGCCCGGTTACCACAATTAAATTTCTTATCCTGGATGTGCTTGCTGAGTATATGAGATATACTAAAAAAAGTGCAAATCTTAAGAAACGCTTAGACTCAAACCAATTTGGTTATAAGCGAAAACTGCTGTAACACTTTTACGGGTCAGATGGGTCGACGCAGGACCCGGTTTATAGCGCAGGGTTAAATTCTGATAGGTTTCGAGATTAGTGATGGGACATGGTTGTTATCGATAAATTTATTATGACCCTTGTAAGATATTCTGAGGCGGACTTTATCTTACCTGATTTTAAGAAACAATTGAAGGAGATTAAAACAGATTTAAAAAGAAAAAATTGCTCTGAAATCTTATTGTTTATATTGATAGAGTACAACAGATAGGCTAACGGCCCAACTGCAATGGAAAGTGGTTACCTGTGGACATTTGCAACACGAAAGGCGCTACCAATGTACTGCCAGACTTGTAGGAACTAAAATGTAGCCACTAATACCGGAACATAACTCAAGGTTATGGCGGTATACTCTAAATCCAGCTGTGGTTGCCACCCAAACAGGCAAATGCTGTCCTACCTGACGAGATCGCACCACAAGTGACTTTTATTTGACGTCTATTTTAAATTTAATATATATACATACATACATAACTTCACGCCAGGTCCCTTGCGGGGTAGGCACGATCAACAGAGCGCCATTCAGGCTTATTCTTACACACCTCACTTGCATCTTGACATTCATAGCTCTTGTCATGCACGCTCGTCTGTTCTTAAGGCTCCTGACATTACCTTCTGCTAATACACGATCAATTTGATCATAGAAGGTGTGTAGTGGCCTTCCGCGCCTTAAATTTAATATATAACTATATATTAAGACCAAATCTGTCAAAAAAATGTCGACTTAATAATTTAGATTTTGTCCAACCGTTTATTTTACTTTTGACATGTCGACCATGGATCATTTGGTAATACCCTAAAACGTTACCTACTCGATCAAATAAAATTAAAAATCGGGTGTCTTTGTTGTCTCTGTCATAGCTATTGCACAATAAAAAAGCAATTAGCTGACATATTTGTACTTAAAAGTAATATTACGACTAGAGTACGTTAGTCGTACTATGTAAGAAATAAAAGCAAAATTACGACTTCTTAAATCTAAATAAATGAGTATTAAAACGAAAATATTTTGGTTTCTGAATAATTAGAATTTAATTTATGTATGATGACGATAGATTATAGTGTTAGCATTGGATGACTCAAAGAACGTCATTATTGCGTCATCTACAACAATGAATTATGACAAATGTGACATTTATGGTATATCAAATTTTCTATCGAAAAATATACGGTGTTATGGTTGGACAAATTATACTTAATAATAACTTCAGCTGACATTTAAACTCAATAATACGTTTTAATTTCTCACATAATTAATAGTTAAAGGTAATTATATTCCTAAACGTAGAATTGTAACTTTTATAATTATAATTATTTGAAATATAAAGTATTTTTAATTATTTTGAAATCGAACGACCCAAGTAAGATTTATCCAAATCGATTATTTTATCTAATTTTACGCCCACGTATCGATGACAAGGGGGCGGGATGATTGATAAATACATTAGATGGTTTACCTTTATGTAATCCTAGTGAAAGAATTTTTGAAATTAGTTCAGTAGTTATTTAGTTTGTTCGTTACAAACATACAAATTTATCCTATTTATAATATTAGTATAGTTTATATAAATTAAAATATATAAAAACCCATATTTCATGCAGGATATTTTTTATTTTTATTTTTAACTGTAATTATAAAATTATATATAATCGAATACAATAAAAGAAAACTCAACTTATTTGTATTGTATTCTACACATAGTCCCTCAAGACTTTAAGTAGAATACTGAGTCTAGGTCACTGTCTTCTATGGGTAAGGTGGCTACGTTTTCTTGCTGAATCGCCATACTGATCCGTTGCCAGAGGTAAACAATTGCAATATAAAATAAATGATATTCATTGACATGCCTAACCATTTTCATGGAGTTATGTTAAATTTTGTGCAATAGTAAGGCAAAAGAACGGTTAGTAAGATATACCAGCCAGAGTGTTCTAACGTGGTTATTGTCGTGTAAGTTATATTTCTAAAGTCTTGTTCAACAATTCAACCGAAGGAGCATAACATAAATCTGAAATTTTTAATTAACAAAAATAGCATTTTATTCCGTTATTAACTTATAACAGCTGTTCATAAAAGTAATAAAGGCTCAGTGAGTGTTTCGCAGAACAGTAATATATAACAATTTTGTTGAGGAATTAGTATGAATGTTTTTCTTACTCCCAAAAGTCATTAGTACCGAGATTTCATATTTTTAAGTGCCCACCATCCGTCCCATGGGAAATATATCTGAGAACTCCACGTTTAGCTGTTATTTAATTTGCTATAATTTATAACGGAAATCGTAGAACCATTTTAAGCTTTTAAATAGCAGTTAAAATTAGTCGTTACTAACATCCCGCTGTGTGTGTGTATTCATTATAAATTGACTACGTAACAATTTTGTTTGGGAGTTATTGGAAGTTTTATAGCCAAACTCATTAATTAGTACAATATTGTACATTTTGAAGATTACGTAGCTTTTTCTGGGATAAACAGAGCCGATCTGTTTTGTTTTGTCTTGCCTTGGTAAATCACAGTTTTTTTTTTTTACTTTATGTCATCCCAATTCTGCTATTATTACATTAGTGTCAGAGAAATTGACCACTGGCGTCATTGTGGTTGTTTTCGTGAATACAAAAGTAACTGCACGCATAGACAAAATTAACGGAACGCTAGTAGAAATTCCAAAAATTAAATATAATGCAATATTTTGTGATAATTAAGCAAGATACGCTTTTGTTATGGGTAATATACAACGGACTTCTGGGGTCGATCCCAAATACCCAGACCATAGTAAATAACGAAGAAAATTCGTTTCCGAATACCAGGAACAGAACCTTTGCCTTGCAGTGAGGTAAGCCGGCAAAGACTTACCCTGCTCTACCACAGAGGCCGTCATATGTACTGGTTGATTATATATGTTTTTCCTATTTAACTCTCATTAAACAAAAGAAAAAGCTGACAAGCTTTTTTTCATTGTTTCGTTCGTGTTCAACATTACACGCAGCACGCTCTACGGGTGGAATCTTTAGTCAGAACACCGAACAGAAAACCACGATACTAAACTATTGTATATATTTACTAACTAATGTAAAGTTTTAATATTAAAATTCCTCAATTTTTCAACTTTACTAAATTAAATTGAAATCTGAAAAAAGTTTTGTTCATTATATTTATTTGCTTTTCATTAAAAGTTACTTTAGAATTCATAAATATCACATTAGGAGATGTTAATTTAGTTATATCTTAGACCCTACTCATTATTATTTTAAATACAACCCATATTATTTATTGAAAAATTAATTACACTTTCTTTACCTTTTTCTGTTCCACTCATTGTGCTGGCATGTGTATTATGACGCCAGTGTTTAACTAAAACAAATAAAACTTGTCAAGAAAGTGTTATTTATACGGCGCTATACAATGGTATAGTGAAGTTGAAAAATAATTTATAATTAAAAATTAAGCATTACTTTTATCTGATTTATTTTTGTTGTATGGTATATCATTAATCTGATGTAGAATAATATCAGACGATTTTCTAAAAATACTTTTTGATTAAATTCATAAGTGGAGAAATTTTATGTTCCAAAATCGTAAATTTGGGCCCTATCCCTTTTCTAACTTTTAGGCCCTGGTAATTGGTAAAAAATTATGTTTTAATTCCTTACATGTTCGTTAAAATACTTGTGAGTCGTTTCGAAGTATTCTAGGCCAACTTTCAGAAAGTCTTGACAGAAAATATCTGAAAATGATCATTCAATTTTTATTTATTTATTGGAATTATAAATTAATACAAATAATATTATTTTAAGACATTACAAAAAAAAGAAGATTTAACTTAGTTCTATCGAGGAGGCTGACTACGTTTTCTCTCTGGATCGCCATACCAATCCATTGTTTAAATATTATAAAAAAAATATCCAATATATATGAATATAAAAAGAGAAAAAGCTAATAAAAACAATATATTTATGATTACAATTTTCCTAAACTACCCGCTCTTTACGATAAAAGCGTCATATACCTCCAAAAAATTCGATAAATACATCGATAAAATAGAAACGATCCTTTCCCATCACTATTAACCCTCTCGCAATAATAGAACTGCGACTATTTTATGAGTGCCTTTTATTCAAATTCCAAGGTTCCGTATCCAATAAGCAATAGCTACGGGTTCAGCTATAATTCTCTGACCTTACATGCATTGCGCAGTGGAACCCTAAAATATAATGTAAGCTCGAATTTATTGTCGTTTGAAAAAATTGGTTTCTAACCCCCGATCTAAATTGATCTGTGAAATGGTTCGGAGTTAATGAGGTGAGGGGTCAAGATGCTTTGGACTTGATAGTTTTGCTGCTGGGGAAATTTAATATTATTTTGATATTTAGGTCAGCTCTGTGTCTGTTCTATGTTAATACGATCATTGCCGGACTAAAAATTTGAATTTATTTGTTATAATTTGGGCCACCTGCATATCTGTAAACAAAGCACATTTATTACCCGCCGGCGTTTGAGCTAAAAACATTGAAACTCTTTTATGACTGTCTTCTTTTGTTTAATTTGTGATTGGGAAAACAGCCCATTGTGTATTGTAATATTTATGGTAGTCATTAGCCAGGTGTGATTCCTTGATAATTCAGTCTATGCGGTCGAGTAGACATATTGTATTTGTACAGTATAAAGTAATGCCTCCACGGAGGGGTGAGGCAGTCGAGCGATAAGCACAAGCGAAGTAAGCCGTGTGTACTACATTCGGTAATCTATTTCGACGGGTGCAAAGTAAATAAAGTTATCTACAAAATGATGATTTTTAGTTTATTGTACAATCGTTTTAATAAAACAATTCTTTACAATATGACATTATTTGTTTTGCATATATCACATTATTTCAATAAATTTTCGTACGTAAAAAAAGCCAGCTACGTATGTTCTTTCAAAGTTAATACGACCATCTTTTCGCTCTCCTGTAAAGTAGCTATTTTGCAGATATCTCTTTTTACTTTGCACCCGTCGATTTAGTGACGGACTTTGCGCGTGTTATTATATTTGTACCTGTGTTACGCGTGTTTGTAGAGTTCTAATAAATTCTATAGTAATTCCAACGGCATTTTAATTCGAGTCCTGCAACTCGTAACAATATTAACTGACTGTCTTCACACGACGAATTCTCTACCTCTTCTCTTCTTTTTTCTTGCTTTCGACAATCGTATCTTGGAGGCAAGAAACTCCCTCCATGCAAATGTCCCTTTAATCAGACTCCTGGAAGTGGTCAAAAATTACACTGCAAGACTCCGTTACATACAAACATACAGGTGAAGCTAATAAAAAAAATCGTTATGTGTGCTGGGACACATATTAGAAGTGAAACTACAACGGATAAGTGGAAAAACGAATCGGAACGGACAAGTTGAAAAACGAATGGCAACGGATGAGCGGAAAAATGAATCGCAACGGACAAGTGGAAAATATTCAACTGAGAAGTGACAAAATAAATCGCAACATAATTTTAACTTGAAGTGTTACGGGCAGATCGTTAATGTTCTTGTCCAGTTTGATAACCTGCCCACAATAAGTGTTCTTTTATTTTTTTTAAATAATTAAAATATTGCCGCTCGAAAGGGCACTTTATTTATATCTTGGTGTTCATCCTTATCAAAATAAATTACTTCATATTCAAGACTGCTTCAATACCTTTATATAACATTTTGAATTATTCAATTCGGACATTCCATTCGAAAGATATCACGAGTTTAAAAATGTAAATATTAGAACACGCGGCCTTGACGCTTTTTCGTGAGCGAAAAATCGTAACATCCCGTCTATTTAGAAGTTTTACTTCAAAAACTATAGAAAAATAAACATATTTTAATGGCCTCGCCATCCAAAAATTCATTACGCAATAAATCCCAGAGCGAAGTTAATAAAACTACGAGGCAAGTATGATTGCAAAGTATCTTTGCCAACTAAGATGCCAAGTCAAAGATAATAAAGATATTGCAATCTGCCAAAATGCATTAAACGGATGCGCCGGCAAAGAAAGTTGGGGAGTATGGTGACATCTTTGTTTCTTTGTTGTTCTCGTGGAGCTGAAAATTTGGTAGCTAAATATCTTCACAAAACTCACAAACACTACTTTTTCTTAAATAGGTATGCCTAATTCTTATACTATAGATCAGTGCTTTTTAATCTTTTTGGATACGCGACCCCTTTACAGGTTGAAAAATTTTGGCTACCCCTTTGGGTCATAGACAGACAAAAAGTTAGAAATTTAAAAGACTTATGTTTTTTCTCTATTTTGTTACTCTAGTTCTTTATTCGGGTCTTATACTCTGCATAAAGCTGCTGATCTTAGGAAGTACCTAATTACGAGGTAGAAATTTAAATTGCCTTTGCTGGCGACCCTCCGAGCAGGGCTCTGCGACCCCCCTAGGGGTCGCGTCCCACAGGTTGAAAAACACTGCTATAGACTAACTATATACATAGTTACGGGTTGTCAGTCCGTCGGTCTGTTAATTACTAATTACCTTTACAATGATAAAAAGTGCAGTGCAAACAATTTTCTACTCCTAATTATCTGAACCTTTCTAAATATGACTTTCAAGGAATATCATTGTCGAAATTTATCAAGATTAGGGTCACCTGCTAGGAGACAGCTGTTCTGAGATATAGCAGCGTTAATTGATCGTTAAGGGACTTTAAAGTCCGATAAGACTTTTATTGGCCCTTCGGGAGTTACTGGGGCGGGCCTGATCGATTTTACTAGGGATTTGCTAAATTAGATTCAATGACGGAAATGTAATTAAGGACACAGGTTCTCGGGAGGATTTTAATCAGTTAATGTTTACTAAGTGATTTCTAAGGTTAACTTCGTGGTACTTCTAGTTTGCTTGTTTCGACGAATTTTGGATTACTAAAGTGATAGATCAAAAACGTCTCCACTCAGTTGGGATGAGAATGTTGAGATGGATGTGTGGTATTACAAAAATGGAGAAGATCAAGATCTTTGAAAGTTGCACCCGTGATTGGAAAACTGAGAGGAAGAACACTAAGATGGTGTGGGCATACAATCATAAAAGAAAAGCAAACACACTATCATAAAAGTTACCGTTGAAAGCTATGTAGTTTTTCTTGTACTAGACTAAATTATATTACGTATTTTTAATGGATGTTCTGGTATGATTTCAAAGGCCTTTCAGCAAAGTAATTTGATATTCCTCATTTGACAAAGCCTAACCTTAATCAAATGACATTCCACGAACGAGGTAACGGAGTCTAGAGGTGAGAGAGGACTTTCATTATTTTTGTTATTTAGCTAATAGCAAGCCTTATATAACCGTTAACAACATGCAAGAATTAATATGTAAAAAGCACCACGAAGATTTTATTAAATATGAAATTGAAATATTTTAAAGTTCAAATGATAGAAATAGATAGATAGGTACAACTTGTTATATATCGAGGGCGTCATATAGTCGTATACGCAATTGTTTTGTTGTCCATTAAAACTATGCATTTTACAATTTGGAAAGTCTTACCGGTATGCGAGTGTACCTGAAACGAAGGGTATTCCAAATTTCACCCTTATACAATCAACTAGTTTTGTTGCATTCACAATTTTGTCCCTTGTGTAGAACTGCACTTTTGTGTGTACGCTCATATGGTGAAATAAAAGAGAGAGATATATATATTTGTTATATCTCTCTCTTTGATTTCACCATATCACAATCAATTGAGGTCCCCACAATATGTCTTTTACTTCCACACGCCTCCATTCTGACATACATCTTCTGTCACACCACAAATCATCATATCATCCTTCACACAATCCATCCATCTCTGCTTTGGTCTACCTTTACATTTGTACCTATCCATCTTGTAGTTTAACATTCTTTTTGTAATTTCATGTCATTTAAACATGTCCAACACCACATCTATCTCAACATTCTCATCTCAGCTGAGTGGAGACGTTTGTGGTTTATCAATTTAGTGGCCCATTATTCGGACCCGTATAGCATGACTGGTCGTATGACAGATTCATATATTTGACCTTTTAGTTAATTATATATATATATATATATATATATATATATATATATATATTAGGGTGATCCAAAAAAAAAAAAATTTTTTCCAAACAGGCTCAAAAGTTTCTTTTGGGTGTAAAACAATTTCTGTGATAAGATGAGCCCTTAATATTAATATTAAGATTGTCCTCATCGCATTTTTTTAATTCCCATAAGAATAACACTGGAAATTGTTTTTTTGCTTCTTCTGATTTTTGTACCATTCAAACGACTGGTTGACTGATAAATCGCTGTTCCAATCTTTATAGAGAATTGAACGCTCTATAAAAAATTAAAAATATCAGTGTAAATTATACAGGGAATAAAATAATTAGTGATACGAAAGAAGCAGAATAGTTAGCAGATACAAATAATAAGTATCTTGATACATAAAAATGAATGTCTTTCTGTATGTCCTTTATAGAATCGTAAACTATACATCCGATTTTGATGAAATCTTGTGTGGTTTACAGCCACAATTGGAACCGGTAGGTGGCGCTGAGATCGGGTTCTAGATTTCTCCTAATCACCGGGAGCGATTTTGGTGATTTTGTTTTTGTGTGCTTGAGTGGGTTGCCGGATGGCTTAGATTCGCAATTAGAACCGGCAGGTGGCGCTGAGATCGTGTTCTAGAATCCTCCTGATCACCTAGACCGATTTTGGTGATTTTGTTTTTGTGTTATGGAACAGTCAGTAACATACAGGTGTATGGTCGGACTTATACTAAAAAGTTAACCCTTTATATGCTACTGGTTAAATTGTATTCAGTTTAAGCCCATCATTTACCCCGAAGTACTCCACGATACATGTTGGAATTAATTAAAATAGTTGAAAGCTGTTTATTAGTAAAATGTCAGAGTACAAGAGAACAATGTAACAGAATCTTGCGTATATACAACGCGGAATAACAATGAACTTTTATGGCATTTTACACCGTCCAACCGTTTCATTTAGCTCACATGTTTCAGGGTTGCCACTCGTTTTATTTTATCATTATATTATCATAGTCCCGAGTGAATTGTTTCAAGTAGCTCTGACTCGTATCATGGAGATGAATCCTATGAAAGACCATGCCAGGAATTCCCGTATTCGCGGAAGTCTTCACATCCGTGACATAGCAGAAAAACTGCAACAGAGTCGCTTACGATGGTACAGCCATGTTGTACGGAGACTTGCTAATTATGTAGAGGACAAATAAATGTCTAACTATGCTGCCTCTACCAGGTCCCGGCCGAAGGGAAAGTAGAAGACAAACTTCAAGAGTTTTTAGTAATGCTAAAGTCTAACTTGACGTTTTGAAGGACGACATTCCTACCAATGATCTGATAACGGGGGATGCCAAAGACCGTGCGAAGTGGAAAAAAACTAGAAACGCGAACCCTGAGCGTTGGAGGGAACGCTACAAAAGCAACCTGGGGTTTTACGATGGTATGATTATGATGATGATAATTATCATATTCCTGAACGACGTGACGCAACTCTGAAAGAGATACATAGATATTTATAGTTATACCCGATATTTTAATGATAAATACCCGTCAAGCCATCTAGCAAATCGAAGATGGAACTAATCATGAGAGAAACTATCCAACCGGTTGTCTGTCTGCTGCCCTCCAAGAAAAGAAAAGTTATCTATAAGTGTAATATTATCGCTTTTATTTGTTTTATTCCAAATTTTCTAGTAAGAGCTAACCCTAAAACACCCTCAGCAAAGCAATCTCGTCGAGATATAAAATTTGCAAACACTATAAGAGAAGTTATGTTTTTCGACTAAACCCAGCTGAAATATTGATAGGGCGGGTTATCGCAAGCATCTACGGGTTATAAAAAAAGAAATACATTGGTTGTAAGGGTTGAAATCTTTGGAAATTCTCATTGATAACTCGGGGTCAGATGGGTTCGCGATAAATATAGATTTTGAGGGATCAGCATTGACAGGGTTGAGTGCTGTTAATATTTAAATGATAGTTATTTCTTTTGAGTTGTATATTTTATAGCTGGAGTATAGCAGTCAATCTCACAGTTTACCTGATGGTAAGTCGTTACTGATCCTTAGGATATTGGCAATACTACAGATGTTATCAATATGCTGCTGGCCTTGAAGGAACTTTATGACACTTTTTGAAAAATGATCCTAATATAGTGAGAAAACCTTCATGAGAACTGTTACGTACAGAAGCCTTGCGTAGATAGAAATAAGACAAAATAACCACTATACCAACTAACCATAACCAAAGACCGCAGACCTGCATGCTATAAAAACGAATTCTTTTATTTACCTCGTGTTTAAACTTTAAAAACATCTATTGTTATCGTATTTCTTTTATGGCTGTAATTAGTGTCGAACGAATTAATCCTTTTTTCTATTTGCTTTGCGTCGAAGCTTGCCAGATGTACGTAAACGGGGGGGGGGGGCCTCTTTGTCGGTATTATACATTAGTATAAACAATGCCCGAACGGAGGGGTGGGGCAGTCAAGCCACGAGTACGATACGAGTAAGACGTTTGTAGTACTCTCGATTAGCGATATAGTGACGGACTTTGCGCGTGTTGAATTGCATTAAATCGTGCAGTGTGAACTGGTTGCATTCAGTCTTATTAGTATTTGTTTTATACGTGTTTGTACAGTTCTAATAAACTCTATAGTCATTCAAACAGCATTTATTTTAATTCGAGTCCTGTAGCTCGTAACAGTAATATTTCGGTTTAGGTATTGGAAATTAACTTGTTATGAATATTTTCTTACTTTTTTTAGTTATGTTTAGAGGGTGATATTCAAATTAATTCCTGTTGCAAGTAATTTTAAAGCTGTATCTCTTTGATTTTTTTTCAGTGTTGTTTAATTTTTAGGAATAACTATTTCATCAATTCTCACTACATTCATGGCAGCTTCCCCCAATTTTATTATAATATCAGTAACAACATTAATATGTAGTGGTATATAATTTTTTACATCGTGTAGCTAAATTTAATCTAGAGATTTAATAGTCTTCAAATAAGTCCTATATTGTACAAAGACGGCTTTTTATAAGGGTTCCCTATTTGCCTTAATAGCTTTAGAGCCCCAAAAACAAATATCTGCATCAAAATTTTAAACCCTCTCTCATATCGAAACAACTAAACCACTCAGCAAAGAGCTCTGTTATAAAATACCACATTTCCAACACTTAAAGTTGGAGGTACTCATAGTTTGAAACTTTTTATATTTGCAGTCAGTTGTTCACTCAGGAATGGGTCTCAAGATTTTATATGACTTTTAAACTACTTCGCAGGTTTTTGCTGCGGTTCATGACAAAGGTATATGATACTTATACATCTGATATGTATTAAGTTTTCTTTGAAGTATTTACACGGAATTTTGTTTTGTAGTTGAGTCTAAGAAACAGTAATTTGCTTCGTAAGGCATTGATTCGCAATATTATTGGTACTACTAAGTACTGTATCAATATATTTATAATTAACTATGAAACGCGCCATAGTACGTTAGATTGACCGACCTCCATCGGGACTTGAGTGGTGTTTGTCATCAGCATTATTAGGAAAATACGAGGAAGCCCTCGAGCATCAGCTTCAGCATCATGTGAATGTTGAGGCCATCCAGCTCCTCGACAACGCGGACATAATGAGACGGCTCGAAATGATAAAACCATTTTGAACAAGTGTTATAAACAAAACAAAAGTGTAGTGTAATGTGCTAGCTATTAATAAAGACAATAAGAAAAGTGTTAATGGACACTTTCTCAGTATTAATACTATTAGTTAATTTATGGTATATTTAAATAACTTATTAGTCTTTTAGATTGGATGGTAATATTAATGAGGTTTCTTAATTTCTAAATACTTCATTCATAATATATAAATATAATATATGTATGTGCGTGTGTTCAGCAGTGGACGGCATATCATTTGCATGGGACTTGGGCTTGGAATACATATCTTAAGTATTCTGCCAAATGTCGAAATGAAACATACACGTAATTTTTATATAAGTTACTTATTTTTTTGTTTAAATCCTTAAAATATTCATTGAAATCCATTGACCCGTTTTCCAAATAAATTTTAAAACTGAGTGACAGACCAAAATACTAGAAAAGGTAATATCCTGATTAGGGATCGTATAAAAAGCGGTATTCAATTAAATTTTGGCATATTTTTGACATCATAAACAGACACTTCATTATTAATTATCAGTGTAGTTTATAGTTATATTTTCGTTGATAGATGTAACAGGTATCATCTTAAAATGGTATTAGACTATATATTTTTGTCTTTGATGAATCAACCAAACTGATTCATGTAAACGTAAATTTGGGTCATTCGATTTTTTTTATTGCATGAGTTCAGCGTATAGGCAAACGGCCCACTTGGTGGAAAGCGGCTACTATTGCCCATGGGCATTGGTAACACCAAAGCTGCTATTAATTTGCTGCTACTCTTTAAAGGGAGCCTGGCCGCTAATGCCGGAACACAACTCATGGTTGTTATGGCGGGTTACTCTAGACGTTGGCAAATGTCCTTCTACCTGGCTGTGGGTTGTTTTGTCGCCTTTTACGACAGGCATCCCAGCCGCTGGAAAGTATGTTCTTTCTCCGTTCCGGCACGGATAAGCAGTGTCAGTGTCATTGAAAACTGTCCTGTACTATCCACCAAATTAATTCAACTTTGTTGATCTGTCTAATATCATCATTACTGCTGCTGAAATGTAATAGTCTAATTGAGATAAAATAATGTTAAAACAAATTATGAATGTAAAACGTGATTTAAATTCAAGCACTGATTCAAAACTCCAAGAATCAGACCAATTAAGCAGTTCAAAACTGTGGCATTGTTAATAATAACAACGGGGGGTTTCACAAGGAAGTCTTTTGGGCCCGCATCTACAAAGTTCCACTACAGACGGGGAGGTTATGTTAAAGTTTCAGCTTTGAAAGAAAGCATAGCTTTTATGTCTAGTCGCTATGAACACGAAAACTTTTGCTGTAAACTGTTCAGCGGTGCAAAGTTTGAAATTAACCTGCTAGTTGGATAAGGCTTTATACTAAAAACTGTTTGTTTTGCTTGAACTAAGACTATTTTGTCTTTGTTTTCAAATGTATAGTAATGATTAGATGAATTTAAGAAATGAAATGAAAGCACAAATTCTACTTGAACGAAGTGATTCCATGCTTGTGAGAACTGGTTTCACTATTCTATGAGTTCCTTATATTGTGACAAATGTATGTCTTTGGAGACCACGGGCCATAAAAATGACCCGTACTGTAATGTAATGGAGGGCTTGCGTGGGGCCATGGGAAGGCCAACACGTAGAGCCCCCTTGACAAATTTAATGTAAATGTGGCGTGACACTCACCCGCGATTGTCCCTGTCTACACCATATAATAATGCACCCAAGGACTGTTACTATTGTGGGAAATGAGGACAAAAAGGGTCGGGCTATTGGGGTGAACTGCTAGTGGCCCGTCGCAATGTTTGGGGAACATGGAAAAATGGGCAGACGGTGACTCGCCACTCCCTGCATGGGCCTCAAAAAATGTGACTATTGTTAATATCACTAATTATGTATTATTAGTCTTCGAGTCCGCTATTACAATTGTATCAGAAAGTTCGATCATTGACTTCATAATGTTTGATACCAAAAGCATAATCAGCAATTTCGTTTATATGTAATTACTCGTATAACATTATATACATTAGCCCAGAATTCGAACCCATATTATTAGACTGAATGAGCTATTGGTCGTATCGCTACTGGCTTACCATGTTAGATAAATTCAAAAGTGTTTATTTTAACTGAATTCCCCTGGAAAACATTTGTGACGACCATATTATGCATATATGTAATTTTAAAATGTATTCTACTTTATATTCTATGTACACCGTTTCGCAATGTGTTATTGATGTTTTAAGAAGCAGCAAAACACTTCTCGGGCAGATACATGACCAAGAGTATAATGAAGCAGTTAATGGACCATTATCTGACTCTAAGTGAGAGAATAACAACGCTACATTAATTTTAAACACACCTAAGAAGCATTATCTTCCAAATTGTACTCAATTCATTAGAAATTCCAAATTGAAATAGTTCCATAATACGTATATTGAAACGTTTCTAGGAAGTTTCGCGCCTCGGGCGATATCCTCTCATTATCTTGACTCTCTACTAATAACTATTTTGTCGGTGTGTTCATGTGTGATAATTTGCTAAAGTTGTGTTAGGAAAGGCGCTTTGGAGGAAAGTTTTGATGTCGTTAATGGAAGTAGTAGTTAGTAATTTTGTCAAACTGCAGTTACCCATACTAATAATATAAATACGATAGTTACTCCGTTTATTTCCTACCCACCCGTTCGTGACTAAATCGTTGAAAATTCTTAATGAAATTTGGAACAGGAGATTGCGTTCTGGGGAAGGATATAGGATGCTTTTGTCTCAAAAACAATTTAGAAGAGGATGAAATTGTAGAAGCAAAATTGTATAGAAATTCCAAAAATTTTCTTTTTATTCTTTATTTTAAAGAAAATAGTTACAAATAAAACTACAATATATTGGTGGTGGACAAAAACGAGCTTAGCCCTAAAAACAGTTTTCTTCCATCAAAATTATGCATCTAGCGAGCGGGAGAAAACACTTGGCTGGGCTGTGTACACTAAAGTTTGTTTGTATAAGTATATAAGCAGTTATATATATATTTGTACATTACATATTCGCATATACATGTCTCTATTTTCTTTTCAATTGTTCCCATTGGAGACGGCACAATATGTCTTTTTCTTACCAGGAATGAATGACTAGACTGATATTTTTTGATGATATTTTTTATTGATGAGTATCATATTTTAATACTTATTATCCTGTTCCCGACGAAGAAATTCAAAACCACAAAAATCATAAAAAATTAAGTCAAGCTGTTCTCGAGTTATAAATGGTGTAACTAGCACGACTTTGTTTTATATAATTATATAGATCTATTGCTTTTCTCTATCTATTTTCCTTATTTTTTTATTGCTGACGCACAGCAACAGGCTGATGGCCCAATTGTGATGGAAAGCAATAACAGAAGTGCTGCCAGTGTACGGCCTTGAAGGAGAAACTGGAATCTGTCCACTGATGCCGGAACACAACTCGTTTTGTTATGGCCGCATACTCTAGACCTGGGATGGTAGCCATCCAGGCGGGCAAATGTCCTACCACCTAGCTGTGGGTAACTTTGTCTCCTCTTACGATAGGCCACCCGGCCGCAGTAATTAGTATTGTTTTTTCCGTTCTTGCACGGCGAATGGTTGTTATTGTCTATTTTTTTAAATATGACCCCATATTCATCTATGTATAATGGCTTGTACTTAAATCTTACACGTGAAATCGCTCGCAAAACTCCGTCGTCTCAATTCAGTTTCATGGCGTATTGTATACGATACACACTCATGTAAAGGGGCTCCCTAAAATGCCCAATTTGAGACACATTAAGCCTCCCATGTACCCTTTTAAGTACAATAATTAATAATCAAGACGCTAAAGCACATAGCTCGTGTAATTAATTAAAGTTTGAATACTTTAGACGCGAGTTTAATGAAGTTTCGGTGACATGGCAAATTTGTTACACCCTGTCTCTCGGATTTCGTTTGAAGAGCACTGTTTATTGTGTTTTTGGATATTTAAATTATTTGAGAGAAAGCTTAATATCACGTAAGACAGACAAACATTTGTTAATTGTCTGCTTGGATCGTAAAACTGTTTGAGAAAATGCTTAACATCACGTGAAGACAAATTTGCAATTTTTTAATGTATTTTTGGTTCTTAAAATTGATTGAGAAAATCTTAATATCATACAAAACAGATAAATAAATTTTAATTGAGCTAGGATCGTAAAATTATATGAGTGAAAGCTTAATATCACTTAAGACAGACAAACAGTTGTTAATTGTGTGCTTGGATCGTAAAATTGTTTGAGAAAACGCTTAATATGTCGTAATGACAAAGTTTCAATTTTATTGTGTCTTTGGTTCTTAAAATTGATTTAGAATTTTGTGTTCCGGCATCAGTGACCAAGTTCCAGTCTCCAATAAGATAGCAGCAGCTCATTTATAGCACCCTTGTTGTTGCAAATGTTCATAGGCGATGGTTACCGCTTTCCATCAAGTGGGCCATCTGCCTGTCTGCTCATGCAATAAAAAAAAAAATATTTATACCAAGCTCAAAAAT